>JBAIZL010000005.1:104627123-105339623 GCA_036971475.1 Prosapia bicincta | reverse complement strand
TTACCAGTTACGACAGTAAATTATTTTTATTACACTTCATTGTGATTTTTTTTTATATTTTAGCTAAAAGAGTTGTTTTCTTGATAATAACTGAAAATGTCTACTTTAAGGAAACATAGTGAGCTATTTAAACAACAGCTTGGAAGGTTAATTTTTAAACTATAATTAAAAGATACTTAACTAAGTGAATATGTAACGGCTTACTTGCTGACGCGTTTCGAAACAATCATTTCTTTTATGAAGCAAAGCTTCTAAATTTTTCTATTTATATAAGTAATATTTACTAATTGAATTTCAATCTTAATATCAAATAACACCATTGCTCAATACAGAATCACATTCATAATTAGAAGTATTATATTTCATAAATCCAATTAAAATTTTACACACTTTGTTGGCTTATGAACATTTTTATCACCACACCTCAAGAATAAATGAACACTAAAAATCGAGTATTTCATTAAGACGAAATGAATGAATAAAGAATTATTCGGGAGGAATCAATGCATAAAATTAGTTCTAAAATCCAGTAGAAAATGGCAGAACTATACATTGTTGTGCTAGTTATATAAAGTTTTTTAGACATATCACAGATTTTCATTTTTTATTAAAAGACATAATCATCATTAGATGTATTAAATAAACTCTCCACATTCATAAATATATTTAATCCAGATGCTTTATTCCATTTAAAACCAAGGCAAAATCAGATTTAATGCAAGCTAATAGTTTTTCCTTGTAAGTCAGCTGATTTTATAGAACTTGCATATCCTAATTGAATTGTGTTAGTAATACCTGTACAGTCTTCAAAAGATGACAGAGAACAAATCATGTTGAAATATAGGTTTTCTAGTTTAGTTACATTGAAAATATCAATGATATTCTTATAAATATGAATTGTCTCAGTTTATTGATTTTTGTTAATTAGATCTACTCGGCTGGCTACGTACAAATGTTTGTGCACTTGGCTATCCATTGCTCAGAATGCAAGTTGTTTGTACAAGGTTGCTGAAGAACTCATCCCAGCAATTCTCTCTGATATTTACTCCAAAAAACCAACAATTACCTTAACTGTAAGTACAAACAGTATTGTATCTACATGACCGAAAGTCACTTAAATTTCTGCATTAGCTTTGTAATAGAGCTGAAACTTTTGTATGCAGCACAATGCCAAACAATATTTTGTTTGTTTAATCAAAAGAATATTTTAACTATTTGATAATTTGGTTTTCTTCTGGTTATACTTGTTAAACCATAACTGTTTATATCTGACCATAGTTTTTTTTTAAATATGTGTGTGTTAAAACGGGCAAATCATTTATCTACATATGTGACCGTGTAGTATTTCTTTTATAAACTTATTTTGTATTGTTTTATTTACATCCCAGTAAGTATAGATTATTAATTACTATTCATTTATACAATTAAATTTGTAGCCCCTATTCTACCTCCTGGACCTTGCTTCCTGTTTTGTGGGCTATTTTGGGATGGCTCTCTTGATATCTACTGCCATCCAAACTTTCTTCACCACTCCCTTTTTGTGCTATTTTGGGATGGCTCTCTTGATATCTACTGGCATCCAAACTTTCTTCATCACTCCCTTTTTGTGCTATTTTGGGATGGCTCTCTTGATATCTACTGGCATCCAAACTTTCTTCACCACTCCCTTTTTGTGCTATTTTGGGATGGCTCTCTTGATATCTACTGCCATCCAAACTTTCTTCACCACTTCCTTTTTGTGCTATTTTGGGACGGCTCTCTTGATATCTACTGGCATCCAAACTTTCTTCATCACTCCCTTTTTGTGCTATTTTGGGATGGCTCTCTTGATATCTACTGGCATCCAAACTTTCTTCACCACTCCCTTTTTGTGCTATTTTGGGATGGCTCTCTTGATATCTACTGCCATCCAAACTTTCTTCACCACTCCCTTTTTGTGCTATTTTGGGATGGCTCTCTTGATATCTACTGGCATCCAAACTTTCTTCATCACTCCCTTTTTGTGCTATTTTGGGATGGCTCTCTTGATATCTACTGCCATCCAAACTTTCTTCACCACTCCCTTTTTGTGCTATTTTGGGATGGCTCTCTTGATATCTACTGCCATCCAAACTTTCTTCACCACTCCCTTTTTGTGCTATTTTGGGATGGCTGTCTTGATATCTACTGGCATCCAAACTTTCCTCACCACTCCCTTTTTGTGCTATTTTGGGATAGCTCCCTTGATAATTACAGACATCAATATTTATATCTCTGCTCTCGCCTACCTTTATTTATTTTCTCCTACTTGGTCAACAATAATAACCTTCCTTATTTTATTTAATACTTACAAGTCGAGCACAGCAATGGTAATGACCTAAGTTGGAGTTAGCCAAATATTTACCTCATTTAGCAAGATACTCGTTTTATTTTTACAATGATGTTGAAACCCATTTTTATTATGGCTTGTGTGCAACTATATGTTATTAATTTAGATAAAACTATTAAATATTAATTGAAAAGTAAATATTAAAAAAAAAATTTTATGACTACGTATATTTTTTAACACGATTTCAATGAAATGATAACATTCTCTCAAATTTTCGAGAAACAAGATATATTTAATTTTACCTATTTTAAACTAACGATATTTCCCTTTTTATAGTAATTAGTAGTAGTAATTAGGAAGTAATTAGTTACTTTTATAATCATCTTTTTGTAAAATTCATATTTACAACACATTTTTATAATATATCAACCTGCAAAACGTATAAAACTTATATATCTAAACAAACGTATTTTTTATCATTAATACATGAAAAGGGGTCAACTAAATTTTTTTTTTTTTAAATTTATTTCAATTAGAACTATATTTGCATTTTTAAAAAATTAAGATAAATTCTTTCAATTTACAATATATTTTAAAATGACCCTTTGTGGTTGAAACCAGCATTTGACTATAATTCTATAAATTTGTTTAAAGTTGATTTTGATAATTAACTACAATTATAATTTTATGGAAACTAACAAAAAAATCATTTGTATTAAATTGTTCTTTCCAAGTATTAGAAAAATTTTCTTAAAAAAAAACTAATTAATTTTTTCTGTTCTCTGAATAATGGTTTACTTCTAATGTCTACTTTCCTCACTCACCTAAAAATTTTATTTCTGTCTTAAGGCATTTACGATGGCTATTCAGAAATTAAGGAACGTTTCTGTCTGACGCCATACGCTGATCTCGTAAATTTTGGTGCATGCACACTTGGCAACTCAGTCTGCATCTAGCCGTGACAACGGGAACATTTCTGCATTGCCCATTTTTTCGCAGTTTCAACTGAAGATGTGCGCTGCGATTGAAAATCCCGCCAGTTGTGAGGTGCGGTCAGTGATAGGGTTTTTGTTGGCAAAAAACTTAAAACCGATAGACATTTATCGCCAAGCGTGTGAAGTCTAAGGAAACAACAGACATGGTGATTCACTACTGGATTGCATCGTAACTGGTGATGAGACATGGGTAAAACACGTTAATTGCCGAAACGAAATTACAGTCCATGGAGTGGGGCACACAAGCTCCCCCAAAAAACCAATAAAATGTTTGCAAACATTGTCAGATTATGGCGACAGTATTTTGGGACAGGCAAGGTGTGCTTCTTATTGACTTTCTTGAACGTGGTGCAACAATAAACTCTGAACGGTACTGTGAAACTTTGCACAACCTTAGGAGAGCAGTTCAAAACAAGCGCCGAGGGAAATTGACGGCAAAAATTTTGTTTGTGCATGACAATGTCCGACCTCACACAGCAAACCTCACCAAAGAACTCCTTGACTCATTCAAATAGGAGGTTTTTCCTCATCTGCCCTATAGTCCCGACCTTGCACCAAGTGATTTTCACTTGTTTCCAAGAATGAAGACCTGGCTAGCAACACATCGCTTTGATGACGATGCGGAGTAGCTGACATTGCAGGCGACAGATTTCTATGATGAAGGAATTTCAAATCTTGTACACCGCTACGATAAGTGTCTCAATTTGTTTGGCGACTACGTAGAAAAGTAATATTTTAGATGCTCTTTCAGATGTATATAATAAACATTTTTTATTGTACTTATTATTTTTTTTATTCAAAAACGTTCCTTATTTTCTGAATAGCCCTCGTACAAAATTAAATAAAATCAAAATAACTTCTTACTTACCTTTAAGTATAAAACCATAACTGCTTGTTTAGACAGATTACTTTATTTCTAATAAAATCATATTTGTACTGAATGAGATATTCAACATTTTGTATTTTCTTATTGTACAATTTTACCTGTATAATTTTGTTAATGTTTTAATATGTTGGAGTAAAGCAGCTAGTGACCATGAAATTATTGCTAAAACATTTATATCTATTACAAATTTTATTTAATGAATTATTGAAAATGGCCAAGAATTACTGATATTTCACTTGCCTTTTTGGTAAAATGTTCTTATACTGCATTTTCCATCCCCATCTGCTTGGTTTGGTTCGACTAAGTTGTCAAAATCAATTGAAGGCAGATAAGCGGAGAAATCTCTTCTCTGGAACACTGGTAAATTCATAGAAGCCTAAATATCTTCTAAGCATGAAGTTTTATAGTTTCACAAAAAGGGATACAATGTTATGATTTTTGCAACCAATGAAAATGCTCTTAAGCTTTGCTCAATTAAGGTAACGAACTTATCCCACTTGTTCTATGAACCTTTGATTTTCCTACTATCTGACGATTGCCTATTATACTGGTAAAATAGTAAACATTTTGTTTGGTTTACTGCTCTAATTAGTTATTAATTTGAAAAATTAATTATCGTTCTATTGTTTTCATGTTCTGATCTTCAAAATAAAATATTGTTCAATTTTATATGACCCTTTTTAACTTTGTTCTTATTATATGCACTTTTAGACATTAGTTACATATAACTCCCCCACCCTCTCCCTCCCTCTGATTGACAAAGTTTACAGTTTCTGAAGTATCTCATTATTTTAGTGTTTATATATGATTATTTAAGACAAGAGACCAGACTCACCAAGTCTGTCAGTCTCTAATCTAGTTCAAAATCTCAAATACGCTTTAACCTCAAAACAATAAGCTGTATATTCGAAACAGTCAAAACTAAAAAAAAAATCAAATAAACCTTGGTTGATTTTTAGTCTAAATTTTTCTTTGTAAATAATTTTTCCCAATTTTTTATTCTTCCAGATGAGTATATGGTGTAAAGAAATTTTTTAATATTAATTGATACCTATAGCATTTTAATAAGTATTTTAAAAACTATTCCAGATTTGTCCAAAATCAATGAAAGTGGGAAAGATAAATTGGAAGAAACAATTGAGTGATATGTCCAAGACCAATAAGGACCATGTGGAGAAAATAGGAGACATGGTGGCCAATAAGCAACTTTGTTTTCAGGCTTTGGCTACATTAGAACTGATTATAAACACTGCTTCCGCATTGTTAAAACCTGAACTTTTTAAGGTAAAAGTCCTATAATAATAACTTGTATCTCATCTTAATAACACAGTAATACTACGTTTTGAACTCAGTTCAGACATTTTTTTGAACCTTGAATAATTATACCAATATCTGGATGACTTAGCAGGAAAAAAATCATAACCTAAATTATTTTTAATCTACAGGACTTATTTATGTAACACAGAATCTCAGTCTATATTATTCCATTTATCTATTCTGTGTGCAATGCTCATCTCAGTGTTTCCAAACAAATCCCTAGATATTAATCATATTATTTTCCTTTAAAATGATATTTTTTTTCATTTTAAACTTTTTTTTGCTATAACTATTTCTAGTACATTGTCTAGGAGGCATTTTTTAAAAACATTTTTTAAACAAATTGCTTTTGATCAGTTCCAGGACATAGTTTTTTTTAACTACTATAATAGAATTTGACTTTTCATTTCATCTCTCTATTTAATTACTTCATTTCCCCTCTATTCTATCTTTTAATGTTACAGAGAATTGTTAATAAACTCATCTTCATTTCTGTTAGGAATATCTCTATATATTTGAGTAAGTTTTTCTGCCTTTCCTAATTACAACACTCTGCCATTACAATACTTTCCTCTGTTGACGTATTTCAGAATCATTCTATTTTCAGAACTTAAATCTTAATAAATAAGGTTTTATTTTCCATTTTTATCCAATTTTTTCTGCTTTTTGGGTCACATATCTAGAAGCAAAACTATTTATTCTTGGTTCTTACATATGAAGGAATCACGTTATTTATTATACATTGTTTAGTTATTACACTTTTGCTATTACTTGCGACCAGACTTTTTGTTAACTAAACTGTAAACTTACACTTGGAGGAAACGTTTTCGTCTTACGACTTCTTCACCCTCGTATTTTTGCCGCTAGGAATGCTGGAGTTGTGCTTCCTCGGTACCATTTTTTGAAAGTTAGAAGTGATGTGATCAAAGAGTATGTGTGATCTGTGCTGTGTTTGTTCATTTAGGATGTCATTTTTATGTGTGTTGCTATGTCTATAAATTTCATTCTATTCTGGTGTGTTTAATTAATGGCCTTTGTTGCATGTGTTGAGGATGCTCATGTTATTTTTCATACTTTTGCATGAATGTTTAGTGTCCATGAGGTGATTTGCGAAGGTAGATTCAATAGTAGTGTGCAGAAAAATACTCAACAAGAACAGTAACACAAACAACAAAAACACGAACATAAAAAGATTCATCACCATCACATACATAAACAAACTCACAAATAAAATAGCACACCAACTAAAAAAAGCAGGATAAAATGTAGCTTACAGAACAACAAATAAAAGCCAAACGGCTATCAGACACAGCATTAATAACAATACCAAGACATACAATAACTCAGGAGTATACAAATACAAACTAAAATGCAACAACTGCAATAAGTTCTATATTGGACAAACCGCAAGATCTTTTGCCGAAAGACATAAAGAACACAAAAGGACAATGCACACTACTATTGAATCCATCTTCGCAAATCACCTCATGGGCACTAAACACTCATGCAAAAAGTATGGAAAATAACATGAGCATCCTCCACACATGCAACAAAGGCCATAAATTAAACACACTAAAACAGTATGAAATATATAGACATAGCAACACACATTAAAATGACTTCATAAATGTACAAACACAGCACAGATCACACATACTCTTCGATCACATCACTTCTAACTTTCAAAAAATGGTACTGAGGAAGCACAACTGCAGCATTCCTAGCGGCAAAAATACGAGGCTGAAGAAGTCATAAGACAAAAACATTTCCTCCAAGTGTAAGTTAACAATTTAACAACTTTTAGTTAACAAAAAGTCTGGTCGCAAGTAATAGCAAAAGTGTAATAAGTAATTATTAACCAGCTTGTCATGAACAGCAACAAGATTTAGATACATTGTTTGTAGGCGTGCACCAATAGGAAACAAGATCTGCAAGTGGTGGGGCCGTGGCTAACAATATATAAGATGGACTCAAAGTTTGAGCAGACAGTACGATTTCAGTTTTGAAAATGGAATCATTCTGAAACCCATCGACAGAAGAAAATATTTTATTGAAAGGCAGAAAAATGTACTCAAATATATTCACAGAGAATTATTTTGAAAATTTTTTTGTGATACATTCCTAACTTTTTTTATTGTATTCTATTTTCACTTGATTGACTATACCGTCTAAATAACATTGTAGGTATTAACAAGGAGAGCATATATATCACAATATCTTTCAGAAATCTAATAGACTTATGCCCACAGTACTAGGCGTAATAAATTGTTTTAGTCAATTATTGTAATAAAATTTACTTCAACACTTGTATTCCAACATTTTTTTTCAGATGATAGAGATAATTGTGGTACAAATTTTAACAGAATTGAGTGGTGGTTCTGTGGACATTCCCATTCCCTACTCCAACGCAGATTGCAGGGATCACACATACAAATTGTTACTGGCATTATGTCTACAAAATGGTTTGCCTAAATACGCATTAGCACTTTTTACAGCAGGGCTGAATGATATATCATCTCAGGTATGTAAATTTAAAATATAAATACACTGAACTTACCCTAAGCCAAATTTTATTTCAGCCTAACCATAGGAACTTTTAAGTAGGTTAGGGGCGAAGCTCAGAGAGCTTTTAGGCACCTCTGACATTTTCAAAATCTTATAACAATGTTCATTTTAAGATTATATTAGAACTAAGTGTTCCTCACATGCTTGGTATGAAAAACTTTAATTGTACATTGATTTGAGCAACACGACCAAAGATCTTGGAAATATCTTGTTTAACTGGATTTAAACTCAAAACCTTGTTTTTCCCAGCCATGTAGAGTGACTCATATATCAATCCACTGCAACAGGTATCCTGAGCACACTGGATCTCACCATACCAGCTGTGTCTATGGATAAAGTGGTTGGAAAATGGAGAGTTGGAGAGGATTTGGTCAGCAACCACTTTCCCCTTTGAAATTTCTAGTACCTTTATTTAGAGTCAACTGATTATGTTATATTACAACCATTTATCTACAGTAGAGTCTCGAAAATCCAATTTCCTATTTTCCGAGCTTCTGTTAAATTCGAGCCTTTTTCTTTTTGAGCCTTTTATCTATTTGAAAGGAAGTGAGTTGGGCGTCCAAGAAATGTTTATAGCCATTAGAAAATGAATCGGGAGTTCAAGAAATATTTATATCAATAGGTCATGTAAAGGAAATGACTCAGGCTTCCAGTAAATATTTATATCAATACGCTATTTTTCTTCCTTCCCATTCTGTTGTATCATTCAGTTCACTAGTGTTCTACAGATTGGTGTATTACCCAACTTCATCAGCTGTGTTTGAATGTCTTTATCTGTTATGTTTAGATGTCTGACAGAAGGTCAATGTGCCATAAATATCTTCCTTTATATACTGTTGGTTTTGAAACCTAATTAGTTGAGTACAAATTAATTAAAAGATTAATGAGTCTTTTTCCCGGAGGACCACCTGTTCTAGATTTAACAGGAAAGGGGTTAAATGAGGGCAATAACCTAGAGTAACAACATCAATACTTATATTGGGCTTAGCACTAATCCTTAGCCATATAATGCTTACCTCGAACTGCATCCAATAGGCTTTCAATCACTGCCAAGGGCGGGGACACTTTTCTGTAACACTTAACAGGTATTTAATCATTTTAAATCACATAAGTTCTTAAGTATAAGTGCACTCGTGAAGTTGAATAAAGTTTGCATACACAAGAAATGTTATATAATTACACACACAGTTAAACACAATGTTCACGTTATAACCAATAGCGTTTCAAAACAATACTCTGTAATCTATAATAGTTCAAACCTTTATTAAACTTAACGTGGTCAGCGACACCAATTGCACCATAATTCGTCAACAACGTAACTTGTGGTTTTTACATTAACACACCTTTAACGCAATCTTACACCGCAGGCACAAACTATTAACTGGAACTAAAGGGGTCAATTAAAGACAAAATGCGGTTAATTAGTATGAAATTGGGGTTATTAAAACAGGCAGCGGTTTAACATGAAAGTAAGCATACTGAGAATGAACTGTAACAAAGGGCAAAGATGGCATATTAAGGTGAGCACTTATAAGGCGACTTTCACTGAATTTAGAACTGTGATACACTTCTAATATTATGCGACCTGACTTTGTTGAGGTTGAAGTCCTTCCTGCAAGTAGTTTCCCGCGAAGATCCTTTCAGTTGAGGCGGTTTTGGTGTTAAAACTTAGGGGTGTACAAGAAACAGTGTAACACAGTCGGCCATCTTGGCTACTACACACTTGCTGGAACGCAGTGGCGGTCCAGAGAGGTAACAAATTGAGCGCTTTCTAGTGAATAAAACTGTGAAACTGACAGCGGTTTTATATAGCGGCAAACGCAAGATTCAGAATCAAACTCTGGAACAGGTTAGTCCTGTTCTTAACATATATCTGTAATTTTTGTCGTCAAATATAACTTAAAATGCACAGATGTTTAGAGACATCAGAAAATAAACTCTCTTCAAGCAAACAAATCAATCAAACCATGATGGTACTCATGATTAGCTGGACTAGTCTTTATTCCCGCTATTAATAAATCTGGATTTGGCCTCATTGCCACATTGATCTGTATATGAGTAGTTTTACTGTATTATGGTTCATTAGAAGTCCTAATGCACAGGAACTTATTTTCGTGTAATCCGAGGGGGTTTCTGTCCCATTTACCTCGAATTATCGAGACTCTATTGGATCTCGTTCTATTAATTTCACATCTGGCTGTCATATAGAACATAAAATAATAGAAAGCAAGAGTGGCATACAGGTTAACACTTTCAAGCCTGTGTCTGAGCGTAGATCAGGTCATATAGTTAATGCTAGTTACCTATGCTCGTATATAGCTCGGGTTCCCGTATTTATTTCCCTTACAATGTAATTCCCGCCTTTTCCCAGTTTCGTTGATATCTTTCTTTATATTGATTATTCTACTTTACGTGTCTTTAACTTTAGGCTGATCAGAGAAACAAAAACTTATTTGGTTAAGTGTAGCGACCGAGAGCTATCAGACATTTGTTTGAAAGATGTTGATTTGGTCAGGTAGTGAGTGTTTAATTAGTGTGAGTTGTTTACATTTTGAGTTTCTTGTTGTTTGCTCTAAATATTCTCTCTCAGTTATTTTGTTTATTTAATTTGTATGTAGTTTGTGTAATTTTTCTGTAGGTTTTGAGTTTGTTGTTTTTCGCTTTAAATTTATCTTTCAGTTATTTAGTTTATTTAATTTTCTATTATTATCTATACATTATAGATATAATGTTTAAAGGCACTTCAGTAAACGATTTAATATGAGATTTGAGTGCTTTTAGACAGTGTCAGTGAAACAGATCCAGGCCGAGGTACAATTGATGTATCTTTTATTGATGAACTGAATGTAAATGTAAATTACTCGATTTTAGAGAGTTTTTTTTTTTAATTCTAAAGGAAATATTTATAAATTACATTTTCATTTAGCTTTAAAATGATACACAACATGCAATATTTATTTTGATTCCAATGTAAAATGTGTGTAGTAAAGTGCACTGATGTACAGTGTTGCTAATTTATTTTTTAACTTTTCATATATTTTTTAAAGGACTATAACACCATCTATATGATCTGCAACTGACTTGTACATAGTAATGGTTTTTATACAACTATTTTTATTAATTCAATTCCTTCTATTACTTGAAACTTTCCCCAATAAATATCTAGTTCATATTTTCATTTGTTAACAAAGTACTTTCTAACTGTATGAAGCAACTGTGACGTAATGTTTATTTTTAAATAAATAAAACCTCTAAACCACAAATAACATTTATTTAAACCTTATGTACATTTCAATTGCCCAGCAATCATCTTCAGAGGTATTTAAAAAATACAACTAACTGAGTTAGTTGTATTAAATAACTGTTTAAATAAATGTTATTTGTGGTTTAGAGGTTTTATTTATTTAAAAATAAAGTCCTTTATATTTATCATAAGTTCAATTACATTTTTAAAACCTGTAGTGAGTGATTTTTGATGTTATTACAGTTTTTTAAAAATAATTCATTAGTTAGTTTAATAATTAATTTTGCTTTCTATTTTGACACTTAATATTATCATTCTGCCACATGTATATACATATTTATGTTAATGATAATTATTTAGTAAAAATTAACTACGAGGTCTGTTCAAAAAATATGCGGACTGAGGTCATAAAAAAAAGTACTTTATTTGGAAGTTACAAGTCTGGGTCTCTTTCAAAGTACTCTCCTCCCCAACGCACACACTTATCCCAACGGTGTTTCCACTTGTTAAAACGGTCCTTGTACGCTTCTTTTGTGCTGGCTTTCAGCTCCTTCACCGCATTTGCCTTAATCTCAGAAATCGTTTCAAATCTTCTTCCTTTGAGGGGTTTTTTGAGTTTTGGGAATAAGAAAAAGTCACAAGGAGCAAGGTCATGTGAGTAGGGAGGGGGTGTGGAAAATAACAGTAATCAAGTGTTTTGCCAAAAACTAAAGAGTTCTGAGTGCTGAGTGAGCTGGAGCGTTGTCGTGATGGAAAAACCAGTTATCACTTCTCCACAGTTCTGGCCTTTTACGTTGGATGGCGTCCCTCAGACTTTTCAGTACTTCAATGTAGGTAATCTGGTTGACTGTAGAGCCTCCAGGGAGGTACTCGTAGTGAACAACACCCTTAGCATCAAAAAAAACTGTCAGCATCACCTTGACATTCGACTGAACTTGGCAAGCTTTTTTGGGTCTTGGGGACGTTTGACTCGCCCATTGGGATGATTAGACCTTCGTTTCAATGTCGTAACCATACATCCATGATTCATCACCGGTTATAATTCTTGAAAAAAAATTGTCATCTTCATTTGAACGATCAAGCAGTTCCCGACAAACCCGGACGCGATTGGCTTTTTGGTCGTTGGTCATCAGGCGTGGCACAAATTTCGCAGCGAAGCGGTGCATCTTCAATTTTTCGATCAAAATCTCATAACAAGATCCAACTGATATCCCACACTCTTCGAAAAGCTCCCTAATGGTCAGACATCGATTTTCACGCACCAGGGTATTGATTTTGTCAACATGAGGGTCGTCAGTTGATGTTGAAGGACATCCAGTACGCTCATCGTCATCAATTGACTGTCGGCCACCCTTGAAATGTTCATGCCACTTGAAACATGCAGTACGCTTCATGGCAACATCGCCGTAAGCATGGCAAATGTTTCTGTTGCAGATTTCCCTAGTTTTACACAAAATTTCACAGCAATTCGTTGCTCCTTCAGGCTGTCCATTTTACAATCCGACAAACGAAAAAAAACACTCTACTAAAACTGCGTGCAACTCATCAACAAATGAAGATATCTGCGTATTAATCAGCTGATTTATACGAACCTAGCAACACCAAGCGGATTCTCCTGAAACTAACGAGCCGTGAAATTCAAACAGTCCATGTACTTTTTGAACAGACCTTGTAATATAAAATTTTTCCTTGTTGACCTAACTAGGAATTGAGTTGAATTTTTTTTTCATTACTTGTTTTTAATTTTATTGTATATACAGGCTGGAGGCTGATGAGGAAAACTGGAATTTTGGGAATTATACAGGAATTGTTAGATTCGGGAGGGGAAATGGTGAATTGTACGGGAATTTGGATAATTTCATTACTATTTTGGGAATTCTATTGCAAGTTATTATATCTGGTTTCAGTTTTCAATTAATTTGGATAAATGTGTATAAAATATAAATACTAAATTTACTTAGGTAAATCTGACTCCTAACCCTTCCTTATATCAGTACATTTATTTCTAAATTAGTGTTTGCCTCATAGACTATGATTTTTTTTTCAAACATTTTCTACAATGTGATGGTTTTAACACATTTATTGTCATACACAAAACTTGCGATTGACCCTAAAACTTATAAAGTATAAATCAATAATTCTGTAAACTTATTCTAAATATCCGTTATTTACATTCAAAAATTTTGAAGAGAAAAATTGTGTCTGCAATGATGTTATAGGTTGTGTTGCAATGCGTGGGGTTAGCACTGTGCACAATTTTCTTACGACAAGATCTTAATTAAGAAAAGTGGTAAAAAATACTATCATATGAAAAATAAACATATTAAATTATATTTACAACACTAGAACAATATTTAACAACCTGAAAATGAGTATAAACTGATCATGTCATTGGCAAACCAATCACGGCTCATACATATTATGTTAAAAATCGCCCAGAAGAAACAAAACATTTCATTTTTTGTCACTTGGAATTGGATGCAATAGATTATTTTAGATAGTAAATGGGAGACATTTGAAACCAGTAGTAATATGGGAATTCACCTAGTCTTAAACCTCCTCTTTGTAATTATTTTCATTACTTCTCTCATCAAAATAATTGTGTGTAATAAGTTAGTTATTTGACACGTTAAAATCGTTATCATAAACATGTGCAAAAGCCACTTGTTTCGTTCAAATATAAAGAAACAAAACATTAATCCTAACACGCAAATAACAAACAAGACCCAATTACGTAATAAATAAATCCTACACAGAGGAAAAATGAAGCGCAATCAAAACTTGACCAATAGAATAGTTTCAACAATTTAAGCATAATACACGAACAACATGTATGTCTTTATCAGGAGGATTCACCATGAATCCTTTATTGACATTTATGTACCCCTTTACCAATAAAGTAATATATTTGTGATTGTCGCTGTTTAGTAACAGCTAAACTTATGTTACTGAAATTTACACAAATCAGTTGTCTAATCTAGATATACATTGAAGTTTTTCATTATGTCCTTGCTACACACAGGCATCTGTTCACGCTCGTATCACTTGTACACGCAAATTATGGTATATCTCACAAATAATATTTCAGTGTTTCAGTAAGATCGTCGTAGTCTATACATTTTGAGTGCAATTGAACAAATGCTAATAATGTTTGACAGCTTAAATGTGCCTGGCATAAAAGGATTTATCATACCAACAGAACTCTGTTATTTACAGTTTAGCTATTACTGTATTTCCCACAGCCGACAGTGTGACACTACTTTCCATTGAATCATTGTTTCTTATGATTTTGATTCTGTTCCTTGTGTAGTAGTTTTATTGTGTTTTAATTGCACGTCTAAAGAAAGGACTAATGAAAGAAATGATATTTTTCAAAACTGTGAGCCATCGAACTTTACATAATAATGAATGTTTTGAGATATTTCTTACTCAGTGCAAATTATAAACATATATAATGTAAACAGTCAATATTAAGTAAAACTCCTTTAGTTTGCGGATTTGTATAATACATACTTCTTTGTAATATGTCTATTTTTTTAAGTAAAAATCTTTATAATAATTCTTTATAATTGTTCTCCATACACTTTCATACTGTGATTGTTTCTAAATAAGATTTACTTCTTTCTGATGACTTTTTCAACGAGTAGCGTTACCACACCGTAGGCTATCAGTTTATAAGACAGTTGTTGTCACATAGCTTTTATCAGCAGCCATCTATTCTAGTTTAACTAATCTTTTTACTATCTAAAACAAGTGTAAACTTTGAGTTTTGCACATATTAATACATCTGAAGGAATACAGGTAACATTAGTAACATCTTTTTACTATCTAAAACAAGTGTAAACTTTGAGTTTTGCACATATTAATACATCTGAAGGAATACAGGTAACATTAGTAACATCTTTTTACTATCTAAAACAAGTGTAAACTTTGAGTTTTGCACATATTAATACATCTGAAGGAATACAGGTAACATTAGTAACATCTTTTTACTATCTAAAACAAGTGTAAACTTTGAGTTTTGCACATATTAATACATCTGAAGGAATACAGGTAACATTAGTAACATCTTTTTACTATCTAAAACAAGTGTAAACTTTGAGTTTTGCACATATTAATACATCTGAAGGAATACAGGTAACATTAGTAACATCTTTTTACTATCTAAAACAAGTGTAAACTTTGAGTTTTGCACATATTAATACATCTGAAGGAATACAGGTAACATTAGTAACATCTTTTTACTATCTAAAACAAGTGTAAACTTTGAGTTTTGCACATATTAATACATCTGAAGGAATACAGGTAACATTAGTAACATCTTTTTACTATCTAAAACAAGTGTAAACTTTGAGTTTTGCACATATTAATACATCTGAAGGAATACAGGTAACATTAGTAACATCTTTTTACTATCTAAAACAAGTGTAAACTTTGAGTTTTGCACATATTAATACATCTGAAGGAATACAGGTAACATTAGTAACATCTTTTTACTATCTAAAACAAGTGTAAACTTTGAGTTTTGCACATATTAATACATCTGAAGGAATACAGGTAACATTAGTAACATCTTTTTACTATCTAAAACAAGTGTAAACTTTGAGTTTTGCACATATTAATACATCTGAAGGAATACAGGTAACATTAGTAACATCTTTTTACTATCTAAAACAAGTGTAAACTTTGAGTTTTGCACATATTAATACATCTGAAGGAATACAGGTAACATTAGTAACATCTTTTTACTATCTAAAACAAGTGTAAACTTTGAGTTTTGCACATATTAATACATCTGAAGGAATACAGGTAACATTAGTAACATCTTTTTACTATCTAAAACAAGTGTAAACTTTGAGTTTTGCACATATTAATACATCTGAAGGAATACAGGTAACATTAGTAACATCTTTTTACTATCTAAAACAAGTGTAAACTTTGAGTTTTGCACATATTAATACATCTGAAGGAATACAGGTAACATTAGTAACATCTTTTTACTATCTAAAACAAGTGTAAACTTTGAGTTTTGCACATATTAATACATCTGAAGGAATACAGGTAACATTAGTAACATCTTTTTACTATCTAAAACAAGTGTAAACTTTGAGTTTTGCACATATTAATACATCTGAAGGAATACAGGTAACATTAGTAACATCTTTTTACTATCTAAAACAAGTGTAAACTTTGAGTTTTGCACATATTAATACATCTGAAGGAATACAGGTAACATTAGTAACATCTTTTTACTATCTAAAACAAGTGTAAACTTTGAGTTTTGCACATATTAATACATCTGAAGGAATACAGGTAACATTAGTAACATCTTTTTACTATCTAAAACAAGTGTAAACTTTGAGTTTTGCACATATTAATACATCTGAAGGAATACAGGTAACATTAGTAACATCTTTTTACTATCTAAAACAAGTGTAAACTTTGAGTTTTGCACATATTAATACATCTGAAGGAATACAGGTAACATTAGTAACATTTTTTTACTATCTAAAACAAGTGTAAACTTTGAGTTTTGCACATATTAATACATCTGAAGGTATACAGGTAACATTAGTAACATCTTTTTACTATCTAAAACAAGTGTAAACTTTGAGTTTTGCACATATTAATACATCTGAAGGAATACAGGTAACATTAGTAACATCTTTTTACTATCTAAAACAAGTGTAAACTTTGAGTTTTGCACATATTAATACATCTGAAGGAATACAGGTAACATTAGTAACATCTTTTTACTATCTAAAACAAGTGTAAACTTTGAGTTTTGCACATATTAATACATCTGAAGGTATACAGGTAACATTAGTAACATCTTTTTACTATCTAAAACAAGTGTAAACTTTGAGTTTTGCACATATTAATACATCTGAAGGTATACAGGTAACATTAGTAACATTTTTTTACTATCTAAAACAAGTGTAAACTTTGAGTTTTGCACATATTAATACATCTGAAGGAATACAGGTAACATTAGTAACATTTTTTTACTATCTAAAACAAGTGTAAACTTTGAGTTTTGCACATATTAATACATCTGAAGGAATACAGGTAACATTAGTAACATCTTTTTACTATCTAAAACAAGTGTAAACTTTGAGTTTTGCACATATTAATACATCTGAAGGAATACAGGTAACATTAGTAACATCTTTTTACTATCTAAAACAAGTGTAAACTTTGAGTTTTGCACATATTAATACATCTGAAGGAATACAGGTAACATTAGTAACATTTTTTTACTATCTAAAACAAGTGTAAACTTTGAGTTTTGCACATATTAATACATCTGAAGGAATACAGGTAACATTAGTAACATTTTTTTACTATCTAAAACAAGTGTAAACTTTGAGTTTTGCACATATTAATACATCTGAAGGTATACAGGTAACATTAGTAACATCTTAATAACTTTGTACAAAAAACAAGATGGAATGAAATTTGAGGACAGAGAAACACATCCGTTTATGGAACGACAGTTCTTTCAGTTGTAATCTATCCAAAAGGGATAAAAGTCATTGATTATTTTGCTGATTACTGTATTATACCACAAGCAGTATATTTTCAAAGGCTATATGTATAATAAAACCTACTAACGAATTTTATGTTTATACTGATACAATCCATATTCAGTTTATTATACATTTTCTTATTTTTGTCACATTTTAGGTGAATGTTTATGAGTAATTATTGACGATTAAAACAAGAAAGATAAATAAAATGCATCAGAATTATTGATTATTAATTAAAACATAAAAAAGTACAGAAATTTTATTATTTTGATGCGGGAAAATTGGGAAATGTATGGGGAAATTATATCTAAGTGAGCCCTATGGTGATATGTGTAAAAGAATTTATTACAATGCTTCATATAGAATCTTTTTAAACTATCTTTATTTCTAAAAAGATTTAATCTTATTATGGCGCAAGTGCTTTATAGAAGTTTTTTGATCAGTCTAAGCTGTAAATGAGTTTGTTACGTTCTTCCGTGCTTTTCTATTTTCTACTATTATTGAGAAATTTTTAATCAACAAATATTGTATTGTCATTATATCAACAAAAAATACCAAGCCAGTATTATACTTTCGTTATTCTTTTGTTCTTATAGAATGATAGATTTAAAACATGAATTGTTTTGAATTTAGTAAACTAAACAGGCAGTTTTTAAGCATAATTTGAACATATGTTTCATTTTAATTATACTAGAAATTGTTTAATACAAATGTATAAACTTAATGCATAATGAATCTGTTAACTTACAAATACAATTATATCTGTTGCAGGTTCGATCAAGGTGTGCGTCTGCTATATCCAGTCTTGAAAAAATCTACTACCCTTCAGCACCATCATTACACTTTCCTAAAGCGCATGAAAATAATGTTTTGTCAATGACAAAAGAAGAAATCCTTAATTCATCCTTATCATCTTTATCCAACAATGGAGTGATGGTGATCGAAATAATGGGTAAAGATAAGGGTTCCTCCTTCAGTGATAAAGAAGAAGAAATGAATGAAAGTGTTGTAGAAATAGAAGGTGAAAATAAAACATCAAGTTGCTCTAATTATGAAAAGGATGCAAATGAAAAATACTTTAATAATGATTACGAGGTGCCTGATGATAGTGAAATTGAAGTTATAGACATATGTGACAGTGATAGTGAAAAAAGTGGAGCTGAATCTAATGATAATGATGGATTTGAAGATATTTATGAATTTTCAGATGAAGATGAAACCGTTTTATCAGGTTATGAAAATGAAAATATAAGTGAAGCAAATGAAGATTTCAATAATAGTGTAATAAGTGCAGTAGATAATGAAAAGATTTCAAGGATTAAAGAAAAAATGTTGAATGGAACGGTTTGTTATGTCAAGTATGAAGATTCAGAGGGAGGAATTAGAGAGACATTTAGTCCAGTCTCTGAATCCGGAAATTATGAAACAGAAGGGGATTTAATAGAAGTAAATAATAGTGAAAATGATACCAGTTCATTAAAACGAGTCAATGATAGAGGACTGAATGAAGACTTACATCATATGTTAGCAGATGGTCAGCCAAATAATAAGAAACCAAAATTACAAGAAGAAAATCTTTGCACGAATTTAGCTAAAGATGAAGATGTCGGAAGTGTTTGCAAGATTTCAGCAGAAAATAAAGATTTTGAAAATATAGGTAGAATATCACCAGAAGAGGCAGAAAATAAAGATTTTGAAAATATAGGTAGAATATCACCAGAAGAGGCTAAAAGTCTCAGCTGTATTCCAGCAGAAGATGAAGATGTTGATAACGTTTGCACAGTTTCATCAAAAGATGCTGAAAGTGTCAGCAAGATTCCAATTGAAGATACTGAAAATGTAAGCAATATTTCACCAGAAGATATAGATTCAGAATCAATGTTGAAAGATTTTGTAGATTCTGTTTGTTGAGTTTTCATATTATGAAATAAAGTTTGTTTTGAATTGCAATTATTGCTTTAAAAAATGTTAAATTAATTGCAAAGAGTTTATTATATTTAAATTAATACATAGTGATTTTGTATTACTTTTTAAGAGCCATTCCTCTTGTAATTTGAAATAACATTTGTTTTGTTAAAAGGTGTGCTATATTTAATATTTATATTTTACCTGAGTGTTCGTCTTATACTTTCAGTGAGTCTTTTTTCTCACTTTATTCAGAAAGTTTTCTGTTATTAGGTTAAACATTGAAATAGGTACTAAAAATTTTTCAATGATAACAGAGAATAGGTAGATTTTTGTAATACTTGTATAACAGTTCTCTTCTGTTTTGATGAATGAGTTTAATATTCTAAACAGTTTATTCTCTTGAAAGATTATTTCATTACCTGTGCTAGACAGCTCTAGAAGCATTAAGAACGAACATATTTATGGACGTTAATTATCATTAAAATATATTTTGAGTCTATAATTAAACTTATTGAAGGCTTGACTGTGTGTGTAAATGTGACAGTTCTTTTTATTACATAAATATAAATAAGATTGGTACAATCAGTAACTCTATATTTGGTTTAAACCTCCAAAAAAATTTGGTTAGGATTGTAAAAAATCCAGTTTTATAGATCTTAATACAGAAAATCCAAACCAGTTCTTTAATGGATGGTCAAAAAATAAGGATGATTACAAACATGATGTGGGGGGTCATCATTTTTAAGGATTTGAGAGCTCCTCTTTACCTTAAAGGTGGTGTTGTAATACTAGCTGGTAAAAGTTTGTTGTACAGGAGGGCCTCTGCATTCTTGGTTGGCAAAATTACCAGACATCCCACCAATGTGTTCTTGTTTTATTTATTTTGAACAGTACTGTAGTTATTTATCGCAAAGAAATCTGATTATTCTCTAAAAATCCGTTATACTGCGCACTACTAGGCCTCCTACTCAGAAGATAGTCATTCCTTATTTATAACAATTGGCGTTATCATCACTGACAAACAACGATGAGTCAATCAAATGCCGGTAACCAACTCCATTCATAAATTTAGCATCCCTTCTGTTTACTTACTGTTGATTTAGTTGTTTTAAAAATCCAAACATCGACAATCGTATCTGACAGACGTAACTACCTTTGTTTTATTTTGTTTTTCCCATCAGTTACGAAACAGGTGTTACATCTGTTTGTCGTGTCTGCTAGTTTTTTTAAAGTTGCGTCTATTTGTAGAATTGCTTAAGGGATTTGTTTTGTTTAGTTTTATCTTTTCTCTTTAATTCTTTATCAAAGCCGTAATGTCATTAAACTCTGATAGTGACAGTAAAGGCAAAAATACTTTATGCCAATTGACCTTTAGATAAATTAAAATTTTATGAAAGCATAGCATCTCTTGCAAAGCAATTTAGTATAGCATCAACAGTGTGTTACATACAAAAAATTAAGAAAATATAAAGAGTGTCAGAGAAGATAAGTTTTGTCTAAACCAAAAATTTAGTAGATAGTGTTTAGCAATGAAAATGTATGTCTCTGTGAGCAAAACAAAAAAAAAATATATGTAATTATGGAGTACGTAAATATACCACACTGTATTATACGTGTACGGTATAGCTGTAATTAACATGTTAAGTGCGGATGGCGTCCATGAACTTGGAGTCGGTTCATTCATGAACATGAATGGCGTCGGTCTCGCTCTCAGTTCATTGGTTAATTGTAAGGTTAGTTGATCCCAGAAAATGTTGAATCGTTTGTCTGTTATTGTGCAAGTCTTTAAGAACATTTCGGTGCATTTTGTTTTTCTACCACCATTGCTATCAGACAGGGGACTGTGTTATCGTATTAGTGTTACTTAAAGTGTGTTATAGTAGTGTTTATTAGTTTTATTACAATGAATATGGATAACAAGGATGAAATATTACATAATATCTACTGTGACATTTCTCTAAGTAGACATTCTCCAATAATTCATCTTCATTATTTATATTTATTGTAGCAAAAATAATAAATACACTTCAAGTAACACTAATATGATAACACAGTCCCTAGTCTGTCAGCAATGGTGGAATGAAAAGAGAAATGCACCAAAATGTTTACAAAGACTGGCACAATAACCTACAAGATACAAAAAATTTTCCGTCACAATGAATTGAGAAGGGGAGCAGGACGTACATGAACGCCTACCGCCACGGGCGTTATGTACCCGTCACACTCAACGTGTTAATATTAACATTTTTTTATGCGGTACGTAACCTTCCCCTTTCCATATACGGTTGGTTTCAGTAATCACAGTTTCACTATTTGGGGTATGTTCAGGGATTGTAACCACCTTGAATAGTGAGGGATCACTGTATTTCTATTTGATATTCCATTAGTTATTTAATAATTTAAGTTCAAACTTAATAAGATACTGTTTTAAGTATAAAGTGCTATAATGTTTTTTGTTTTGGTTATAATGTAACATATTTTGTAATGTTATAATGGTTGGTTAAATATTTACTCTTAATGTTTGTATAGGTGATTTTATCAACATGGATTTAGGGTCTATTTCTATAGCGATGGATGTGTGTATTTCATATACATGTTTTTTTTAAAGTTATTTTCAATGAACTTATTTATGATGGTAGTGGACTGAAGGTTGTGATTATCTTCCTGAAATAAAAAATCTTCAATAGAAAATAGCCAATCAAACTTTCAATAAAAGCCTCTTTACTTGTGCCCTGCCCCCTTGATAGCATTATACTGTTAGATGTACAGTATAGTCCCAATAATCGAGGTAGATGGGACCAAGATTATACAGAAATATGTTCCTATGCATTAGAAAAAATAAGAGTTTATTGAATCCTTTTAATATAGGTAATTAAAAATACACTATAGAGAACATTTCTTGAAAGCCCGGCTCATTTCCTTTGCATACCGTATTGATATAAACATTTCTTAAAAGCCCGACTCATTTCCTTTGCATACCGTATTGATATAAACATTTCTTAAAAGCCCGACTCATTTCCTTTGCATACCATATTGATATAAACATTTCTTGAAAGCCCGACTCATTTCCTTTGCATATCATATTGATATAAACATTTCTTGGGAGCCAGATTCATTTTCTTTGTATAGTGTATTGATATAAACATTTTTTGGAACCCCGATTCATTTCTTTTGCATACCGTATTGATATAAACGTTTCTTGGAAGCCCAACTCGTCAAAAATCCGGACCGTGGTTTCATAGTGCATGGCACTCGGTGTGAAAAACACCACTACAACACATACTATACTGTGTTATCTTTAATTATAAATCAAAAGAAGATAAATCAATTCTGAAAATAATGAGTAATAAAATTTAAAATCCTACGTAGAGTATTCATAATTAAATTTTTTTTTATTCATACCTGTATTGTAACTAGTCAGCAAATTACTAAACTTAATCACTAAATACTTTTAAATGGTTTAAAAGACTTGCCTATAGTAGCATTTACTTTGTTTGTTGAGGACGGCCGTTTCGGGAGATGTGTCCCACTGTCAACTCAGACCGTAACTGAGATCAAATGCTACTATAGGCAAGTCTTTTAAAACATTTAAAAGTGTTTATTGATTACTAGTAGCTCACGTGAAGATGGAATCAACAAATGTTAAACTTAATCTTTAACTAATTTGTCATTTAATATGATTTTGTTCAAAAAACAATAAAAGACTTTTTCACTCAATAAGTTTGTACTGGCATGTTTTTTGGCTTTCTATGCTATGTATTAGTATGTACATTATATGTTCTTTCATTAAATTCTTCTGTATTTTTTAAGTCCTCTGACGTCTATTTTGTAATAATTCCTGGTTTAATTCATATGTAAACGATACTCTAAGCATTAATATAGATTGTAGGTAATGAAACCTCAATAACACACAGTACTTTAGAGATAAACCTATAAATATAGTTTGCATATTAACAATAATAAGCCATTTATTTATTGTTTCCTGAAGAAGTTAAGTGCTTTCTTGATATTCTAATTCTTACATAAGTAATAAAATTTAACTACCAATTCACATTTTTAGCACTTACTAGGCATGTAAGTTTGAAAACATGGCTGTAAAATTTTTTAAAAAAACAATAATACAATTATTCCTAATGATTTTAGAGTATAAATTAGACTTTACTTTGGTTGAAAGGCAAATTGAAATGAAAGAATAAAATTTTAACATCCTAGTTTACAAAAAAGCTATCAATTTATTTGACTAAAACTACTATTTATTGATATTTCTCAGTAGATGTACTTCAGTGCATTGTTTAATGCTGTGGACCACTCTTGTCTTGGCTATAACTCACAGCATTGAGTGTGACCAAGTGTGTATATTTTAGCATCTGCTAAAAAATATCAGTAATGTTTTTTTCTAATGAAAATGATAAATAAGTATTATTTTAAAACCACAAAACGTACAATCCAACCTATACCAGTTAACAAAAAAACACTATAACAGTATAAATAGCTTAAATGATGCTCATGCAAGTGTCCACTTTTAAACTCATCAGAAATCTATGAGGTATTGTTTTATTTTTTTCCCAATCACCATAGATTCGACAACCTTTTTAAAAATACATTTCCTACATCTGATACTACCGTTATGCCAGATTCTAGTCAATATTTTCACTAAACAAAACAAGGAAAACCATAAATGACATCTATTGGAGATTAATGGCTATGAACTTTTTGTTCTGTAGCAGTCTTAATGGATCAATTCTGTATTCAGAATTAAAAGATCTCATATATCTGACCTTTTGAAAAGTTCCCGTTTGGTTGACATGGAATATTTATTAATTTTTTTTAATTACTTCTGGTAAATGTTTATTTTTATAAAACCTAATGTCAGTTTAAAAATATACTGGACTTTTTAACTAAAACAATGCAAGTTTGATTATTCTCTCTTTCACCTATATGATCAGTTATTGATCATATTCAAATTGGGTAATCTGGTTAACATTTTGTCCCAAAACTACATTTGGGCTCTGCCTATCATTGATTTTGATGAGAACCCAAATTGGTCAGTTAATAGTGAAAGCACCTTTTTACTACAGTTAAGTTCAAAATTATATTTTCAGAGTGCCTTATGAATTCAGTTGGATGTTTTTTATCCTCAACTAACTTTTTAGAATTTTTTAAATTCTAATAACTTTTGTTTTTTTTTTTAATTTATGCATACCATTCTTTTTTTAGCTTCTGTTTTAAGAACCTTATTATTATTTTTCCCTCCTCCACAATTTTCAATTATTGATAATTTGAAGCGAATATTTTGTTCACTTGAACCTCAAACACTACACTATACACAAATAACAAAGCGGCACTAAATATTACGAAATACAAAAATTAAAGTAAATTAGAATTGTAATTCTATGATTTACAACAAAATAATATTTAGAGCAAGGTTAACCAAACTACAACTTACGGGAAACGTCCAGCTTGCCAAAACTTTTAATTAGCCTTCAAGTGTTCACTGTCGTAAAGTAAAAAAAAAAAATATTTTATTTGTAGTTATTTTTTAGTTTATTATCTAGAAATATTGAGCACATACATTTGAGCAGCCAATCACTATTCTCTTTAAGTTACAACTTTTAACAATGGCAAAAACAATTTCTTTATGAACTCAGTTCCAAAAAATATGTGCTGGTTAGGGTAAGTAGTATGGCAATGATAACCTTATATGGTTTCACCAGAATAAAATAAAAGTAACAATTAGATTAGTAATATCATAAGTAATTATTGTCTGAGTGTAAACTCAGTTATTTCTTTTCTACTCAGTTATGGAATAATTATTTATGAAGTGAATTAAAGATTATTAGAACAAGCAACTAACTTTAAAAATAATATATTCTAGTCTTTGGCCCACATACATCTCTTTTAATATCTTTGAGTATACAAGGAATAGGTTTTCTGAGCTAAATCATTAAACAATTGATAGCCACAACCTGGTAAAACATTTAGTTAACAATAATTGTTAGATACAACACATCCATGAAATTGGTTACAACATACAGAAGCGAGACAGACCGTCTTTTTCTAAATCACTTCTGTGGTCACTGAAATCATAAGGTTGTTCTGATGTGTCATCTTGTAAATCACTGAAATTTTCTTCCATCACTTTCAGCAAGCAACGACAAAAGTCTTTAAAAAATTTTCCATTATATAGTAAATTTACTAGAATTAATATTATTACAACAAAATAAAATACTGTAATATTATTACAATAAAATATAATCAAAAATCCAAACAATACCTTACACAACCTTGCAAAACACTATAAAACAACTAAAAACTTATATTTACTAAAATAGTGCAAAGCAATTTCTCAAAAAAGTCCCACGCGATCGGTGCAGGGGCTAGAATGAATCTAACGTTAGCAGTGACGAGATCAGACCTAACCACGTTCCGACTGGGGGCACTCCAACTTTTACTTAAGTATTTCTGTCCACTCAGATCAACAACCTAGGATAATAACTTTAATTACATAATTCTAACCTCAAACATAACTGTTTTATTTTAAAAAATACCAAAATTGTTACATTCAACCTAACAGTGGGACCGATCCTGGATTAAAAAAAGTTTGTTTAAACAAATTTGATTTGCTTGAGGGGCTAGAGACTTTCATGTGCATTTATAATCAATTAAATAATTGTAGTACGTTTATTGAACTATAAATTAACATATTTATCAACGATGAAAAATATTGAATAATAACACTTTAACCTAATGATATACAATTATTAAAGTAATATAATGTACACATTTATAAAACGCATGACATAAAATCGGCTGTTGGATGAAATTATAATACAAAATCGGTTGAAAATTTTCACCTGAACAAAAAATTAAAAAGCAGAGAATAATAAATTAAGTGAAAAATCTTTTTTAATATACCTTGTTTTTAAAACAGACTAAAATGTATAAAATAATTTTTCATGGCCCTTACACTGAATCCCATTTTTAATTCATTGTAATTTAATTCATTACTCCTCCTTAACTATCATGAATTGCCTGCGCCCCATGTTTTTTCCCTCCAAGTTTTACAAATATATCCATAGCCACTAACAATTCTCTCTTAAAATTGTAGAAGAGCAATGAAAATTATTTTATACTTTTTAGTCCATTTTATAAAAACGTGGTATATTTTTTTTTTTTTTTTTTTTTTAACTTGGGAGCGGGTTTGAATTGCCCGAAGCACTGCTACCTTAAGGTATATTGTACTTACCTCCCTGATCTAGTCAAATAACCCCTTCCCTCTTACCAGGTTTAGGAGTTTCCTGACTAGAGTTTTACCTTCAGCATCCACCAAAGCCGTTCCATCACCAAAGAGGTTGAAGCGCCTCTCAGCAAGTACTTCACATCTGTAAATAATGTGTGTGGCAGTCTCCAGTTCCTGCCCGCATAATCTGCACACTGATTCATTTTTGTAGATACCCATTTTATGCAAATGTTTCCTTAGTCCACAGTGTCCCGTGAGTAGACCTGTGGCTATCCTCAATTCTTGCCTAGACAGATAGATGAGACTCTTCTGCAGCCCCAAGGAAGGTTTCCTAAGGGTTAGCTTACTGTGTCTCATCCCTTCGGCCCTGATCCAGTGCTCACAGTGTCTTTCAGCCATCCACCTTCGCACTGCCATCTTGACCATGGATTTGGAAATACCTACCGCAGGCTCCGGTCCAATCAGGGGAGTCGAAGACCCCTCCCTGGCCAGCGCATCTGCGGCTTCATTTCCAAGTATTCCCCTATGCCCTGGCACCCAACCTATAATGATTTGACTGTGCCTTGCCAGAGCTTGTAGGTTAATTAGGCACTCCCTGACTATGGCCGAGGTGACCACGTGTCCGTTTAGTGCCTTAATTGCTGCCTGACTGTCGGAGAAAATAGCAATCCGGGTCCCATGTGTTTCCCTTCTCGCTATCTCTCCCAGACAGGCATTTATAGCATATACTTCGGCCTGAAAGACAGAGGTATGCCTCCCCAAGGAAAAAACTAGTTCTACCCTTGGGTTTTTACAATACACCCCCGCTCCAGTGCCGAAGTCCATCCTGGAGCCATCTGTGTACCAAATCTGAGCTCCCGATGTTAATGTCCCTGACCATTCCATCATAGTTTGGTGGACCTGGTCAGGTGCAAACATTCGAGTAATGTGGTCGCTGCCCATTTCCAAGACGGGTTCTTTGACCACGCACTCTATACTCATATGTCCCGAGACATCTGGGAGGTTAGCCCAGTTGCTCGAGTTGCGCAATCTCCATGCCGCCAGCCTCGCCTCTCCCCTAAGGACAAGCTCAAGGGGAGGGAGGTTAAGCATTACTTCCATTGCTGCACCTGGTGTAGTTGACATCGCTCCCAGTGTGCACAGACAGGCCAATCTCTGGATAGAGCTCAGTTTAGCTCTTGTCTGTGCCTGGTTGGCCTTTGTCCACCACACCAGAGCTCCATAGGTAATCATAGGTCTTATCACCCTCAGATACATCCAGTGCATCATTGATGGCTTCAGTCCCCATTTCTTACCCACCATTCCTCTCACAGTCATCAGTGCCCTTTTGGCCCTGTTAACTGTCCTCTCAAGATGTGGGTTCCAGGTGAGTTTCCTGTCCAGAGTAACTCCCAGGTACTTCACCTCCCCCACAAACTCAAGGTATTCACCAAACAAGCGGGGCATCCTGGTCGTCAGATCTTTTCGCTGTCTGGTGAAGTTAATGAGAGCAGTCTTTTTTGGATTTACCCTAAGGTTCTCCTTTTTACACCACTCTTCAATCAGTCGTAGAGGATTTCTGATTACCTCAAGGACTGTATCAGGGAATCTGCCCAGGATCAAAACAACTATGTCGTCCGCATATCCTAGACAGAAGTACCCCTGTTCATTCAGGAGTTCAATAAGGCTGTCAACCACTAGGCACCACAACAGAGGAGAGAGAACCCCCCCCCCCCCCCCTGTGCACAGCCCAGACTTGTCTCCGCCCTTCTGACCTCCCCTGCCACCTCTACAGAAATGCTTCTGTTTGTTAGCATGGAACTTATCCAACCACAAGTGGTTGCATCCACTCCATGACGTCTTGCACCACTTACCATCGTCTCCACTGAGGGGTTATTGAAAGCCCCTTCAATGTCGAGGAAGGCACCTATGGCACAACCTTTCTTGGCGATCATTTGCTCAATCCTACCAACCACTTGATGGAGATCTCCCTCGCAGGATTTCCCCGGTTGATAAGCATACTGGTTCCAATGCAGTGGTTTTATGGCCAAAGCACCCCCCCCCCCCCTAATATGCCTATCAACCAGTTTTTCAAGTCCCTTAAGAACAAAGGACATGAGTGTAATAGGTCTGTATCCTTTCCCTTCCGATTGGTTACCGGTGGGTTTAGGTATAAAGACCACCTTACTAGCTTTCCAGACTTCCGGCACGTGCCCTAAAGCAATGCTTAGCCTGTATAATTTAGTAAGTACCAGTACCAGCAAATCCATTCCCTGCTGCAGCAGCACAGGATAGATCCCATCTGGACCTGGAGATTTGTAGGGTTTAAATGTGCCAATAGCCCATCTTACCCTTTGTGGAGTTACTATCCTCCTTGCCACTTCCCAGTCCTCCCTCTTACCACGTCTTGTGGAGAGTTTGGCAACTGGTTCAGTGTCTGCTCCCCCAAGTTTCCTCAGGGTACTGGAAGGGAAATGTGTTCTGATTAATTCTTCCACAGTTTCCCCTGCAGTTTTTGTTATATTTCCCAGTGGGGTTCTTAGCATCCCCACCGGGTTAACTGGGTCCTTAGAGAGCACTTTATGCAGTCGTGCCCCTTCCCGAGTTTTGTCAATCTCTTGACAAAACTCCTTCCAGGACTTCCTGCGTGCTTCTCTAATTGCCCTGTTGTATTCGGTTAGTGTTTTCCTATACTGGTCCCACTCCCCGTTCTTTTTTGCTCTATTAAAGAGTCTCCTGGTGGTCTTCCGAAGTTTGGCTAGCTTCTTGTTCCACCATGACGGATCCCCTACTTTTCTCCCCTCACTAAGAGGGCAGTTATCAGTAAAGGATTCTACTATAGCCTCGCCAACCAATGCGGCAGAGTCTTCTAGCTCTCTCCTCCCACCATACTCCAATCCAGCCTCCTCAATCCGAACTCCCAGGTCCCTCCTGTAGGAGTCCCAGTCTGTTCTTCTTGGATCCCAGGTTGGCCGAAGCATGGCTAGATTTAGAGAGATATCATACCTAATATGTCTGTGGTCAGAAGAAGATGGTTCATCCGACACATGCCAGTTTAGTACATACCTAGCCGTCTGGTTCGATGCCACCATAATGACCAGGACCTCCTGTCTGGCCCTAGTGACAAACGTCGGCTCTTCCCCCTGATTTAAGACTAGTAAATTCTTAGAGCTAAGATAAGCTAATAGTTCCTCACCTCTAGTGTTGGTAGCTGTACTTCCCCACGAAGTGTGATGGGAGTTAGCATCCATCCCCACCAGCAGCTCCTCATTAACAGCCCCGCAGTGCTCGACCAGCCTCCTCAGCTCTTGTGTTGGTAGAGCCCCCGCGTAGTCAAAGGGGAGATATGCCGTGGCAAGGTTCAGCCTCTTCATCCTCCCCTCCGCCCGCAGCTCCACCGTCACTGCTATTAAGTCCCTGCAGCAGAAGTCCGTTAGTACAAAAGCACTCAACCCCCTCCTAACCAGGATACACGTCCTGGGAACACCGGAGTCCTTATCGTACAACAACTTACCTCCAGATGTCGCCAGCCCGCATATTCGTCCTCCAGAAATCCATGGCTCCTGGATGAGAACCAGTCCACCTCTCCCCTGTCCAGCATCCTACACACGACAGCACTCGCCGCCCTGCTATGCTGTAGGTTCACTTGGAGGATCTTGATCATTGTTCTGCTTAATTTGCAGTCGCCTGGGTCTGCAGAGCAGCCCCAGTACTAGACAGCGTGCTCAACTCTACAGCCACTTCACCGGTTTCTGCAGTCGGCAGCTTGACAGCCGCCCCCGCACCCCCAGTGATGGTTGCCGTTGACACATCTGCTACAGACTCACGGTTTGCCGTCTCATTGGCTCCCACTGTCTGTGCAGTCTCGAAATCAATTCTTTTACTTACTTGGTCCATTAAAGTCCCACGAGTATGGGGGAAATAACGGTCGACCAGAGCAGAGCCCCCACTGCCCTGGCAAGACAACATACAATGAGGTTTTGTCTGGTTCCTCAAGGGGATCGTGTGCAACTGCATTTTATACCCTGCAGCCATTCATCCTTCGGCACGATGCCTTCCACCTTGGATTGGGTATTCAGTCACTGACCTTGAAGCACACCCCAAGTTCAGGACATTATTAACTGTTGCTCATGAAGCGAACAGCCTGCTTTACTCTCTTTTTTACAACTGTGTCGTTAGGGTAGTTTCCCGCCCATACTTCACTGTCGCATTGCCCTTGGTTCACTCAGGAGGTGAGAGTAGCATTGTGAGGACTTAATTCCCAACTACCCCAGTCTCCCCAGTCAGAGCAGTTATTTCTACCGCCCCCAACCGGTTGACTGACGAGGAGGGATAATTCCTCACCTTTGAACCATAGCCTTGGTCCAGGCCTGCATATTCAGAATCCTTCCGGAATCCTTATTCACAGGTAACCTACATTTCTGTAGGCCGTCCCACTATCCGCCACCTGTGGACCCGCCCGGTTGCTCAGGCCAGCTTGCCGGGAACGTGGTATATAAAAAAAAAAACTTTGTTATTTAATGTATCATTATTAAAGTTGCTTGTTGTAATCATCTTGAATTCACTGATTAAACTATAATTTAATGGTACTTAACTAAGTGAATACGTAAGGGCTGAATAGAGGTTTGCTTCAAAAGGAACGATTGTTTTGAAACGCGTCAGCAAGTAAGCCCTTGTGTATTCACTTACTTGAGTATCATTTAATTATAGTTGTTATTATTAAATAATTGTTGGTTCTCAGATGCACATTTTCACCTCAATGGTGTTGTAAGCAGAATGTGTGTAGTTTTGGACTTCAAATAATAAGTGCTCCAAAAAAGGTGCAGCATTGTCAACAATAATGGGGGTTGTGTTAAATAAATTTCAAAAGTACATAGTGATAATGTTAAACAGGAAATAATCTCCAAGGTGTGTAGTAAACATGTATTCTTCCCTGTACTTCAAGTCAAATAAATATTATATAACAAAACAAAATGGTGGATTATTTATGCTCAGCACTGTATGTAAGAAGAAAATTCCTCAATTTAACATCTAAAACACAATTCTTATTAGAAAGTTGTCACAAGTACTTCCTTTTATTTTGACCTCTAATGCAGATCTCTTGAATTACCAGGATCTAATTAGTACCAAATTCTATACCATCAAATCCTTGATGTAAATAACAACTGATTTAAAAAATTTGCATTATCTACCATAGATGGAATATATTTCTCATTGCTGTGGTTCAAGTTTTCTTGAAGATTGATTTTAGGGCTTAATGATAATGTAAATACAAGAATGTATTACACTTCCTTTTCAATTTTATGTAACTATTAATGAGATTGTCAGACTTTATAGTCTTGGGTTCAAGCCCAAAGAAGTACTCACAAAATCTTATTTTTGAATGTTTGAACCAGGAAATACATATTTTAAAGTCTAGGCTGAATCGAAAAATTTAGGTAAGTAAACCTTAATATTAAATGTTTAATCCTAAGCTTCTCAAAAAAGCTATAGAAAATTTGGTGATATTCGGTTTTGAAATATATAAACTTTCATAAATTAATACTTTTTAAATTGTATTAATATCAAATTCCATATTAAATCTAAGACACTGATTGACCTTTGTACTCTTGCAAGCTTGCTCCTGATATTTATTCCAATCATGGAAATGGAAGGTACTACATTAAAAAATGTCATAAGGTATGAAGCAGAATCAACAAGTTTAGCTTTAATACTACTGTCTTATTTCTATTCTAGCCAGCCACTATATCGGTAAATATTTCGAATAGGCTTTGAATGTTTTTAAAATAATTTGTGTATAATGAAAAAGTATTAAACTATGCATAAATAATCACTTGAATAATTTGTGTATTCTATTATGAGTGACCTCAGGTTTACTCTTACAAGATATAAAGTAATAAAAACCTCTAGATTTAAATTCATTTTCCCTAACTTTACTTTGAATTCTTGAACTATGGCAAACTCTGATCAATTTGTAATTTTTTTTGAGGGGTCTTAATAACAAATCTAATATAAGACTAAAGGCTCATAGCAGCAATTGCTGCTTCTTATTTCTTACAATAAAATGAAATTAAATATTTACGGTTAAATACTTTTACATTAGTTTATGACTATACGAACTTTAAATTTTGTAAAAACTTACTGAGCCAGAACGTTTTTGATCGCTTCCTGCTGATCTTCATCAGTGTCTTCTGCTTAGAGTGGTTAGGTTAAGCCGTGATGGTTTTAAAGGCAGGTTTTCGATAGTATCAAAGAGTATGTGTAATTTGTATTAGTTTGTTCGTTTAATATGTTTGTATTTTGTGTGTTTGTAAATTTCAAAACATAAAATACAAACATATTGAAGGAAGAAACCCAATAAAAATCACACATACTTCAACACTATCGAAATCCTGCCTTTAAAACCGTCACCACTTTAACTAACAACTCCAAACAGAAGACACTAATGAAGATCGCCACAGAGCGATCAAAAACGTTTTTACAAAATTTGAAGTTCGGATAGTCATAAACTAATTTAAAAGTGATTAATTAAGTTTTACCGAATGTAATGGACTACAAAATTCAAGAGTTTAATTACTTTTTAAAAGTTTAAGTATGATAATGCCATTCAAATGCCAATAAATGTTAGAATCACAATAGTATTTCTTGTTAAACAATGTTCAGTGTGACTATTTTCTTCATTATTTTTAAATAAATAAAACCTCTAAACCACAAATAACATTTATTTAAACCTTATGTACATTTCGATTGCCCAGCAATCATCTTCAGAGGTATTTAGGGAAGAAGATTGGGGCACATTTTGTAAACAAGTTTATGTAGTTAATGAACATAAATATTTGAAAAAAGTTGAAAAATTAGAAAAGAAATTAAGCATGTTGATGAGAGTTACATCAGATAAACCTAATAACCAAAATAATAATAATATTTTGGTAAAAAATAAAACAAATATAAAATTCACCAAATCGGAAATGGAAATATTAAATAAAGGATTGAAATTTTCATTCCGTAATAATAATGGGAAAGGTATTGATGAGCTAATAGGTAATATTGAGAATGGTATAAGGTTTTTAAACGAAACAGATAAAAACCTTCGTCAGGAAAGTTTGCAAGACGAAGATTGCTGAAAATATAAAATTAAAGAAGAATGGAACCAGAAATAGTCAAGAATCAGAAGTGATCAAAAGTTTAAGAAATCGTAATTGTTATTTTTTAAAAGCGGATAAGGGAAATACTATTGTAATTTTAAATAAAGAAGATTATGTTAATCGAGTTAATAATTTGTTAAAAGAAGAAATGTTCATGAAATTAAAAAAGAATCCAATAAACAAATTTGTAAAAGAAACGGTAAATATTATTAGAAGTTGTAATTTAGTTATTCCAAAAAATGAAATTTATAAATTTAATGTTTCAAATGCAGTTATACCTAGGTTATATTGCCTCCCAAAGATACACAAAGAAGGTAATTGATGAGACCGATAGTTTCGGGGACTGACTCACCAACTTATCTTTTGTCAAAATGGTTAAATAAAGTTTTTGGAAATTTTAAATTTAATATAGAATCCAGCTCAATAAAAAATACAGGATAGTTTATAAATAAATTGAAAAATATTGAACTGACAGAAGACGAAATATTTGTATTATTTGACGTTTGTTCACTATTCCCAAGCATACCAGTTGCTGAAACATTAATTTTGTTAAAAGAATTTTTAATTGGAAACAACATAGAGATTAATGAAGTTAACGAATATGTAAAATTAACTAAATGTTGTATGACTCAGAATTATTTTTCATTTAACAATGTATTTTACCAACAAAAAGATGGTACAGCTATGGGGAATAGTTTATCACCTTTCATAGCCGAACTTTTTATGAAAAATTTTGAAAAGGAATTAAGAAACAAACTCCCGTATTTTCCTAGAGTATGGATTAGATATGTAGATGATGTTTTCGCAATTTTTAATACCAAAGAGTTTAACGTAGAACATTTTTTATCATTAATTAACAACGAACATAAAAACATTAAATTTACTTTTGAAATAGAGCATAATAAAGGTTTACCGTTTCTTGACGTATTATGTATTAGAAATAATAATAAAATTGAATTTGATATATATATAGGAAAGATACAAATAATGATAGATATATCCCGGTAGATTCTAACCATTGCAAATCCCATAAATTAGCAGCTTTTAATACTATGATTAATAGATTAATTACTATTCCATTGCATAAAAATAGATTTAAATGTGAGTTGGCCAAAATTAAAGAAATCGCTAAATTCAATGGATATGATCCTAAAATAATAGATAATATATTGAGGAAACAAAAATTTAAAAAGTTTAGAAACGATTCTACTACCTTAATAACACAAAAAGAAAATATTACTAATCAATTCATTAGCCTACCATTCGATATGGATTTAACAAAAGGTCTAGAAAAAGTTTTTAAACAGGTAAATTTAAAAGTAGCTTACAAAAGCTTAAATAGCTTAAAAAATGTATTAGGTAACCCTAAAGATAAAATAAAGATGATAGATAAATCTGGGATTTATAAAATAAATTGTAATTCATGTAGTAAAATTTATATTGGCCAAACAAAAAGGAAAATATTAACCAGATTTAATGAACATATTAGCCATATAAAATTTCAAAGACCTGAAAAATCTAGTGTTGCAGAACATATTCTAAACACTAAACACACTTTAGAATTAAATGATCTAAAATTATTGAAAACTGTTAATTCGAAAGGTCTTTTGAATAGTTTTGAAAGTTTGTACATTCACAAATATGATGAAAATAATTTATTAAATTGTGATAAAGGGCCTCTCCCTAAATCTCAGTTATATTCATTAATTAGGAGATAGTTATAACTTTGTTAATAAATAATATTTTGTTTTTTAGTAAAATTGAAATGGTTGTAACTGTAACTCTTCACCACGAGAGTTGGAAGACCGGACCAAGTTGTAGAGGGGGAATTTACTGCAACGTGATTGGTCGTACTAGTTATTTTTTAAATTAAGGGGCATGGCGAAGTAGTTACAGGTTTATGCCTATATATTTGTTGTATTATGTTGTTTAAAGTTAGTTATATTTTTAAATACCTCTGAAGATGATTGCTGGGCAATCGAAATGTACATAAGGTTTAAATAAATGTTATTTGTGGTTTAGAGGTTTTATTTATTTAAAAATAAACATTACGCCACAGTTGCTTCATACAGTTATATTTTCTTCATTGTTTATTTTCCCTGGTCTGCTTCGGTTTTATATTTGAATCTTAATATCTCAATCCACTTTTGCTGTACTAAAAGCTACATAATTGTCCATGACTGCATACTTTGTTTCCCAGATGCCAATTTTTTCAGAGGTTTGCCTTTGAGCTTTGCTAATTGCATTGTAAAGATTAGCCTTATTGGAAATTGAGTCATAACGAATTAAAAAATCATATTTTTATTAGTTTTAGTCAAAGAATAAATACTGCTTGGCCTTTGTTTTTGCCTATAACTATTTCCAAGTGTAATGATTTTTTCAACATGGCTTTCATAATTAGTCATACTCCATTTACGTCCAGAAGACATTCATGATTCTGATAAACGTAATTATAGTTCCAATCATTTTTAAATTGTGTGGAGGCATTTCAAGTGATGTTATTGAATTTAAGCCAACACTATTCTGAATCACATAATTTTTATTATTTAGAGGGCGCCTAAAATTGTGTGTAAATATATATATATATATATATATATATATATATATATGTATATATATTTCAAGACTACAGTGTGGACTCTTACCAAGGTAAGTCTGTCAGTCTCTCCTAGTCCAAAAAATCTAAATAATCTTTACCAACCAAAACTAACCTATAAATATATATATATATATATATATATATATATATATATATATATATATATATATAGGAATTTTTGGACTTGATAGGAGACTGACAGACTTACCTAAAGGCAATAGTCCAAAACTGCAATCTCTTTTATATGTTTTATATGTGTTTTATATGTGCTTATTTCCAAAGAGATTGCAGTTTTGGACTATTGCCTTTAGGTAAGTCTGTCAGTCTCCTATCAAGTCCAAAAATTCCTAAATAAGCTTTAAGCTCTACTAGAACTAACCTATATATATATATAAAATACGTTTTCTTGTTTAATAATTTAAAACAACATAGGTTATTCAAATATGACGTTGGTACTGTTTACCAACGAAAAGCTTTGGATATAAATTGATAAATATTCTTGTATTTGAATAACCTATGTTGTTTTAATATATATATATATATATATATATATATATATATATATATATATATATATATATATATATATATATTAATCACTTAAACACTAGTTTATGACTATCCGAACTTTAAATTTAGTAAATTTATTAAAACTTACTATCTCAGTAAGTTTTAATAAATTTACTAAATTTAAAGTTCAGATAGTCATAAACTAGTATTTAAGTGATTAATAAGATTCACCGAACGTAATGGACTACAAAATTCAAGTATATATATATATATATATATATATATATATATATATATATATATGATCATCAGCCCCTCCTCCTGCATTTTCAATAATCCTCAACCTTCCTCTCCACCACCATTCCTAAAAAGTTGTCTACAAACTCATGGTCTTCCTCCATTTCGATACATTTCAACAGTTTTACTTAAACAGAACTCTAAAACTAACAATAAATTAAGCAAAGTTCTTGTAAACTATCCTTAACTATCATTTCTACAATAATTTTAAACAAACTCCTCTATTATATACATTTCAATTAAACAAAGAACTACGAATAAAATAAATAAACAATAAAAATTCACATCACCTGATCAATCACCACCTGCCATATAGAGCTTACTTATTAATAAATCCACTGTAGAAATATTTCCATTAGAAAATCGTTGGATCTATGAAGACTAGTGGGGCGAAGCCCTGGTAATTTTTGACACGTCTTATTGTTTTCCCACCGTCTTTAGCCCTCAAGTTTCAAAATAAATATAATTAAGCTATTTTATCTTGTTCTTTGCTTGAGAAATTTCATGGGGGCCGGTTAGCTTCCGAAATTAAATATACAGATGTTTTTACCTAAATTAAATAAAGAATATTACTAACCACAATGAAGTAATACTCCTCACCCCTCACTTATCTTATGAAGTGTTTATTACCTGATCCTAATTCGACCTCATGTAATTTGATGATCACTTGTAATGATGTGAAACTACTTGCAACTGCTTGGAAATTTTTTATTTCCAAGCATTGGAGGTACTTTTTGTTATGAACTTTCATAAGCAAAATATAATTTGATTTTTATTCACCATTTTAATTGAATATAATATTAATAAGGCTAGAGGAGACAATACAGATTTCATACATATGCTATTAGAAGAGACTGAAAATCAAGCATTTAGAGGTGAATAAAGAAAATGATATGTCAAGTAAAGTAATTATAACTCTGAGAGTAAAGAAAGTGCTGTTGTTGTAGATGAAGATGTGTATGGATAATGTAGCCGGATATAGGGTTAATGAAACTGAAGATATAGATATTAGCATTAAATACTCAGGTGATACTGATAATATCCATATTTGAATCTTAATATCTCAATCCACTTTTGCTGTACTAAAAGCTACATAATTGTCCATGACTGCATACTTTGTTTCCCAGATGCCAATTTTTTCAGAGGTTTGCCTTTGAGCTTTGCTAATTGCATTGTAAAGATTAGCCTTATTGGAAATTGAGTCATAACGAATTAAAATATCATATTTTTATTAGTTTTAGTCTAAGAATAAATACTGCTTGGCCTTTGTTTTTGCCTATAACTATTTCCAAGTGTAATAATTTTTTCAACATGGCTTTCATAATTAGTCATACTCCATTTACGTCCAGAAGACATTCATGATTCTGATAAACGTAATTATAGTTCCAATCATTTTTAAATTGTGTGGAGGCATTTCAAGTGATGTTATTGAATTTAAGTCAACACTATTCTGAATCACATAATTTTTAATATTTAGAGGGCGCCTAAAATTGTGTGTAAATATATATATATATATATATATATATATATATATATATATATATATATATATATATATTTCAAGACTACAGTGTGGACTCTTACCAAGGTAAGTCTGTCAGTCTCTCCTAGTCCAAAAAATCTAAATAATCTTTACCAACCAAAACTAACCTATAAATATATATGTATATATATATATATATATATATATATATATATGTATATATATAAATATAAAATACGTTTTCTTGTTTAATAATTTAAAACAACATAGGTTATTCAAATATGACGTTGGTACTGTTTACCAACGAAAAGCTTTGGATATAAATTGATAAATATTCTTGTATTTGAATAACCTATGTTGTTTTAATATATATATATATATATATATATATATATATATATATATATATATATATATATATATATATATATATTAATCACTTAAACACTAGTTTATGACTATCCGAACTTTAAATTTAGTAAATTTAAAGTTCAGATAGTCATAAACTAGTGTTTAAGTGATTAATAAGATTTACCGAACGTAATGGACTACAAAATTCAAGTATATATATATATATATATATATATATATATATATATATGATCATCAGCCCCTCCTCCTGCATTTTCAATAATCCTCAACCTTCCTCTCCACCACCATTCCTAAAAAATTGTCTACGAACTCATGGTCTTCCTCCATTTCGATACATTTCAACAGTTTTACTTAAACAGAACTCTAAAACTAACAATAAATTAAGCAAAGTTCTTGTAAACTATCCTTAACTATCATTTCTACAATAATTTTAAACAAACTCCTCTATTATATACATTTCAATTAAACAAAGAACTACGAATAAAATAAATAAACAATAAAAATTCACATCACCTGATCAATCACCACCTGCCATATAGAGCTTACTTATTAATAAATCCACTGTAGTGATATTTCCATTAGAAAATCGTTGGTTCTATGAAGACTAGTGGGGCGAAGCCCTGGTAATTTTTGACACGTCTTATTGTTTTCCCACCGTCTTTAGCCCTCAAGTTTCAAAATAAATATAATTAAGCTATCTTATCTTGTTCTTTGCTTGAGAAATTTCATGGGGGCCCGTTTGCTTCCGAAATTAAATATACAGATGTTTTTACCTAAATTAAATAAAGAATATTACTAACCACAATGAAGTAATGCTCCTCACCCCTCACATTGTCACATTGGTCACCCGCTACTGAATCGTCCTATCGAGTGGTCCAAAGAACCATCTCTCATCTCACAACCGCCACTTCTTCAGCAGATGTCTAACCGCTTCTGAAAGTCTTGGTCGACCCCATACTTATCTACTCAACACCACCGAAGAATTAAGGACTTCAATCCACTTAAGGAAGACCAGCTAGTGTGCACACATTTAACTAGCCTTGTTGGACCTCCATCAACCTCCTAGCTATCCGCTGACCACCTGATATTTCTTTCTGGCTCTTTGCTCACTTTACTACTCACCCTCTCAGGTTCTAAAACCATCCGTTTTTGGTGGCCGGTATGTTGAAAACAGCATCTAACTCCCTTAACAGCTGATATTAGAGTTACCCAACTACACTCCAGATGGCTCTCTCTGACCTATATTACAGTGCAGTTTTTCCTGGTTGTGTAACTCTAAGTTCTCTTTTCCTTGTTGTTTTCCCCGCACCTCAGTTTGCTCGATCTCGTGTCAAACCGCCGTCTTAATAACCGTTATTTCATGTAAATTCCCGCATGTAGTAGTTAAGTAAACCTTAAAGTTCTCTTTAATAGTTGAGGCCTGCGGATTAAGAATGTGTTAAAGTGCGTGAGTGAAAATTCCCCAAGTTACGTTCTGCGCCTGATGATTGCATCACCGCCAGCAAAAAGTGGCCAAGTGAACAAAGACCGAACCATTGTTGACTTACTGTGTATTGAGGCGTTATTGGTATAACGTGAACATTGTGCTTAACCAGGTGTGCAATTTTATAACATTTCTAACATAAGCAAACTTTAGCCAGTGAATTGAGTGCATTCATTTTAAGGACTTGTGCAATTTAATATATTAAAATAACCGTTTAGTGTTATAGAAAATTGTCTTTGCCGTTAGCAGTAATTGAAAGGCCGATGAAGCAGTTTTGGGTAAACTTTAGCTATTAAAGAATTAGTTCTAACTTCTACTTAAATACTAAAGTTGTTACTTAAGGTGATTGTCCGCATTTAAATCTTTTCCCGTTCTATCTAGAACGGGTGGTCCTCCGGGGAAAGTACATGTTCTCATTTCAATTTATTCATACTCAATCGATTAGGTTGCAAAACCAACAATTATTATTAATTATTTTCTGTTTGTGTAAAACTTGTTGAACAAAACTTGTTGTGTAAAACTTGTCGATTATAACCAAATCGACATGAGGAAATGTGACAGATAAATTTTCTTTGCTTTCCAATTGAATTTGTAATGTCTGTAGAAAATTCCTTTTGTTGAATGTTTTCTTGAGCAACTGTGGCCTAATGTTATAATAATTAAATAAAAAACCCACTAACCACAATATAACTTTATTTAATCACTTGATGAACATTTCGGTTTTCCAGGTAACCGTTTTCAGAAGTACTCAGAGTATCTGGTAACCCAAATGTACATCAAGTGATTAAAAAAAGTTATTTTGTGGTTAGTGGGTTTTTTATTTAATTATTATAAAATATTCCTTTTGTTATCAAATTATTTATGTCACAGAAATGACAAGCAATGGATCTGTTTCTCAAGCAAGAAAGAAAAAGCATCACAAGCTTCAGATGCATATGAACAATAGAAAACGTGACTTAAAGCGGTTTGACTATTCAATTTAAATCTGTTTATTTGAAACAAATATTGAACTAATGTTTTAAAGTAAACTTATAAAAATTACTAGTTGTAGAAAAAATGCATTTATGATTAACAGAAATTAATTCACTGCAAAATGTTATTATTCATTGTAAGTAATTCTACCTTTAATTTGTAAGGTATCAGATTTGTATTATTGTGTGAATTTCTCAAGCATAAATTTTATTATAGATTGAATTTCACAGGATGTATTAAAAAAAAGGCTTTTTATTTTGAACTTTAGTATTAAAAGAAAAAACAAAAGTTACCTACAAAGCTATTGGAGTTCTCACAAATTCAATTGACATATAATTTTTTTTCTAACTGTGAATATCCCAGATGTTTGGCCATTGAAAGTTATACAGTTGAATGAAAGTTTAGTGAAGTCATCATGATCATTAATTCTGGAAAGCTACTCCTTAAAACATCATATTTTAACTTTTGCAAATTATGTTAAAACTAATTTTAAAAACTTAATAGAAAGACTAAAACATATTCTCGAATAGTAATTTCTTAACCCTCAAGGACGTGCGCTGTTGTAAAAAGTACAACAGTTTTAATATTTTGATTCTTGTTGAAACCTGTTGGTAGTTATTTGTTCAAAACCCGTTCTATTCTTCTATTGGTCCCCCCACTACTCTTATCAGTTGTCATCAATGTCTTTATTCTATCAACATAGCCTCAGTGTGCGATTAGTTTTAGTCAGTCATCACTGTTGTACAAAATACAACAAGGCGCCTTCTGACGTTTTTATTTTTTCGGTGCAGTTTTTTTTTCTCCACGATGGAATGTAAGTTTTTTATATACATTTTTTTTTGAATTATGTAATTATTTGTTTTGTTTAACATTTTTATAAATTTTCATGTTTTTAGGAGTGAATTTGGAAGACATTCCAAAAATTTTACAGGATCTTTCTGATGAAGAAATTGATAATGCTGATTTTATTGAAAGTAACGATGATCTGAGCGAGGGTGAAGCTGAAAAAAGTGATCATAACTCAAAAAGTGAATTGGAAGGTTATTAGCACTCTACGTAAGAATAAACGGGAAATTCCACCAGAATTTCTGCCTAATAAAACCAATCAGCCAGGTACTTCCTTGTTTGGGTTCCAGAATGATCGAACCATGGTCTCATATACGACAAAAAAAAAATAAAGCTGTAATATTGATTTCGACTATGCACGACTCAGATGATGTTGACGAACAAACAAATAAGCCAGAAATTATATTGCTGTACAACAGAACGAAAGGTGGAGTTGATAGTAATGACCAGCTTTGTGCTACATATAGCGTTGCCCGGAGGACAAGAAGATGGCCAGTTGCATTATTTTTTGTTCTGATAAACATTGCTGGGGTCAACTCACAAGTAATTTTTTCATTGGTAAGACCAAACTTTTAATAACTCGATTGAAAGTTAAGGAAAATGTAGAAAACCGAGATGTTGTATAAAATACAACAACGCGCCTACTTACGTTAGATAAAAAAGCGCGTGTGCATGAGGATTAAATGGCAATTGGTTTCACACTTGATTTGAAAATTGGAACACAATATTTTATGATCAACGTAAGTGTAAATCTTAACTGTAAATTTAATAACAAACTCCATAAAAAAATAGAAAATGTGTTAGGGATTGATCCATTCATTAGAAAATAATTTGATAAGAAAGGCTGAACCACAAATTAATACTGTTACTTCCTATACAGCAATAAAAAAAAATATTTGTGGCGGTAGTATAAGGTAGTGTTATCAAGTTAATTTTAAAACTAAAGATATAGTTATTAATAGAACAAAATATTGGTGGATACGATATATATACTAAACACTTATTAATATTTACAAACTTGCCTATAGTAGCACTTACTTATATTTATTGAGATACTTACTCAACAAATATAAGTCCTACTATAGGCAAGTTTGTAAATATTTACAAGTGTTCAGTGAAAACTAGTAGCTCACATGAAGATAGAATCAACAATTATATACATATAACTTTCCTGGCTATTGATGATAATACAAAAACTAAATAAAAGCTAGAGTAATTTCTGAAATATATCGAAAATTAACTTCATGAATTGAAATATTTTTATATTAAATTCATCAAGAAATAAGTACATCAATAGCATTTTATTTATATTATGCATATAAATAATCTTATTAAAAAAATGCTATGAAGTAAGATGTTAAACTTGCCTGTCAAGAAAAAACATGAGAAGCTCAGTCTGAAATACAGACTATATATTTATAGTGGTTAAATCAATAATACTAGATAAATTTCAATTCTTTGAATACTGTATTATATTTCTATTTGGCGCTCCAATTGCTGATTGGTAGATTAAAGCTCCCAGCTTGCATTGCGATTTGCAAAAGCAAGATGTCGCATGTATAGAACTATTTAATTCATGTAATTTATCCATTATCATCCTCCAATATTGGGGGTGTTTTTCCTGTAAATAATAGTTTTAATGAATTGTGTATTATATAGTGAAGGTGTATCATATAATTAAGTTGATCAGATAAGTTTGTTGCATTGTAAGTCTCTTGTATATTTTGACAGTGTCAAAATTTTGGTCCGCATTGGACAATTGTAAAGCCATTATAGTTTCTGTTGGTATAATATTTAAAGAAAGTGTGTAATTTTTTCATCTTTATTAATTCACGGTGAGTTTTATAAATTAAGCGTATAGATTTTAAAGCTTTTTAGTTACCTAAGTAAACAATATGTTGAGCGTTTTTAATGCTTGTAATGATGGTTCTGCGCCATTGTTTTCATTGACATTACTTTTGCCCTAGGTCCAGGTTAAAATCAGGAATTACTTTAATTAACTACACATTATATTTCACTGATTAATACTTTCGATGATTAATTAGCATTAGATACATTGCCTTAAATTCTATTCTTAATACCATGGGTTAACATTATTATTAACCTAACCAGCCTACATATTTGTAATGTTTCCAAATAGGCTCAATGTATACTTACATATATTTATATTTTTGTGTATAATTGCTAGATTTTCTTTAGCCTGGGGTTATAATTATGAATATGCTTTATTTAACGTTGAACATTTTAATATTATGTATTTTGTGTTGAAATGTTGCCTATGAAAAGTTTACATAACCATCAAATATTCAAAAGTTTTCTTATATATTAATACTAGGTCAAAATTATATTTATTGTTAGAATGTGTCGAACATTAAAACATTTTTATTATTTAAACATTGGTAGAAATTATTATATATTCAATGAAAATAGCCTTTTTACATGTTTCTGAATGTTTCATGAAAATATAGGCCCGGTTTAGGAATCTCCACAATGACTTCTCTTTTTCTCGAGATAAGTCTATCTTATAATGAAATTCTTCCATTGTTTCCATTCTGTATTACTTCACAAGTACAAGATTGAAGGTTCTTTTTATATTGCATATGTCCATCATTATATATGTTACTAAAATACAAAGATAGAGATACATCACAACAAGAATAAAGTTATTTAAAAAAATTCGAATATAACCTGTTTTATAAAACAGTGCTCTATTTTACACTATATTTAATTATTATATATATATAGCCTACCTATTATACAATTTCAACAACAAACGATGGGATAGGTCTTTTTATACAATTTTTTTTTTTAAACCAAATTTCTGTTGTAGTAAGTAACTATCTAAGTTGCATAACCTATTATCGCTTTATGCAAATATAAGTTAATCTTGTGAAGTACGTTTGTTCTGACCAATTGTTTATGATTAGGTAACTTTTTGTGTGGTAATACTTGACCCAATAGAAATTAAAACAGGTTTATGTTGATATGGTAAAAATAGTACAGAGAATTTGTAAAGAATTCATTTTTATAGGATTTTGTTTATAAAGTAAACACTATAAATGGTGTTACTTTTTAAGTAATATTTATGCTCTGCAACTCTTGAAATTTCCTGGTTTCGATTTAGGAAGTATTTTGAGTAACGTGTGAAAAAGAAAAAAAATCAAAGTTGCCAACATCTGTTCTACTTCTAAAACAAAAGCATAGGGGATTTAAAATGTCGCAAACCATTAATATTTTTTTAAATATACCTAAATTATCGTATTGGAAACATAACCTCTTTTAAGAAACATAATCCTTTATAAATAACCAAACCTGTATTACACTACATTATTATGAACTTATATTTAAATATAGGTACAAAGTATTTGGTTATAAAAATCTTTAACATTTAGTACGTAAATAACCTCTTGTAAAAATTTAAACACTTAAACTCTATTGCCAGAGTTAATATAAATAAACATCAAATGTATAAAATGTCATTGTCAAGATAATAAAGATAGGGTGTTCAATGAAATTCAGTCTGCTGTTGTGTTTAAACCTTTACAATTTCCTAATTTTTGGGCTACTGTAAGTTGATATTTTTTTTTATAATGAAATATTTCTAAACTTAGGTATTTTGGAGGTACATTGTAATAAACCTGTATATTAGTGTAATTAAATAAAACCATTATTTTCTACTGTTTTGTATGTTGAATATTTAGATTATTTTTCAAATTTGAACTAATATTAAACACTAAGTACTAACCTTGTACTTTTACATTACATTTTAACAATATTTGGATAAGCAAATTATATTTAAGTAATTTCATTAAAGTCTTACAGTAATTTCAATCAGAAAAACACTATACAAGCTAGCATGAATAAAGGTAATACACAATGGTTTTTGTTTAAATAGAAGAGGAAAACTTGAAATTTAAAGTTTGTTATTGTGTTTATAAAGTAAGTGTTTTGAGATTTGTTCAAAATTTTATATTTTTTTGGATTTCAAGGCCATGTTTTATTATTTTTCACATTTTTGAGGAATGACACCTAGTATGTTGAAATTGTGGTTGCTATTATTTATATGTACTATTTCATAAATATCCTTATGTTGCTGAAGAAGAATTTTGTATAAAGTAACTGACTTCAGTATTACTAAAACATCATTAGTACTAAAACATCAATTTAACTTAATCATAAGGATTAATAATTTTGTTGTTTACCAGTATAGAAATCATATAAACACATTTGATAATAAATTTGGTTAGAATTTTCTGGGGAGAACAAAAAAGTTATAAATAGATGTTAATGGTATTGTTAAAGGATAGTACTGGGTTACCGAACCTGTGGTAGTAACATCAATTAAGAAAATACTAATCAACAGTTTTAATAAAAAAGGTATGCGATTACAGTAAAAACTCGATTAACCGTCATCGCCGGGACCGTGATCGTGACTGTTGAGTGAGTAGACAGATATCAGAAACACTATTATTCATCAAAAACATAACTTAATCAATTATATTACAGACAGATATCACTGTAATAGTAATAAAATATATTTCGGAGCGAAAGTAAAATAAAAATTGATTGTATTAGCAAATAAAACTATTTATTATATGATAAAAAGATCCACACAGTAGCTATAAATGTGGCAAAATAATGTACAGTAATATAAAATTATAGGTGAAATAGTTTATTTAGCTTAACAAACAAAGCGAAAATGTCTCTGCAAGTTAAAGCACTTTGTTACTACAGTATTATTATGCTATTACAGCAATGTCGGTTTAAAGAGTGATGGTTTTCTTTATATGTATGTGTGTTAATATTGTAGAAATTAAATATTTGATGTTACTATATTTAGTAATGTTGAAGTTCTCTATGTTATATGGATAACTATCAATATTAAAGTCCTTATTAATTAAGTTTTTTGATGGTACATTGTTAATTAATATTTCTTTCCTTACAAGATTTCTTTTATTACAAAGATTTTCTGCCTCCCGATCTTTTATACTAGAAAAAGGTACATATAATGTACTGTATATAGATAGATACTGCTGTCTATAAGAAAATCCTATTATGGGTAGCACTTTCAAGTTGATATGTAGGTGAATTTAATGAAATTATTAGTATTTGTATTTCCTCACCTAAAAATTTGCCAGTAATAATTTTAGCTGTATTAATTTTGCATTAATCAGTTATAATTAATCTGCCATTGCAAGAGATATTTTAATAGCCCAGTGATATTTTTTTAAAGTTTTAATTTATATGATGGTGAATCAGCCGTTTCAATAGAATTTAAAAATTGTGTAATGAACTGAGAAAACCTTGATGGTCTTTAATAGCTGTTTGTATACTTTACGTTTTCCAGGATGCCTGTTTGATTTTATTGACATCTTTATCTAAAGGAACTAAAACGATCTGATTTACCTTTGACTCTGCCATTTGCTCAAATAAATGTCCATTTGAAAGGACATCATGGTTTTTCAATTTCATCCATGGACTTTACCAGTAATTCACCATTGTCAACTTTTATTTTGAACATTGATTTGATTTAACAAATCATGAACCATACCTTTTACAACTCGTCCCCTACCTGTTTTTCTACAGCATCATATTTTTTGCCTGTATAAATGTCAAATTTCCTTGCATATCCGATTTTATCTGCCAATATCCACACTTAATACCCTCTCTCGATAGGTTTCTTTAGCATGAACTGTTTTAGTGACACACAGTCCTTGAATTTAATCATTGATTCATCAGTGGACATTACTTCACTGCGTTTAGGGCTTTTATAAAATTCTCTCCCAAGTTCAAATAAAAATTGCTGCAATTGTACAGTTTATCAAAACTCCTATCTCCTCTTATTGGGTTTTACTGTTGTCATTAATGTGTATATGCCATAAGGTTCATCCAAAAGGATTCATAGTCATTAGTTGCCTTAGATAAGAAATTAGTCCTATAAGTAAGAAGATCTCCAGTAATCTCTATTACTTGGTAGAGGCTTGATTCCTATGAGTAGGTTCATACCTATAAAGGTAATCATTTCAGTTTTATCTGTTGGTGTATAGCTTTAGATGGATTTTAGATAGTTCTGCTGTGTGTATAGTTAGTTTTGTTTACCACATTGTTCATAATTTTGTCACATACCAGTAGTTCAAATATATTTGGTATTGTTATTTCATAGAGTTCTTCTATAAATTTAGATTCACTCCTTTTGTTATAAAAATTAGCAGCATCTGTTTTATTTTCTTGGTCCCAGGTACGTATTTGATCACTATCCCTTATACTTGTAGGTGCATATCTAATAACTGTAACTACATCGTTTATAGGTCGGCTATCATCATTGTCATTCAAATCACTATTATTCTCCTCCACAAGTAATGTTTGAATTGTAGTTGGATGAAAATCAGAATCTTCATCACAATTGTTTATATCTTCGATAGCAGATTCAATATCGGATTGAATAAAATTATCAATGACTTGCTTAATTTATGTATCACTTAGATCTAGACATCTTCTGTTGGATGCGTTCATAGTAAACCTAAAATTTATAAACAACCTCTAGAAATTACTTGCAGAAATGGACTTCATGTAAAGAAAACCTAAATTGTATCGTTAAAAATGTAGGTTAGAGATATATAAATTTACATCAAATAGTAAAATTTCATAATTATAATAACACTAAATTAATGTTTTAAATGTAAACTTATTTTTTCTGTTTGTAAACATCATTTAATATATGTTTAAACTAGAAAAAATTGTTTCATGTTTGGACATAATCCTACTTTATTTCTACTTCTGCTGCAGGGTGGTACATATTTTGGATTCATATGTAAATCCATATATCACCAACAATAATAAATATTATAAATAATAATAAAAAATAATGGAAATAATAAAAAAAAATGCAGAAGTTACTCTTTACATAACAAAGTAGATGTATCTAAATATCACCTTTGTAGTGTATAAAAAAAATGACAATCTTGCAACTAAACATGTGGATATACACCGACAGCCTCAGACTAAAATGGACACTGTCTTGTTTGTTGGAGCAAGGTGCTTCTGCCACTTCTTGGCAATAGATTAAAGTATAACTATGGAACAGGAGCAGATCTAGAAAAATATTTTGGGGAGGGCTGCTGTGAGGTGAGGAAAAGGCCCCCTCGTCTGGAAAATATTTAGGAGATATGGTAGCTATAGTGTATTCTCTAAGAGTCTTTTATCTGAGGGATATAGTTATAGGCCTGCTATGTGATATTACACATGCATTGTTTAGTCCCATTTACCTGGCTATATATATATATATATATATATATATATATATATATATATATATATAAAGTGGTATATATTTATATATATATATATATAAATATCTATATATATAAATATATATATATATATATATATATATATATATATATATATTCTTGATATTTAATATTATCCATTGTTTTTCCGTTGCACTGACTTTATGAAGTTAATATATTACTATTTTTGAGTAATTTTATTCACCATTAAGTGCAATAAAATTACTCAAAAATATTAACTTCATATATATATATATATATATATATATATATATATAAATATCACAATATGTATTCTTGTGTATTAATAAAGAACATAAGTCAAAATACAAATACAAGAATTATAATTGAATTTACAATTCAAACCTTTTCATTGGCTAACAGTACCAACATCATCAGGAATATTCCTGATGATGTTGGTACTGTTAGCCAATGAAAAGCTTTGAATTGTAAATTCAATTATAATTCTTGTATTTGTATTTTGACTTATGTTCTTTATATATATTTATAATGTAAACTACCTATTTATAATGTATTGTGGCTGGTAATGTTTATTAATGATATGGTATTATAGTGATTAATATGGGTTTGTAAACATATTCTACTAATTATTAAGTAGATTTAAATCAGGAACACAGACAACGGAAATGGCAATTTAGTTTACATTTATAGTTCAAAAATTTTCACTTTTCTATATTTTGGGAGGGGCTTGAGCTTTAAAGCTTCCCTTTAAATCTGCCGCTGCTATGGAGTAGGGATAGTGGTTCAGGATTTTGAATACCATGCAGTATCTACAATGTCACTTGAAGTAGTAGCCCACTATTTGCACCACCATACTTTTAGGTGAAATGTTTTGGTGGTATATTAAATGTACCACAGCAAATATTGTACAAAATTATTTTGCCTTAGATCCATGCCATACTTTTGATAGTGAGTAAAACTTGAAATGGTGCCAGATGGCCTTTCTTGATTGAAATGTCTACTTATTTAGTTCCATTTATTTGCTTGTGGTTTAACATTGGTAAACATAGGTAAAAATCTCTACAAAAAATATCTTAAACCAGTTTTCAAAGAAAGTTGGATATACAATCTTACATATGCCCATTTCTTATTGAATAATATAAAGAACTTCTGCAACTTTACAACTAGCTCCAGTAAGCAACTTCCACAAACCTTTTTCTAACTAATCTTTTTTAAATTAGCAAATTTGTGATATTTTCAAACATGGCACAATTAACTCCCAGGGCCAAAAAAACTCTATAAAACAGTTTTCCGGAAAATGTTTGCAACCGTTTTTTTTTTAGAACAGTTGGAATGCATATGCTATCACATTTGTTTTATAACTTTATAATTATTTTATTTTATAATTTTAAAATTATTTATATAATTTTATTTATATATATTATCATGATTATATATTATTACACACACACACACACACACACACACACACACACACACACACACACATATATATATATATATATATATATATATATATATATATATATATATATATATAATCATGTGCATATATGATATTAGCATTCATAGTACTAATGTTCATCATGTTATAAAAAACATAAGGGCCGTTTTTTGGTTTTGCGACCATGGTTCATGTTATAACACATTTGAACAAATAGAAATAAATTATAAATTTGATATTATATTCAATGTCTATTACGTTATGACAACAAAATAAACTTAAATTTGACACGATGCTATTTCTAATTTAACATGTTTTATATCTTGCATTATTGTATTATTCGTTCCTGATAATGTTGGTACTGTTTATCAACGAAAAGCTTTGAATACAAATTAGTAAATAACTCTTATATTTGAATAACCTCAGTTGTTTTTGATGTACAGTAGAGCCTCGATAATTCGAGATAGATGGGACCGAGACACCTTTGGATTACCGAAAACCCCCTCGAATTTCATGGAAGTACGTTCCTGTGCACTTAAAAAAAGTAGGAGTTTTAATGAACCCCAACATTATAATAAAAAATGCACTAAATGAGTTTATAGAACTTTATATGAACATTTCTTAAAAGACTGACTCATTTCCTTTGCACACCATATTAATATAAACATTTCTTGGAAGCACGATTCAATTCTGCTGCATACTGTATTAAAATGAACATTTCTTATAAACTTGATTGATTTCCTTTGCATACCGTGTATATATATAAACATTTCTTGAAAGCCCAACCCATTTCCTTTGAATACCATACTCATATAAACATTTCTTGGAAGCCCGACTCATTTCCATTGCCCACCAATTGCTGTAAACATTTCTTGGAAGCCCGACTTATTTCAGTTGCCCACCATATTGCTACAAACATTTCTTGGAAGCCCGACTTATTTCCTTTTCATACCATAATGATCCAAACATTTTATGGAAGCCCGACTCATAATTTTCTTTCAAATAGATAAAATAGGCTCAATTAGAAATTGGCTCAAGTTTAACGAAAGCTCATGGGACTCGGATTTTCGAGACTTTACCGTGTGTGTATATATATATATATATATATATATATATATATATATATATATATATATATATATATATATATATTGAAACAACACAGGTTATTCAAATACAAGAATATTTATTATATTTTCATTCCTGATGATGTTGGTACTGTTTGCCAGCGAAAAGCTTTGGATATAAAATATGTATTTGAATAACCTGTGTTGTTTTAAATTATTAAACAAGAAAACGTATTATATATATATATATATATATATATATATATATATATATATATATATATATATATATATATATATATATTGTAAAGTATCTATAAAACACAATACAATGTACTTTTATTTTATTAAATGAAAATATATTATTTGTATTTAATAACCAAAAAAAAAAAACTACTCAAGAATAATTCATTAACATTTATTATTACAATTTCATCTCAACATTAAACAATACACAAAACAAAATTTTACAACTTAACAATTTTTAACAAAATATACTAAAATTCGATTCTTTAAATTTGAGTTACAAGGTTTTTATACCCTTGGCTAATTTAAGATCTCTTGATATCTCGGGGTTATAGTATGGGCTATATTTTTTTTTTTAATTCTTAGGTTAATTAAATAAATTTTGAACAAACAATATTAAATTTTGAAAATGCAAAAAGGCTAAACTCTTTGAACTGGATTATTTCTTACTATTAATTAACTACAAGATATCCTAATATACAAATTTAAACTTCTCTATTATCTTAAAAGTCCACTAAAGTTATTTTTATAGCGCTAATACTTATCAAATAACGAAATTTCAGTTAGCTTACGTAAGATTCCGTTCTCTCCAAATTTGACTTTTTACACACTTAAATTCATCTTATTTATTTCACTTTATATTAGCACAGTATGACATTTTGTAATTCACTTCTCTTTAATTTAAGTTGGCCAATCTTCTTAACAAAACGGTATAATTTAGACGAACTCTTTCCAAATAAATAAAATTTTGACTGCCCAGCAAGGTCTGCTTCCTCTCGTAGCGTCACCCACGCTAGAAATGCTCTAACTACGCGTCCTTAGATTCTAAAATTGTTTAAAATATGGCCGCCTTTCTTCTTAAAAAAAACACATATGGGTTATAATTTAGTTTGTTTTCTTTTTCTTCACTAGAATCGATTGTCACACTGACCTCATCTGTTTTACAGCTGACATACCACAAGTTTGTTTAGAATGGCGTTTTAACTTGGTTAAACCTGATTGAAACTTACTGTTTCAATTTCCTATCGTCAACAAACCTTCCAGTGTTTATTTTATTAATATTATTAGTGTGTGAAGTGTCTTTGTGTTTTACTTTTGAAATAGTTCTGAATTGTGTGTGTTTTGCTTGGTCTTTCATAAACATAACCTTTCAATTTTCTTTTGTTTACAAACGTGTTCACTTTCTCCTTCAAGTAATTACTTAGCCCTATGTTCCTACAGTTTACAAATTTGTTTACACATAACTATTATTAGATTATCTTATTTTAATTTATGTGTTAGGTTATTTGATATAACAAATTTCCTAATACATTTCCAGTTCAAAAACCTTGTTTACAATTCCTAGGCTTTTACCAGAATTTAGTTTCAATTTTAACCTAACCAATCTTTTAATGAATTTCTTTCTAAATTTTGAGTGAGTTATTTCTCATCTATTTTCCAATTCTTAAATAATATTATATAGCCCATTCTATAAATGTTACAATGTCCCCTAATTTAATTTAAACAAAAAAAAATAATCCTAATATCTACATTACACATTTTTTTTACATTTTACAAGCTTGCTTAAATATACATATTTTTTTTTTTTAAATTAAATTTAAATTTACATTTATTTCCTACTTGTACATTTTATTTAATAACTACCTGAACACATTTTTATTGAGTACGTTATACCTCAACACTTTGGCTAACTTATTGTCCATTGTCTTTACCACTTTTATAATTGTCCACTTAAAAGTCATTTATACCTTCATCTGTCCACTTTCGTCCATTTATACTTAATTCTATAATACAATTTTATCTTAACTCTTTACCAATCAAATACTGAGCTGAAAACTTCAAGCTACTTGTCTTACATGGTTTATACTAGTTTAAAACTCGCATAATACTATTTCATTAATTTTATATGTTGTTATTTATTATTCTATTTACTATCTCTTTTTTCGCATCCTCCCAACTATTCATCATAAATTTTTTTTTTTCAATTAAAATTAATTTGTCTTAACCTTGCCTCAACCTCACTTCAGTTATAAATCTATCAACTCTATCTGAACACAACTATATTAAATTTAACCCCAATTTCATATTACTATTATTTTATTATTATTATTATTTTTTTTTTTAAACTCTTTATTATACTATATACTTTGTTACATATATATATATGACGGTAATTCACCTTACCTCCACTTATTAACGTAGACATTTATTTTATTTTAACATATTTTCGACGACATCAACATCATTAACACCCTTATTCACGTAGACATTTATTTTATTTCACATATTATCGACGTTATTTATATATTTCATTTTATTTTCAAATTCCCCTTTTTCCAAATTATATTTCCCCTTTTTATATTGTTATGCTCATCCAGAATATACCTATCTTTATCTTTACATTGCACCCTACTTGTACTCCTTCCGTTTTTATCCCTGCTATCTCTGTTTAATTAGGTTATTTAATATATTTTAACTTATTTCCCCTTTTCACTACTCTGTTTATCATTTATCTCATATTTATTTTGCTTTTAGCTTCATCTAACTCTCAGTTCGAAGTTAGTATTTTATCTCTTCTTCCAATCTCACATCCAGTTCAATTCTTTTCTTATATCATTTCAGTTTATTTTTTATGAAGTTTTAACATCTAATATTTTTAAAGGTTGCAATTTCATATCCTCTATTTGATCATATCTATAGTTCCTTCGATTACACTATCCCTATATCAACGAATATAAATTTTGTTTTAATACTTATTTATCATTGCAGATTCTCCCTTACAATACGACGAAGTTTAAATACACAATTACCATATTTTTATTTCAATGATGCTTTAATATTTATTATCATAGATTCATATTTCTTTTATAATATATAATATATACGACGAAGTTCCATTATTTATCAACGCAGATTCTCCCTTACAATACGACGAAGTTTAAATATATATAATTTTATCTTTATTCATTATTCGACGAAGTTTCCAATAAATTATCGTAGATATAGTTACCATCCCTTAAAACTTATCTCCTGCTAACGTTTTCTTATACACATAGTCACCTAGAGTTTACTCATATTGCTTCCTTTACCTATATTTAATATCTCCCTTCCTATTTTATTTTGTCTCATTTGAGTTTATCTCCCTTGCATCATGGTATTTTTTTAGTTCTGTCGAATGGAACATCCCCTTATTTATATCATATTTATCATCCCATAATTCGAATGTCGATTCTCCTAACTTTTTGTGTATTCTATATGGCCCACTATAAATATTAAATAATTTCCCCATTTCTCCCTCTATGCCTTTTGCCTGCCAGTTTTCTTTTACTAACACTAAATCATTTAAATTAAATGTGAAAAGCTTATGATTTCTATTGAAATTTTGTGCCCTAAGTTCTGCCTTTTTTTTCATTCTCCCCCTTGCCAAATCTATTACTAGTTGGGTATTAACGTTTTGTTCGTTTGAATTTTGAATTTTGATATACTTATGCCAAAATCTCTCATCTATTTTTCCTAACTGTAACTGATTAGGTGTGAGCCCTGTGGTCTCATGTGGTACTTCATTCAACATCTCATTTATTAAATGTATAAACTTTGCCCATTGTTTATGGTTCCCATGGCAATAGGTGCGAAGACATCTCATTATCTCCCTGTTTACCCTTTCTACTATATTGCTTTGAGGTCGCCTAATTGGTGAAAATATTTGTTTGATCCCTTTATTTTCTAAAAATGTTGACCATCTTTTACTTGTGAACTGAGTTCCATGGTCTGTTTGTGCCCTTTTTACCTGTCCATATTTTTCTAAATAATCTTCTACACATCTAATAGCTGTAGCAGTATTTGATTTTTTTATTTTATAATTTTTTATAAATTTAGTAAAAATATCCAAAATAACCAAAATATATTTAAATCCCTCACTTTTATGAAATGGTCCACAAAAGTCAATAGACAGTTGCTCTTTAGGCCCTTCTACCTTGATTCCTTTCATCACCCCATAACAAGTTTGATTTGTGTGTTTCACCCTCTGACAAGTGTCACAGTATTTTAAAAGGTATTTAATCTCCTTATACATCTTTTTCCATGTGAATATTTCATTTATTATACTATAGCACTTCTTGGCCCCTATATGCATATAGTACTCATGGCATGATATCACTAATACATTTATTAACTCTCTGGGTACTATTATTTTCCAACTTGTTTTACAATTTTTATATAGTATGTTATTTTCAATTTTGAATTTCGAATTGTATTCCTGGACATTTTCAATAATATTTCTTAATTCTAAATCACCCCACTGAAGCTCATTAAGTTTTGTCAATTTTGTCACTACTTCCCTACTTATTACTCTTTCCATTAAATTGATACTAAACTTATTTTGATTCTCTATATGTTTTGGCTCTATCTTATCCCATGGGTTACGACTTAATATGTCTGCCACCACGTTCTCCTTCCCTTTACAATACTCAATCTCAAAATCATATTCCTGCATGAGCAATATCCAACGATATAGTCTTGAATTTAATATTCTACAAGTCTTTATGAAAGTCAAAGCCTGGTGGTCAGTTTGTATTACTACTTTTCTCCCCAGTATAACCTGTCTAGCCTTCTGTAGACAAAACAACACAGCCAATAATTCTTTTTCAGTCGTATAATATCGTATCTCACTACCTTTTAGGGTTCGGCTCATAAACATAATTGCCTGTTTCTGTCCAGTCTCTGTTACCTGGTACAGATGCCCCCCAATAGCATATTCGCTTGCATCTGTCTGTAAATAAAACGTTTTTGAATAATCAGGGTGTTTTAGTACGTTGGTATCTATAAATGCTTCCTTTAATTTTCTAAAATTTTGTTCCTCTAAATCTGTCCATTTAAATTTTGTTTCATGTCTCAAAAGTTTCAGAAGTGGCTCCACTAATTTCGAATAGTGGTCTACAAACTTGTTGTAATAATTTGCAAGGCCTATAAACCCTTTTAATTGCTTAACGTTCTTTGGTGTGGGGAATTCCATTACAGCCTTAATTTTTTCCTTATCTATCTCTATTCCCTCAGTTGTCAACCTATAACCTAAAAATGCTATGTTTTCTTTACAAAACTCAGTTTTTGATAATTTAATTTTGATATTATTTTCCCTAAATGTCATAAATAATTTTTTTAAATGGTTTTTATGTTCTTCAAAACTCTGTGACATGCATACAATGTCGTCTACATATACTAAAGTGAATGGTTCTAATTCATTTCCCATTATTCTACCCATAGCTCTTGCTAAAGCTGCTAATGATGTTTTTAGCCCATAAGGTGTCACAATGAAATGATATGTCTTTCCATTATACTGAAAAGCTGTGAATTTTCTGGATTCTGGCTCCAACTCCACCTGCCAAAAACTATTCGTGAGGTCCATAGAACTCAGGTATTTTACCTTTCTTGCCTTATGTAATATTTCATTAATACCCTGGTAACACTCGTAATCTGGTATTATGATTTCGTTCAGTTTCCTTGCGTCCAGGCACAATCTTATTTCTCCATTACTTTTTATGACAGGAATAATAGGGTTAATATAAGGGCTATTACTTTTTTCTATTATTTTCATCTCCAACATTTTGTCAATTTCTCTTTGTACCGCTTCTTGATACTTTGTGGGCACAGGATAGTTTCTTTGATAAAATGGTAAATCTGTTCTTACTTTTATCTCATGTCTATATCCTTTACACACTCCAGGCCTATCTGAAAATACATCCTTATATTGCTTTATTATCTCTACCAACTCCAGTTTTTGCCTATCTGTTACACGGTCATCTCCGATACTTCCCATAATATCTCTCTCACTAATTTCCCCTTCTGTTTCATTTTGTTTCTCATAATTTTGGTCCCCCTGTCCTAAATTATCTAAATTTTCCCATTCCTCATTAATTTGATCGAATTCGTTAATTACATTATCTTCCCTTTCTAAATTTTGTACCTCGTTGTTATTAATTCTTTCGTCATCATTTTCACCCTCCGTTTCTTTCATATCTATTTTAATATAGTTTTCCAAATATTTCAATTTTATACTCCAATCCTCACAACTTATATCAGCCTTTGTATTTTTTAATATATCCATCCCTATGATCATTTCTCTTAATAGTCCTGGTATGATGAAACATTGAAATGGGTAATCAATCCCACCTAATCTTCCCATTATCAGAACAATTTTATTAATTTTTTTACTCTTTTTATTTGTTGCTGTCCTAATGTTCATTGCTCTGATTGGCAACGTTTCTACTCTTCCTAGTTTTCCCTTATTTATACTATACCATTTTTCCTGAATACATGTAATATTACTACCTGTATCTATTAAAGCTGTAACCCTAACCTGTTTAAATTCTATCTCTATTTCTGGGCTCATATATATTTTGTTTTGCTCTAAATTCAAATTTCGCTCCGTCCCCTCACTTTCCAAAAATTCCCTATCTATTAATACGTTGTTAATTATTCCTAACCCCAAATCCGTATTTTCATTAAATTGATTGTTACCCTTATTCTTGTCACAATTAATATTTCCAAGGCTCTTTAGCACTGGCTTTCCCTCTTCAGCATCCCCTGTAGTTTTCCCATGATGCAATAAGGTATCACCAGTGCCCTCTAGTTTTCCGAGGTCCCCTGGTCTCCCTCACATCTTCCACTGGTCGATTCCTTTGGTCGTATCTGTATGCTGTTTACTTCTTTCTGGCTCCTGTCATTGGTTCTGTAATTCCTGTCTCCTCTATTTTCTCGATTATTTTCCTGCCCTGGTCTTGGTTCAACATTCCCCCTCATATGATTATCTATTCTTCTGTTAAAGAACTGGACATATGGCCGCCCTTCATTCCTATATTCATTCCTTCTATACAATTCTCCTGGTCCTGGAAATCTTCTATTTCCCTGCTGTCTCATCCCTTCCTCACCCCTTCTGGGTGGAAATCTATTTCCATTCTGTTCCTCTCTAGGGGTAGGCCTATTCCATGGTCCCCTGTTTCTCTGTCTTATTTCCTTATTTCTCTCCTCTATATCCTCCTCATTCAGCATCCTTTCCATCTCTCGGATCGTTTTTATATTTTGTACTCTTCTTGACAACTGTATCCTTTCATTAAAATGCCGGCTTAATCTCCGGACTATCTCTTCCTCATTTTGCGGTGGTGTCATGTTCTTTAAAACTATGACTCTTTCTATGAAATAATCTGCTCTGGCTCTTCCATTTCCCTCTATATACCTTTCATTTTCTATTCTTTCTTTAATGCCTTCCTGTATTTCTTTGGCCCAGTATCTTTCTATAAACCTATCTTGTAAATCCGCGAAATTTTCCACCTCCTCTCTGATTGATTCCCACCATCTAGCCGCTCCTACTTCCAAAGCTCTATCTATGATTCCTCTCCATTCATTTTCAAATCTTTCCCCTGTCCTACATTCAAATTTTCTCTCCACATACCTATCCAGTCTTTTTAGGAACTCCATAGGGTTACCATTCCTCCCATTAAATTTGGGCATCTCCTCCTGATTCCCGCATGACACCTGTATGATCCTTAGGCCTTCTCCTCCTTTACTTTCTTCCACCTTCTTTTCTACCTTTTCCATTCTCTGGGTCAATTCCCCTTGTTTCTCATTATTCCTCCTTCCTTCTGTTTCCAATCGGTCAATTCTATCATTATTATTGTTTTTCTCAATCGCTATCTCCCTATTTAAAACTCTTAATTCTTCCCTGTTCTGTATTGTTATTTTTTCTACCTTCTCTATCTCTTTCTTATTAATTTCTGTCACATCAGCTATTATTTCTTTTGTTTCCTCTAAATTCTCCTTAATCTTCTCCTCTAAGTCTCTTCTCATAACTTCTACTACAGCATTATTCTCTGTTCTCAACTGTTCCCTCATATCCTCTATCATTTTCTTACTTTCCTCCCTTATTTCCTGTGTTATGAATTTGAAATCTTCCTTCATCTCTCTCATTTCGTCTCTATTTTCCTCTAATTTTTTGTTTATTTCCCTCATATCCTCACTCATATCTTTCATTTCCCCTTTTATTTCATCTATCTTATCTAATTGTCTATTTATTTTTTCATTATTTATATTTAATTGTCTATTTATTTTTTCATTATTTATATTTAATTGTCTATTTAGATCCTCTCTCATATCCTTCATCTCCTCTTTTATTTTCTCACTCCCTTTTTCACTCATTTCCATGAGAGTTCTCATCATCTCCCTTAAATCTTCATTCTCATTATTTCCCTGTTTTTTTTGTTGGGTTTGCATAGGTGGTAGTCCCCTAGCCTCATCTACTTGGGTTTCCACCTCACTCTCTTCTATAGGCATATCTGTGCCTTCCGTTTCTGTCTCTAGTATTTCTAGGCTTGTCCCTTTTTCCTGGTCCCCTACAACTACCAGCTCGCCTATAATATTTTCCTCCCTGTTTTCGATCCCCTCCTGAAAACTAACAAATCTCCCCTGAGCAGCCCCTTCTGTTTCTATCGCCCTTTTCCGCCTACTCTTTTCTAATTGTTCCCCTTTTTCTGTTTTTTTAGCTTTTTCTCTCCGCAAATTGTATAATTCCCTCTCATCAGACATATTTAAGCTATTAGTAAACTTATTTTACAAAACAACCTAGCCTTGACTATTCAACTCAGTGTTTAATTTTACAAAATTTTTTCTAAATCTATTTCCAGTTCAAATGTTTTTCATATAAAAAGTTCTAAATTAATTTTATTTCAAAATCTCTCTAAATAAATTTTCTCGAGCCCCACGTTGTTGCGCCAAATGTAAAGTATCTATAAAACACAATACAATGTACTTTTATTTTATTAAATGAAAATATATTATTTGTATTTAATAACCAAAAAAAAAAAAACTACTCAAGAATAATTCATTAACATTTATTATTACAATTTCATCTCAACATTAAACAATACACAAAACAAAATTTTACAACTTAACAATTTTTAACAAAATATACTAAAATTCGATTCTTTAAATTTGAGTTACAAGGTTTTTATACCCTTGGCTAGTTTAAGATCTCTTGATATCTCGGGGTTATAGTATGGGCTATATTTTTTTTTTTAATTCTTAGGTTAATTAAATAAATTTTGAACAAACAATATTAAATTTTGAAAATGCAAAAAGGCTAAACTCTTTGAACTGGATTATTTCTTACTATTAATTAACTACAAGATATCCTAATATACAAATTTAAACTTCTCTATTATCTTAAAAGTCCACTAAAGTTATTTTTATAGCGCTAATACTTATCAAATAACGAAATTTCAGTTAGCTTACGTAAGATTCCGTTCTCTCCAAATTTGACTTTTTACACACTTAAATTCGTCTTATTTATTTCACTTTATATTAGCACAGTATGACATTTTGTAATTCACTTCTCTTTAATTTAAGTTGGCCAATCTTCTTAACAAAACGGTATAATTTAGACGAACTCTTTCCAAATAAATAAAATTTTGACTGCCCAGCAAGGTCTGCTTCCTCTCGTAGCGTCACCCACGCTAGAAATGCTCTAACTACGCGTCCTTAGATTCTAAAATTGTTTAAAATATGGCCGCCTTTCTTCTTAAAAAAAACACATATGGGTTATAATTTAGTTTGTTTTCTTTTTCTTCACTAGAATCGATTGTCACACTGACCTCATCTGTTTTACAGCTGACATACCACAAGTTTGTTTAGAATGGCGTTTTAACTTGGTTAAACCTGATTGAAACTTACTGTTTCAATTTCCTATCGTCAACAAACCTTCCAGTGTTTATTTTATTAATATTATTAGTGTGTGAAGTGTCTTTGTGTTTTACTTTTGAAATGGTTCTGAATTGTGTGTGTTTTGCTTGGTCTTTCATAAACATAACCTTTCAATTTTCTTTTGTTTACAAACGTGTTCACTTTCTCCTTCAAGTAATTACTTAGCCCTATGTTCCTACAGTTTACAAATTTGTTTACACATAACTATTATTAGATTATCTTATTTTAATTTATGTGTTAGGTTATTTGATATAACAAATTTCCTAATACATTTCCAGTTCAAAAACCTTGTTTACAATTCCTAGGCTTTTACCAGAATTTAGTTTCAATTTTAACCTAACCAATCTTTTAATGAATTTCTTTCTAAATTTTGAGTGAGTTATTTCTCATCTATTTTCCAATTCTTAAATAATATTATATAGCCCATTCTATAAATGTTACAATATATATATATATATATATATATATATATATGTGTGTGTGTGTGTGTGTGTGTGAACATTAATTTTTAATATTTAAATGGAATTATGTTAATATGTTCCAGAAACAAATAAATGAAGTGGCTAGGCGGTGGAGATTCATCTGAAATGTTGAGCCAATCAAACGGCCACATAGCACCTCCACCACAGCAAGCACAACAGCAAGAATTGATTCGCCACCAACATCCAACAGTAAATAAATTATTTTCTTTTTCAGTAATGAAAGTTTCTTCATGATTAAATAAATTTCAATGTAGTTTTGTGAACAAAATGTTTTGTCTATTCTAAAGCTTTTTTTAAACATCATCATTAAAACTTTGTTAATGGCTTTGTAAGCAATAGCAGTAATTTTTACGATATCTTAATTATTCTTCCAAATAGAACTATCACCTACTCTCCCTAAGTATATTTTTCGTTTTTAGTCCTTCATACGTGATAAGCGGAATACTCTGCTATTGCTTACAAGAAAGCATTTAATGAGGTTAAGTTGACAAAAATGTCTAGACTGCATTAGAATGTTTCTTTAGTATTTGGGAATCAAGTTTTGAGTTGCATAACTCATTTCAGTTGTTGGCAATCATGAATTGTTGAGTTTTGTTCATATCTGGCAAGCAGATATTTGCTGGCTGTTGCGACAGCAAGGAATTTCAATTCTTTGTTTACTTATATACATACTTATTTACACAATATCAAGAGCACAGTGGTACAATATATTACAATAAAAATATTGAAAAGAACCCCAATATCACAAAAATAATCAAAAATAACAAATAAAACAAGTTACTTAAGATTAAACCCTTATGTACATTTCGATGACCATGTCATCATCATCAGAGGGTCTTGTTACAAAACACAATCTAGCACACAAGAAGTTACAAACTAGAATGATACCAATCGTTCTCCGCGGTCGCTATATATAGGCGTGAGGTAAGCTCCGCCCCCTCTCCGCCCTCGACCAACAAATAACAATCGGCCATCAGGAACCCAATAGGTTATGTCACAAATTACATTATAATAATACATATGTAATAAAAACTACAGCAATAACTATTAATAAACTAAAAGTAATTAGATTAAAACATCGTAATTTGAAGAAAGCTATTTAAGTAAAGTATATAATGGTGAGTAAGGAATAGGTCCTTTATTTGCATTCATTAATTTACAATTTGATTTGACTATAAAAACACTTTCATAACTATTAAGTAACTTTTTTGAGTTTAAACATTTAGCTAAAATAACATTTTTATCTAAATCATGCTGATTACTAAGGACATGTTCTGCTACACTTGATTTTTCAGGTCTTTCATATTTAATATGGGCAAGATGTTCTTTATATCTGGTTACAATTTTTCATTTTGTTTGACCTATATACATCTCGTTACAAGTACTACAAATTATCTTATAAATACCTGATTTTTCCAACATTGGAATTTTATCTTTCGGGTTACATAATAAATGCTTCAGTTTATTTTGAGTTTTATAGGCTATCTTAACATTTACCTTTTTAAAAATAGAGTCTAACCCTTTTGTTAAAATATTATCGAAAGGTAAACTAATAAAATTACATTTTTTAACTTCTTTTTGAAGAGTGGTAGTTGTGTTCAAAACATATTTTAATCTTTGTTTTCTAACAATATTATCTATAATTTTGGTATCAAAATCGCTATATCTAGCCACTCCTTTGATATAATTAATTTCCTTATAAAATCGTCTAGGACTAAGTGGTACATTGATAGCTCTGTTAACCAAACTGTTAAATGCTGCTATTTTATGTGTATAACAATGGTTGGAACTATTTAAAATATATCTGTTATTGTTAGTAGGTTTCCTGTAAATATCAAATTCAATTTTTTCATGATTTTTAATACACAGAATATCTAAAAATTGTAAAATGGTATCTAAATGGTATGTTAATAGGAAACATACCACGTTAAAAACAACATAGAATTTGTCAACAAGGTTAAGAATATAAAACTTAGTAGTACTGATATTATGGTATCTTTTGATGTAAGTTCGTTGTTTCCTAGCATTCCTGTTAAAGAAACTATATTGTTTGTTGAAGATTTTTTAAAAGAAAACAACATCGAACCTATTAAAATAAACGAATATGTCAAATTAACTGAAATATGTATGTACCAAAATTTCTTTAAATTTAATAATGAATTTTATAAACAATGTGATGGAACTGCTATGGGTAACAATTTGTCCCCTTTCATTGCTGAGCTTTTTATGAGCAGATTTGAAGAAAACTTAAAGAATAGTATTACTTATTTTCCTAGGATTTGGTTAAGATATGTTGACGATGTTTTTGCGATCTTTGATAGCAGTAAATGTAATGTTGATGTTTTTGTAAACCAACTTAATAGTATACATAGTTCCATTAAGTTTACTTATGAATTAGAAACTAATAATCGTTTACCATTTTTAGATATTCTGTGTATTAAAAATCATGAAAAAATTGAATTTGATATTTACAGGAAACCTACTAACAATAACAGATATATTTTAAATAGTTCCAACCATTGTTATACACATAAAATAGCAGCATTTAACAGTTTGGTTAACAGAGCTATCAATGTACCACTTAGTCCTAGACGATTTTATAAGGAAATTAATTATATCAAAGGAGTGGCTAGATATAACGATTTTGATACCAAAATTATAGATAATATTGTTAGAAAACAAAGATTAAAATATGTTTTGAACACAACTACCACTCTTCAAAAAGAAGTTAAAAAATGTAATTTTATTAGTTTACCTTTCGATAATATTTTAACAAAAGGGTTAGACTCTATTTTTAAAAAGGTAAATGTTAAGATAGCCTATAAAACTCAAAATAAACTGAAGCATTTATTATGTAACCCGAAAGATAAAATTCCAATGTTGGAAAAATCAGGTATTTATAAGATAATTTGTAGTACTTGTAACGAGATGTATATAGGTCAAACAAAAAGAAAAATTGTAACCAGATATAAAGAACATCTTGCCCATATTAAATATGAAAGACCTGAAAAATCAAGTGTAGCAGAACATGTCCTTAGTAATCAGCATGATTTAGATAAAAATGTTATTTTAGCTAAATGTTTAAACTCAAAAAAGTTACTTAATAGTTATGAAAGTGTTTTTATAGTCAAATCAAATTGTAAATTAATGAATGCAGATAAAAGACCTATTCCTTACTCACCATTATATACTTTACTTAAATAGCTTTCTTCAAATTACGATGTTTTAATCTAATTACTTTTAGTTTATTAATAGTTATTGCTGTAGTTTTTATTACATATGTATTATTATAATGTAATTTGTGACATAACCTATTGGGTTCCTGATGGCCGATTGTTATTTGTTGGTCGAGGGCGGAGAGGGGGCGGAGCTTACCTCACGCCTATATATAGCGACCGCGGAGAACGATTGGTATCATTCTAGTTTGTAACTTCTTGTGTGCTAGATTGTGTTTTGTAACAAGACCCTCTGATGATGATGACATGGTCATCGAAATGTACATAAGGGTTTAATCTTAAGTAACTTGTTTTATTTGTTATTTTTGATTATTTTTGTGGTATTGGGGTTCTTTTCAATTTTTTTATTGTTACATACTTATTTATTTTAAGTTCTCTAAATTTGAAACAAAGTGAAAGAAAAACAAATAATGAACATATTACAGTAATATTTAAAATTTCCCAACATGATGATGCAGTTGTTTGGCCCCATACAGTGTTGTTTTCATTTAGCCTGTATGGCAGTGGAATACCACTTCTGTGCTAAGCGATTTATTACTGTATAACACCTGATAAACAAAATTGTCTTTTCTTTTCTTTAAACATAATTTGAATTAACCAAACAACATGTCAATTCAAAAATTCAAATTAGTAAATATTATTTACATAGTAATGTAATATGAACTTTAATGATAGTATTGTATGATTTAAATTATCAAGACTGTCTAATTATTTAACTTTGAATCAACCATATTCCTCTATTTAAATGATAATTGATATGCTTAAAACACCTTTTTAACACTATTAAACAAATAACTTTACTTTAATTTTTTTTCTTAGTGATATAATTGAAATATAATCTATTTATCTACTCAATACAACTCTGAACCTAAGATTCAGTATCCACAGTAATGCAAACACTGTATAAATAATGAGTAGTTTCAAACCGTTTTCAATATAAATAAATGCAATTGAAATGGTTAATCTATTTTCAAATTGCAATAAATTTTAATGAAAAAAATAACTTATTCATAAAAAAATAATTCAAAAAAAATTTCAATAATTTTTTTCCTGAAATGTGTATGGGATTGCCATTTTAAAAGAGAATTTGATTGTTGTCAAGTATAATAAATAAACTCACTACATCTATGAATATATACTATTGCAATAAATCATTTATACTACAGTCTCGCTAATCCGGTCTCCGATGATCCGGACGACCAGCTAATCCGGATGGCCCAAAATTTTTGTTTAGTTATAGTATTTTACAGTGCACAATCAGTCTGCCGTCCACAAAAATATTTATTTTTATACGTCTATATTTGATATTTTTCAAAGGGGTTTTCCTACTCTAATAGACAAATAATATAATTTATTCATTAAAATATGAATTTACCATATATTTGTTTCTTTTGCCTATTAAAGTAGGAAAGACGTCTTTGAAAAAATATATTCACATTAGATCTCCCAACACTACAACGCACGTGACATCAGAGACATCTTGTGATAAACGAAAGATAAAGGACCGCTGACTAAACGGATAGAGATTCTATCCGTCTGGAGTCAGGTCAGTTGTGTTGTCGGACGGATGCCACCTTTACTGCTTCTCGCAAGATTTCTGCTCAGTTGTCATTTAATTCTAGTGCGATATTGATCTGTGTTTTTATTTATGTCTCAATCAGTGTTCAGTGAAAATGGCAACTAAACGTAAGTCAGTGACAGTGACAATGGAATAAAAACTCCAAGCTTTATTTCGTATTGATGGAGGTGAATCGCTTACTAAAATTGCAAAAGAGTTAGGCGTGGGAAAACAAACTGTTTCCGATTGGAGAAAAGGCGACAGGAAATTGAAGATTTGTTTGCAAAAATGGTTAGTAAAGACAGTTTAGGCGGCAGAAACAACCAAAAAATGAAACCAAAAAAAAACCTTTAAAAACACCAAAAAATGAAACCCTAGATGATGCTTTGCATGTTTGGTTTTGCCAACAACGAGAACAGGGTGTTCCATTATCGGGTGTAAATTTGCAAACGATCGCGCTGAAACTGAATGAAAAGTTTAAAGGAGGCCCTAATTTTACTGCCAGTGTGGGTTGGCTGTCACAGTGGAAGGAACGACACGGCATCCGTCAACTCGGAATAAGTGGTGAAATTTTGTCAGGTGACAGTGATGCCAGTGAAAAATTCAAAGACAAATTTGGCAAGTTTCTCAGAGATGAAAACTTACAACCTTGTCAGGTGTTCAACGTTGACGAAACTGGATTAAATTATAAAATGTTACCAAGAAAAACTTTAGCTTCCAAATTAGATTCAGTAGCAAAAGGCCATAAAGTTAAGAAAGAACGTATGACTTTGCTGCTCTGCAGTAATGCTTCTGGCGATCTAAAATTTTCACCTTTGGTGATAGGGAAATCCGCAAAGCCTAGGGTTTTTAAAAATGTAAATTTAAGTGTTCTACCGGCCCAATACAAGTTCCAAAAATCATCGTGGATGAACAGTCAAATTTTTAAGAACTGAAGTTTTTTGAAAACTTTATTCCAACAACAGAAAAGTTTTTAAAAGAGAAAAAACTCCCTCGAAAAGCAGTTTTACTAATTGATAATGCCCCATGCCACCCAAATGAAGAATTGCGTCATGGTGACATTTTTGTTAAATTTCTTCCTCCTAACGTCATGGCTCTCATTCAGCCGATGGACCAAGGCGTGATAGAGGGGATATAGGAAAAAGTTAATTTTATCGCTTTTGTAACAACAAGAAGCAGATCCAGCTACACAATTTATTGTAATTCTTAAAAAAGTGACTATAAAGGATGTCATTTATATGGCTGCAGAATCGTGGGAGAAAATTCAACCGTCTACACTCCAAAAGAGCTGGAAAAAATTGTGGCCTGAAATGCCACAGGAAAGTGAAAAAAACGACAGTCAACCTACTAATGACGACGCGGAATTTGTTCAGATTTTTCAACAATTTAAGGGTTGGGCCAAGTTGAAAGACACTGATATTTCCGAGTGGATTATCAGTGATAATGACATTGGTTATCAAGTGCTCAATCGTCGCGGTTTGCACTGCAAACGCAGAAAATGACAGCTCGGAAGAGGAAGACTACACAGACGAAACGGTCAAACCAACTCATGATGGGGCGGCTGCAATGCTGGAGGTGTTGATGACCTACTTTGAGAAACAAACTGATAAATCAACTGCGGAGCTACTGACCTTGAAACGCCTATGAGATCGTACTGTGAAACGATGTCATTCATAGTTAAAACAAAAGAACATTACGGACTTTTTTCACTAAGTTTTTTAAGTTTATTTTTGTTTCAGTTTCATTTTTGTTTGAGTTTTTTGTGCGTTTATACAGTATAGGGTAAATAACTTTATGTGAATACATTTATTCAATGAGAAAGATGCTTTGATATTTATTCATGTCATACCTTTTCTGTTACAATTACAGGATTTTTTTGCTAAATAAGCTATGAAATACTGTACTGTATAGCTATATTTAGGCCTCAATTTCACTAAAACTACAATTTCAATATGTTTCCCCGCCTAAAATACATATTGTATGCATTTGTTTGGCTTTTTACGTCTAATCCGGACTTTCGTTGATCCGAACAGGGTCCTGTCCCATCAAGTCCGGATTAGTGAGACTGTACTGTATTATAAACAAAACTGACATCAGATACACCATACATCTGAAAACCAAGTGCAGGACAACATGATAGTTTTTCCTTGTAATCTTTTTTACATTCTAGGGATGATTTGTGTTAATAATATTTTTATAGACATTAAAGAGAAAACAATCACATTTTATCAAATATGGTTTTTAAAAATTTAATTATCTATAGAAAACATCAAGTTGTAGTAAATACATCTGCATTCTTCGACAGTTAGGCCATGGTATTTTAAAATGTCATCTACATTCAAAGTGATAAATAATAATTTACACTCATTGTATTTAACTCTGAAAAAATATATACTGTAGTGTATGCATCTAGTTAAATAAACCACGACTATTGAATGTGCATTGAGGTGTTAACTGAATGGTAGGTCTGCATTTAATACTCCAACATTCTAATGGTTTAGTGGTTCACTATTATACTGTTGGTTGTGCAAGGTGTATTGTCTTCTATTGCGATTTAGCTTATACATTACGTTTTTGGTTTTATCCAAATCTGGTCAGAAAAAACCCAGAAGCATTTATTTTGTTTAAATAAAATATTTACTACTATTTGTAGTTACAAAATAATACTTATATTTATTTTAAACAAATTCCACAAAAACAATTCAAATGTTTACATTGTGCATTTGTAATACATACTAAGCATCATTTTACTACTATCAATATAAAAATCATTTAAAAAAAATTACAATAGAGAGACATATATATCTTGCTACTGCATTATATAAAAGTACGACTTTTTTCTCTGCTTGATAAAAATATTTGAAATATAAGTCTAAATGTAATAAGATTGGTTTGTTCCATAATTTTTTCTAATACTGATAAGGGCAGAACGTTTTCTAAAACATGTTGTTCCAACTTTGGGTCTTCTTAAATATCACTTTAATGAATAGGCAAAAACTCAAGAAATATATCTTGTGCTTCACAAGCGTTCTCATTATCACTGAAATTACTAGCATAATTTCAGTCTTATTCAGTTATTGTATTAATTTGTCTTGGACATTTACCAACAATTTTAATATTAAAATTACATTTACATTCCTAAATGATAACAATTTGAAACATTATTTTTAAAACACCAATAAAATGGTATGAGGTTGATCACTTGAATGGTAATTGATTATAAAAACAGCAGACTTTCACAAATAACACTAATACCGATTATTGATAGACGAGACAAAGAAAAAGTAGGTGACTCTTTAACATTCTTACTGTCTGTAGATGCATGCAGTGCGAGAATAAAATTATCTATAAATATACATATTGTACAAGTCTCATTTAAAAAAAAAATTGTATACATCAAACGTGTCTCATTTTGTTCTTTACAAAAAATTTTCTATTTGAGAAGTGTTGCGAGTAGACACATCATTTACTTTATTCTAGTTAATATATACATCCTTTTACACATGATCTAATATTTCCTCTGTATCCTGTTCCAGAGAGTTTTATATACCTGCCTATAATCACAACCCTTTCTATCTTATATAAGCAGTAGTATAATATTATTGTTAAATTGCTGTTTAATTGAACTAAATAATTGAAAACTTTGGTTGATCACATTTTTTTACTAAAAATAGTTTTACTTGAATATTTTTATTAAAATATTTTAATATTTTCAGCAACAAATTTCTGGAACAGAAGCAGCAAGACCTCAAATATTGTCTAGATCTCAGGATGATGCTATGGTTGGTTATGTTTTTCAGCGACCACATTCAGATCCAGATTTTCCAGTCCCTCCTCCATTTAAACAACAACCTCGCTGGCCTGTAGGGGATGATTCAGTTATTGAACAAGTAAGTATTGTAACATTATTATCATCTTGATGTGGAAAAATTTTTTTGTGGTTTTCTTTGTGCATGTTTGACCATTTTTGAAAGTATCAGTCACTCTTGACCAATTAAATGTACTTTTTTTTACTACAGTAGAACTTTGATATTTCGAACCTCATTATTCCGGATCTCTGCATAATCTGGATCGGTTTTTGTGGTATTTTTTGATGTTTTAAAAATGGTTTTTGACGTTAAAATATTAGATCTGGACATAGTACTGTGCAAAAATAAATAAAAACAAATACAAAACTCACAAATTATTCATTTATTTACTCATACGCGTTTCAATGACCAAGTCATCATCATCAGTGAGTGTTACTACTACAAACTCTAACTTACAACTCTTAGTTAGAGTTTACAACTCTACTTACAACTCAGAGTTGTAAGTTAGAGTTTGTAGTAGTAACACTCACTGATGATGATGACTTGGTCATTGAAACGTGTATGAGTAAATAAATGAATAATTTGTGAGTTTTGTGTTTGTTTTTATTTGTTTTTAACATAACCTCACAAGCTAAGCTCAAAGAATATTTGTTTAAATAGTACTGTACATTTATAAGCCTTACAGTCAGGCAAGACTTTTATTTTTATATTGTAATCTTGGCTAGCTGCTATTCACAGCATAGTGCTTAAATGCGGCCGTAAAAATGTGATACAGTGCAGTATCGAGATGAGTGTTTTGAAGTGACCTGTCTATGTACAGACGATGATAATGGGAATAAACCAAATATTTTGAGTTCCTCTGAAGGAGTATCCCACTTGAATGACCTAATGGTTTATTTTGAATGTCAGGAGAGAAAAAACCTCAACCAAGTTCCTAATGTTTAACCGGATGAGTGATGGGCAGCTCGCAACCGCTAACCAAATCTAACATAGCGAAGGATCACGTCCTTCTTTTCGATTCCAAATACCTCGACTCCAACGCTTATGGTGTTTACAGATTGGCTTATAAAATATCCATTGTCCCGTTTACACATTACCCAATAAAATATCAATTGCTGCTATAAATAATGTTGCGTTTACAAATTGGGCAGTAAAATATCCATCTCGGTTTTGACACTGATACTATACAATTTTATTGGGTTTGTAATTGTGGTATTCGGAATCGAGAATCCGGAATCGATTTCTTGATAACGGCATCACTATCGAAATCGGTACAATTTTGGACCTGACTCATCACTAGAATTGTGTGTGTGTGTGTGTGTGTGCACTCTCTGGTTAATTCGAATTTTCAGCAATCTGGATCAACTCCGTTTCTAGTTAGTTCGAATTATTAAGGTTCTACCGTTTGAAAACCCTAACATATATTGTAACATAACAAATCATCTGATTAATTTTTGTAGAGTAGATTATTGACACTGTATATTATCTAGGTTATGTTGAAATGACATTTTGAATCTTTAAAGAGATGAATCAAAGCATTTGTTGCTGATGATATGATGTGCAAACCTTATAAATAACAATGTGACTGTTTACCATCCTAGCGGGCCAGTTGATATACTATTTTTCTATTTAAAAGTGTTTAGCCATTAATAGAGTTATTTTAGAGACGATTTTAATGGAGTTCTACAATAAAAACTCATGTGGCCTGCTTACTTATTTCTGACTTTGTATTAGTGAAGTACATATCCTTCCTTATCAATTTCCCTACTCAGGTTTAGTTGGCAGTCACCTATAGAAAGATCTGCTTGAAGTATACAACCCACCATGTATAAACCATACTTTTCTCTTAATCTATCAGTGCACACAGTCCTATAAATAGGACGCTAGCATTTTATTTTTTAAAATTTGTCTCATAACATATTGTTTTTAGGTTATTATTTATGGAAGAAAATACTACATTTAATAGTTACATTTTCATTGAATGTCCGTTTTCAAGCATCGTAGAACAGTTTGATTTGGAGGTATTATTTTAAGCCCGACACACTGTATTATTTTCTTATTTTTTTAATAATTAAAATTATATTTCTAATGCGAAATGCTTGACAAAACATATTTATTATGCTTCACAAATTGTATATTTGAAGAAAGGAAAGTGTGATTCTGTTTGATCTCTGTGTGGACTTCTTTGAACCAAGGTGTCCTACTTATAGGACGCTGGGAAAATGAGGCATCAGTTTATTTCGTCAGGCGCCGTGTTTGTATAGTGCCAGCTGCTTTCTGCAATTTGTTTGTTGACTCATTGGTTCTTAGAGCTTATGTTGTTTATTTGATGATTCATTTAGTTAGGTCTTTCTCTGTGTGATAGGTAGAAAAAAAGTCTGAATTTCAAGTAAACTGGTTTTATAGTTTCTTGAGGAATCAGATAGTTCAGTCAAATGGATACTGTTGGTCAGTATCCAATTTACTGTAGTCAGAAGGTAGCTCAAAATGAAAGAGAAGATAAAGTTTTAAGGGTCCCATGTTCTATATATGTTGGGTCAGTTCAAGAACCCAAATGTCACAGGGTACTGTTGATAAATATTTCTTAAAAAGCATAGACTTCTAGTCTTGTGTGTGATATCAAAAAATAAACTCTTTTGAAGCAAACAAAGCAATCAAACTATGACGACATTCATGACTAGCTGGGCTAGTCATTATATCCGCTCTAACATATTGTCGTGACTAGCTGACCTGGCCTGTAAACCCCGCTGGTTTAAAGGTTTTACAACAAAACAACTTATCAATGAACACTGTAAAACAACTTAACGACATAACAACCTTTTGATCTTCCATATTCAGACATTTTTATTGGGAAATTTGTCCTGTCATTCAAAGAAAAGTAAAATTGAAACATCTTTGAAAGTTGTACTAAACTTATTTTACTTCAGAAAGAAACAATATTAGACTTGTAATAAAAATGGTCTGACTCAACTTATTTTCATGTTACTGGAAAATAATAAAAACCATTTGCAGTGGGTTTATACATATATATTTTGGTATATATGAGGGCATTTCAAAAAGAAGTTTTTGGTTTTGTAATAAGTAAAAAGTAAAGGTTTCTTTGTATACATGTTTCATAATATACATTTTGAACACACAAGCTTATACTATTTTTCACACCTAAACACCATTCAAATTAAGACACTTATAATGTTTCAATTCAAACCATGTAACAGTTATGAATGCTGAGTTCTTTTTGTCATTTTCAAAACATTAAGAAGGAACTGATGTTAAACCAGTTAGTGCAAAATCTGGCTTATATGGAGGATAGTCAAAATTATTCCATTTGAAATTATTGATCCATTTTATCCTACGGACGAAAGATCTTTGTCATAACACATTCGTGAACATACATGAATCAGTTTCTCGTCATTGTTTCTTTAGACATTGATTCTCGTCACTGTTTGCTTCAAGAGAGTTTATTTTTTATGTGTCATGTACAAGACTAGACGTTTGTGCTGTCTAAGGAGTATTTATCCCTCTCAAAATTCGCAGCATGGATAGATATTTATGGCCCATATGTTTTTCTTTTATCAGATGGCTAGACATGACAGTATTGATTTTTATGTTAAGTGGACTTTCTCGCTCAGTATAGTTTTTATTTAGTATCTGATGTTTGTTGTGTTGTACTGAATTAACATGGAAAATTGGGGTATTTTTACGTATGTTCTAAATAAACAGTAATTGTGGGAGCCTATAATCTAACGCAGATTTCAAGCAGAAATAACTTTGTAATTTGGATTTAATACTTATGATAAAAATAAAAAACTGAATTAGTATAAAATAATGAATGAATAAAATAATGACAAATTTTCACTTATGTAAACTATTTAGTGCTTTATAAGTGAGAATATTTTCATAGTAAAATACAAATCAATTGCATGAGAAATTAAATCCTATCCGCTGGATCGCTCAGATCGCAAATTTTTTAATCAGCAACAGGTTAACAGTTTACTACCATACTTTTTTGTATAATTCACTGTACCATGACTCTTGCACGTATATTTCCAATGTTTAACTAACTTTTCTGTAACATTTATTGTTCATAGTAATTGAATAATTTTTCAGTTGTATTTTTTTTACTGAAAATATGTATAACAGGCAAACAAAAGTATTTTATTATATTATTACTTTAATAAACATTAAAGCAGTTATCATCAGAAGGGTACAAATGAATTAAAAACTAGATCTGAAGACCTTCATATGCTTGCAATGATCACCACTCCTACTCCTCTATCCAATAACTGGTTTAACTAACGCAAGTGCCAGGCAAGGGAACAAGAAAATGCCCATCACTAACCTATAGATTACAGATTGAATACTAATATACCTTACAATGTAATTATAATTACACTTCTATGCTCTCAGTTGCTTTTGTTTTAAATTGCTTGCAATCATTTTAAAATTAGCTTTAACCATTTTTATTTTATTAATAGTTGAAATGTTTGCTTACTTTTGATTAGGAAAAACCTATAAAAAAAATATACATTCGAATTTTTTAATTAGTAGCAAATGTTATGTAGTTTTTATGATATAGCTGCAGTAAAATATTAAAACATACTTACAGGTTTCTTAAAATTTGTTAACTAGGGCTGATCAATTACTCTTTTGTGGTAATGTTTATTGAGTAAATAATATACTATATAATACAGATATATACTGTGTAATACTATATCATACCCCTTGTTATTCACGGGGATTACATTCCCCGAATATACCACAAATACTGAAACCTACTGCATATGAGAAAGAGCAGGTTACGTTCCACATAAAAAATGTTAACATTAGCTACAGCTATACTGTGCACTTATAATACAGTATGTTATATTTACCTACTACATAATTACATACATATGTTTTTAGTTTATTTACGTTTTCCTTTAATCTGACAACACAAAAATTCTATTAAATAAGGGCACTCACAAAGACACACGTATTCTTCATTGTTAAACACTATCCACTAAATTTTCAAATACCTAATTTTAGACAAATAATCTTTAAACACTGTTAATTTGATTTTTAAAAATCTTATTTTACTTTCTGCTTGATTTTTGTATAGTTCTTCACACGCTTCTTTATATGGTAGTAGTCCTTCCAGTTCTCGAATAAATTTTAATTTCCAAAGATGTATCAACAGTAACAACGGCTGCAGCTAACTGTTTCTCTACACATATTTTTTACCGACAGATTTTAATGGTAACTTCGGCGATACATTTATTATGATTTCTTCTTCTTCGTTTTCTGAGATAACCACAGTTTCGGTAATTAGTTCTTCCAGCTGTTCTTCAGTCAAATCTTGGTTCGCACTTTTCAAAAGATTGTTGACATCTTCACTGTTAATAAATAATGAATGCCTTTCTTTTGAGTAGTGGGCCTAGTAGTGTACAGTGTAATGGATGTTTTGAAGAATAATTAGATTTTGTAGTGATAAATAACTACAGTACTCTACAAAATAATTAAGACGCGAACACATTGTCCTACAACTTGGCCAATAACTATTGTACTGTATTGTCTTTTTTTTCATACAACACATATTAGCGGAATATCCAGTAATTTTTTCAACCACAAATAAGCTAAACTGCAAATACCGAACCCGAGAATAGCGAGGACCTACTGTATATTAAATTATCTAAATCTATTTCCTTCAAAGAAATTACTGATGTAGCTGTTTGTATGAGTTACATATATGAGCAAGCCATAGAAGAAAACATAACAAAGTACGAAAACAGAGATGATTTTATTAAGGGGATTAGTATTTATGGCCTAGTGTCTTATTGAAAGCAAAGCTAGAGTTTTGACCAGGGTCTATATTCTTCTAAATATCAAGTAAGCCATCACTATCTTGATCAGATTTACTTTCAGAAACATTAAAACTTATATCATGATAGGTATTTTTCCCGTGTGTAGGTCTAACTGACATCTGATTTCCCTTAAAAGTGACCGACTCTCGATCATACAAATAATCTAAAACTAACCAAAAAATATATTCCACTATAGCACATTTAAACACTGTGATGAACAGATCTCAACAAACTAAATTGTCAGAAACTAACAGAGCTCTTTTACTAGCGGTATATAGCTATGTGTGTATTCAGTGAAAAAGAAGTTCCAAGAGGAAAATAAATGGTAATCTATGAAAACACGCTAATTTATAAAAACTTCATCAAATTTCAACAGTTTACGATAATGTTTGGTGTCAGGATAAAATAAAAACCGAGTGTCTCATTGACTGAAGGTTTGCAATTTTTGGAAGTACAGCTTTTATCTGATCAATTAGACATTGGCCCTCTTAGGGTTAAACAATTCTTTTGTACAGTCAGTAGTATATAACAGCACTTCTTTAGCATGGAAGTATATAATGTCAGTGTTTAGTCTGTAGAGAGACTAAAGTTAGAACAAAACGAGGTGAGATACAGAGTATTGGCGGCAAGGTTACTAGAGGTTGCGCAATCGTGATTCACAAAGCGAGGTGAGATACAAAGCATTGGCGGTAAGCTTACAGGCGGTTGTGCAATAGCAATTAACATTTAACACAGAAAGTTTGAAAACCGCACTAATTAAAATCGTCATTCAGAAACAAATCAACAACGAAACTGAATTGAACACAAATATAAACGACAAGTTCTTATTAAAACCTTAACTAAGCACTTACTCGAGGTAAGAAGTGATGTAACTTTCTGAAGAGCGAGGTAGTGGAGCTTCCACAGTATTGTAGTCGTCGGATGCGGCAGAGACGTCTTGACGGCAGTAAAGTCACTAAAACTCAATTTAAACCATGAGTAACATGTACAAGTTTCACCTTGCAAAGGCACTTATAATTTCCTACAGCACGGCTACGCACTAAAGTTTCACAAGCGGTGTAACCGAGCTACACTTTAACAGAACGACGAATTATGGTTCAAAATGGCAATCGACACTGTCCGAACTTTTACACATTATATTAAAGGCTCGCGGTACATTTAAATTGGCTACTAAGACAAAGCCAATGCGGAAAAGAGCTGCACGGTTTAACCAAGGACTGATCTAATCGAGTGACGAAATACTTGTGCTAACACGGAAAATGCGTACAAAATTATAGAAGAAAGAAAGCAGTAATACCTAACTTGAGAACGTCAAATCGTTGACAACGCCTTTAATAAAGTTGCACTGGCTAAAATGCTGGCCACAAGTCAAACGTCAACGAGGATCAAGAGACCAGTTGTACAGCTGAGGAATGTCGCGGCAAATACGAAAAAAAAATACAAAACCTGCACTGAACAGTCAAAGTTCAGCATTCTGCAGGAAGCTTTTCTAAGTTGTGCTGTATTTATCAAGGTCTTGTAGTAGAATTAAATATTAATTGCTGAGCCTCATCCAATAAAATCTATTAGCATTAAACCATACCTATTCTACAGTTGTGTACTTTTTTCATAGGAAACGTCTAGTAGCATTTTCTTAGTGAATGTGTTTACTTATCCTCTGACTGGTTTCTTGTTTATAAATTTACTAAGTATTGGAATGTAACTAAAGCTTTTTTCTGTTGTTTAGTGTTTAATTTTTAAAATTAATTTATAAATAAATAATAGACCTATAGGGTCTGTGTGTTATGTAATGGGAATAAAATAAGTTTTCCTTCTTTACTTTACCAAATGTATTTACATTACCATATTTTTCTGGTTTCAGAACCATGAAAAATGGAAGTATCCTATGGCCAAAATGCCAGTACCTATGAACAATGTACCATATGAACTGCACCCACTAGTCATGAAGGTATTTTTACATATTATTCAAATTGCTTTAATGCGTTGATCTTAGTTGTAAATTATTTTTCTTTTACCTAAAGTTATTCAAAGTATTTTTTATTGAAATATGTATGGGATTCTAATGAATTTATAATTAAAAATAATAAATAAAAAAATAATTGTTACATTAAGTTAGGGATTGTTAATATTTCCTGTCACGATAACTTGTCACTAATATTCGTTTGTTCTGGTGGTACCAGTGACAAAATATGGAAAATGCTAGTTACAGTGACAATGGATTGATCGAAAGTTGCTTCTGTGGTTATTGGGCAAAACGTTGTAGTCATTGGATGCAACGTTACTGATATTTTGCTGCGGCTGTCACTAGCTTGGCTCTCACGGCGCCGATCATCGTGGAGTATCGTTGACTGAAGGGGAGAGTGTGTTATCTCTGTTATGATTGGGCAAAATGTACCAGTCGCTGACGTAAAAGTTGCTGATATTTTACCATGGCTATCATTAGTTGATTTGTCGCTGTCACTGGTTGTACTTATTAACATTGTGTGTGAGTGGACTATTTGCAACAAGTTTCACAACATTGACAGTTTTATGTACAGTAGATGCAATTTTGCACTCTGTGGTTTGTTTTTAATTTTGTAGGGATTTATTTTAAAATGAAATGAGTCTTCTCATTAAGAAAAAAAAGCGAGGTGTGGAATCACTTCTCCAGTGTGGTATGCCTGCCAGTTATTGGCACATACAAAGCTGTCTCAGTATCCCTTGCCACCAGTAAAAGTCGCTGATCCGACGCTCTCACTAAAATCACTTATCTGTTAAAGTTATTGGATCAACCATCCCTACTACTTTGCACTAAGTACAAAATATTTGGTATTTTAATAAAATATGTTCATTATCAATGATTGGAATAAGAGTTGGGTAGATATCAATCCAAGACTTAATGGTACCATTCAGCCTGTGAATTTTAAATAAAAGAAAGTAACAAAAAATAAGAATATTAGGTTAAAACATGAAGAATTTTTTATAGTAGAGTGCCTCGATGTAACACCATTCAAGGAACAATTAGATTTCCTCATTCTTAAGCCTAATGAGTCAACGACTTTCTTAGTTGAGGCAGAGATTTGTGGTTGTCTCATAAAATTCATTTTTTCTATTTGTGAAACACGCCTTTGGTACTGGTGAAAGGTCAGCAAATAATGAAAACGCTTAAGCAAACCCATTGTAATGTAAATCAAATACTTATTTATAATTCCTATTAGAAGATATCATCTTCACATGAGCTACTAGTTTTTAACTAAAAATACTTGTATATATGTTACGCTTACTCATAGTAGCTCTTCCTTTTATAATTGTTGAGGACAGTCGTTTCGGGAGATGTGTCCCATTGTCAACTCAGGCCGTGATGTCCCCAAAGCAGCAGTCCTTAAGAAATATAAAAGTAAGTGCTACTGTAGGCAAGTATAACATATTTGCAAGTGCTTTTAGTTACTTATTTATATCTTGGTCCTCTCACATTCTGTGTTGGGTAGATATGGTCCTAACTCCTTGCATTTCAAGTAGAAAAATGATTATTAGCTGACAAAATATTTGGTGTGATGGATTATATACCATGCAATGTATATGCCATGTGTGCAGTTGGAATTGGATCTTTTATTATTTTATTCTTCTTTGTTTAGTAAAATGAAGTAAATATGACAAAATACTAACTTCTTTAGATTTATAAAGGTTAAACAAAAAAATTATAAACAAAGTCCAAATGTGACATTAAAAAATCCCAAACCAAGGCTATAAAAATCTATGGATTCATCTAGTTAACTTTATTACAGCGATGTAATGTACTGTAAGGTAGCTTTATTAGTTACCAGAAACAAGATGTAAGTCTGTCGTGAACTATATAGATTCATTCTTGATAACTTAATTGAATAAGTTGAACATAGTTTCTGCAAATTTGTAGTAATACAAAGAAAAATCATCAATTAAAGGCTTCAAAAATTCGAGGTTTTATATATTTAGAAATTCCAAAGTGAAGGCTTACATAATGTTTTATCATGAGAGTTGAACCACTTGGAATGATATTTTCATTTGCAAAATAGAAGATACATAGACACATTTTCTGAGTAACACATGTACAAAAATTTATTTTTCATGTTAAAAATCAAAAGAAGGCTGGGGTGGTCTAATAATATAGTTTTTCATTTGATATTTTGAATGCGTATGAGGTATTTGTGTAGCATTGACTTATTGGAGGAGAGACATATGCAGACAAACAAAAAGTTTTTTTACTCATAGTTAGTCAAGTCTTATTTTTCTGGTTTGGATATCACTAAGCTGAAAGATTTTATTGGATTGTTAATTTTTACAGCAATATTCAAGTCTAGCTACAAATCAATTGGGAGTTTATTTGCAAAATAATAATTTTAAAGCCATTATGATCCATGCATTGGTGCTGAAGGTTTAGGTAAACACGAAGTTATAGCTTTATAATTATGATACAAGGGAGTAGATAATGAACTAAATGTGCCAACTAAACAGGGATTTGGAGTCATTGCATTGCTATGCGACGATTTGAACATGCTAATTTTGGATGTGAAGTGAATACTCTTTTTCAAAACTGTAGATGTGTTAAATTGAGTCACTTTGAGTACATGAAGCCATTAGGAAACAGTTTGATTTATACCTACAAGGCCTGCCGGATGGAGTCTGTAAAGAAATTTACCTTGAACTCTGATATTTTCAATTAAAAGGGTGCTAAAAGTTGAAGTTTTACCTGTAAGTAATTAGCTGAAATTAAAAAGAACAAAATATAATATTGGCAGTGATGTGGAGAATTCATTTTCTTGGAATCTGCTAAACAAGTCTGCAGAAATTGTAATATAAAGAGGTGTAAAATCATTATATGAACAAAAACAACATATTCCTTTAAAACTAGTAAGATTAAAACTTTTAGTTTTCTTCTGTAGATATAAATTGCTTGTTTACTTTGTTAGTGTTGTTTAAAAATATCTTTTATATAATTTTCAGTTTTAGCTATTGAAGTTGATTTCGTCAAAAAATATCTAAAAAAATTTTGTAATTTCATTATTTTAAGTCACTAAAATATAGTGTTTATTACTATTATTTATAACCAAAATACATAATACTGTATTTCAAACATGGTATTAGTTAAAACTAACATAGTCTAGATAGAAACATTTTTGAGTTTACTACAATCTGTTTTTTTTAATGTTTGCAGCCTGGAACGGAACACTTCCTGTATCATCATATGACACAGCCGCCTCCTCCTCACATGGCTACTGGGGCTATCCTACCGCAAGAAATGCATCAACGAAACGGACAGGTAGGACAAACATTATTTAAATTGCCAATCAATAGAATTTTATATGTTTGTTTTTATTTGTAATAATTTTTGGTTTTAATCTTTAGTCTTTCAATTCGAGTATTTTGAGGAGATATCTATCTTTTTGATAAAGATTAGGTACATTTTAGGTTGGAGACCTTGGCTATATGATTTATAATTTTCCATATCAAGAAATCATACAGGGTGGCGCAAAAGTCACTTCACACTACAGTAAACAAAGACCAAATGTATTTTTTATTACAAAAATTAACAATTTACAACTTACAATTGTTTTTTATGTTCAAAGTGTTTTCCGTCTTCACTAATGCATCTTTCAAGTCTCTCTCTGATACCGTTACAAATTAGGTGGCATAGTCTGATATCAAGGTCCAACTCTTCAAATACCTCGGGTATGTAGTATTCATTTCATTTTTGGTCTGATGCTTTTGAGAATAAACAAGGTCCTTGATGACACCCCATACGAAAAAATCCATGACCGTGATATCTGGTGAACGTGGAGCCATGTTAATATCTGCCCTTTGACCAATAACTTGTCTTTGGAAGGTTTCATTAAAATAATCATGGACTTCATTGGCATAATGTGGTGGAGCATCATCGTGTTGAAAGCACATTATATTATTATTAATATATTTTTCCTGACAAATTTTATTTTAACAAAAAAAGTACATGGTGTTGTAAGTACATATAAAAACTATTTTTCAACATAGTCCCCGTCAACATCTATGCACTTGCTTAGCCGGGGGATGAGCTTCTTAATGCCTTGGTCATAGAAGTCTCCTGCCTGTGACCACAACCATTTCGACCTCTTCCTGGACTTCTTCATCAGTCTCGAAGCGTTTTCCAGCCAAATGTTGCTTCAGGTAAAGGAAAAGATGGAAATTGTTTGGTGCCAGATCAGGGCGGTAAGCAGAATGGCTAAGAACGTCCCATTTAAAGGAATCCAGGAGCGCGGTGGTGACCGCCGTAGTGTGGGGCCGAGCATTGTCGTGCAACAAACAGATTCCCTTGCTCAATCTCCCTCGGCGCTTGTTTTGGATCTCTCTTCGAAATTTTTTTAGGGTTTCATAATGCCGAGCAGCGTTAGTTGCGGTGCCATTAGGTAAAAATTCAACAAGAAGAACTCCTTGACGGTCCCAAAAGACGGTTGCCATAATTTTTTTTTGCAGAGATTGTTTGGCAAAATTTTTTGACGCGAGGTGATGTGGAGAGACGCTATGTCATGGATTGCTGTTTGGACTCAGGTGTATGACGGAACGTCCATGTTTCATTGCGTCACAATTATTGAGTCCAAAAACTCCTCTCCCTTCCTGTTGAAACGATCCAAAAACTTTTGGGCACTTTCCACGCTATATTCTTTGTGAACTTCGGTCAACATTTTTGGCACCCAACGAGCACTCACTTTTCGGTAACTTAATTTTTTCGTCAAATTTGTTTGAATTGTTGATTTACAGACTTCAGGTATCATTTTGGCAAGATCTCGGATCGTCAGACAACGATTTCTCAAATTTTTTCTTCAATTTTCAACAACAATGCTTCGTTGACGGATGATTTCCTCCCCTCCCTTCTCCGTCATGGACGTTGGTTTTGCCACTTGAAAGCTCTGTACACCACTTCCTGACATTGCGTTCATTATTATATTACCGTAAATGGCCTTCACATGTCGATAAATATAGACAGGGCGAAATTTTTCCGCGTGTAGGAATCGGATGACGGAGCGAACTTCACAACTGGCGGGATTCGGTACTGGGACATCCATTGCTAACGACTGCCAAGGACATACTAATAAGGGTACAGATTAGCGCGATGCCTCATTAGGCAAAGCTACAAGGTAGTGCTGCCACCTAGCAGAATATTTCACCGGTGCGGTGGTAAAATTCAAACGTTTTCAATTTTTGGGCAACTCTCGTAAAAATTTTAAATAATAAATTTTAAATAGTATATTTAGGTGCAAAGGAATGCGCTGACATGGTTGACGGCCGCGTCTTTGTCTCTCAATCCCACCTTTAAACTACCGTGTATATTAAAAATGTCACGGACATGCTGTAAACCACCACAATCGACCAAAATGTGATGAATTGTGATGGTATTACCACATAACTGACACAATGGCGGATCCTCATGACATATCAGATAACCATGAATTAGAAAAGAGTGGCCAATGCGAAGGGGAGTAACCACTACTTCCTCCAAATGCTTTGAACGAATAGATGACCTCCATGGATGGACGGTATCCTTAATTTTCCTCAGCTTATTGTATTGAACACTTCAGTATTGCTCGTCATTCCAGTAAGTAATGGTGATTCAAGTAATGGTTGTTTAGCAAAACACACAATCAAAAGCCATGACTCAATATGTAGTCAACACTAACATTGTAGCAATCTTTGCTATTTCATTTGGCCTAGTGTTTCCGGGTATTCCACAGTGCCCAGAAATCCAGGAAAATGTTACCCCCACGGCCCCTAATTGAAGTTTGTGAACAGCGTACAAAATATTTTCAAGTAAAGGGTTTACAGAGAATACATCTTAGATTGCCTAAAGAGCATTTTTGAATCGAATTACTAAAGGTAGTGATAACAACTAGATTGAACTACAGTCAATGTTTTAAGAATGGCAAATAGTTCTGCCGTAAATACACTGCAAGCAGAGGGCAATCCATTTACATGTAGGTACGTCCCAATGCATAAAATGCACACCCAACACCATTGTCCAGTTTAGACCCATGAGCGAAAATAATTTCACTATATTGGTTGGATCTATAAATGTGTAAAAACCCCTGGTGGTAGACCACACCAGGAGTATTGTGTTTGATATAACTGGACAATAAAAAAATTAAAATGTGGCATTTTTTTATCAGCAATGAGGTAGATAGCACAGTGAGTAGGAAGTTCTAACTCAAGGTTATCCAGTATTCAAAACGTTCTTATGCCATATGGAGCAGTTAAACTTAGACATGTAATGTAATTAATGATGGGTTGATTCCAAAATTTTACCGATACTTATACCAAGAAATCGATACCCGATTCTTGATTCCAAATAACAATGGATATTTTACCGCCCGATTGGTAAATGCGACATTATGTTGCAGCGGCGATGGATATTTTACCGCCCGATGTGTAAGTGCTACATTATGTTAGAGCGGCAAAGGATATTTTATTGCCCAATGTGTAAACGCGACATTATGTTAGTATGGCGATTGATAATTTACCGCCTGATGTATAAACGCAACATTAGGTTTATTTTAAACTTAAAATGTATGACAATTGATGTTAATACAGTTTTTTCAAATATTCAATAATTAAATTATAAAAATTTGGATGTCTAGCCGGCTTTGAACTGATAATCATCATGTTCGAAGTCTAATACGCTTTGTCACTGCACTAAACATTCCAGTACGTAAGTCAATTATTCAAACATTTATATGATTTTTTTCACCCATCTGTTTGTTGTCGAAACCTTCATTGTACAACCTTAAACTGTTGCCATGGTTACCACACAATATCAAAAATAGTGCTCTAGGGTAACTAAAACAAAATGTTTCTTTAATAACCTCAGTAGGAATTTACTTAAAAATTTTGTTTATATTACTTGTTTATATGGTTGTACAGAATGCATAAAACAAAATTTGTAACAAAATGGATCTAATTAGAGATGTGGAACTTGCATACAAGTACCAACTTTTCTTTTTCAGAAATTGTAAAGCTCGAATGGCTTGAGAACAGAATCACTAATCCAAATAGATCTATTAGTTAATATTTACAACTAGAATAACTTTTCGTATTGTTGATGTATCAAAAACCAGTATCAGTATTATAGGAATGTATGACTTGGCTAAAATAACTCATGGCTAATGTTTCCAGAACTAAAAATTCTAGTTTTTTAATGCTATTTATATTTTTCTTATGCATTGGTGCAGCAAAATAACCTACCTATTTTTAAATGTAAATAAAAACGTTGTTTTTCTGAATATAACAAATTAATTTTTCAAAAACTTATTCTATGACAGAGGAAGTTTTTCCTACTTGGTTTTAAAAAGGATATTGAGGAGGGGGTGGCCCTAGTTGCCAATTCACTGCTGCAAGCGAATTCTGAAGCTTGTAAAGACCCTCTCCAGCATAGCTTTAGGTATGCGCTGAACCTCCTAGGTTATTGCTTGTTTCAGGTCAGGTAGGTTCCTGGCATGATGTTTGAAAACAACCCCACAAGAAATAGTCACAAAAGGTTGAATCGGGAGATCGTGCTGGCCACGCAATGTCTCTTCGTTGACAAATCAATCGACCAGGAAACATTGCTTCATAATGTTCATTGTTATACACGCAGTATGAGCTGTGGCACCGTCCTGCTGGAACAACACATTTTTGTAATGCAGATTCAAAAATTCCTCGATTATGTTGGCATACCTGTTTGAGTAAACAGTAACAGCAAAGCCACCATCTTCAAAAAAGATGTGGGAATGTGATTCCAAGTCGTGACAATGCACACCATACAGTAACACGTTCACTATGAATAGACTTTTCAAGGATTACCTGTGGGTTGTTTTCACTCCAATAATATAAATTTTGTTTATTGGCACCAGCAGACAGATAAAAATGCGCATGTGTAGGGTTCTAAGCATAATATGGTCAGACTTTCGAAGAACAGCTGTATGTATGCTAGCTGATCGTTGAGGAGACTGCTAAATTGAGTTCCTTACTGCATTGATGTTGCGTACGTATGCACACTACAAGTTCTTCCAATTTGTTTTTTCACAATAGACCAGTCCCCTGGAAGTTTTTCATCCATAATAAAATAGACTTTCATTCCGGTACTGACTCACGAGGACCAATTTGTTGCAATAATCTCCTCAACGGCAAATGTTCCGCATTCTTCCACGCCATGATGGCGACTGATGCCAAGCGTCACGTAAATTTCCCCTACTCCCTCATTGATTACGGCTATCCCTACCACTCTTGAGTGTCTCCTACTGCACACTTAATAGCAACGAAAATTGGGAGGTTATTTTGCCGCACCCTTTATTAGATGAATCTAAACTTCTGTAAAACAGTAAAAGCATGTTACTCCTACATCCTATAGCCTGGGATTTTCAATGATCTGGAGTTAAGATTTAAGAAATGAAAATTAGCGATCCGCAGAGTTCAGATCCAGTTGGCATGTACAGCATTTTGTGTAATTTAAGTTCATGTCTAGAAATTCTATCTTATTGTTAAGTACCAATTGTGTAGTTTTTATTGTCTTATAATTTTTTTCTGAATGTAAATTAATTTTTAAAAAACATTTATTTTTAAAATTTATTTTAAAAACTATATTTTTAAGCTATTGAGTGCTAGGCGATAATATATGGTCGGTAGGAAAACATGTAAAAGTACATACTATGCTGATGAAACATTTGCTGAATTTCTCGGGGACAATATTGTTGATGGAAACAATATTGTTACATTGTTGACAGAATTTATTTTATACCTGTGCTCCTATTACATATGCTAAAACAGTAGACAAGAATTTATGATTTGTTTTTGGAATCTAGAAATACCTGACTAGTTTTTATTTTTACCCAGTAATACATTTTTTTTAATAACAAGTTAACATTCTCGTATTGACTAATTACCAATTTTTAGGTTAGGTAGGCATAAACCATAAATATGTCTATTGACTATTTTTACAGTTTTTAAAAATTTTCAAAAAAATGCTCATATTTACCTGTATTATATTAAGTACAGTAGTAAAAAAATTAATTAATAAAATTGTACGAAAAACTGTACTACCAACAAAATAATGGCTCGTTTTTTGTAAAGGCACCATGGGTAAAAACTTTTGTGAACCACTGGTTTAGAATGTAAATATGTTTCAATATTTAGTCAAAAAATTTCTGAAAAAAAAGATTTGTAAAATTATTGTGCAATTTATAAGTAAAGAATAAACAAATAATTCATGATCCAAAGGTCTGTTCATATGTCAAGATTATAACACAAAGACCATTGATTTGTGGGTGTATTATCAAAAGCAAAGAAAACGCACTTGGTAATCCATCGTTTTCAATAATTCGACAAGACCAAAGTCATAAAGGTGCTGGATTAACAGACTGTTAGTGTATTAAGTAATAGGTAAACAGTGCTTTTCGACTCTAGTGAAGAAATGGTCTACTGAAGAAATGACCTTGCCACATAATGCCATAATTTGTTATTTCTGATACTGAAGGGTAACATACCTCCCTTCTTATTATTCAGAAAACAGGGTAGCGGTCTGTAAACCTGAAAGTATGTTTACATACATGTTTCACGTTTATGGCTCTGCATTCTACCCTAATCCATAAATAATAGTATAAACCTCTTTCTAATAAGATCACCTCAAATAACTCTGTAAGTTATCATTTGTTTAGTTGTGATATTGGAGAGATTTTTGCAAATGTGTGTGTGCATGCACGCGCGTTGCAGCGGAGCGCGCACCGCACCGACCGCGGGCCGTCCCGCCCCGCACTAGCCAGCGGCGCGGCCGCCACCACCCTTACCCCACCGCAAGCTCAGAATTCTGACAGGGCCTACCCTATCCAAACTAGGATACTGTGCAATGACCCGCCAAAATCTGCCAGAGAACAGGTCACTGGACTTTGGACAGCAACCTAACTTGCTGAAATTTAACCCTTTGGGTACGTATTTCCCGGGGGAATGAGTTCTTTGAAGGCATCTTTTTGGCGAAATGTCCCTTTGGTTTTAGGAGTGTGTAAGAAATCTGTTTTAAATAAAAACATTATTGTTTTGTTGGCAGTTAGTAAAGATTACATATTTATTTTACCCTTAAATTTGAAATTACAGCACATTTCGCAATTTTCTTATTTTAACTAGCTCTTAAATATTTAATTCATTAGTTTAAAATTCATAGTTTAAAATATTAGCAATTCATTTCTGTTTAGCATTACTTTATCTCTTCTTTTTTATTCTAAAATATACACATTACAATGTCAGTGGTAACTCTTTACTCAGTTAACCCTTTCTTTTACCCCTTCAATACAAAATTTGAGTAAACTTCTTACTGAATTTATATTAACACCAAAAGTTATAAGAAAAACAATTTTTAGTTATATTAACTGAAAAGTGTAATTTAATTATGTTCATTTAACCCTTCAATATTCAAAATCAAATTTGTTTCATTTTTTAAAATAAAACTGTCTTTATCTTTGACAATATCTTTTTCAAACCCTTTGAAATAAACAATCCTTTTATGTGATTTTGCAAATCTTGAACGTTTGATTTTAAACTCCTGTACATAAAATTAGACAATGGAACTTTTAAAACTCAACTTCATCAACAAATAACTTCAACCCTTTTAATTTAAAAACTGATCCTTTGAATAACATAAGTTATATCAATAAACAATTTTATTCCATTTAAAAACCCGTTTAACTTTTTGAAAAACGTGAGTTATATCACTAAACAATCTTATCCCATTTAGAACACCATTAAACTTTTCGAAAAACATAAGTTATATCACTAAACAATCTTATCCCATTTAAAACAATTAATATTTTAAAAAAAGAACATGAGTTATACCAGTCAACAATTTTTTATACTTCTATAACGAATTAAACAAACATATTACATCTTAACTTGAAATTCTTAGCCTAAAAATTGATTTACTAAACCCACATAATCTTTGCTGAATATTTATTTTTTATTTTTATTGTCTACTTTAAATCAAAGAAATTGTTTCACATTTTAGTTTTGTCCCCTTTTTTCTATTTCACAACCCTTTTATTTTAATTCCAAATAATTTTGTAAACCCTTAAACCCCTTTATATTTTAATTACATCTGATTTATAAATGTTAATTAATTATTCATTAATTAATTTTAATTTATTCCCATTAATTAATTTTAACCCTTTCTCATTAATTAATTTTAATTGCTTATTATTTATTAATTTTAATTAATTCTCATTAATTCTCATTAATTAACTTTAACTCTTTCTCATTTAATAATTTTACTTTATTATCATTAAATAATTTTACATATTTAACGTTGGTCTAAAATACTAAAAAAAGAAACCTTTTCTGTTGAATCATGTCTTATTTGACTTCTTTTGCACAAAACTCATAAAAAAAATTTCTTAACACCTGTTTACATTTTAATCAGTTATCGCTAATTTTTTATATTTAAAAAACCTTTAATTTCTAACATTTACTTAATTAATTTCTTTCCAAAACAATTTATAACTTTCTCTATTTAAAAAAAAATTCCTATTTACTAACAATTTAATTCTATTTCATATTTATAATCTAGTTTGGAGGACTCCTCCATTTTGTGGTGGGAATTTCCCCCACTAACCACTACCCCCTCTAGTTCATGAATTAAACAAAGCCATTGTTTGAAATTCTTCAACTTATTTAAAAAGAAATTTTATTTGAAATTAAAATTATTTAAAATGTCAACTTTCCCCAAAAATTGTTCAATATAGAATTTTTAATTTAATTAAATGAAAACGAGAGAAATTAACCTGACCTTAATCGCAGGGTCACTCCTAAATCCTGGTAGATTTTTCTTTCTTCTCCCTCTAGATCGTTTGTTTCTGGGGTGGCCATCTTGGTATGCGATCTTGACTGTTGGCGTCCCTTCTGCGATGCCGTGATAGAATTTTAATATCCCGATTTTGAAACTTATAAAATTTTGCTCTCCCTCTTTCAGTTCTTAAGTTCTTATTGTTCAATTATTTATTTATTTTTCACTGTTCATATATAAAAGGTTGATTTAAAAATTGACATTTAATTAAATTTGGATTTCTTCACTGTTCACGGTTTTATATAAATTTTGAAGCACTGTTCTTTATAAATTACTTTACTGAATCTAATAATTTCTCATATTGTTCACCTCTAACACACACAAACTTCTTAAGAACACCGCCAAATAGATGTTAAACTTTGGAGACCACTTTTGGAGAAGTTACCTCCTCCAAAAGGGTTCCAAACCACACGCGACTACATTTTAGCGATGACCAGTCTCGCGCTTAGCACGTCATTTTCATCGTCGTCATTTACAGATCACAAACTGAAACAAAGGCTTGTGACCTGGAGCGACCGAACCGACGTCCTCCCTTTTTGAAGTCTCGAATAACGCTGTTTATTTTAACCCCGCTGTGCATTCTTGTTCCCACGAGACGTATCGTACCACGACTTCTAAAATCTACGTCACGACATCATGCAACTTTTTCCTCTGCTGGGCTTCCGCTTTCGCACAAAAAGCAAGCTCACTCAAAAATGCTCAAAATATTGTCTGTTTCTTTAATTTGGGTTTAACTCTTCTATTTGGCGTTTTCGCGAATTTTGGTATAGGGCATCTCCTTTCTCTCTTGACAAGCCGCGTCTTTTCGAATGTCGATGGTGATTATAGGAGTATTTTGAGGTTTTCTCTCCTTTCCACGTAATTTACTTGTATTTTAAAACATACAAAACCCCTTATCCCTTCTAATGGCTTTGCTTTCACATTTTTACATTACGAAATTTTAATATTATTGAGACGGTATTTGCTAATCCGAATTCTACCCGTCGCAGCGTGTGTGTATTTTATTACAAATATTTCAGAAGAAGAATAATTTTCAACTAATGTACTCTAAGCTTTTTGTTATGATAGAATTGTCAAGAGCAAGTTTACCTGTTGAGTGATAGCTTAACTAGCTCTTGATATTACTAACAATGAGTGTTGGCAAAAAGCTTAGAAGAGTTGGGTATAAATTGTTTTTACCAGGAATAAGCACAGGATCATAATAATAATAAATAAACAACAATAACCCTTGCTACAAATATGATGTACATTTGGCTAACACTGTTACTAAAATGTACATTAAGGGGGTTTAATTATTTGTAGCCTGGGTTATTGTTCTTTATTTACCAGGAATAGACAAGTTATTTTTATGAAATGGACTGGTGTAGGGGGAGTGATTATAAACCTGCTATTATAAAAACACACAGTTTACACTAGGTTTCAATTTTACAAATTTCAAAATTTGTAAAACCTAATAGGATGTAATAAACTGTAATCTTTTTTTTTTATTTGCCCTTTTTACGCTCCTTTAAACTATGATTTTCTAAATGTTATAGAATTGTAGGGATTCTATATGTTATAGAGTTGTAGGGATTACATTAATTTAGGTATCTGCAATTTTCCTTTTCTGCGTGTTACCTTTTTAGCGCTCTTTTTAAAAGTAAATTATCTCAAATGAAATACTTATTTAAATTCACTCAACCCAATATAACAATTAAAAAAAATAATAAATAAACAGCGGCCAGGATATTTTCTAAAATTAACAACAAATATGATTCATATTGAAAATAAAGTTCTAGTCTATTCAAATTGCCATTGATATATATTGTCATTTTTCAATGTATCTGACAAATATAAATGTGAGACAATGCTTTTAAAAATTATTACAAGGCTGAATAGTAGTATGGAGTATTAGATGGACTAACAAAGTTCAAAAATAACAATTTATTGTTCTGATTTATTCTTCAAATTTAAAAGTAAATTTAACTTTTCGTTTCAAACAGTTTTTCTTTGTACTGTCACAGCAAGAATGTCTTTTTTTTACTAAGATTGTGCCTGAAGGGATTTTTTTCTTTTGTACTACTTTGTCTAAAAATTTAACTTTAGGATTATACAGTTAATTAACTGTATACTATACAGTTGTATAGTATAAATTTGATAATGCAAATGACAAGTAATATATATATTACTAATTAAACATATGTTTTAGGCCTATAGCTTAAATTATTGTAATTTTCATTCCTGATGATGTTGGTACTGTTTGCCAACGAAAAGCTTTGGATATAAATTAATAAATATTCTTGTATTTGAATAACCTATGTTGTTTTTAATATATATATATATATATATATATATATATGTATATTTTACGTTATCCATTGTTTTTCCGTTGCACTGACTTTATGAAGTTAATATATTACTATTGTAAGTAATTTTTTCCACCATTAAGTGCATGATTTTACCTTGAGTGATGAGGCGCCTTTCGGTCACTTGACCACCCGTCGAGTGACCGAAAGGCGTCTCATCACTCAAGGTAAAATCATTGCACTTAATGGTGGAAAAAATTACTTACAATAGTAATATATTAACTTCATATATATATATATATATATATATATATATATATATATATATATATATATATATATATATATATATATATTCCAAGAAAGGGATGGTAATTGACATATACTTTAAATTGTATCAACATGAGGATACTCTTTATACTGGGAGGCTGGGAGGCAGGTGTGGGTAAAGGCTATGTCAGAGCTGTCACATCACATTAGCCTTGAAGAGAGGCTAATGCAAAGTTGGGAATAAACAGCTGATGCTGTCAGTCCAAGAGATACTTTATATTTTCAGCTATTACCTTATTATATTTATATAGAACTCCATATTTATTGAGTATCTGAATAAATACCATAAAATATGTTTAGCTAATATTGTATGTAATTGCAGTATTTTCCATGTACCAGTATGTTTGTCTAATTAAGAGCCTCTCAATATTCTCTCACATTTATGTACTGCAAAAGACATCCCCATAAATTATACTATCACAGGCTATACCATTGAAAACTGTAATTTCTTCATGTTTGGGGAGGTCTTAGTTTCAGTAATGTTAGGTTAGCTGTACTACTTGAGGAATCCTCAGAGAAAGTAGTCAGCTACTCAACATCTGCTCTGCAAATCAGTAGCCAATGTCACTCATATAACTTGGAACACACACACATATTTCAGCCTTTTACTGATTTATATTAGGTGAGAAGGGCATGGAGAATTATAAGTTGTTGTACCTTGATTCTGGCTTTAGGTAATCTTTAATTTTACCTTCCGACATCCTGCCAAAAGGTAACCTCTGCACTTTTCAGCTTGAACTTTGAAAGTAACCCTTGAAGAAATAGTTAACATTTTCTTTTCTTTGTGAAATAGTGACACTTTTTTCTTGTGTTTAGGTTAGCTAATATTTACAGATACTCTTTACTTTATTTATTAAAATTTAAAATTAAAATCTTAAAATTTTTACCCATAAATCCTCCCATGCAAAATTAGTACATACTTCATTATATCCTTTGAAGAAATAATGATTTTATAATTTCTTATAAGGTACAAATATTTTTTTAAATTCTTACAATAAATTCATTTGTTTGTTTGTAACAAATTCATTAATTTTTTAATACAACTAGTTTACTGCAGACATTTTAGTTGAGCTTTTGAGCCAAGCTTATATTTAAATAATAACAAACACTGACCACCAATAAATAATTTCTTTTTTTTGAAGCCATTTCAATGGCCCAGTCATCATCAGTCAGTATAAATATAACCATACACAATCTCAACTTAAGCTCTATTATAACTTGTTAAAGTTTAGAATGTGTGTACTTACTCACTGATGATAATGACTGTCATTGAAAAGCATAAGAGAAAATAAATTATTATGGACGTTATTATTTAAGTAACAAGCTTATTATTTACTTTATTATTCTACTTAAACACGACATTCAGGAACTGGTTCTCCTATTTTTGTGTGCGGTTTTCATCGTTGTTTCTATACGAAAGTAAACATATTTTAATTTATTTATCTTTAAAACTGGAAAGTCTATTAAATTTTTAGTTATTAGACATTTGATAACCGTTAAAAAAATGTAAAATTTCCGTACTCTTAACAAAATTTAAACTTAGCATGCAAAGTATTTCTAAAGTTTAGTAGTATTTTCCAAAGCATGATATGAGCGGGAACGATAATTTTCGGCCACATGTTTGTAATGGAGCGAGTTTTGAAACAATCGGTAATACATTACAGATGTTCAACGGTTTACGGACTGTGAAATAAACTTTACTATCAAATTTTTAAAATATAATTTTTATTTTGTAAAGTTGAAGCGTCGTGTTTTTGTAAATTAATTTTGCCTCTTGTTAACGTTACGCTGGGTTATTTGAGTTTATGTGGTCAAATTAATTGATAGAAATATTTGTTTTAAAAAATCATTTTTCTTGTAAATCTCATGATAAAAGATCTCAACCAATATGCTGATAGAACCCATAAATTGCGCAATACAAGGACCAGCTAATTGGATGAGACGTCAATATTAGAGAGCCGTTTGGATTCGATACGTTAATCCTGAAATCGATGATGAATGGTTACGCAACGGTTGTAGTGGGAGAGAAATTTCGTGCGCTGAAATGGGAAGTGTTGGCAACACTGAAGCCGTCAAGGTGATCTTGCAAGTTCAATGCCTCAGACTCGGTGCTTGCTTCTTTCTCGTCTCGCATTCGAGTCCCTTGACCCATCCTGCTGGGCTGGATTCAGTTCACTAACTCTTACAAATTGTTCTTCGCGCAAGCTGTTTTCGAATTATGTGTACCAACAGACGCCACTCAGTACGTACAAGAGATGTATTCGTCCAGAATTTTCGATAACAATATGTTCATACATAGTTCTATGTGCAACAAAAGTCCAACACGCTTTACTGTTCAACGTAGAAATGTGAATTCATTCATGCGTAGTAGAACATAACCACAAAAAAGAAACACTATACACGATTTTCATGTGTATACTCGTCAGTAAAAAGTAACTTTTGTTTAATTGGATGCATATTTCTCCGTAGCCAAGTTAAGGTAGACTTTCTCCGTTAATATATGTAATAGAATATATGACCTGGATATAAGCCACTACCAGTAAACTATACGAAGCTATTTGAAGGGGTTAAAGGGCTTGAACTTTGAAGACGCATAAAGTCCCCCATTTGGATGGCGTTATGCATCACTAAACCAAGCGTCATTTCTTAAAAATGGAGATAACTGCACATTCTGGTGGAGAAACATTGAAACTCTAGAACAGAAATTCCTCACACTGTTCTAGCGTCAGGTTGTTATAAGATAAATACTGATTTTTAACCCGGGAATGGTAATACGTACTCTCTCGGACTACGGGGTTAGTAGCAATGCCGTTTTCAATACCTTCCTCCTAAGTTCAATATTGATGGTAATTTCCGGTCATTTTCATGTTTCGCATCTGTTCGGTGACCTATCAGACTACGTGTTACTCTTTACGCCAATTATTCAATTTGTGTTATTATTTGTTAACTGACTTTAATTGTATTAACTCGTATTTATATATTTTAATAGTTTTATTCTTATTATCAGTGTACATGTATTATTATTATCATGGGCAACAGTTTAAATACTAGTTTCAAAGGTTTTATCGCAACTAGAGGAAAATGACTGCGATGAACATGATAGTTTGACTGTGATTTAGTTGGTGGTGGAGAGGGGGAAGATGAAGTTTCAGGGCACAAATGAGCAAACTGAATGAAGCTGACAATACAGGCCCGGATTTTATTCTTTCAGACGTTGAAATGGAAAGATAAGTAAACACGGTAAGAAGGAAACAAATTGTGTTAGCCAAGGTAGTAACAGTGATAATGACGATCAGACTACTGATGCTAAACAAGTTATGCATTCAAAATTATCAAATTTAGAAAGACTAAACCAGGTATCATTGAATTTTACAATGCCAATAATGGTGTTGTAAACACTTGATGAAATGTCAACTTTGATGTTATGTTCCCGAATAACTAAAAGATGCCCTGTGAGTGTTTTCTATGAAGAGGTGAACACCATGCTCATGAACTCTTATGTTACATAGGTCCATAGTAAAATCTCGAAAAACCGAGACCTAAGTCAAGAGCGCGTTTGCCAAAGACATATGTGTAGAGCTCACTCCTTCTCAAGTTTTGCAACGACAAACACTTCATAATCTTTAGAAATCTCAAGCGACATATTGAAAGTGTTGATGGACCATCAACACCCCTAACTCAAGAGATTCCCAGAGAGCCTGAAATAAGAAAAAATAGTGCTATTTTTTGAGTCGACAAAACATTACATCTACTTTCCAGTGCTATCTGCTCTTTTCATATTTGCTGTGAGCACCGAGAAGTGTATGTAGAGTGTGAAAAAGAGGCTACTTATCTCAGGTTGAAAACCTGTAAAACATTGTAGTTTATTATGTTCATGAGTAAATTAAAAATAACTGTTCAATTTCTTTGAAAAAATGTGTTATTCCTAAAGTAGCCTGAGAGACTAAGCGTTGCCGTTAACGTGTGGAGTATGGGCGTTACCATTCCCGGGTGTGAACTTGGAAGGACAATGTCTTCATAAATAATTTTTGGCACTTGGTCTAGTGATGCAGTCCATATTATCTTTTGAATTGAACCTCTCACTTTGTTGATACTACGAATCATCAGTACCCTGGACTATCTAACCCTATTTTCTCCAGGTCGTGTCTAATTGGTAATTTATATCTCGAATCGATTGCTGCCGCTTCCTTGAGAATCGCTTTGGTGTGTTTACTCAGAGAACAGATCGAATCTCGTCTACAAGGGAAGACATCTTATTTCGTATATCAGAGGATGAATTGATAGCCTTCCATTCACATGACGATATTGAACTCAAACGGGATATATTACAGCAGCCTTTACGCGGTTATCACATTCATCCTTATATCTGGAAACCAGGTTGTGGGTTGACTTTGTAATAGTACTAAGGGAGCATTATGACCTTTATTTACACTAAAACCTTTCTTAACCGTCATCACATCAACCGAAACCCGGATTAACCGGTCTATCATTTAAAATAGAGTGGTCAACAAAAATATGACCCCGCTAGCTCCTACGATCCGTGACAGTTATGGTGTTGTAAAAGAAGAGAACTACTTTACTTACTCTATCCACTGCCAGACTGCCATTCTCCGCCTTGCCTCCCAATGCTGACTTCTCGCTCTTCCACGTCTTGCAAAGCTGTGCAGTTCTGAAGGCGTGGGCCGTCCATCCTGTGACGGTTGCACAGAGGGCATATCTCTGCCATTCTCCGCGTTGTCTACCAATGCCGACTTCGCTCTCACACGTCTTGCAAAGCTGTGGAGTTCTGAAGGTGTGGACCGTCTATCCTTTGACGGTTGCACAGAGGGCATATCTCTGCCATTCTCCGCCTTGCCTCCCAATGCCGTCTTTGCTATCACACGTCTTGCAGAGCTGTGGAGTTCTGAAGGTGTGGGCCGTCCATCCTGTGACGGTTGCACAGAGGGCATATCTCTACAATTCTCCGCCTTGCCTCCCAATGCCGTCTTTGCTCTCACACGTCTTGCAGAGCTGTGGAGTTCTGAAGGTGTGGGCCGTCCATCCTGTGACGGTTGCACAGAGGGCATATCTCTGCAATTCTCCGCCTTGCCTCCCAATGCCGACTTCGCTCTCACACGTCTTGCAAAGCTGTGGAGTTCTGAAGGTGTGGACCGTCTATCCTTTAGCGGTTGCACAGAGGGCATCTCTGCCATTCTCCGCCTTGCCTACCAATGCTGACTTCGCTCTCACACGTCTTGCAGAGCTGTGGAGCTCTGACGGTGTGGGTCGTCCATCCCGTGACGGTTGCACAGAGGGCATATCTCTGCCATTCTCCGCCTTGTCTACCAATGCTGACTTCGCTCTCACACGTCTTGCAGAGCTGTGGAGTTCTGAAGGTGTGTGCCGTCCATCCCGTGACGGTTGCACAGAGGGCATATCTCTGCCATTCTCCGCCTTGCCTACCAATGCTGACTTCGCTCTCACACGTCTTGCAGAGCTGTGGAGCTCTGACGGTGTGGGTCGTCCATCCCGTGACGGTTGCACAGAGGGCATATCTCTGCCATTCTCCGCCTTGTCTACCAATGCTGACTTCGCTCTCACACGTCTTGCAGAGCTGTGGAGTTCTGAAGGTGTGGACCGTCTATCCTTTGACGGTTGCACAGAGGGCATATCTCTGCCATTCTCCGCCTTGCCTCCCAATGCTGACTTCGCTCTCACACGTCTTGCAAAGCTGTGGAGTTCTGAAGGTGTGGGCTGTCCATCCTGTGACGGTTGCACAGAGGGCATATCTCTGCCATTCTCCGCCTTGCCTACCAATGCCGACTTCGCTCTCACACGTCTTGCAAAGCTGTGGAGTTCTGAAGGTGTGGACCGTCTATCCTTTGACGGTTGCACAGAGGGCATATCTCTGCCATTCTCTGCCTTGCCTCCCAATGCTGACTGCGCTCTCACACGTCTTGCAGAGCTGTGAAGTTCTGAAGGTGTGGACCGTCTATCCTTTGACGGTTGCACAGAGGGCATATCGCTGCCATTCTCCGCCTTGCCTACCAATGCTTACTTCGCTCTCACACGTCTTGCAGAGCTGTGAAGTTCTGAAGGTGTGGACCGTCTATCCTTTGACGGTTGCACAGAGGGCATATCTCTGCCATTCTCCGGCTTGCCTCCCAATGCTGACTTCGCTCTCAGACGTCTTGCAAAGCGGTATAGTTCTGAAGGTTTATGCCGTCCATCCTGTGACGGTTGCACAGAGGGCATATCTCTGCCATTCTCCGCCTTGCCTACCAATGCTGACTTCGCTCTTTCACGTCTTGCAAAGCTGTGGAGTTCTGAAGGTGTGGACCGTCTATCCTTTGACGGTTGCACAGAGGGCATATCTCTGCCGAATATACGACAGATGTGCCCAGCGACACTTGTGACCATGATGAAATATGCGACAGTTGTGACCAAGCCACCCCAAATATACCATGGATTGGGAGACCCACATTATTTTCTGCATTAGGTATGATTATAGCCTCTCTGATTCCCATCACACTTTGCCCAGGCTTTGGACTGGCTAAATGATAGAAAACAAGTTTCACCATTACTTAGAAACACAAGTCAGTTTTCTATCATTTAGGCGTGTTTAAAATTAGCTATAAGCTTCGTCATTTTTATATTTGTTTTTTTATATCATAGTTTAACATGTCAATTTCTTTTTTTTGTATTTTAATTTTTGTATTTTTTTTTTTGTTTTTTTAAATGAATTTCCTACTATTTACAAATATGGTCATTACTTTTATCACTATCCAGTTTGTGCTCAGTCTAATTTTTGTAAGTAGGACATAGTTAAAACTAATGTTCTTATGTCACCATTTTGTTCATAAGTCTTGAATATTTTGTTAATGCCCTCGTCCAGTCTTATATAAGTCGATTTTCTCCTCTTCCCTCCAAGGTTCAACTGTAGCGTCAAGTATGCGCGGGCTGCATTTTCCGCTTCAGATTTCAAACAGCTAATCAATTTTTTGATTCTAGGATTTGTTTTCCGAAGGGTGTTGTTTAGGCTGTTGTTCCAGCCTTCAACAGCATTAGTTGTTCTATGACGTCTGTTGTGGCAGTTCCATAGTTCAATAGGAATACTAATTAACACCAAGACAGCCAGGAGAAAGTGTCAAGTGACTGGGGCATTCGGCTTAGCAGCGTGTCAGGGTGAGGGTTGGGATTCCCAGTGTATCTTCCCCCCACCCCTTGAGCCAATGTGGTCACAAATGTCGCTGGGCACAAGTGTCGCTGGTCACATCTGACGCGACACCATCTCTGCCATTCTCCGCCTTGCCTCCCAATGCTGACTTCGCTCTCACACGTCTTGCAAAGCTGTGGAGTTCTGAAGGTGTGGGCTGTCCATCCTGTGACGGTTGCACAGAGGGCATATCTCTGCCATTCTCCGCCTTGCCTACCAATGCCGACTTCGCTCTCACACGTCTTGCAAAGCTGTGGAGTTCTGAAGGTGTGGACCGTCTATCCTTTGACGGTTGCACAGAGGGCATATCTCTGCCATTCTCTGCCTTGCCTCCCAATGCTGACTGCGCTCTCACACGTCTTGCAGAGCTGTGAAGTTCTGAAGGTGTGGGCCGTCCATCCTGTGACGGTTGCACAGAAGGCATATCTCTGCCATTCTCCGCCTTGCCTACCAATGCTGACTTCGCTCTTTCACGTCTTGCAAAGCTGTGGAGTTCTGAAGGTGTGGACCGTCTATCCTTTGACGGTTGCACAGAGGGCATATCTCTGCCATTCTCCGCCTTGCCTACCAATGCCGACTTCGCTCTCACACGTCTTGCAGAGCTGTGGAGTTCTGAAGGTGTGGACCGTCTATCCTTTGACGGTTGCACAGAGGGCATATCGCTGCCATTCTCCGCCTTGCCTACCAATGCCTACTTCGCTCTCACACGTCTTGCAGAGCTGTGAAGTTCTGAAGGTGTGGACCGTCTATCCTTTGACGGTTGCACAGAGGGCATATCTCTGCCATTCTCCGGCTTGCCTCCCAATGCTGGCTTCGCTCTCAGACGTCTTGCAAAGCGGTATAGTTCTGAAGGTTTATGCCGTCCATCCTGTGACGGTTGCACAGAGGGCATATCTCTGCCATTCTCCGCCTTGCCTACCAATGCTGACTTCGCTCTTTCACGTCTTGCAAAGCTGTGGAGTTCTGAAGGTGTGGACCGTCTATCCTTTGACGGTTGCACAGAGGGCATATCTCTGCCATTCTCCGCCTTGCCTCCCAATGCCGACTTCGCTCTCACACGTCTTGCAAAGCTGTGGAGTTCTGAAGGTGTGGACCGTCTATCCTTTAGCGGTTGCACAGAGGGCATCTCTGCCATTCTCCGCCTTGCCTACCAATGCTGACTTCGCTCTCACACGTCTTGCAGAGCTGTGGAGTTCTGAAGGTGTGTGCCGTCCATCCCGTGACGGTTGCACAGAGGGCATATCTCTGCCATTCTCCTCCTTGCCTCCCAATGCCGACCTCGCTCTCACACGTCTTGCAGAGCTGTGGAGTTCTGAAGGTGTGGGCCGTCCATCCTGTGATGGTTGCACAGAGGGAATATCTCTGCCATTCTCCGCCTTGCCTACCAATGCTGACTTCGCTCTCACACGTCTTGCAGAGCTGTGGAGCTCTGAAGGTGTGGGCCGTCCATCCCGTGACGGTTGCACAGAGGGCATATCTCTGCCATTCTCCGCCTTGGCTACCAATGCTGACTTCGCTCTTTCACGTTGCAAAGCTGTGAAGTTCTGAAGGTGTGGACCGTCTATCCTTTGACGGTTGCACAGAGGGCATATCTCTGCCATTCTCCGGCTTGCCTCCCAATGCTGACTTCGCTCTCACACGTCTTGCAAAGCTGTGGAGTTCTGAAGGTTTGGGCCGTCCATCCTGTGACGGTTGCACAGAGGGCATATCTCTGCCATTCTCCGGCTTGCCTCCCAATGCTGACTTCGCTCTCACACGTCTTGCAAAGCTGTGGAGTTCTGAAGGTGTGGACCGTCTATCCTTTGACGGTTGCACAGAGGGCATATCTCTGCCATTCTCCGCCTTGCCTACCAATGCTGACTTCGCTCTTTCACGTCTTGCAAAGCTGTGAAGTTCTGAAGGTGTGGGCCGTCTATCCTTTAGCGGTTGCACAGAGGGCAAATATCTGAGGCTGCTAAAGTTTGATTTAAAACAGAATAGGGCTCTACGAAAGCGATATTGGTCAGAGGAGTGATAGCTGCCACTATCTTAGCGAATGGGATATCCACGTCTTGCTGGGTCGGTGAGCCTTGTTGCCAATTCTACGTTAACTTCAGCTCGTTGCTCAGTACTTTAAACTCACAACACCGCATCCCTACTCCGCCACAGACCCGTTCCTATTCTGCTTTAAATCAAACTATAATCCTATTTTATATAGGTAGTCATGGCCCGTAAGCATTCTGAATCTGGCAACAGCTTCCACTCTTGTTAAGCTATCTGGTATTAGCACTTCGTGCGCCAGACCCTTCCATATTTTTCCGACATTCGTCTTTTTTTGGGTTTCCCTTGTTTTTTCATTGATTTTAGATTCAATCAGTCTTCTTGCTTTCAATAGGGATATTGGATTATCAGGCTATGTCAAGGTGTTACCTTTCTTTGCTAGCTGGTCTGCGCGTTCATTTCCCTCAATGGCGACGTGACTAGGGAGCTATTGCAGCACAATGTACCACCCTTCTTCAATCATGGCCTCCAGGGGCTTTCGTCCGTTCATTGTTTGTGCAATAAAACAAGAGAACCAACGCCCTATCTATTTCTATTCTTAAATAAATGCTGGTCAAATTTATTAGATACTCTAACGTTACCCGGCGCATTGCAGCACATGAAATCATAATTTTATAATGGTAATAATGGTATATTAATTTGTCCAATAAGAAAAGCAAATAAAACATCTAAATAATTATAAGGATTTGATTTACTGTAATGGTAGAGGATAGACAATGTTTTTCGTCATTCCATTAGGCGTATAAACATACAAATTTCTAGATGCCCCAACACGTGAGCACGCAACATATAATTGTCCGTGAGAAAAGCACGTATGTTACAAATTTAATCCAGCAATGGTCAATTATTATCCTCGTGGCTTGTTAATGGTTATTGCTTATGCGAGTCGCAAAGGAAATTGGAATCGGATGAAATCACCGGTATTCGTGGAATTAAGACTATCTCTCCTTTGAACTTGGCACTTATGATATCTGCCTTGATCAAGTTGGGTGTTAGTGTCAGCCTGGTTCCGTTGTACAGCTTTGGTGGATTCACATTTCGCAGAGTAAAATAGAGTAAGCGCCCTCAAGGTTTTGTAAAGTTCTTGGCGTTTTACTTGACTGTTGGGTCATTATTTGGAATATTTATTTACACATTATTTGTAAAATTTAGAATCAAATTTGTGAAAAATATTTTTTAATATTCGTAGAATTTTATTTTCAAGATTAAACAAATATTCGTGTTAAAAAACAATAGAGAGTACAGTAGCGTAATTATAAGTAATAAACTATCATAAGGTCTTGCTACAAATATTTACACAAATTAGTACATTTTGTCAACACAGTTTCCATCATCAGAACGTTACAAATACAGTAATCTGAAAACTAAATTGAATTAAACTTAACAAATTACAATTGTTTATAATATATTCATATTAAAAACTATTACAATAAAACAATTTTTTGATTTTTTCCTAACGTGATTATCGGGCAAAGTATATTAATAGTCAGCAAAAAAAACAGTACTTTTTTATAATTTAGGACACTTAATCCCTAAGCAAACTCTTAATTTCAATAACTTTTTCAATAAGCAGCTGTAGACGACAAAACGGGAACTTTTGGTTGATTCATTAGCCATCGACAAGCCTTTTGAACAGCTGATGTAGTTCTGAAATTATGACCCTTCATGTGATTCTAGAATCCTAAAATAAATCAAATGTTTGCTCTTTCTACTTTCTAAAAATAGTTACAGGACATAAAGGGCTTAGGTATAAAGTGTAGAAGGCAGTGTTGGGTGGAATAGAAGCATGAGTTTCGTATTTCTAGGAATCAATTAAAGTACCTTATTGGAATCTACAATTTGCTTTGTTGGGCTCACTTTCTTCGAATTTCGAGGGTTAATGGCAGGAGAGAAAACAATTGAGAAATTCTAGGATTCTTTCAGATCCTATGGCCGATCAAATTCTTACATAGTAAGGCGGGAAACACGCTCGTCGTTTTTGTCTGATCGGTGTTTTTATCGTCGCCGCTCTAACGCAACGTCGCGTTTACACACTGAGCGGTAGAAGATCCGTCGTCGTCTAATCGTTCCGACTTCACATCAGCCGATCACTGACTACTGTGCAACAAGTTTTTATTTAATTATCGTTTTATCATATTATAAATAGAATTGTGTATAACATGAATACAGAACCACTTCTGACATTGTTATTTCGTCGATTGAAGAGAAAGCGAAAAATCTAATTATTTGGGTTCATCCGATTAATCCAGTTGATGTCTTCTACATTATCAAAATTTCCCTAAGTTGAAGACAAACCTCATGCCACTTATTACTTTTGGTGTTACCGTCTTTAAAAATGTTTAAGGTTTTGTCCCAGAGCACAGGCCTTTCTTGTATGAAATGAATTAATAATTAATTGGCAATTACTTCACAATGATAAAATTACACCACAACAGCTGTCGATGGCAGACTGGACGACGAGCGTGTAATCGCAGATTTAGTCATGTATGTCACCATTTCGGGAGAGACAGTAAACAATTCGACGATTGTAATAGCAGTGGGCGGCTGCATTGCTACCGTCGGCGTTAAATAATCCGATCGTCTATTTTTCCTCATAATGTGCAAGTAGCAATACCAACCTAAGCGCCATATACTTGCGTCGGCAATAATGTTAGTCAGCCAGTCCAAATGTTTAAAATAAACGTAGTCCCCCAGAATAAAATCCTTATTACCGTCCCACCCAAAAAACCTCCTGCCTTGCAGATACCCTTCCTACATCCAGCCCCTACCAAAAGCCCTGTTGCCATATTCATACTCGCAGCCATTGACGGTGACACGCTGCATAACCTCGAGGGCCACCAAACCCCACCCCCCTCTCTGACTGACTGACTGAACGTTTATGGAACCAAGGTAAATTGTAAGGTGTGTCACCATGTCAGATATGATTAAATTTTAAAAATAGTAACTTTAAAATAACATTAGTGAAATAAACATATATATATATATATATATATATATATATATATCAATAGAGACTTGAATAAGTGTACTAAAGATTCAGTAAATAAGTTTTGGTTTATTCTTTAAAACCTATTGTATTAATATTAATTTGTAAAAAGTTACCCGAAGTACAATACTTCCTCTTACAATGTAAAATAAGTAGCTTGAACGAGTTATTATTATTTTTAAAATTTCTGATATCTGATAAGTTATGCAGGGTGTTTTTGATTGGTTCTATTCTTCAAGTAAACCTAGGATCAGTCGGCAAAATTCCAGGTCCAGGCCACGATGAGAGGGGTTCTACTGTATTTCTGTCCAATCCAATCCAATTTACCTTTTCCTTTTTCTGACTGGGTAAACACTTCTTTGTACGACTTCGATTTAGAATAAGTCTGCTAGATAGGCGACCTTACCACACGGGATTATTCAAGGACGACCAAAAACGGCTACTACAGTACTTACAGAAGGCGTAAAACAATCGTTATTTTGCGTGAGCGTGTGATTATTCAAGGACGACCAAAAAATACCATTACTTCGAATTAGCGCAGGTTTATTCCAGGAACGCGAAAAACTATCATTACTTTGCGTTAGCGCAGGATTATTTAAGGAAGGCGAAAAAAGACCACTACTTCGAGTCAGCTCAGGATTATTCAAGGACGGCCAGAAAAGACTATTACTTTAAAAATTAGCGCAGGATTATTCAAGGAAGGCGAAAAACGAACGTTATTTTGAGTAAACGCAGGATTATTTAAGGGCGGGCAGAAAAGATCATTACTTCGAGTTAGCGCAGGAGATTATTATAGGACAGCCAAAAATGTCCACTTTCTTGCGTTAGCGCAGGATTGTTTAAGCCAAATAAGAACATTGCTTCAAGTCAGCTACTCCTTTTGAGGGGTTTAATACAAGTAGCTTAATGAATATGTTTGAAGCATTGCTGCTTAGCACATGTGTTGTTTTAGCTGCAGGTGTTAGCTTAGTTCCCACTAGCGATAGAAAAACTGTTAGCCTTTGTCAAATATATCGCTTTTGCTAGAGGTCAGCGGAACGATAAACTCCACTGTTTTGAATTACTATGCGATTTGGAACAAGGCTATTACAGTTTTTTTTACCGACTACTCAGGTGCCAACTAAGCTGAAATCTGCCAGTAATGTTCAGTGTTTGCAAACTTAATCAGTCAGAGAAGAAGGGGATTTGGTGGCCCATACGTGCAGCATCTGTCTGTCCCGACACCGGCTGCGGGCAGGAATGTGGGAACATGGCTTTGGTATTAGCTGGATTCGAGTAAGGGCTTCTGACATGGCAATACGATGTTATGGTCTGATGGTAAGAGGTTATTTTTATGCTGAGAAACAACAGCAAGGGAGCTGACCTTTTCTCTATAATGTGTTCTTCACATGTTTGAACGCCCGCTTTTGTGTGTGTGTGTGTGTGTGTCATAACGAGTGTAATAGCGTGTATTAACTTAAATCTAACAGAGTTTTTCCGATTAATAATGCTAATGTTTATTATAATATTATTTAAGTCTATGACTAGACATAACATAGTGTACTTGTAATATATATATATATATATATATATATATATATATATAATTAACCTTACGCTAATTAGAAGAGACAGATTTGTTTTACAGTGAGACTGAGGCGAAGGCTTGCGACTTGAAAGCTAAAATACAGTCGACTTAGAACTATGTATACAATATCGATACTATGCCTAACCTTGTCAATGGGACCGCGCTGGACCCATGTGCCAGCTTTCTTTTCGCTGGTTCCACCCAGCCCTCGTGACAACTATCCTCTAGGTAGTTGCCAGCATCTCACATGCTCATGGGGTTAGTATCCCTATCGCACCTGAAGGAATTAGAATATATTGCCCATATACTGCCAGGAAAAAACCCGCGGTAGATCATGCAGGAGCCCTAGGGGATAGGGAGGAGTATCACCTTACAAATGCCTTGTAAGTGCCTTGTATAATAGGAATTGCACGGCCTTCTTCTTCCTCTGCCGCCTCGAAACTGAAATGGTATGAATGAAAAATTAGTACTTCCGTTGGGGCTGTGCTGCGTCCCTGCGTCACCTGAAACAGAACTGCGAAGCAGATGAATAATGTTAAGTACATTTTATTTACAACTTAGAACTAGAGCCAAGCAGAGTCAGTAGTTACAGCGGCTTCCTGTGTTTGTCATGGGTGTGGTCTTACCTACCTATTGAGGGGATGAGTGTTGGTAGTATCATGTGGCGGGTTTACATGCAACAGCAGCGTATAGGTGTTTACGGCTTAGTCGGTGACCTTGGCGAGATACAACAAACGAGCGGGGTGGGGGCTAGGAAAATACCGTTTCGCCTATGTTGAACTGTCGGAATCGTAGGGTCGTTTAAGTGTGTTACAAATTGTCTTCACTTAGTTTGACCAAGTCGGAAGATCACAATGTTCGTGTTGATATGTAAAATAAAGCAAATAATTCAGACAGCACTGTATCTGATTTTCAAACATCCTGCATTTAGTGTAAAAAAAAGACAAAAGATCATAATGTCCCTGACATAATAAGCACAGTATGTGGTTTCGTCTGTACCTCTACTGCTATACACTGTTTATGGAATTAAGAGAAGTAATAAAAGAGTTCAACAGTTTAAGAAGAAACATTTTCTGCAGAAAAATGGGTGTGTACTGGACGAGACGCGCGCGGTGGAGGGACGAAAATTGTGTAAGTTAATAAGAAGTGATAGAATTGTAACCTAATAAAAATCTTAAAAGGTTTAATTTTCTTCATTTGTTTATTGTTTATTCCAACATAATTTAAAAAACGTTAAAATCATAGCTACAAAACGAAACATACACTTATTCAATTTCTTCTATTAGCTCACACTCTCCTGATATATCATGTATAAATTTTTTATCGTTAATAAAATACGTTTTTATTCATCCAATCAAGTTCAAATACATTTCTTTTAACCTATAGTGGATGCCAATTGATGTTAATACAGTTTTAAAACATACTTATTCAATAATTAAATTATATAAAAATTTGGGGGTTCAGGTCGGATTCGAACCTGAGTATCTTCTTGTTAGAAGTCTAGCACTTTTGGGACTGATTCAACTTTTCCTTCCATCTGGTTGTCGTGGAAACCAACAATGTACAACCTTAAATTGTTTCCATGGATATCATACAATACCATAAATAATATTCTAGGATTAAAAAACATGAAAAGAATAAAATAAACAAACCAACTGATTAACGGTATCGAACCAAGCTTCACAAACGGACAGTGCGAAAGGAAAGCGAAAAGAAACTACAACATAATGCAAGCGACAAAAAAAAAGAAAGCGTATAAATAGTGAAAAACAAAAATAATGGTCCAATACCATACATAGACATAGAAAGGAAAATGGAAAATTTAAAGGAAATTCACTTTCTATTTTGCCACTTAATTTTGTTATTTTGGCATACGTATATACATATTTATATTAGTTGTAATTATAAAATAAAAAGTAACTAAAAATAAAGTTTTCTTTGTTGAATTAAGTAGGAATTGACTTTTAAAAACAATTCACATTATTTGTTAATAATTATAACTTTAAATTTGTACACTTTGATGAACTGAAACTGAATTTAGTGAAATAACAAACCAATTCCTTCTATTAGCTCACACTCCAGAAATATACCTTGTACAAATTTTACCGTTAATAAAATGCACTTTTATTCATCCTATCCCGTTTAAATACGTTGTTTTAACCTATAGTGGATGAAAATCGACGTTAACATAGTTTTTTTCAAATATTTATTCAGTAATTAAAGTAAAGTAATTAATTAAATTAATATATTTGTATCAAATACAAATTTGTTTTACAAGTCGGATTCGAACTGATTATCTTTATGTTTAAAGTCTACCGCTTTTGCACTGAGCCAACTTTCTCATTGCTAGAAGTGTAATTCTCAAAGAAGTATATAAGAATTTTGCTTTATCTTCCATCTGGTTGTCGTGGAAACCAACAATGTACAACTTGAAATTGTTTCCATGGTTACCACACAACACCATAAATAATACTATAGGATTAAAAATGAATGTAAAGCATAAAATAAACAAACTAACGGATTAACGGTATCGAACCTTGCTTCAAACGGACAATGCGATAGGAAAGAGAAAAGAAACCACAACAAAATGCAAGCGACAAAAAAAGAAAGCGTATAAATAGTAACAAACAAAAATAATAGTCCAGTACCATACAGAAAGGAAAATGGAAAATTTCAAAGAAATTCGCTTTCTCTTTTGCCACTCAATATTGTTATTCTGACATATGCATATACATATTTTATATTGATTGCAATTATAAAATAAAAACAAACTGAAATAAAGTTTTCTTTGTTTATTTAAGTAGGAATTTACTTTTAAAAACAGTTTATATTGTTTGTTTATAATTTTAACTTTACGTTTTTAATTTGACGACTAAAATAATTATGGCTTTTTAATTTGTAAATCAGTGTTGTTAGATAACTGAATTTGCCTTCGACATATTTGGAAATAATATATTTTTCCTTCTACAAATTTTATCTTGTTACTAATATACAAAACAGAAAGCAACATAAGAGTAATAAAAGCAGCTTTGGCTGGAATCATACGTTGTCACAATCAAAAAAATATACGTAGTTTCAGAATATATAGGAAACTTTATTTGAAAATTATTTAATTGTAACTTCGAAATTGCATCTAAGTGAAGATGAAAATAAATGTTAGCTACAAACCGCCATTTTTAAAAATCTGCATATTTACTTCATACTACGAAAATCTTAACGTATTATGTGACGTCATACATATCTATCTACAGTTTTCCTGACGTCAAAAAAGTACTAGACGCCTCCTGAAAACGTTTTTTTAACCATTACTTAGTTGAAAAAAGGCATACGAATTAAGAAATTGAAACACATTTTAAAATATGAATTTTTAATTCCGTCTTAATTTCTTTCTCGGCGATTTACCTATTATTTTTTTTTTAATTTTGCATTGTTTTAATAATGTAAATGCTAGAAAAATAGTGTAATGAAAATGTGAAGATTATTAGTGCGAGAGAAGCTTAATTTGATAACGAGTTTCTTACCGCAAATAAGTGTTTTCTATTTTGTTTGAAATACTACATTCAATTTACTAACAGTTGGTAAAATGCAGATAGAAGTATTATAATATACAGATCATATTGTGCGGATAACTTACCTAACCTCAACGTTATTTGGCAGCAACGTTATACACCGCCGCTATTCGTACCCCTTAATTGGTTGTTAGGGTGACGGATTGTTTGTCTGTCAATTATAAAACTCTGACGCCTCTGCTTTAAAAATATCGTATATACAGTTCCGTTCGGATATGTTTTATCGTTGTCAGAAACATGGCGTGAGCGAGAGGTGAAGTGATAGAACCCATGTGTCCGGATCTAGCCCCTAACCTCGTCTTGCCAAACGTATGAGAAGGAATGATTTCCTTAGGCAGCACGCTAATAGCGAGAAGAGAGAAGGATGTGTAGAGAAAACATGGCATGAGCAAGAGGTGAAGTGATAGAACCCATGTGTCCGGATCTAGCCCCTAACCTCGTCTTGCCAAACGTATGAGAAGGAATGATTTCCTTAGGCAGCACGCTAATAGCGAGAAGAGAGAAGGATGTGTAGAGAAAACATGGCATGAACGAGAGGTGAAATGATAGAACCCATCTGTCCGGATCTAGCCCCTAACCTCGTCTTGCCAAACGTATGAGAAGGAATGATTTCCTTAGGCACCACGCTAATAGCGAGAAGAGAGAAGGATGTGTAGAGAAAACATGGCATGAGCGAGAGGTGAAGTGATAGAACGCATGTGTCCGGATCTAGCCCCTAACCTCGTCTTGCCAAACGTATGAGAAGGAATGATTTCCTTAGGCAGCACGCTAATAGCGAGAAGAGAGAAACATGTGTAGAGAAAACATGGCATGAGCGAGAGGTGAAGTGATAGAACGCATGTGTCCGGATCTAGCCCCTAACCTCGTCTTGCCAAACGTATGAGAAGGAATGATTTCCTTAGGCAGCACGCTAATAGCGAGAAGAGAGAAACATGTGTAGAGAAAACATGGCATGAGCGAGAGGTGAAGTGATAGAACGCATGTGTCCGGATCTAGCCCCTAACCTCGTCTTGCCAAACGTATGAGAAGGAATGATTTCCTTAGGCAGCACGCTAATAGCGAGAAGAGAGAAGGATGTGTAGAGAAAACATGGCATGAACGAGAGGTGAAGTGATAGAACGCATGTGTCCGGATCTAGCCCCTAACCTCGTCTTGCCAAACGTATGAGAAGGAATGATTTCCTTAGGCAGCACGCTAATAGCGAGAAGAGAGAAGGATGTGTAGAGAAAACATGGCATGAACGAGAGGTGAAATGATAGAACCCATCTGTCCGGATCTAGCCCCTAACCTCGTCTTGCCAAACGTATGAGAAGGAATGATTTCCTTAGGCACCACGCTAATAGCGAGAAGAGAGAAGGATGTGTAGAGAAAACATGGCATGAGCGAGAGGTGAAGTGATAGAACGCATGTGTCCGGATCTAGCCCCTAACCTCGTCTTGCCAAACGTATGAGAAGGAATGATTTCCTTAGGCAGCACGCTAATAGCGAGAAGAGAGAAACATGTGTAGAGAAAACATGGCATGAGCGAGAGGTGAAGTGATAGAACGCATGTGTCCGGATCTAGCCCCTAACCTCGTCTTGCCAAACGTATGAGAAGGAATGATTTCCTTAGGCAGCACGCTAATAGCGAGAAGAGAGAAACATGTGTAGAGAAAACATGGCATGAGCGAGAGGTGAAGTGATAGAACGCATGTGTCCGGATCTAGCCCCTAACCTCGTCTTGCCAAACGTATGAGAAGGAATGATTTCCTTAGGCAGCACGCTAATAGCGAGAAGAGAGAAGGATGTGTAGAGAAAACATGGCATGAACGAGAGGTGAAGTGATAGAACGCATGTGTCCGGATCTAGCCCCTAACCTCGTCTTGCCAAACGTATGAGAAGGAATGATTTCCTTAGGCAGCACGCTAATAGCGAGAAGAGAGAAGGATGTGTAGAGAAAACATGGCATGAACGAGAGGTGAAGTGATAGAACCCATGTGTCCGGATCTAGCCCCTAACCTCGCCTTGGCAAACGTATGAGAAGGTATGATTTCCTTAGGCAGCACGCTAAAAGCGAGAAGAGAGAAGGATGTGTAGAGAAAACATTGCGTGAGCGAGAGGTGAAGTGATAGAACCCATGTGTCCGGATCTTGCCCCTAACCTGCATATCCATTACAGTGACTGAGTGACCACGTCGCCCGGTTCTAGTTGTGTAACTCGTGGTATACAAACTATTTCTCGCCGTAAGTTGTTATATTAGGCATGTACAGTGGCTGTTACTGAAGTGATAGAGCCCATGTGTCCGGATCTTGCCCCTAACCTGCATATCCATGACAGTGACTGAGTGACCACGTCGCCCGGTTCTAGTTGTGTAACTCGTGATATACAAACTATTTCGAGCCGTAAGTTGTTACATTAGGCATGTACAGTGGCTGTTACTGAAGTGATAGAACCCATGTGTCCGGATCTTGCCCCTAACCTGCATATCGATGACAGTGACTGAGTGACCACGTCGCCCGGTTCTAGTTGTGTAACTCGAGATATACAAACTATTTCGAGCCGTAAGTTGTTACATTAGGCATGTACAGTGGCTGTTACTGAAGTGATAGAACCCATGTGTCCGGATCTTGCCCCTAACCTGCATATCGATGACAGTGACTGAGTGATCACGTCGCCCGGTTCTAGTTGTGTAACTCGTGATATACAAACAATTTCGAGCCGTAAGTTGTTACATTAGGCATGTACAGTGGCTGTTACTGAAGTGATAGAACCCATGTGTCCGGATCTTGCCCCTAACCTGCATATCGATGACAGTGACTGAGTGACCACGTCGCCCGGTTCTAGTTGTGTAACTCGTGATATACAAACTATTTTGAGCCGTAAGTTGTTACATTAGGCATGTACAGTGGCTGTTACTGCAGTGATAGAGCCCATGTGTCCGGATCTTTCCCCTAACCTGCATATCGATGACAGTGACTGAGTGACCACGTCGCCCGGTTCTAGTTGTGTAACGTGATATACAAACTATTTCGAGCCGTAAGTTGTTACATTAGGCATGTACAGTGGCTGTTACTGAAGTGATAGAACCCATGTGTCCGGATCTTGCCCCTAACCTGCATATCGATGACAGTGGCTGAGTGACCACGTCGCCCGGTTCTAGTTGTGTAACTCGTGATATACAAACTATTTCTCGCCGTAAGTTGTTACATTAGGCATGTACAGTGGCTGTTACTGAAGTGATAGAACCCATGTGTCCGGATCTTGCCCCTAACCTGCATATCGATGACAGTGACTGAGTGATCACGTCGCCCGGTTCTAGTTGTGTAACTCGTGATATACAAACAATTTCGAGCCGTAAGTTGTTACATTAGGCATGTACAGTGGCTGTTACTGAAGTGATAGAACCCATGTGTCCGGATCTTGCCCCTAACCTGCATATCGATGACAGTGACTGAGTGATCACGTCGCCCGGTTCTAGTTGTGTAACTCGTGATATACAAACTATTTCTCGCCGTAAGTTGTTACATTAGGCATGTACAGTGGCTGTTACTGAAGTGATAGAACCCATGTGTCCGGATCTTGCCCCTAACCTGCATATCGATGACAGTGACTGAGTGACCACGTCGCCCGGTTCTAGTTGTGTAACGTGATATACAAACTATTTCCAGCCGTAAGTTGTTACATTAGGCATGTACAGTGGCTGTTACTGAAGTGATAGAACCCATGTGTCCCGATCTTGCCCCTAACCTGCATATCGATGACAGTGACTGAGTGACCACGTCGCCCGGTTCTAGTTGTGTAACTCGAGATATACAAACTATTTCTCGCCGTAAGTTGTTACATTAGGCATGTACAGTGGCTGTTACTGAAGTGATAGAACCCATGTGTCCGGATCTTGCCCCTAACCTGCATATCGATGACAGTGACTGAGTGACCACGTCGCCCGGTTCTAGTTGTGTAACTCGTGATATACAAACTATTTCTCGCCGTAAGTTGTTACATTAGGCATGTACAGTGGCTGTTACTGAAGTGATAGAACCCATGTGTCCGGATCTTGCCCCTAACCTGCATATCGATGACAGTGACTGAGTGACCACGTCGCCCGGTTGTAGTTGTGTAACGTGATATACAAACTATTTCCAGCCGTAAGTTGTTACATTAGGCATGTACAGTGGCTGTTACTGAAGTGATAGAACCCATGTGTCCGGATCTTGCCCCTAACCTGCATATCGATGACAGTGACTGAGTGACCACGTCGCCCGGTTCTAGTTGTATAACGTGATATACAAACTATTTCCAGCCGTAAGTTGTTACATTAGGCACGTACAGTGGCTGTTACTGAAGTGATAGAACCCATGTGTCCGGATCTTGCCCCTAACCTGCATATCGATGACAGTGACTGAGTGACCACGTCGCCCGGTTCTAGTTCTGTAACGTGATATACAAACTATTTCCAGCCGTAAGTTGTTACATTAGGCATGTACAGTGGCTGTTACTGAAGTGATAGAACCCATGTGTCCGGATCTTGCCCCTAACCTGCATATCCATGACAGTGACTGAGTGACCACGTCGCCCGGTTCTAGTTCTGTAACGTGATATACAAACTATTTCCAGCCGTAAGTTGTTACATTAGGCATGTACAGTGGCTGTTACTGAAGTGATAGAACCCATGTGTCCGGATCTTGCCTCTAACCTGCATATCGATGTCAGTGACTGAGTGACCACGTCGCCCGGTTCTAGTTGTATAACTCGTTATATACAAACTATTTCCAGCCGTAAGTTGTTACATTAGGCATGTACAGTGGCTGTTACTGAAGTGATAGAACCCATGTTTCCGGATCTTGCCCCTAACCTGCATATCGATGACAGTGACTGAGTGACCACGTCGCCCGGTTCTAGTTGTGTAACTCGTGATATACAAACTATTTCGAGCCGTAAGTTGTTACATTAGGCATGTACAGTGGCTGTTACTGAAGTGATAGAACCCATGTGTCCGGATCTTGCCCCTAACCTGCATATCCATGACAGTGACTGAGTGACCACGTCGCCCGGTTCTAGTTCTGTAACGTGATATACAAACTATTTCCAGCCGTAAGTTGTTACATTAGGCATGTACAGTGGCTGTTACTGAAGTGATAGAACCCATGTGTCCGGATCTTGCCTCTAACCTGCATATCGATGTCAGTGACTGAGTGACCACGTCGCCCGGTTCTAGTTGTATAACTCGTTATATACAAACTATTTCCAGCCGTAAGTTGTTACATTAGGCATGTACAGTGGCTGTTACTGAAGTGATAGAACCCATGTTTCCGGATCTTGCCCCTAACCTGCATATCGATGACAGTGACTGAGTGATCACGTCGCCCGGTTCTAGTTGTGTAACGTGATATACAATCTATTTCTCGCCGTAAGTTGTTACATTAGGCATGTACAGTGGCTGTTACTGAAGGACTCGTGAACATTAACGTTGAAGTGTGAACGGAATTTTAAAAAAAATTGCCAATAAAGATAATTTAACCTTTTATTATAAAGTACAAACCAGTGCTTTAAATCTCTTTTTATAATTTCAAGTACTTTACAGGACTGTTTCTTATGTGTTCTTTATTCCTAGGAAATGCTCATAAATGTTCTTCAATGGCCATTGTGTTTTTAATGGACCCTCCAGTAATCCGGCAGCATCCCAGCCCCAGATGTGCCCGGTCAGCGAGAGTTTACTGTATTTTATTTTTGCATCCTAATAGTTATCCATTTTCGCAACTAAAATAAATTAAGTGACTTCCCTCACGGTGCTAAAGGAAATGGGAGCTTGAGACAATTTCCGGTGTGAGAGATCGGGTCTCATATCATCCCTTAAAAGGCTGGGTTCTCTCAGGGGATTTTTTAAAGGAATATTACTCTTCGAATGCATACAGCGACAACATTAACTGTCATGTTAAGTTCCTCAAACATGGATAGGGCTTTTAGATATCTATTAAGTCTGTCGATAAAATTGTAGTGTGTAATTGCGTGATGTATGGGCCGAGTTTGGCTCCGGTTGTGAAGTGAAAACTGAAGTGGTTGTGTAATACAGTACAGATTGAATCTCTCAGGCAAGACTACGACTGCAGAGTGATCATATGAAACCGGAAGTGTCTGTTAACCTTCCACACGCAGGAAAATCTCGCATTATGTATCGGAAGAGTATTCAAATGCTAATAAGGGCCAAGTGCAGTCAGTCGCATCAAACAAATTGGGCTGGAAGCTTGTTACGTGAAATTCGTTGCCGAAGTGAGCGGATATTCATGTTTGTAGAGTTTTGGTTACAAATTACTCTGGACATTATTTATCTGTATTCGAAATGCAATAAATGTCACTTTTGTGTCTTGCAGTTCATTGGTTCAAAAAAACAGCGTGCAACGAAATTACCTTATGTATACGGATGAACAGATTTTCTGCTAATTGAAAGCACTAAGAGTGGTTGGCCTTTGCGATACTGCGCCCATCGATAGTCCAGGGCCTGTAGGGGTTGAGTATGCATTGAAAGTGTAACGCAGTTTGACACTGCGTTGGAGATTACCAAATCCGATTTTGTCACCCTCCCAGCAAGTGCACAACTTGGGAGAGGGGATGCATACACGTAGAGTAAAAGCTCTCAATTCACGTAAACATGACCATGATAAATACATGCTGTATATGGTAGTCTATATTGTTACACAAATTATGTTCCTCTTAAAATGCTATAAGCAAAAACCCTGTACCTGTAGTATAAATTAATTTAACATTTTACTGGCAGAGTGACGTCGGTTTTGGTGTCAAACAACAATCAAACGTTGTTTTGGCGACAACAACAATCAAAAGTTGAAATGTATTACATTTTTAGTGCGTACCCAGCTCTCTATAGATCTTGGACTATGTAGAGTGTCCGTGGTGCATAGGTATCTGATACACTTATATACGTTTTAATCTTATAGACCTACACTGCAACTACTCCCATTTTGTTTTTCTTTATTTCGTTAATTTCTACTTTTGCGTGATACTTATATAGGTTTTAATCTTATACACTGCTACTACTCCCATTTTGTTTTTCCTTATTTCGTTAATTTCAACTTTTGCGTGACACTTATATTGGTTTTAATCTGATACACTGCAGCTACTCCCATTTTGTTTTTCTTTATTTAGTTAATTTCAACTTTTGCGTGATATTTATATAGGTTTTAATCTTATATACTGCTACTACTCCCATTTTGTTTTTCCTTATTTCGTTAATTTCAACTTTTGCGTGACACTTATATTGGTTTTAATCTGATACACTGCAGCTACTCCCATTTTGTTTTTCTTTATTTAGTTAATTTCAACTTTTGCGTGATATTTATATAGGTTTTAATCTTATACACTGCTACTACTCCCATTTTGTTTTTCCTTATTTCGTTAATTTCAACTTTTGCGTGACACTTATATTGGTTTTAATCTGATACACTGCAGCTACTCCAATTTTGTTTTTCTTTATTTAGTTAATTTCAACTTTTGCGTGATATTTATATAGGTTTTAATCTTATACACTGCAACTACTCCCATTTTTTTCTCTTTATTTAGTTAATTTCAACTTTTGCGTGACCCTTATATAGGTTTTAATCTTATACACTGCTACTACTCCCATTTTGTTTTTCCTTATTTCGTTAATATCAACTTTTGCGTGACACTTATATAGGTTTTAATCTTATACACTGCAGCTACTCCCATTTTGTTTTTCTTTATTTAGTTAATTTCAACTTTTGCGTGATTTTATATAGGTTTTAATCTTATACACTGCTACTACTCCCATTTTGTTTTTCTTTATTTAGTTAATTTCAACTTTTGCGTGATATTTATATAGGTTTTAATCTTATACACTGCTACTACTCCCATTTTGTTTTTCCTTATTTCGTTAATTTCAACTTTTGCGTGACACTTATATAGGTTTTAATCTTATACACTGCAGCTACTCCCATTTTGTTTTTCTTTATTTAGTTAATTTCAACTTTTGCGTGACACTTATATAGGTTTTAATCTTATACACTGCAGTTACTCCCATTTTGTTTTTCTTTATTTAGTTAATTTCAACTTTTGCGTGACACTTATATTGGTTTAAATTGATACACTGCTACTACTCCCATTTTGTTTTTCCTTATTTCGTTAATGTCAACTTTTGCGTGACACTTATATTGGTCTTAATCTTATACACTGCAAATACTCCCATTTTGTTTTTCTTTATTTAGTTAATTTCAACTTTTGCGTGACACTTATATAGGTTTTAATCTTATACACTGCTACTACTCCCATTTTGTTTTTCCTTATTTCGTTAATGTCAACTTTTGCGTGACACTTATATAGGTTTTAATCTTATACACTGCAGCTACTCCCATTTTGTTTTTCTTTATTTAGTTAATTTCAACTTTTGCGTGATATTTATATAGGTTTTAATCTTATACACTGCAACTACTCCCATTTTGTTTTTCTTTATTTCGTTAATGTCAACTTTTGCGTGACACTTATATAGGTTTTAATCTTATACACTGCAACTTCTCCCATTTTGTTTTTCCTTATTTAGTTAATTTCAATTTTTGCGTGACACTTATATAGGTTTTAATCTTATACACTGCTACTACTCCCATTTTGTTTTTCTTTATTTAGTTAATTTCAACTTTTGCGTGATATTTATATAGGTTTTAATCTTATACACTGCTACTACTCCCATTTTGTTTTTCCTTATTTCGTTAATGTTAACTTTTGCGTGACACTTATATAGGTTTTAATCTTATACACTGCAGCTACTCCCATTTTGTTTTTCTTTATTTAGTTAATTTCAACTTTTGCGTGATATTTATATAGGTTTTAATCTTATACACTGCTACTACTCCCATTTTGTTTTTCTTTATTTAGTTAATTTCAACTTTTGCGTGATATTTATATAGGTTTTAATCTTATACACTGCTACTACTCCCATTTTGTTTTTCCTTATTTCGTTAATGTCAACTTTTGCGTGACACTTATATAGGTTTTAATCTTATACACTGCAGCTACTCCCATTTTGTTTTTCTTTATTTAGTTAATTTCAACTTTTGCGTGACACTTATATAGGTTTTAATCTTATACACTGCAGCTACTCCCATTTTGTTTTTCTTTATTTAGTTAATTTCAACTTTTGCGTGATATTTATATAGGTTTTAATCTTATACACTGCTACTACTCCCATTTTGTTTTTCCTTATTTCGTTAATGTCAACTTTTGCGTGATATTTATATAGGTTTTAATCTTATACACTGCTACTACTCCCATTTTGTTTTTCTTTATTTAGTTAATTTCAACTTTTGCGTGATATTTATATAGGTTTTAATCTTATACACTGCTACTACTCCCATTTTGTTTTTCCTTATTTCGTTAATGTCAACTTTTGCGTGACACTTATATAGGTTTTAATCTTATACACTGCAGCTACTCCCATTTTGTTTTTCTTTATTTAGTTAATTTCAACTTTTGCGTGATATTTATAAAGGTTTTAATCTTATACACTGCAACTACTCCCATTTTGTTTTTCTTTATTTCGTTAATGTCAACTTTTGCGTGACACTTATATAGGTTTTAATCTTATACACTGCAGTTACTCCCATTTTGTTTTTCTTTATTTAGTTAATTTCAACTTTTGCGTGACACTTATATTGGTTTTAATCTGATACACTGCTACTACTCCCATTTTGTTTTTCCTTATTTCGTTAATGTCAACTTTTGCGTGACACTTATATTGGTCTTAATCTTATACACTGCAACTACTCCCATTTTGTTTTTCTTTATTTAGTTAATTTCAACTTTTGCGTGACACTTATATAGGTTTTAATCTTATACACTGCTACTACTCCCATTTTGTTTTTCCTTATTTCGTTAATGTCAACTTTTACGTGGCACTTATATAGGTTTTAATCTTATACACTGCTACTACTCCCATTTTGTTTTTCTTTATTTAGTTAATTTCAACTTTTGCGTGATATTTATATAGGTTTTAATCCTATATACTGCAACTACTCCCATTTTTATTTCTTTATTTAGTTAATTTCAACTTTTGCGTGATATTTATATAGGTTTTAATCTTATACACTGCAACTACTCCCATTTTGTTTTTCTTTATTTAGTTAATTTCAACTTTTGCGTGACACTTATATAGGTTTTAATCTTATACACTGCAGCTACTCCCATTTTATTTTTCTTTATTTAGTTAATTTCAACTTTTGCGTGATATTTATATAGGTTTTAATCTTATACACTGCAACTACTCCCATTTTGTTTTTCTTTATTTCGTTAATGTCAACTTTTGCGTGACACTTATATAGATTTTAATCTTATACACTGCAACTTCTCCCATTTTGTTTTTCCTTATTTAGTTAATTTCAATTTTTGCGTGACACTTATATAGGTTTTAATCTTATACACTGCACTACTCCCATTTTGTTTTTCTTTATTTAGTTAATTTCAACTTTTGCGTGATATTTATATAGGTTTTAATCTTATACACTGCTACTACTCCCATTTTGTTTTTCCTTATTTCGTTAATATCAACTTTTGCGTGACACTTATATAGGTTTTAATCTTATACACTGCAGCTACTCCCATTTTGTTTTTCTTTATTTAGTTAATTTCAACTTTTGCGTGATATTTATATAGGTTTTAATCTTATACACTGCTACTACTCCCATTTTGTTTTTCTTTATTTAGTTAATTTCAACTTTTGCGTGACACTTATATTGGTTTTAATCTGATACACTGCTACTACTCCCATTTTGTTTTTCCTTATTTCGTTAATGTCAACTTTTGCGTGACACTTATATTGGTCTTAATCTTATACACTGCAACTACTCCCATTTTGTTTTTCTTTATTTAGTTAATTTCAACTTTTGCGTGACACTTATATAGGTTTTAATCTTATACACTGCTACTACTCCCATTTTGTTTTTCCTTATTTCGTTAATGTCAACTTTTACGTGGCACTTATATAGGTTTTAATCTTATACACTGCTACTACTCCCATTTTGTTTTTCTTTATTTAGTTAATTTCAACTTTTGCGTGATATTTATATAGGTTTTAATCCTATATACTGCAACTACTCCCATTTTTATTTCTTTATTTAGTTAATTTCAACTTTTGCGTGATATTTATATAGGTTTTAATCTTATACACTGCAACTACTCCCATTTTGTTTTTCTTTATTTAGTTAATTTCAACTTTTGCGTGACACTTATATAGGTTTTAATCTTATACACTGCAGCTACTCCCATTTTATTTTTCTTTATTTAGTTAATTTCAACTTTTGCGTGATATTTATATAGGTTTTAATCTTATACACTGCAACTACTCCCATTTTGTTTTTCTTTATTTCGTTAATGTCAACTTTTGCGTGACACTTATATAGATTTTAATCTTATACACTGCAACTTCTCCCATTTTGTTTTTCCTTATTTAGTTAATTTCAATTTTTGCGTGACACTTATATAGGTTTTAATCTTATACACTGCACTACTCCCATTTTGTTTTTCTTTATTTAGTTAATTTCAACTTTTGCGTGATATTTATATAGGTTTTAATCTTATACACTGCTACTACTCCCATTTGGTTTTTCCTTATTTCGTTAATGTCAACTTTTGCGTGACACTTATATAGGTTTTAATCTTATACACTGCAGCTACTCCCATTTTGTTTTTCTTTATTTAGTTAATTTCAACTTTTGCGTGATATTTATATAGGTTTTAATCTTATACACTGCTACTACTCCCATTTTGTTTTTCTTTATTTAGTTAATTTCAACTTTTGCGTGATATTTATATAGGTTTTAATCTTATACACTGCTACTACTCCCATTTTGTTTTTCCTTATTTCGTTAATCTCAACTTTTGCGTGACACATATAGGTTTTAATCTTATACACTGCAGCTACTCCCATTTTGTTTTTCTTTATTTAGTTAATTTCAACTTTTGCTTGACACTTATATAGGTTTTAATCTTATACACTGCTACTACTCCCATTTTGTTTTTCCTTATTTCGTTAATGTCAACTTTTGCGTGACACTTATATAGGTTTTAATCTTATACACTGCAGCTACTCCCATTTTGTTTTTCTTTATTTAGTTAATTTCAACTTTTGCGTGATATTTATATAGGTTTTAATCTTATACACTGCTACTACTCCCATTTTGTTTTTCTTTATTTAGTTAATTTCAACTTTTGCGTGATTTTTATATAGGTTTTAATCTTATACACTGCTACTACTCCCATTTTGTTTTTCCTTATTTCGTTAATGTCAACTTTTGCGTGACACTTATATAGGTTTTAATCTTATACACTGCAGCTACTCCCATTTTGTTTTTCTTTATTTAGTTAATTTCAACTTTTGCGTGATATTTATATAGGTTTTAATCTTATACACTGCTACTACTCCCATTTTGTTTTTCCTTATTTCGTTAATGTCAACTTTTGCGTGACACTTATATAGGTTTTAATCTTATACACTGCAGCTACTCCCATTTTGTTTTTCTTTATTTAGTTAATTTCAACTTTTGCGTGATACTTATATAGGTTTTAATCTTATACACTTCTAATAATGCCATTTTGTTTTTCTTTATTTCGTTAATTTCAACTTTTTTCGTTATTTTTCATTCAGACAGTTGTCATTTTCTTTTATTTGCTTTTAAAGTAAAACCTCTTTATTCGCGTCTGACACCTGTTAGGTTGGAAAAGAAGCATTCACACTTCAGAAGAACATCTTCCGTCAGATGTACAAATTGTTTCGAAGATTTCACAAACGTTCCTTTGATTATAGGTCGATGCTAACTTAAAGCATTTTGAGGCTTATGTAAAATTATTCAAATACAATTTCCTTTATCTTTAGAAATTTCGAATATTTGATTAAATTAAATGATAACGTTAATACGTTTAAAATTCTACGTTTTTAATAATCCTACGCTATGTTATGTTTGCATTGTACATTATTAAATTAAAGTTTTATTTTTCGATATTATTTATCAGTTAATAAAAACTTATGTTTTACTTTCGTTTAGATGTTAATAGTATAATAAATTCAGTTTAATGATATAATTTTATTTCAATTTTTAAAGTTGAAACTTCTTCAGGTGCGTCTGACACAAAGAAGCAACTTTAAATTTTTTTTAAAAAGGTAATAATTTGAAAAGTTCGTATAAAACCCATTAAACACAGTTCCCAATCAAGTATTCGCATCTGTCGGTTAGTCGCATGGCTGCATTGTTGTATTTTATTCGTACGTCGTAATTTTAGAGCCGTTTAAAAAAGTAACCATTGTCAAATGTAACAAGTGAATAGCTCAAATGAAGTTTTTCATAAAACCTATTTGAATTTACTACCGGCAGAGTAGTCGTGTCGTGTGTGAACCTCAGTAGTACGGAATGGCTATGTTGTATCGTTACCAGCTTGAATTCATATTCTTAATTAATATTTCCAGCTGCTACGTGTGAATAGAAAGCCACGGGCGCCGGCGGAGCGAGATTTCTGGTACCGTAATGTATGTAATGTGTTTGTGTGGACATACACGTGTTTGCAACGTGAATATCTCGAAATATCTGTCGATTCTGTTTTGAGTTCTTATGTTAAGATCTGTATCCCGTCATGTCAACAGACAACAAATCACTTGTGTTTTATTCATTGTTTAGTATTTACTCGAATTCAGGCTGTACAACGTAACCGCGGGATTAAGCAGCGGTGGAGATTTAAGTTCATCCTGCCTCTCTACAGATTTATCGAAGTCTTGTAATAATTTCGGGCTTTTTGTTCTAGCATAAGTCAACGTAATTTAGTCTTCGAATCAAATACGTGAAACATCTGACCTAATATATACCATCCAATTAAACTGTCAGTTTAATGCGTTTAGATTACTTCTTTTCTGGCGCGTTTGTAAAACAATCGATTTGGTTCTTTATTGTTTTTGCACTACCGGATCATCTCACCCCTTAAAATAACCGATGTTTCATTTAACAGTCCTACATTAATAAAATATATTAATCTTTGGGACACTATTGCACCTAAATTTATTTTGTGCAATAAATAAATTGCTATTAAATTCCTTCTATTACTTCATATTCTCCTGATATTTATCTTGTACAAATTTTCAATCGTTATTAAATACGTTTTTATTCATCGAATCATGTTCAGATACATTTTTTAAAACCTATAGTGAAGGTTGCTCAAGTGGCAATTGATCTCCATACAGTTAAAAAAAAAATATTTATTCAATAATTTAATTATAAAAATTTTGGGGTTCAAGGTTTGATTCGAACCGAGTACCTTCTTGTTCGAAATCTAGCGCTTTTTTGCATTGAGCCAACTTTCCATAATTAGAAATGTACTTCTCAAAAATCTATATAAAAAACATATATCGTATAACCTTAAATTGTTGCTATGGTTGTCACACATACCATAAATAATGTTCCAGGATTAAAAATGAAGAAAAAGAAAAAACCAAACTGGATTAACGTTATCGAACCTTGTTTCATGAACGGACAAAGCGAAAGGAAGGCGAAGAAAACTACAACGCAATGCAAGGGACGAAAAGAAAGAAACCAATAGTAACAAATAAAAATAATACTCCAACGCCAGACATAAAAAACAAAACTGAAAATTGCAAGGAAATTCGCTTTCTATTTTGCCACTTTTGTTATTCTGACATATGTATGTACTTATTATTATTAATTGTAATTATTAAATAAAAAGTAACAAAAAAAATTTTGTTTTTATGTAAGTAGGAATTGGCTTTAAAAAAATGTTTATATTGTTTACTTCTGTGGATTAAATTATCTTAATGCTTTCGGTAGAAAAAACGAATTTTCTACATAAAAGATTTGTTTGCTTATTTTCTAAGAATCCTCCAGTTACGCTAGTGGTTTATTTTAAAACGATTTCAAATCGTCAAATTTATTCGTGTTTAGAGTAGCAATGAAACAGTATCACTATACCTGTAGGAAGATCTTGAAGGGAAAATGTCTACTAGCTGTGATTCGCTAGCGGAGCGTTTCCTCTCAAGGTTTAGAAACGTTTTTCTTTACTTTCACCAACAAATCACGTCAGGAAAGTTTCTCCTTTTTGTCGTCACTCACTTTGTACCTATTTATATATTGCGCTTGATTGATTTCTGAATTGACTTATCATATCAGATTTGATAAAATACCGTATAAATGTTCGCCATACAGTGTTATCATACTTCTAAAGCAACATGCCGCTGGCTATTTCGTTTGATCTACTTACGTTTCCCCTCATGTCGTGTTAAAGTCGCATCCTAAGTATGTCGTTCTGTCATGTATTTCCAGTGCATGCTTTTTTGTTATATTTGTAATGGCATATTTTACAGCGCCTTTTTTATGCAGCTATAGTTGTATTTTTTGTATGAAGTGCTTCAATAATTTTATTATCTGAACAAGTAATGTGGTCTCGGCGATTATCAAGACTGTACTCCATTTATCACCATTTCAACTTTATAAAAGGTTCAATTTTAATATAAATTTTCCATTTTTACGTACTTGCATCTACAAATGTAACATACACTAATCATTTTTCAATTTTGCGAAGATTTAGTCTAATCAACTCCGATATTTTTGTTTTACTATCGTTTCCGTTCATGCAAATTGTGTTTTGTTAGAACTTCCAATTTTTTTTTTTTTTTTTTTCTTATTGCATCGCATGGTAATCCATAACATCTAACTGTCCTTTAGCACTACCAACACATTTAACAATATTTTTTTAATTATAAACCACGCTTATTTTATTGCAACGTAATTAAGTTTCTTCCATTCCTGAAAAGTATGCTTTTTTCATCTTCAAAAAAGGAGAAAGTTCTGTATTTGTCCCGTTTGTTTTTTTAATGTTTCTTTCACGATAATTGTAGAAGTATTAAACCGATCAAAGTAATTTCGCTTGGAAATGAAAGGCGAAACCCTTCCGGTGGTCTCACTGTAGTTGCATCCCAATCCATCTGATTTGGAAACAATAATGCGTTATTTTTAACATTGTGAATTTTTTTCTAATAAGAACCGTGAGCAATACAATATAACTAATAAGCTAAATAAACCATCACAAAATTTATTTTACGTAGTATTCTACAATTAAATATAACTTTACTATCAATTTTCACTTTATTTTTTTTTTTATTAATATTTTATGTGTACAAAACTTTTAAACGGAAATGAAAAAGAATAATTGCAATATAAGTAATAGTATGTAGGATTTTAAGTGTACAATTCGGCAAGTGAATTTCCAACATAAATTACTGGATGTATTCGTCTAACAAACTGATGTGTTTACAGTATCGTTCAAGGGTGTGTGAATTATTTGAACAACGATTAAGCAATATGATTAGGGGATATACACGTCGGAAATTTGTGTGGACAGATATTGGTAATTTTGTAAACATAATCAACGTCATCAAAAAGTAATTCGATTTTAATGAAGAAATAAATTAGAGATCATAGCTCTAAAAATAAAGATACATTTTTTTTTTTAACAGAGCCGACTTTAAAAAACCGGGTACCTTTTTTTACTTACTAAATAGTAAAAACAATTTTCCAATAATGAAAGCATAAGCTTATTACTCACGAAATTTTGAAGTCGGCGCCGTAATCATGTCTTGTATTTGCTAAACCATCAAATTTAATCCAAATATTTCTGAAACAATCAACTTTTTGATTGATTGATTTCCCATGATTAATTATAACGAACCATAGAGTCTTCTCACGAATAAAAGTTTAATGTGTTCGATATATATGCTGGACTATAATTGATCTTTGTTCTCGGAAAAGACCGTGCAATAACAGATTTTGTAAATATGTGATTAGGCCTACATATTTTTTTGTTAAATATACAAATTGCCGACAAGTCAACCTTCTTTGACTGATTTACATGAAAAGTGGTTATTGTAGATGCTTATAAATATAAGAGATAATATCTTACGGAATCATTCGATTTATAAATTTAACACAATTCTTATATCATTAAAATAAGTATATAGAAGCCTGTGTTTATATCATAATTTGTTAATCAATATGCCAAGGTACTCCAACATCATGTAATTCATACGTCATACATAGAATTCAGAAACAGAAGAATACAAAATGTAATTACACTACTTGTTCTAATTATGGAAGTATAAATACCTCAATGATCGTCAAGGTCAACGTCAAAATCAGAATACAAACTAAATGTTTATAAACTCACGACAGTGGATCCTAACTACTGTACTTCAACAATAGTTTAGTTTACATTGTTGGAAATATTTGCAGTTAAGTGCAGAGATCTGTAGTAAAACACATTCTTAGATGAATGTTTTTTAAAAGTTTTTTGTTTCTTGATAAAGTGAATCGTTTCTGTGGTATTCGGGAATAAAAGTGTATATTTTACATTAAGAAATACAAATTTTGAACGATTTTTCAAAGATTACGCGAAATCCTGATGTTTACTAAAAAATTCGTAATGAACAAAAAAGAAGTATATAAAATTTAAAGTCCTTGCGTTTGTTTTTTATTATATTGCTTTTATGGATGCCAGATTAACAGAGACAAAACCTTTACAGAGCACATTTCATTAGCCGAACGTGTAAGTTGAAGCATTCAATCTTAAAGAACGTAAAATTTGAATATTTTACAAGGAAAACTTGTAAGATATTTTTTAAATCTCTTAAAAAGGCCTTTTAAATGAATTTAAAAAATAAATTAGCACAATAATTAAAGGCATTTTAATAAAAATGAAAATGATTATTTGTATTTGTTTTTTGTGTGTGAAAAAGTCTATTAATTAACGCCCTGTATAAATTTAATAAAGCGTTAACTCTGTATCCTCCTTGTCACATTTTAAAATTTGTATGCACCTTTTTCTTAAATTACGTTATAAGGATTGTTTCTAAGAGTTTAAATTTTATCATGAAATATAAAATTAACTGCGACAAATTTAAATTGTTTTAAAAATATTCGAGTTATAAAAAGCAGGTTGCCCAAAGGTTGAAACACTGTAAAGTATAAAATATATAACTAAAAAATATTTTTCTAGTAAATTAACTGTAAAAACACTTCAAAATATTGAAGGTTTTTTCCCAACATTTTTCTTTTCGGGTTGTTTTTAAGAGCTGAAATGTTGTAAAACATCATTAGCCTAATATATTATTACAGAACATGATAGAATGTTTATTTTCTATATCTAAACATAATTTTAATATATATATATTCCACTTTTAGATGATTTTTTGTTCCAAGAGTTTGTTTTCATCCCCAAAAACATATCACTCATTTTAGAAACGTAATTCTTCTTGTGGTAATATAAAATGTGAGTCTAGATTAATCACGTATTTTCATGAATTTAGTGTTATCCCAAAGCGTCAGAAGTAATTAACAGCAGAAGTATTTTTACTAGCCTAAATATATTCTAATCCGTCTTTAAGGCAAGTCTTGTCCTGGTGAGCATTGTATACGTTTAAGTAATCTTTAACGAAACAACACCCCCACTGTCTCTCTCTTCCTCTCTCTCTCTTTTACCATAAATAATGATTGCAATAAAAATATTAGAAAAAACCCTAATTCCACAAAAATAATAAAAAATAACTAATATTATAAGCAGTGTCACTGGTACCACTCAAACCAAATAATTTTAGCAAAATATATTATCTTATAAAAAAACAGCACTAGGTTTTTAGCAAAACAGGTTCGCGACGATCGAACGATTGTGTAATTTTAAGTGCCAAAAATAGCATAAAATACGATGTCTAGAGAAGTTAAAAATATGGCCAGGGAGGTTTTGCCTCCCTCATCCCTTGGGTCGTGCCCGCTCATCCAAACGATTGTTCTGGCTACGCTCCTGATTACAAGGTACCTATGATTAAACCCCTGTGTACATTTCGATGACCATGTCATCAACATCATAGGGTCTTATTTTTATTGTAATATATTGTTCCGCTGTGCTCGTGATATTATTAATAATGATGTGTTTCTAACAATATTTGCAGATATTTCCTCGGTTATGTGAGTGAACCTTTGTGCCTTTACTTCTGTCTCTTACCTAATATGTTTTGGCCACGTCTCATTCTCTTACGACACAAAAAACAATAACGTCTATTACAGGTTTTCAGTGGCAGGCCTATATAGCAACTTCTGTTCTCATCAGGAATATTACTGCCCATTTTTAATACAAAACACACCATCATCAGTATCCTATTTCTTTTTTTTTATCTATTTACGACTCTAATCGTTGCCCGTGAATTTCAATTGGTTTTTATTCGTATCTCGAGATAGAAACCATAATGGGAAAACAATTGTACAGTGATTCCCCGTTATCGCGGGGGGGCTACGTTCCCCGAACTTACCTCGAATACTGAAATTAACTGTATATGGAAAGACAGGGTTACGTTCCACATTAAAAATGTTACACTTATAACATAGTATGGTATATTTACGTGGTAGATAATTACATACATATTTTAATTATTAATTACGTCTTCCTTCAATCGGGAAACATGAAAATTCTATTAAATATGAGCGCTCACACACAAACATACACACGCATTCTCTTATTCACTAAATTCTAAACAACTAATTTTAGAAAAATAACCTTTTAAACACTGTTAATTTAAATTGTATTTTACGTTGTTGATTTTTTTCTAAATCTTTACACACTTTTTTATATGGCGATAGTCCTTCTTCCAGCTCTCGATTAAATTTTAATGCCCATTCTAAAAAGGAATGGATTTCAGTAACGGCTAAAGCTGTTTCCCTAAACGTACATTTCACCGACAGATTACAATGTCAACTTCGGCTATACATTTTGATACGATTTCTTTGTCTTTGTTATCCGAGATGAGCACAGGTTTGGTAATTAGTTCTTCCAATAAGCTCTTCTTCTGTCAAATTTTGGATCGCACTTTCAAACAGATTGTCGCCATTTTCACTGTTAATGTCTAAAAATAACTCACTATAATTCCGTGTGCTATGTAAACAGGATCAGTCCGTTAACGCTACATCACAGCAGAACAGTCATACTATCCTTTGCGGCCTTAAACCCCGGGCAGATTTCTCCTTTGATGTTTACAGAATAATCAGATTTCTTTGTGATAAGTAACTACAGAACTGCACTGTACAAAGTAAATAAGACGAGAACACATTATCCTACAATCTGCACAGGAACTATACTGTCTTTCTTGTCTTTTTTTTTAAATTACGATACATATTAGCGGGATGCTCTGTAATTTTGCCAACCGTAAATAGCTAGGGACTACTGTATAAGTTGTACGAATCAGCTGAACATAAATGTATACTTTGTAGATATGTAAATGTCACCATTAAAAATACTCACCTATTGAAACAAGCCTGAGAAAATTCTTAAATTTGCATGATCAAATGTGAAATTCAAGAATCTAAATAGACGTAGATTTGTTTGTTCCACCTCCCATAACATTTGGTTGTTATTAAATAGGATCAATTTCTAGAAATTTTTGTAATTTTGCTAAAATTGAATTGGATTACATTCAATTAAATTTGAGTTCAGTCTCGTAAAAATCGTTTCGCCAGACAGGATCATCCTCGACTAGACCTTGATTAAATAGGACACCATGGTTTCAGCTGATTAGGTTTACCTGATTTCAGTAGTTCCGCTGTATACCCTGTTCATAACTTTTATTCAAATTATAAATTGCTATTTGTTACGGTTTAATGTTTACTTTTCTGAAAAATAACCCAAACCTATCATTGTGTTTGAGGTCATGTGACTTTTAAAGTTAATTCTTATTATCGCTGGGTATGACTGTTTTGCACTGGAGTAAACCCATATGTCAGTCACAATTCGTTCCATACGAGACGCTCTAACTAAGTGATAACATATGACTTCATACAACAGCTGATTTTATGTTATAGGTTATGTTGTAGATCAGCTGTTTCAGCACTTGGGTTATTTCACTTTACATACTTGTGTACATTATCCAGTTAAAATGTTATTAAATATTTTTTATCAGTTAATAAAATGGATTAATTTTTCTTTACGTAACTTTTTCTATAATTATTTTAATATAATTATAATGAATTATATATTGGTATTGCAATTCTTGAAATGAAAGTTTTCTTATAGGTGCGTTTGACACTTTTAAAGAGCCGCTTACGAGTTCGGTTAAGATATACGGCAGATTTGTTTATAAACAAGTATTTAAAACAAAAAATGTTCAAGTAAATTCCTACTGAGGTAAAAAAAGAAACGTATCATTGTTTGCTTGTTTCCAGTTTGTTTTTTTATTTTATCCTTTTCATTGATTTTTAACCCTAGACTACTATTTATGAAATTGTCTGATAAACATAGCAACAGTTTAAGGTTGTACAATGGAGGTTTCGGCGACAACCAGTAGGGGAGAGGTTAGAATTCATATACATCTTTGACAACCACAAAATCCACGTATTGGAAAATTGACGCAGTGTCAAAGCGCGCTAGACTTCGAACATTAAGATTCTCAGTTCAAATCCGGATAAACCCTCCACATTTTTATATTTTAATTATTGAATAAATATTTGAAAAAAAAATTTATCAACATCAACTGTCATCCACTGTAGGTTGGACAAAATTTATTTGAACTTGGTTGGATGAATTAAAACGTATTTTATTAACGATTGAAAATTTGTACAAGATATGTGCCAGCAGAGTATGAGCTAATATGTAGAAGGAATTTAAAATTTAAAAAAACAATTAGGTTTATCACGGAAACTAGTCAGTACGTCTCAGAGACGTTAATCATGAGTACACGTACAACACACATGTACTCGGTAAAAGAAGAATAGGCTACTAGTTCAATGTCGCTAACTTTATGCAAGAAACATTATTGTATTTAGTTTGTAACCGGATCCTTTGAATATATATTTTAATTTCTAGTAGTAAAGACAATGTATCAGTATAGTTTATACTACATATTTATATATTTAAATATAATAGCATGTATTTAATAATATAGTAATAGGTATAACAGAAAGGCAATTTGTTGGTGAATTATTTCATAAAGAAATGTGTCATAATAGTGAGGTTATGTTTCCAAGACGATGAAAACGTAAAATTATAACACTATTGGTAATGTTCCCCATCAAAATCTTGTAATATATATATAGATTTTTTGGACTAGGAGACTGACAGACTTACCTTGGTAAGAGTCCACACTGTAGTCTTGGTAAGAGTCCACACTGTAGTCTTGAAATAGAAACACATAAAAGCACTTAAACAATGATATATTTCAACCACACAGTGGTCTTTGTCAATCGAAGAGAAAACACAAAAAGAAATATGAGAGAATGAAATAAAATAAATATAAGTTGTAATCACAGATTGTGTTGAATAGAAATCAGATGCACAGATTAAAGATGTATATATATATATATATATATATATATATATATTGTTTCCATGAGCATATGAGTGATTATAGTTTATATAAGTCTGTCAGGGGAAAAGAGATAAGGCTATTAGGGGGGGGGGAAATGAATGGATTTATCTGATGTTGAGGTTAGGGGATTCTCTGGACTTGGTATACCACTGGTATGATAGTTCCCACCTTCTCAGTTCTGAGGGATTGCAATCAGGGGGGAGTGATTTAATTATTTTTGTGGTATAGCAGTCATCAAAAGTTGTGATGTTGTGACTCGCTGCATGTTGAGCTGTTGGTCTATCCATATTCATAATTTTAACATCATGTCTGTGGCCATTCATTCTGATATTCAGACCATCCTTGGTCAGGCTTATGTACTGTGCTGAGCAAAGTTTACATTGTAGCTGGTATATGACATTTTTCGATGTACAATTATGATGACCCTGTATTTTGAAGACCATTTTTGTTGTTTGGCTGTTGAAACTATTTGCTGAGGGGTGTATTGGACACGTCTTGCATCTAGGTCTATTGCTTGGGAAGGAGCCATGAGAAAGTTTGTGTGGTTTCTGTGCATCAGGGTCTGCTAGTTTAGGATGTTTTTCAAGTTGGGAGGTTGCTTGTACCAAATTTGCGGTGGATCGGTAAAAAGATTTTTGGTGTGGACGGAAGCTTGGAGAATTTTGAAGCCATCTCTCAATATCTTGTTGAGTTTATGTAGACCAGGATGGTAGTCTGTTATTAAAGACAGTTTATTTTGTATACAACAAGCTATTGGTATATAACCAAATCCTCAAACCGGTTTGGACGTATGGTATACAGCTTTGGGGCTGTACCAGCAAATGTCACATACAAGGGATACAACGCTTCCAGAACAAAGTACTAAGAAACATCGCCAACGCTCCTTGGTATGTGCGTAACAGTGACTTGCATTGCGATCTTGGTGTACCCATGGTCGAGGAAGTCATAAAAAAGAACGCCATCAAACACGTAAATCGGCTCACTCAACACGAAAATCCTGAGGCACTGAGACTTCTCGACAACAACCACCTGACAAGACGACTCAAAAGGACAAAACCATTTGAACTCGTTGAACGACAAGAGTGACAACAATACTCTTCCTCACGCCGGTTGGCTTCCAACATCAAACAAGATACAATAGAAATCAATGGATTCTTTGTAATATAAGCTAAAATAAAATTATTAAATGTAAATTAATGGTTGGTCAGAAATGACCAGTTTTAATAAAATAAAAAAAAAAAAAAAAAAAAAAAAAAAGTTTATTTTGTTCTGTTTGTGGTTTATGGTGAACCGAGGATTGTGCTGAATGAATTTGGTTTTCAATGAGTTTTTTTGGGTATCCTCTTCTCTGGAAGGCGGTTAATATCTTTCTATTAAAATCTTCCAATTCCCTATCATTCGAACAGATTCTCTTACCCCTGATTGCTTGACTGTATGGAATGGATCGTTTTATTTTTATTGGGTGGTTGCTGTCGAAATGGAGATATTGTAGGTGGTTTGTCGGTTTGATGTGAATTCCTGTGTTGATATTTCCATTCTGGAGTGTTACCTCTACATCCAAAAAGGTGATGGCTGATGTAGATTTCTCCCAGGTAAATTGAAGTGTGGAGAATTATGTCAGGCTGTCTAAAAATGCCTCAAGTGTTGAAGCACCCTGTGTCCAAATTAGGAAGATGTCATCTATATATCTATACCAACATAATGGCTGGTGTGTTTGTGTCTTTAGAAAACTTTCCTCCAACAATCCCATGTACAGATTTGCGTACGATGGTGCCATTCTGGTGCCCATTGCTGTTCCCTTTATTTGAAGGTAGTTCCTTCCCTCAAACTGAAAGTTGTTTTTCTCGAGGATGAACCTGGTCAGGTTCACAAGAAAAGGTGTAGTGGGAGAAGGCTTGCCTGGGCGTTTGTTTAGAAAATTCTCTATTGCAGATAGGCCGTGTGCATGAGGGATGTTGGTATAGAGGGAGGTGACATCTATGGTGACCAAAATAGTTACCGGGGGTAGAGGTACAGATATTTGTGAGAGTCGATCTATGAAATGATTGGTGTCCTGGGTATGTGATGGAAGGTTCTTTACTAAGGGTTGAAGGTGTGAGTCGAAGAAAGCTGAAATTCTTTCCGTTACTGAATTGTAGCCAGCAATTATTGGTCTACCAGGTGGAGGGATTATGTTTTTGTGGGTCTTTGGTAATATATAGAATTGAGGAGTAGAGGGGTTTTCATTATATAATAATTATATATATATATATATATATATAATCCTAATATTTGCAACACTCTTTTCTTGTATTCACTAATCCAGTAACCAAGTAAGATACTTTTTCAAGTACTTTATAGTGTAAGTGATATATATATATATATATATATATATGACAAAAAAGAGTAATACAAACACAAGAATAATTTATTGAATTGTACAATTCAAAGCTTTTCTTTGGCAAACAGTACCAACATTTACAGGAATAATAAAGAAAAATCAAGCATACAAGTGTTAGCTAGATCCAACAACAAAGTTGCCAAATCTATTACAATGTTGTCAAATTTATTAATTTGCTGCCTTAACATTACATTCATTGAATACATTGTGAAATTTTGATTTTATTTGTATTTATTCATTTATCAATTTTTTAATTGTATTATATTTATATATTTATACGGATATAAATGAATATATGTATTTTATATAAATATAAAGTAGGTACTACTTGCCAACGAAAAGCTTTGAATTGTAATTCAATAAATTATTCTTGTATTTGTATTTCTCGTGTTTTTTCATTGTCACAAAAGAATGGTAGGTGTATATATATATATATATATATATATATATATATAATACGTTTTCTTGTTTAATAATTTAAAACAACATAGGTTATTCAAATACAAGAATATTTATTACTCTAATATATAAATTAATAAATATTCTTGTATTTGAATAATCTATGTTGTTTTAAAATATATATATATATATATATAAAGTATAAAAATATAAAGTATATATATATATATATATATATATATATATATATATATATATATATATATATATAAAGTAACAAATATGAAAAAGAATGAAAGATTGAAGTTGGCAGACACTTAAATAAGATTTACCAAAACAAAGTTCGTTTGTCATAAGTCTTTATAAAATAATCTCGGAACCATACTTTCCTGAAAATGTTGGGTAAATAGAGTGAATTTCGTGGGTTCAAGCTTCTTGTTTATCATTGTAGGAAAGTTAGTGCTTGGACGTGACACTCCGTACTTGGCAGCAGCACAGTATTTGTAAACAGGCTGCGCCACGTTGCGCATTGCGCGTAAAAACTATTTCTGGGACCCACGAGTCCCCATATGCAATGCATTCTGGCGTAGCAGATGTCTGTAAGAAGGGTCCTTGCTTATTTCTCAAGCGCTGGAACGATACGCTAGCATGTTTATCGCCGCCAATGAGGTTGCGTGTCGTTACACTAGATACATTAATGTGATACTCCGGTTGAAAATACATTTGCTATTTAAAAACTAGCTTAACTGAATTTACATTCATTATTTCCACGCGACACGTTCACACAGAACAATCCAAAGAAATTTTTAAATGTAAATCAGCTTTCATTTGCCAACATTCGTCAATGGCCAGGGCATTTTAGCGTTAAGAAACTTTTAACAATATGTTTATTAATTTGTAGGCATTTTATATTCATTTTTAGTTAAAACAAATTAAACTCTTTATGCCTAACAATTAAAAGGTGTTCCCTAACCAAAAAGAGAAAACTAGGACATTTTGTTACTAGTGGTACATTTACTATATGTTGGACCTATACATTTTAAAAATATCTTTTAAATCTTGCCGATTGCAGGTTTTTTCAATTAGTTCACACTCTTCTTATATATATATATTAAAACAACATAGGTTATTCAAAGACAAGAATATTTATTAATTTATATCCAAAGCTTTTCGTTGGAAACAGTACCAACATCATCAGGAATGAAAATTACAATAATATTATTGTAATTTTCATTCCTGATGATGTTGGTACTGTTTGCCAAGGAAAAGCTTTGGATATAAATTAATAAATATTCTTGTATTTGAATAACCTATGTTTGTTTTAAATTATTAAACAAGAAAACGTATTATATATATATATATATATATATATATATATATATATATATATATATATATATATATCTGGTACAAATTTTCAATCGTTATTAAAATACGTTTTTATTAATCCAATCAAGTTCAAATACAGTTTTTTAATTCTGTAATGGATGACCATTTATGCAATACAGTTTTTCAAATATTAATTAATTTATTTTTTAATTTAAAAATTTAAAGGTCGGTCGGATTCGAACTGACACACTACGTGTATGAAATCCAGCACTGTAGTAATGAGCCAACTTTCCCAGTCCTAGAAATCAGTTACTTGAAGATGTATATCATATTATAAAAGAAAGGTTCCTTGCAATAATAAACAATTAGAAGAAATGGATGGAATGAGAAATTATAGACCACCATCAGTTTCATAAATTAGAAACGAAAAAAAAGGAAGTGAATAAAAGGTAACCAACAAAAATAACGTTCCAACACCATATTAAACTGTATAGAGAGGAAAATGGAAAGTTGGAAGGAAATTCGCTTTCTTTATTGCCACTTCATATTGCGATTCTGTCTGTCTCTCTATCTAATATGATTCTCTCTCTCACTCTCTCTCTCTCACACACACACACATATATATATTTCTTATATATATACACAAATACTTATTTTAATTGCAATTATAAAATAAAAAGTACTGTACCTAAAACAAATTTGTCTTTGTCGACCTCTGAAGGAATTGATTTAGTTTTTTTTTTCAATATTACTTGTTTAAAGTAAGGGATTGTATGGACATGACTGAATTTCTCTACACTGAAAACATAGGGCGTTGATCAAGACATCTACTGTTAGCAAATAAGTTTACTGCGACTCTGTTCCACTCTATCTTTAATGATTATAAGTAACACCCAGAAACGTGTTTCGATTATTACGCGTTATCTGAAAGTTCCGTTCTTATTGATTTTTGATCATTTGACAAAACACCACAAGCTTGAAAAAAGCATGAAGTCGCCGAATGACTCGTCATAACGTTGAGTTTACTATACATTTTAGCATTTTAGTCAGCTATACGGAACTTCAGATCGCTGGGTTTTCTACTATAGTTTGATTTGAAACAGAATAGGTGAAAGTGAAATCGGCCAGAAGGCGAATTGGTCTGCCATCGTGTACCGGATCGGTAAGCCTTGTTGCCAATTCTACGTTAAACTTCAGTTTGTCGCTCAGTGTTATAACTTTCAAACTGACAACACCCCATCGCTACTACGCCGCAAACCCATTCCTATTCTGTTTTAAATCAAACTATGAAAGCAGAATAGGAGGGTAAATTTCACCTCTCCTATTTTTAGCCTACTCGTCTGTCGGTGCAGAAAATTTTGTTTGTTTAGTGCTATAAGTTAATGCGGGTTCTAGTAGCCACTTTTACCTGCCTCCAATATGCAGTCGCGGCTCTTAAGTCCGTATAGTATTACCTTATATATACATTTCGATTGCATGCCAATCATCCTCAGAGGTAATTTACAATAAAAATATTAATTTAAAGTATTTTTATTCTAAGTTACCTCTGAGGATGATTGCTATGCAATCGAAATGTACATAAGGTTTTAAATAAAACAAAAAAGTTATTTGTGGTATAGAGGTTTCACTTATTTATGTTAAACATTACTGCACAGTTGTTTTATACAGTTATAAATTTTAAGGATTAATCTAATTCGGAGGGCAGGCTACTTACTTGTGTGGAAATTAGAAGTGTCTTCAGTGTTGGAAGAGGAAGTATGAATGTATTAATAAGGAAGAATCATCTGGGCTAAGGAAAATTATGGTAACGAATACAGGTCTTGAAGTAGGCTATAACTCTCGGGGTAACAAAGAGTGTTTATTTGTTAATTTCCCTTCCAGGAAAAGGTTAGGTGGAATAAATGAATTGATAAGGAATCTACTTAGTAGTTTGATGCAAAGTGATACCAATTTGCAATGGAAGAAGAGAAAGATAGTGTAAAGTAAAAGAAAACTGATCAAGAGACCTAGTCAAACCCTTTTATCCCTTCGTCGGAGCAGGAAGATAGAGCAAAGATATGGAGAACCTAAAACTAAGTACGTGAATCACTGCCCCCCCACCGTAATTCAACTTTAGACTCGTGGTTGTCGAACCCGAGTATTAATGCCAGACCCAAGGGGGTGGTGTCACGATCACGTTGTTTGTATTTCACCTAAGAATTTCAAATACAAACTCACTTAGTTATAGTTAACGTATTAAAAATGGTAAATCATTTACCGATAAGTTAGTTTGTTGCTGACAAATATAATTTGTTACAGTCAACCAAGAAAGCTAGCTGTGTATAAACAACTGATTTAGTTGAATGTAACAACACACTGGGTATACATAACATAATACCAAAATGATTCACAAGACACGCTGGTTACTCTTACCGATTACTTGATAGTTCTAACATGCTGACACTCCTGTTGTGTATGTCTAAGTTTTGCAGCAGGGCTACCTCATCGAGGTACCATTTACAAAAGGATGCGTAAAAGAGCACAATGAACATTTTCGCATTTTTAAAATTTCTACAGTTAGTCCATGGCCAGAGTACTCCGTGGATATTCTGAGACTCGGATATTTTGAGACGCAATCCCTGATTCTATGGAGAAGTGTTATGCCCTTATTGAAACTAGAATACTGGTGCAAAGGGATAAATTATCAATTTTTAGGAAGCAGTACCTTCGGCTCGTACGTTATGCTTCTTCATCGCCAGAACTTCTGGATCAGTCATGCAGCTCATAGGTTGTGCCGTCGCATCATCGAAAGCAGTCCTGCAGCTCATGGGTTGTCTCGTTGCATCATCTGGGCATCGGGAGCAGTCCTGCAGCTAATAGGGTGTGCCGTTGCATGATCTGACCGTCAGGAGCAATCCTGCATCTCATAGGTTGTACCGTTGCTTCATCTGGCCATTGGGAGCAGTACTCCAGCTAATAGGGTGTGCCGTTGCATCATCTGGCCGTCGGGAGCAGTCCTGCAGCTAATAGGGTGTGCCGTTGCATCATCTGGCTATCGGGAGCAGTCCTGATCATCGGTTGTATTTCTGCATCACCTGATTGAGAACTGTAAATCAGTTGGTTTTAGGTTTTATTTACTGTTGAGGCTAGAGACAGTAATGCTTCTTGGAATTCATCTTGTGTATTTTTGTTGAAGAAGAAGATATACTGCAATTATTAGATTCGGATAGTCCTTTTGTATAGTCTTGTAAACGTGCTTGATCGGTTTTAGAATTTTTGGTGTTACGTCAATGTTCTCATAATGTTAAAAATTGAGAACACATCTACAAATATTTGCGATAAGCTTCTTTGAATTTGTGTTTATAACATCTGTGTCTTGCAACAAAAATGTTTTTTAAAGACTTTGTTTTCAGCAGGAAATATATTTGAAGCTGGATTTAAAGCACTTTCAAATTCAACAGCCCCACAAGGGATATAGGTTCTATTTGGAAAGATGTAAAGCAATATAATTGTGTACTATCTAAAGATTTTTTATCATCTTTAGAATTTATCACTTAATACGCCTATATTTAAAATCGCCAAGAATTAACTGTATCAGAAACAGGATAGATGACGTCCACTTTGAATTTTGTGACAAAATTACTTCTTAAACAGAGATTTCATCTCGGGAACATGTTGCCTGAAGAACAATTTAAGTGAAACCTTTAGTCAGAATGAAAATTCTCTCTCCCATTTACCCCTCCACATCCATCTGCTCCCTCTCCCTCCTTTTTTTATGTGGCACATATTAATTTTGTTCAATAGCCGGCAACCGTTTATCAGCCAGAACTTGTAGAGAATTTTATTATGTAAATATTGACGCGAATAATTTAATATGGATCAACATAAATAAATAATAAACCAAAAAACATTGGTTTTTCAAAATATAGAATGTAAGAATACAAACGAGAATCTAATAACCAAAAATTGTAAAAATTTACTATATATTGTATTTTAAGACGTCCGATTACAAAAAAAAAGTGTTCAAAATTTCATCATCATCTGCTAAAAACACCACCGAGTTCAAAAATAAAATTACATCCATTTTTTGAATAAAAACAGCCGTATTATGATTTCTAATCAAAAGTATACATTCTTTATGCTTAAGTTTCCATTCTCCTCTTACTACCTTCTAAAACAAGTTTACTAATAATAACGTATCTGAATTAGTATTTTGGTCAAGTTTTAATTTAATTGGTAATCTAAATAATACATTTCTCATTTATTAGCGTCCTTCATTATTAATAGGGATTTGGGTTTGGTTTGAAAGTAATAGAAGGGCTGGTCTTTTTTTGTTTTCAATAAAACAAAAAAATGCAAGACATTTATATTTTAGAGACTTGCGTATTGTTTCTAAAATTAAATTCCGTACAAGCTTTTTTTAACATTTCTTTTTAACAAAGCGTATCTTGAAACTTGTCGGTACTAAAATGTTTCGTTTTTTTGGATTTGTAAATAAAATTATTACATTATATCTGTCTTGGTTTAAAACCTTTACGGACCACTAGAAAAGTTTACCTCAATTAAAAACCTTTATATAGTTTACTTTTTCGGAGAACCTTGAATTTCTTTGCCATGTTCAGGTTTTTCAACTTTTGTTAATGTCCCTTTTGCTTATGGTATCATCTTGGTGTGAGTAATGAAAGGCATAAAGATGTAATCAAAATATTTACAGAAGCACTGGCGGCAGTAAACATTATTTTATAAGAATAAAATGGAATCGTATTTACCATTTACCATAAATGGTCTGTTTTCCTACATTGGTCCGTTGTAATAACACGGACCCAAGTATACATTACACATTTTTGAAAATTTGTTATAATCGTGTAGTTAATCATGACTAATATTTCGGGAAATGTTATTATGGGGCCCTCTTATTTATGTATTAAGCTGGCAGAAAAAGTATTTATATATTTAATTGCTTTGTGAACCTTGTAAGAAATTGAATTATTATTTAAAATGGTTGTGTCCATCTTAACTTGAACTGTACACTTTAATATAGGGCTACAGTACTCCATATAATTTGAATAAAGTGTCACTTATTTTTATTTATATAAGGGTTTTTGGGGGATGTACCCGTTTGTCATTTGTATGCAAGGTTTTATGGATAGGGTGACCATTCAAATATTGTGGGCTTGCGGTTCGCGTTGACTACACGACCGTCCCGAAAATAAAGTCATACTTCAGACAATTCTATGTACTTTAAAGTGATTGTGTGAAAATAAATAATTTATAATTAACAATTCTCGTAAATATTATTCAGGATATTTGAATATGCTAGTGATAAAATGAAAAAAATTACGAATATTTTAGAATAATTGAATTTAAAAACCTCCCAAATTACAATTAGGCACAATACTTTATATAAACAACACATTTAGCTAAATATTATACATTTTTTAAAATTTATGTAAATACATTACCTTGGGTTTCAATTTACATTGGTAACGGAGTTGCTCGGGTTTAATACTGTACCGCCTCCGCCGGTATTACTCTTGGATTAGACTGTACACGAGGTTACCATGACAACGCGGTTTTCCCGCCAGTCTCCCCACTACCAGTTTAGCCAACATAACTCTGACAATCAACATGCACTGAAATGAGTTTGTTCCCATTGATTGGTTAACATTGTCAGTCATCGTTTAGGACGCTTTTAAAACACTTATAGTTTAATGTTTTAAATTATAATATACGTTTTTGATGGGATGTATTAGGATTTAGAAAATGACGTCAGTCCCTAGAACGTGTTGAATATACGACAATGGTAAAAACTAACATACGTGGGCAGTTGCTTCAAGGTTTGCCATCAGAATTCCTTATAAAATTTACTCAACAATACAAGCAATTTATTCCGTTCCACAAACGAAATCACAGATACATTTCAATACCGAAGAGTATATTTTGTATAGAAACAAATGTTACAACACTATATATATATATATATATATATATATATATATATATATATATATATATATATATATATATATATATATATATATATATATATATTTGATGGCATAATATCCCTTATATACCCTTCTAGGGGGTATAGTGCCTATAAAGGTATCCTGACTATATTCATATTTTCCTACCTTTCGTAGTCATACTAACTGATCGCCTTGAATGTTAAAAAATATTCATAAGTCTTTATGAAAAAATCTTTTTTGATCAAGAGTTAGCCTATTATTTTTATCGTGAACAAGTACATATTTTTCAATTCCTTCTATTAGCTCATAGTCTCCTTATTTATATATCTGGTACAAATTTTCAATCGTTAAAAAATTGGTTTTTATTCATCCAATCAAGTTCAAATATATATTTTTAAACCTATAGTGGATGACAATTGATGTTGATACAGTTTTTTCAAATACTTATTCCATAACTAAATTATAACAATCTGGGTGGTTTAGGTTGGATTCGAACTGAGTATCTTCTTGTTTAGAGTCTAGCGCTTTGGGACTGAGCCAACTCTTCCATAGCTAGAAACGTATTCTCATAGAGTGTATATGCATTTTACTTCTTTCCCATGTGGTTGTAGTCGTTTTCTTCGTTACACAATCTTAAATTGTTGCCATGGTTACCACACAATATCATAAATAATGCTCTAGGATTACAAAATTAATGAAAAGAATAAAATAAACAAAAACACTGAATTAACGGTATCGAACCTTGGTTCACAAACGGACAATACGAAGGAAAATCGAAAAGAAACCTCAACACAATCCAAGCGACGAAAAAACGTACAATAGTAACGCACAGAAATAATAGTCCAACAACATACGTAGAAAGGAAAATGGAAAATTTTCAGAAAATTCCCATTCTATTTTGTCACTTAATATTGTTATTAAGACTTATGTATATACATATTTATATTAATTGTAGGCTTAATTATCAAACAAAAAAACTTAGAAGTTTTTACTTTGTTGATGTAAGTAGGAATTGATTTTTTTAAAATGTATATATTATTCGTTAAAAGTATAATTTTTTAATGTTGTTTGCTTTATGCATATTTTCAACAATCATTATATAATTTTTAATTTGTTTCAGGTAAGATGATCAGTTTGCTTTTTTCGGTCAGATACTGTGTAAGTAAGAGAATAGATTTAATTTTCATTGATGTTCCTAAGATCAGCAACGATGCATGATTCCTAATACTCCTAGTTTGTAAAATCTATGGACCTAATACTGATCGTTGAAGAAAGAATACATAACAGTATCACAGTAAATGTATATGCGCTTAGTTGTTTTCTTTATTACTATTCTTTATCATGGAATAACCAGTCTTCAGTTGTAATTATTTCGTAGCCAAATTCGGCAAAAACGTGTAGCATCAAAGTTTCTTTGCGTCCCTCTAGTGATGTACAGCCAGTAAGGGATGCAGGCAAGCCTGATGAGTTTTCAGTTGCAATAACTTCGTCGTAGAATTCGGCAACAACGTGTAGCATCAAAGTTCCTTTTTGACCTTGTAGTGATGTATATGCAGTGTGGGATGCAGGCAAGCCTGATGAGTTTTCAGTTGCAATAACTTCGCCGTAGAATTCGGCAACAACGTGTAGCATCAAAGTTCCTTTTTGACCTTGTAGTGATGTATATGCAGTGAGGGATGCAGACAAGCCAGATGAGTTTTCAGTTGCAATAACTTCGCCGTAGAATTCGGCAACAACGTGTAGCATCAAAGTTCCTTTTTGACCTTGTAGTGATGTATATGCAGTGTGGGATGCAGGCAAGCCTGATGAGTTTTCAGTTGCAATAACTTCGCCGTAGAATTCGGCAACAACGTGTAGCATCAAAGTTCCTTTTTGACCTTGTAGTGATGTATATGCAGTGAGGGATGCAGACAAGCCAGATGAGTTTTCAGTTGCAATAACTTCGCCGTAGAATTCGGCAACAACGTGTAGCATCAAAGTTCCTTTTTGACCTTGTAGTGATGTATATGCAGTGTGGGATGCAGGCAAGCCTGATGAGTTTTCAGTTGCAATAACTTCGCCGTAGAATTCGGCAACAACGTGTAGCATCAAAGTTCCTTTTTGACCTTGTAATGATGTATAGACAGTCAAGGATGCGGCCAAGTACAGTGAGGAAAGTTAACCTTGACCACATTTTTTAATATGAACGCGATTTCCATAAGCTTTCAAATGTGCCCAGACAAAATGGATTAAGATATTTTTGAATTTCAAGGTCAAATATTCTTTATGTATAGGATTTTCTTAATTAAAAAAAAAAAAGCTGTCGAACTCAAACGCGATTATTAAAACAGTGTATTATATTCACCGTTACATTAAATGCGCCTCGTTATAATAGTGGTTCCCATCTGGCACGTTTATGTGGTTTCCTTAGTAAACTCTTATGTTACAACAAAAAATGTATTGTTTAGTTGCTGTTACAGAAAGAACTAAGGATAACACTTATACTTTAGCAGGAGCTCCGGCCATTACATTCTGGGGCCATATTTGGCCCGGCAAAGGTTTTTAAGTGTCCCTCTCAATTATACGCTTGTGTTAAAAACATAAAGTTTATTGTTTAGTTGCTGTTACAGAAAGAACTCAGGATAACACTTATACTTTAGCGGGAGCTCCGGCCATTACATTCTGGGGCCATATTTGGCCCGGCAAAGGTTTTTAAGTGTCCCTCTCAATTATACGCTTGTGTAAAAACATAAAGTTTATTGTTTAGTTGCTGTTACAGAAAGAACTCAGGATAATACTTATACTTTAGCGGGAGCTCCGGCCATTACATTCTGGGGCCATATTTGGCCCGGCAAAGGTTTTTAAGTGTCCCTCTCAATTATACGCTTGTGTTAAAAACATAAAGTTTATTGTTTAGTTGCTGTTACAGAAAGAACTCAGGATAACACTTATACTTTAGCGGGAGCTCCGGCCATTACATTCTGGGGCCATATTTGACCCGGCAAAGGTTTTTAAGTGTCCCTCTCAATTATACGCTTGTGTTAAAAACATAAAGTTTATTGTTTAGTTGCTGTTACAGAAAGAACTCAGGATAACACTTATACTTTAGCGGGAGCTCCGGCCATTACATTCTGGGGCCATATTTGACCCGGCAAAGGTTTTTAAGTGTCCCTCTCAATTATACGCTTGTGTTAAAAACATAAAGTTTATTGTTTAGTTGCTGTTACAGAAAGAACTCAGGATAACACTTATACTTTAGCGGGAGCTCCGGCCATTACATTCTGGGGCCATATTTGGCCCGGCAAAGGTTTTTAAGTGTCCCTCTCAATTATACGCTTGTGTTAAAAACATGAAGTTTGTTGTTTAGTTGCTGTTACAGAAAGAACTCAGGATAACACTTATACTTTAGCGGGAGCTCCGGCCATTACATTCTGGGGCCATATTTGACCCGGCAAAGGTTTTTAAGTGTCCCTCTCAATTATACGCTTGTGTTAAAAACATAAAGTTTATTGTTTAGTTGCTGTTACAGAAAGAACTCAGGATAACACTTATACTTTAGCGGGAGCTCCGGCCATTACATTCTGGGGCCATATTTGGCCCGGCAAAGGTTTTTAAGTGTCCCTCTCAATTATACGCTTGTGTAAAAACATAAAGTTTATTGTTTAGTTGCTGTTACAGAAAGAACTCAGGATAATACTTATACTTTAGCGGGAGCTCCGGCCATTACATTCTGGGGCCATATTTGGCCCGGCAAAGGTTTTTAAGTGTCCCTCTCAATTATACGCTTGTGTTAAAAACATAAAGTTTATTGTTTAGTTGCTGTTACAGAAAGAACTCAGGATAACACTTATACTTTAGCGGGAGCTCCGGCCATTACATTCTGGGGCCATATTTTATCCGGCAAAGGTTTTTAAGTGTCCCTCTCAATTATACGCTTGTGTTAAAAACATAAAGTTTATTGTTTAGTTGCTGTTACAGAAAGAACTCAGGATAACACTTATACTTTAGCGGGAGCTCCGGCCATTACATTCTGGGGCCATATTTTACCCGGCAAAGGTTTTTAAGTGTCCCTCTCAATTATACGCTTGTGTTAAAAACATAAAGTTTATTGTTTAGTTGCTGTTACAGAAAGAACTCAGGATAACACTTATACTTTAGCGGGAGCTCCGGCCATTACATTCTGGGGGCATATTTGACCCGGCAAAGGTTTTTAAGTGTCCCTCTCAATTATACGCTTGTGTTAAAAACATAAAGTTTATTGTTTAGTTGCTGTTACAGAAAGAACTCAGGATAACACTTATACTTTAGCGGGAGCTCCGGCCATTACATTCTGGGGCCATATTTTACCCGGCAAAGGTTTTTAAGTGTCCCTCTCAATTATACGCTTGTGTTAAAAACATAAAGTTTATTGTTTAGTTGCTGTTACAGAAAGAACTCAGGATAACACTTATACTTTAGCGGGAGCTCCGGCCATTACATTCTGGGGCCATATTTGGCCCGGCAAAGGTTTTTAAGTGTCCCTCCCAATTATACGCTTGTGTAAAAACATAAAGTTTATTGTTTAGTTGCTGTTACAGAAAGAACTCAGGATAATACTTATACTTTAGCGGGAGCTCCGGCCATTACATTCTGGGGCCATATTTGGCCCGGCAAAGGTTTTTAAGTGTCCCTCTCAATTATACGCTTGTGTTAAAAACATAGAGTTTATTGTTTAGTTGCTGTTACAGAAAGAACTCAGGATAACACTTATACTTTAGCGGGAGCTCCGGCCATTACATTCTGGGGCCATATTTGACCCGGCAAAGGTTTTTAAGTGTCCCTCTCAATTATACGCTTGTGTTAAAAACATAAAGTTTATTGTTTAGTTGCTGTTACAGAAAGAACTCAGGATAACACTTATACTTTAGCGGGAGCTCCGGCCATTACATTCTGGGGCCATATTTGACCCGGCAAAGGTTTTTAAGTGTCCCTCTCAATTATACGCTTGTGTTAAAAACATAAAGTTTATTGTTTAGTTGCTGTTACAGAAAGAACTCAGGATAACACTTATACTTTAGCGGGAGCTCCGGCCATTACATTCTGGGGCCATATTTGACCCGGCAAAGGTTTTTAAGTGTCCCTCTCAATTATACGCTTGTGTTAAAAACATAAAGTTTATTGTTTAGTTGCTGTTACAGAAAGAACTCAGGATAACACTTATACTTTAGCGGGAGCTCCGGCCATTACATTCTGGGGCCATATTTGGCCCGGCAAAGGTTTTTAAGTGTCCCTCTCAATTATACGCTTGTGTAAAAACAAAAAGTTTATTGTTTAGTTGCTGTTACAGAAAGAACTCAGGATAATACTTATACTTTAGCGGGAGCTCCGGCCATTACATTCTGGGGCCATATTTGGCCCGGCAAAGGTTTTTAAGTGTCCCTCTCAATTATACGCTTGTGTTAAAAACATAAAGTTTATTGTTTAGTTGCTGTTACAGAAAGAACTCAGGATAACACTTATACTTTAGCGGGAGCTCCGGCCATTACATTCTGGGGCCATATTTTACCCGGCAAAGGTTTTTAAGTGTCCCTCTCAATTATACGCTTGTGTTAAAAACATAAAGTTTATTGTTTAGTTGCTGTTACAGAAAGAACTCAGGATAACACTTATACTTTAGCGGGAGCTCCGGCCATTACATTCTGGGGGCATATTTGACCCGGCAAAGGTTTTTAAGTGTCCCTCTCAATTATACGCTTGTGTTAAAAACATAAAGTTTATTGTTTAGTTGCTGTTACAGACAGAACTCAGGATAACACTTATACTTTAGCGGGAGCTCCGGCCATTACATTCTGGGGCCATATTTGGCCCGGCAAAGGTTTTTAAGTGTCCCTCTCAATTATACGCTTGTGTAAAAACATAAAGTTTATTGTTTAGTTGCTGTTACAGAAAGAACTCAGGATAATACTTATACTTTAGCGGGAGCTCCGGCCATTACATTCTGGGGCCATATTTGGCCCGGCAAAGGTTTTTAAGTGTCCCTCTCAATTATACGCTTGTGTTAAAAACATAAAGTTTATTGTTTAGTTGCTGTTACAGAAAGAACTCAGGATAACACTTATACTTTAGCGGGAGCTCCGGCCATTACATTCTGGGTCATATTTTACCCGGCAAAGGTTTTTAAGTGTCCCTCTCAATTATACGCTTGTGTTAAAAACATAAAGTTTATTGTTTAGTTGCTGTTACAGAAAGAACTCAGGATAACACTTATACTTTAGCGGGAGCTCCGGCCATTACATTCTGGGGCCATATTTGACCCGGCAAAGGTTTTTAAGTGTCCCTCTCAATTATACGCTTGTGTTAAAAACATAAAGTTTATTGTTTAGTTGCTGTTACAGAAAGAACTCAGGATAACACTTATACTTTAGCGGGAGCTCCGGCCATTACATTCTGGGGCCATATTTGACCCGGCAAAGGTTTTTAAGTGTCCCTCTCAATTATACGCTTGTGTTAAAAACATAAAGTTTATTGTTTAGTTGCTGTTACAGAAAGAACTCAGGATAACACTTATACTTTAGCGGGAGCTCCGGCCATTACATTCTGGGGCCATATTTGACCCGGCAAAGGTTTTTAAGTGTCCCTCTCAATTATACGCTTGTGTTAAAAACATAAAGTTTATTGTTTAGTTGCTGTTACAGAAAGAACTCAGGATAACACTTATACTTTAGCGGGAGCTCCGGCCATTACATTCTGGGGGCATATTTGACCCGGCAAAGGTTTTTAAGTGTCCCTCTCAATTATAAGCTTGTGTTAAAAACATAAAGTTTATTGTTTAGTTGCTGTTACAGAAAGAACTCAGGATAACACTTATACTTTAGCGGGAGCTCCGGCCATTACATTCTGGGGCCATATTTGACCCGGCAAAGGTTTTTAAGTGTCCCTCTCAATTATACGCTTGTGTTAAAAACATAAAGTTTATTGTTTAGTTGCTGTTACAGAAAGAACTCAGGATAACACTTATACTTTAGCGGGAGCTCCGGCCATTACATTCTGGGGCCATATTTGGCCCGGCAAAGGTTTTTAAGTGTCCCTCTCAATTATACACTTGTGTAAAAACATAAAGTTTATTGTTTAGTTGCTGTTACAGAAAGAACTCAGGATAACACTTATACTTTAGCGGGAGCTCCGGCCATTACATTCTGGGGCCATATTTGACCCGGCAAAGGTTTTTAAGTGTCCCTCTCAATTATACGCTTGTGTTAAAAACATAAAGTTTATTGTTTAGTTGCTGTTACAGAAAGAACTCAGGATAACACTTATACTTTAGCGGGAGCTCCGGCCATTACATTCTGGGGCCATATTTGGCTCGGCAAAGGCTTTTAAGTGTCTCTCTCAATTATACGCTTGTGGTATAAACAAAAAAGTGTATTGTATAGTTGCAGTTACAGAAAGAATCTCAATATGACACTTATTCGTAGCGGGTTCACCGGACATCACATTCTGGAGCCATATTTGGCCCAGCTAAGGCTTTTAAGTGGCCCTCTCAAGTAAACTTTTATGATGATGTAAAAAAAAGGAAAACGAAATTAAAGATATCTTTTTAGTTATAGGTTATATTTAGTAATAATATACTCACAGAGAGCATTTTAGATAAAAGCTGTCGCTTAATATTTTCACGTTTTTAAGATACAATTCCGAGAAATGCGTGGTGTTTAGGATAAGCAGTACGGAAAGTATAATTGAACCCCCGCCCTTTCTCTCTACCAGCTCATTCTCTTCTCAGAACCGTTAAGTTAACCTTTTTCTTTTCGGTTTTCACCGTTATTTCTCAGTTCGATCAGAAATTTGTTAATGTACACTGCGGTGTTTGCTCTTAAAAATCGGAAATGCTTTCGAGACGGCGTAAAATTGATAGCAAGCGCAGGCGGTTTAATGGATCTTGGTTGGGGTATTATTTTGTTAAAGAACATCTATGTAAAATGATTTGTATTACATGCAGTAATAATAATAATAAATAATAGCAATAATCATATATTATAATAAAAATATATAGGCCTACTATCCCACGGGCCGCCAACTATTAATCATAAGTATTGGCTCTCCGCTTGAGAATATTTTAGAGGCCCAGTTTAGCGTATTGTAAAATATTTGTATTTTAGAAGGTGCGTTTAAACGTCACAAACTTTAAACCACTGTGAACTCTTATTAAGGTTAATCAATTGAAAGGAATGTCGTACAGAAATATTTATATCCCAATGTTTTCAGTTTGTATTAATTCCCTTTACAATAGAGGCCGAAAATATCTCTTTGTAAAATTGCTAATTTTAGTATCCTGCTAAAATAAGTAACAGTACTTAGGAAGTAAAAGTAAAGTTTAAAAATTGTTATTTTGTAGCACATCTACTGTGGGTAATCGTCTCTGTTAAAACCGGGTATAGGACGGGCATTTCTGAATGACGCAGTGGGCTGGAAATGCATTCGGCGTTTTGTGTCCGATCGTTTTTTTATCGTCGCCGCCGTATCAGTAGTGGCGCCTTTGTTGGTATTGCTACTTGCAAGTTAAGCCGGAAAATGGAAGATAGGATTATTTAACGCCGACGGAAGTAGTGCAACCACCCACTGCCACTACATTCGAATTTTTTTACCGCTGCTCCCGAAATGGTGGCATATGTTACTAAATGTGCGAGAACACACTCGTCTTTCAGTCTGCCGTCGACAGCGAATGTGGTGTGATTTTATCACGGGTGAAGTGGTTGTAAATGACCGCGAATTATTAATTCATTTCGTACAAGAAAGGCCCGTGCTCTGGGAAAAAACGTTAGACATTTTTAAAGATGGTAACACCAAAAGGAATGCGTGGCATGAGGTTTGTCTTCAACTTAGGGATGATTTTGATGATATTGAAATTGAAGACATCAATTGGATTAATCAGATGAACCCAAATAATTCGATTTGTTCATTTCTCTTTAATCGACGAAATAACAATAATGCCAGAAGCTGTCTATTCATGTTATACACAACATTATTTATATATGATATAATGACAATGAAATAAACACTTGTTGCTCAGTGGTCAGTGATCGGCTGATGTTAAGTCGGAACGAGTAGTCGATATTTTACCGCTCAGTGTGCATTATGTTATAGCGGCGACGGTAAACGCCAAGTGGTAGCGACTTCCAGTAGGGTGGTGCCCCGCGTCCCTTTCAACAGATCGATCGTACGTTTGTACCCCCTAGCGTAAGGGCAACACTACTTTTTTTTAATTACAAATCTGCTCCCCAAACACCTAGTGTCGGTTAGCCTCGCCTCTTGCAACCGGCTTTCTTTCATGTGCGCAAACTGTCGTCTTTGAAGTTCCTACTGCCAAGGATTTTTCATCCCGTTTTCACGCGATGCTTACTGTTCTGTTTCCTTCATTATCTTCCGATTGTCCAAAGGGGAAGGTCCGATTAAATAGCCAAGGGGCCATCCCTAAATTACGTAACGCCGTAAAGGGGGAGGGGTTACGTCTACTGTTACGCATCGTTACGGAGGCAGGAGGGGTTTATGCAGTAACGGGGTTTGTATAAAGCGTTACGTAACTTGAAATTTTAGATTTGACACAGTGAAATCTCTTTAGATTTAATAAATAAACCGGCGCAATTTAAAATTTTGAGTAAATAAAGTGTACCTGATATTAATAATGAACTCAAATAAAATCTATTTACAAAAAAACATGTATTTAAAGTACTCTATTAAAGTTCCTATTTATGAGCATTATTGGAGGGAAAATGTGAGGAACGTAACCTCTAGCGCGGTATCGCTACAGTACACAGTACAACGATCTGGTGGCCTTACAGACACGTACCGCGGCTCCGTGTATCACCTAAAGCGCCAGTTGCTACTCACTAGTAAAAGTTTTTAACGGAAAAATATTTTTTTAATTCGATGGCAACATCTTTTTCAGGCCGAACCAGTGAACTCAGAAATAGGCCTACACAGAAACTTGGTCATACTCGGTCATGAGAAGTACAAAATGTGTATTGCGCCGTACTGTGCATTACCGAGTTTGGTGGACTTCTGAGTTCCTTGGGCCGTATACGACATAAAACTACATTGTTTGTAAATTTTTGAAGTTTGTAGTGTTTGTAAATAATGTGCAGAGTTTGATCTAAGGTTTATTATGTATACATATCTTTTTCTGAAACTCGCAGCAGCAGTGTTATCTGTCTATTCATGACTACTCTGTAGGAAGATGAATAGACTTAGACAATGTTACAAGTGGGTTGATTGCGCTGCGTTTAAATTCATTTAAATCACATTATAATAAAACAATACAGTATTTTCAATTTATGTTTAAATTGATATTGCCTTGACTTTATACGTAACCTAAAGTTTATTTTGATTTTATAATTTCTGTTGGTTTTTCAGTACACGTGACGTCACGTATTTAACAAAATTGTTTCTTATTCTTGTTTTATTTATTTAAAAAAACCTTATTTTGTTTTCATTATATTATTACCTTAATATTGATTGACACATTTGATGTATTTCTTTATTGGCCTACAAATTCGACATTTAATTAACTCAGTAAAAAATGTAATTATTTAAACATTTAATTAAACAATTAACTCAGTAAAAAAGGAGGACAAGACAACGTTACGGAATTATGAGGGGGTGTTGATACTACCGTTACCGGTTCGTTAAGGAGGGAGGAGGGGGTTGAAAATCATCCATTTTAGCGTTACGTAATTTAGGGATGCCCCCCCTATTAAGTACATGGAGAATCAATAGAATATTTCCATCGGGGTAAGACAACTAACAGCATTATCATGTGATATGGGTAGCAGCGACGAGGGCAGGTGGTTTTTAGGAGCCCAGATCCGGGTTAACAGAACCGTATTCCCTTCTTTAATCTTAATTTCATGTCATTTGTGCTTATTGAAAATCTTCGTACACAGTTTGCTTCTAAAATGATCGGTAGTGAACCCTGTAGATACCTAAAGAAAATATCCTGTCATATTTCCCTATACCGCAGTTGAAACGTTCTTATTTCAGTTTGCAGTTGCAACAATTTTCTTATTTATTAGAAAGAGATATATTTTATCCAGACGTTAAAAGGCAAACCTACTCAAGGCTTTGATGTTAAATAAAAAATTTGTAAATTCTCTGTTATTAAGATGTGACTCGAAAATCCCTTATTTTCAATTAAAAAATTCAGTAGCGGTTTGACTCTCCGTTGCTACGTAAATTAGATTTCAATTTATCAAGTAATGTTGTAAGAAAATTTATAGTTAAGTAAAAGGACAAGTTTCTCAAATTATTTGTTTACACAAATTTTCGTAGTAGCCTAGTAGTTTTAGAAACCATTTTATTTTTTAAAATAATAATATATTATTAATGTGCCTTAAGTTTAAAGTTCACTAGACTTTTTTTGTGTCCAAAGATCGTCATCGAGTTAGAGCCGAAACTGTAAATCATTGCAAGCACAGCACTGTATTCTAAGTAAAACGTTTCAACATATTGATGTCTTGGGTATCTTTAATGCGGCCAGTGCGATCTAAACCAACCTAACCCAAACCGAAATACGAACACACATTTTGAGGAGAAACTATCCTGAATAAATAATAAGACAATAAACCCTAAGTACCATTTGTTAAATGAACTTAACAGACTGCGAGGGAACTTTTTGTTTAATATATTAAATAATGAACGTTTTTATAATAGTTTAAACAATCAAATGAAACCTTTGTATACATCATAAGTATGTGCGGACTGTCGGGAAGGAAGAAGTTCACGATCTACCCGAAAGTTGAAGGAAAAGCAGTTGCAGCTGTTTGTGACGCTTCTAGCAGAATAAACCATACATACACTGCCCCTGTTCATTTAACCGTTACAATGATACTATGTTCGCCGGTCAATAACCTTCCGATATTGTTAAAGTACATAGGGAAAATAAACTTACATGTCCGTAGATTGTAGTGAAGCCCGAGGAGCTTAGTGTTATAAGGCAGTTACATTAAACCAGTTTTAACTGCGCGTTTGGATGGAATATCAGGCCACTTCTCATATTACAGTCGTTTATAAATACACACTGTCCTATATTATTTTATACTTTTGCTTATATTTAGTTATTTTTCTTAAACGGAGAAATAAAAATGAAATACACAAAAATAATCTTGAAAGAAAGGCGAAGGGGTGTTTTTTAACTGACTTCAAAAATGGAAGTTCTGTATCAGATCCGTATGTCTTGTTTCTGTTTGTTCCACGATAATTTTGGAAGTATTTAACCGATCAAAGTGATTTTGCTTGCAAATGAAAGAGGGGACCCTCTCGGTGGTCCCACTATAGTCACATTCCAATTCATCTTACTTGGAGATAATAATACGCTATTTTAAATTTAAAAAAAAATTGGATTGAAATATTAGAAAAAAATTTAATAAGGATTATGAACTATAAGATAATAAGCAAAATAAACAATCACAAAATTTGTTGTCTGTAGTATTCCACTATATATAAAAATAACAACAACAACAACAAAATAGCATAAAACAAATAGTTTTTTTTTTTGTATTACTTGCTTGAGAAACGAGCTTCATCGGATACTAATTAATGGATTTTACTCATTACAGCGGCTATTTTTGATGATCTACTCACATTGATGTATAACTTGGTGTAACTCGAATGAGATAAGCCAAAATACACAGAAAATACGATTCAGTTCCTTTACCATAGGTAAAATATTCAATAATGTTCAGGTGAAAACTGCATTACTGCACTAAATATCAAGAGATAAATTCATTAACTATAACTTTACTATCAATTTTCAATTTATATTTGTATTAATATTGTATGTGTAAAAAATGTTCATCTTAATAATTATTAAACATAGATTAATTGTATTTTTGCTTGAGAATTTGCATTACATGGTTATTAACACGTTTCTAAACTGAAATGAAAAAAGAGTAATTGCAAGATGAGAAAAAATAAGTAGGATTTTAGGTAAATTCGTCAAGGAATTTCAAACATAAATTACTCAATGTATATACGTCTGACAATAAATTTATCGTATTTTTCAAGGGTGTATTAATTATTTGAACAAAGATTAAGCAATATGATTAGATCGGAAATTACGTGGGAAAAGCAATTGGAATGTACATATCGAATATTTGTATGGATAAATATTGGCAATTTTGCAAACATAATCAACGGCATGAAACGAAATTCGATTATAATGTAGACAGGAATTAAAAGTCTTACCTCTAAAAGTAAAGTAAATTTTTTTAAAAAAAATACAGAACCGACTAAAAAAATAATCCGAATATATATAATTTTCACTTACTAAAAAGTAAAAAATAAATTTCCAATAACGAAAACATAATTTTTCATATGCATTACCCACAAAATTTTGAAGTCGGGGCCGTAATCATGCTTTGTATTGACTAATCCGTCAAGTCTATCTCAATAATTTCCGAAACAATCAATGTTTTGATTGCTTGATTTCCCATGATTAATTAATAGTGAATAATTTATAGAGAGTCTTCTCACGAAATAAAAATATCGTGTCTTCGATATTATGAGAGATCCGGGTAGATAGTTGATCTTTGTTCTCGGTAAAGAACATACAATATGTTCGATATTTTGTCCGATGAAAATACGCAATACATTTTTACGTTCAGATATTTTCATATTTTTCGTTCAGATATACAAATTAACGACAATTCAACGTTCTTTGAATGATTTACACGGAATGTGATTACTGTAGATGCTTATAAATATAAGAGATAAGCTCAAATCTTTGTATCAAAAATTTAATAAATTTTGTATATCAAGATATAAAATAAGTGTATGGAAGAAATGATTGAATAACCTGTATTTATATCATAATTTGGTAATTTATATGCCAAGGGACTTCAACATCGTTTAAAAACCCTTCATTTGTGTCGTTCACCCAGACTCGAAGACAATGTTCAGGTTGTTTGAACTTATAATGTTTAATGTGAGTCCAAGTATGAAATTCGGCGCCGATTTCAAACTTTTGTGGGTAATAAGCTTATGATAAATTATGTTTTCGTTATTGGAAAATTAAATTTTTCTTTTTAATAATTTGTGTAATTTTTTTTGAAGTAGCTTCTGTTTTTTACACTTTTTGTTTTGTTTTACATTTTGTTTAAACAAGTAATATAAAACAAAATTAGTAAATACCTACTTAGGTCAACAAAGACAAATTTTATTTTAGTTATTTTTTATTTAATAATTACAGTTAATATAATTAGGTGTATACATATGACAGAATCACAATATTAAGTGGCAAAACAGAAAGTGATATTAATTGTTAATATGAATTTATATTAAAAACTCTATTATCATCAATCTTTATCTAATAGGCCTACAGGTTTAAAAATATATATATATATATATATATATATATATATATATATATATATATATATATATGAACTTGAGGGGATGAATAACAAGTATTTTAATAACGATTGAAAATTTGAACAAGATAAATAGGTCTAACCGAGATCCTACTTCGGTAACATCTTTACTTAATGTCATTAGTCTGTGTTTAAACCCTAAGTATCGCTTGGACTAAACGTTTAGGGACAAGACGGCACGCAAACGCACTTATTTGTCTGAGACACATTCAGGCGAATGGTTCGTAGTGGTAAAATTCATGCCAAGGGAGCAGGAACAAAAATGAGAGCAACAGAACAGTACGAGCACCGGTTCATTTCGGTGAATCATTGGGAGAAGAGGATGAACAACGGAAGCAGAAAGAATAAGTCGTAAGAACGGGGACGAACCCTCCATCCCTCTCTAAACTGCGGTAGCTGCTTTCCCTTGCCAGATGTTTTGTCCACTGTAAGGCTTTAGTGACACCAGCTGTCTTCCGGACTCTGGACTGACTGAGGTATATGGCGGACCACGTAACCGTATACTTGGCTTCCGAGATTTCTTGTATACTACCACTTCTTAAAACAGGTTACATATTCATAATGCTCTATACATCAACAGCTTCTGTATCCGATATGTCTACACACTTTACAAGATTGTTATTTTATACCGAAGCTAAATTATCATCGAATATATGTAAAATTGACTGTTTCGTGCAAGTCACTGTTTTAACAGTCGTTATTATGTTTGTAGTAGGAAAGTATTCTTACTGACCCTCTACCTTCCGTCTCGCCTACTGCGATCTCTCAAGGACAAGTGCACGGTTACATGGTTCATACTATACGTAGCTGCGGTTCCGATATCACTCCGATACAGCCTTTCATCAGTAAATGTAGTGCCAGTCTTATCTGGTAAACTATTATTTTATTGGCTATAGTTGCAGTAATAACGGTTTCATTGCACTTCTTAAACAATCACTTCTGTGGATTTAAATTGATTTTACAGCTCTATTGTTGTTTCTAAGCGTTTAAAAATATTCTTTTGGCCTTTGTATAACTCCTTCCGATGTGTTCAGCATCAATTTGTTCTGGAACTGTTTGTGATCGGTTTCTGAATATGGCAATACGTTACACATCTTTGTATACATAGAGTGGTTTTGTTTCGGAGTATATAGGCTTAACAAACTGCCAAGATATTATTTTTTAGCTGTCAATATCCGGTGCTTTTAATATCCGAATTTGTTGCTTATAGGGATTTGTTATTTTACTTTTATGGAAAAATATCCCGTCGCTTTAAACAGATTTCAGAACGAATATTCTTAATTTAAGATGTGTAATTAAAAACTTGGCAGTCATTCCTTCAAGATAAAAAACAAGTAATCCTTCCTTCAAGTAATAAAGAAAATACAATTTTAAAGTCAATTCCTACTCAAATTTGATTTTAGTTACTTTTTAATTTATAATTACAATTAATATACTGTAATATATTAATATACTGTATATATATAAATATAAAATACGTTTTCTTGTTTAATAATTTAAAACAACATAGGTTATTCAAATACAAGAATATTCCTGATGATGTTGGTACTGTTTACCAACGAAAAGCTTTGAATATAAATTGATAAATATTCTTGTATTTGAATAACCTATGCTCTTTAAAAAAAAAAAATTAAAATATATATATATATATGTACATACATAAGACAGAATCACAATATTAAGTGGCAAAATTGAAATTAATTTCCTTCCAATTTTCCATTTCCCTCTTTATGCAGTATATGGTGTTGAACTATTATTTTTGTATGTTACTATTTATTCGCTTTCTTTATTTCGTTTCAAATTTATTAAGTTAATGGGGGTATACAATTTCTCATTCTAAACACTTCTTGTAATGCTTCATTATTGCAAAGAACCTTTCTCTTATAATTTCATATACTGTACATCTATAAGTAATTGAATTCTAACTATAGGAAAGTTGGTTGAATGCCAACGGCTGGATTTCAAACAAGTAGTTCCTTAGTTCGAATCCGAACGGGAAATCAAGATTTTAAATTTAAATTAATGAATAAATATTTGAAAAAACAACATTAACATCAATTGTCATCCATGATACATTTAAAACAAATGTATTTGAACTTGATTGGATGAATAAAATCGTGTTTTATTAACACTTGAAAATTTCTGTTATATATATATATATATATATATATATATATATATATATATATATATATATATATATATGGAGAGTGTGAGCTAAGAAAGAATTGAATTAAATAAATAAAAACATGGAAAGCTTCTAATACATGGTATGTCTTGGGCGTGGACAGTTTTAGTAAGAACGAAGGATACCCTCGTAAAGGAAAAATATGTTTTTCTGAACTGGTGAAGACGTCATAAAATTGAAGTGCTTCGCATAGAGTGCAGTACATGGCGGTGAAATATAGATATTACGTAGAACTGACAGAAAAAACTATGCACTTAAAATGCATATTTGAAGGGGACCGTACTGTGCTGGTAGTAAATAGTTGATGGGTAGATAAAAGGGATACAAGAAGTCGAAACTTGCGTTGCAGAAAGTTTTGTTTGCAATTAAACACCTGCACTTCTATGAATGCTGAATGTAAGAAGATATTTCAAGTCAGTCTGGGCTCTTCCAACCACATACTCACTAACGTTTGACAACAGGCAATTCTCGCACACTAGTATCCTGATTGATCGGCAGCTACTTCTTTAGTCCAAGAGTGGTATTACGCATGCGTAAATATATCACGAAAAGCATAGGTTTGTATCGGCTAACCGGCGCGCCCCTGCCAAGGCGTTTGCAATTCAGAGTTAATGCTCCGTGTTTACAAAACTGCTCAGTCGTGTTTGAAATGAAGTATCTTCCATTGTAGGATTCATTTTATCCGATAACAGCTGTATTGGTGTGTCTGCACCAACCCACACTTCAATTGGGGAGAACTAATTGTTTATCGCCTTTTACAATTGCGGCATTATTTCAGATCAATTGATTAATTCAGTTGGATGTTTAAAGCTTTCCCATCCCCTCTCTGATGGATGGAATGATTATTAGAAGGATAGGATTATATGATGAGTTTTTAGGTGCACGTTCTACCATGTATAGTAAATACAAATACGTAATAGGGTATTCTCAATACGGTGGCGCCTCCGAAGGTACTAAGACAAAGGACCTGCATTATTTCTCCTTGTAGGAATTTATATCTTAAGGGATTTTTATAATGTTTTGATGGAAAGAGCGATATTTTAAAGGAAGCTACTCAAAACTGAAGTGAATTCCGTTCTTTTCATCGATTGTTTTTAAATTCCTGCTATTAGCTCACACTCTCCTGATATATATCTTGTACAAAATCCTGCTATTAGCTCACACTCTCCTGATATATATCTTGTACAAATTCCTGCTATTAGCTCACACTCTCCTGATATATATCTTGTACAAATTCCTGCTATTAGCTCACACTCTCCTGATATATATCTTGTACAAATTCCTGCTATTAGCTCACACTCTCCTGATATATATCTTGTACAAATTCCTGCTATTAGCTCACAGTCTCCTGATATAAATCTTGTACAAATTCTTGCTATTAGCTTACACTCTCCTGATATATATCTTGTACAAATTCCTGCTATTAGCTCACACTCTCCTGATATGTATCTTGTACAAATTCCTGCTATTAGCTCACACTCTCCTGATATATATCTTGTACAAATTCCTGCTATTAGCTCACACTCTCCTGATATATATCTTGTACAAATTCCTGCTATTAGCTCACCCTCTCCTGATATAAATCTTGTACAAATTCTTGCTATTAGCTTACACTCTCCTGATATATATCTTGTACAAATTCCTGCTATTAGCTCACACTCTCCTGATATATATCTTGTACAAATTCCTGCTATTAGCTCACACTCTCCTGATATATATCTTGTACAAATTCCTGCTATTAGCTCACACTCTCCTGATATATATCTTGTACAAATTCCTGCTATTAGCTCACCCTCTCCTGATATATATCTTGTGCAAATTCCTGCTATTAGCTCACACTCTCCTGATATATATCGTGTACAAATTCCTGCTATTAGCTCACACTCTCCTGATATATATCTTGTAAAAATTCCTGCTATTAGCTCACACTCTCCTGATATATATCTTGTACTAAATCCTGCTATTAGCTCACACTCTCTTGATATATATCTTGTACAAATTCCTGCTATTAGCTCACACTCTCCTGTTATATATCTTGTACAAATTCCTGCTATTAGCTCACACTCTCCTGATATATATCTTGTACAAATTCCTGCTATTAGCTCACACTCTCCTGATATATATCTTGTACAAATTCCTGCTATTAGGTCACACTCTCCTGATATAAATCTTGTACAAATTCTTGCTATTAGCTTACACTCTCCTGATATATATCTTGTACAAATTCCTGCTATTAGCTCACACTCTCCTGATATATATCTTGTACAAATTCCTGCTATTAGGTCACACTCTCCTGATATATATCTTGTACAAATTCCTGCTATTAGCTCACACTCTCCTGATATATATCTTGTACAAATTCCTGCTATTAGCTCACACTCTCCTGATATATCTTGTACAAATTCCTGCTATTAGCTCACACTCTTCTGATATATCTTGTACAAATTTTCAATCGTTAACAATACGTTTGTACTTTATCAATCAAGTTTAAATACATTTCAATAAAGATTGTCAACCAATCAAGTTCAAATACATTTTTTTGAACCTCTAATGAATGACAATTGATGTTGACATAGTTTAAAAAAATATTTATCCAATAATTAAACTATACAAATTTAAGGGGCTTAGGTCGGATTCGAACTGAGTATCTTCATATTCGAAATATAGCGCTTTGACACTGAGCCAACTTTCCCATAGCTAGAAATATATTTTTCAAAGATGTAGATTTTGTTGCCAACATATGGTTTGCCAAACCTCCATTGTACAACCTCAAATTGTTGCCATGTTTACCACACAGTTTCATAAATAATGCTCTAGGATTAAACATGAATGAAAAGAATAAAATAAACAAATTGGATTAACGGTATCGAACCTCCTTCACAAACGGACAATACGAAAGAAAAGTGAAAAGAGACTACAACACACTGCAAGCGACGAAAAAACCGTATAAATAGTAACAAACAAACATAATAGTAAAAAATAAAATAATAATGGAAAATTGCAAGAAAATTCTCTTACTATTTTGTCACTTAGTATTGTTATTCTGACATATGTATATAATATTTATATTAATTGTAATTATAAAATAAAAAGAAACTAAAATAAAATTTTGCTTTGTCATTTTAAGTAGGAATTGACTTGAGAAAAATGTATTCACTTCTTCAACTCTGATATCAAAACTATTCCTTCTCACAGTCTATGGGTTTCTTCCTATTTTCTTATTCAGTTTATTTCGGTTTTTTGGTTCATTCGTTCTCCGAGAAACGAGAATTTACGATCATCCCATCGTGATTCTTGTATGTAGAAGGTTTATTCTTTAAAATGAATCTGAAAAAAAAGACTTCTCGATTCACTTATCCGTCTCTAATTTAACCAATATTATGAATGATTTACTCGTGTTTTGTGCACTAAGGCTTTCCGAGAATGCCTCATCAACAATTACACTGCTACAATGCGTTGAAAGTTCCGTGTTATAAAGATTAGCCCAATTGGAAATAACCGCGGATAAATTATATCTAAGAAGTATATCGTTTTGAAGTGGGCGAAGTTAATCCTGTACTTAGGGTTGAGTGGAAGATATATGAGTGAATAGAAAGACAACTCCTGTTACGTCTGAAATCATTTACGAAATATATCGCTAAGTAAGCTTTAAACATTAGTTTGTTTTAAGGTTTTCAAAAAACGTAGCCCACAGTAGTAGTAACAACTTTAAAACTGTAATGTTTGTTTATATTTGTGCACCACTAGTTCCTGTGTTACACATCAGTTGTTACAGATGGGTATTGAGATGTCCTAAATACAATTTTAATTGAATAGAAATTAGTTTAATTCAGTAAATTTGCGTAGAATGATAAATTGTTGCTGTTTACACAAGTATGTTTCCATATTGAAGTATTGTGGCAACGTTTATTGACGGTAATGAGTAATTAGGTTACATGGAAACAGTTACACCAACTATTGTAATGAATTATCAGTACTAAAATGTTTGTAGTCTTATCATTTTGTAGTAGGATAATTTTCACCAAACACTAAATGGATGAAATATCAGGGATTGAACAATGTTTATTGAAATATTAATTTGGCTTTAGCCAAAGTGTATAATCAACTTTAAAAGACATTTCGGAATTTTTTAAAAGAAATCAATCAATTCCAGTCACTAAAGCAATTCATTAAACCAATAATAAAACTCCAAATCTACGATGAAACATTACTCAAGTGAATCATTTTATACCCAGATAATGATTTTACCTCTGAAAATATTAACACTTAAGGAAGTGTACTTAGGTGAGAATGTACTAGAGAGGTCATTTGAGTTACATTACTTTACACTCATCCTCTTAATAGCTGTGTAATAGATATGGATGTATCAATAAATTTCTTTTATTCTTGTCCTACACCACCTGGAGCCAGTTTAAAAATTATTTCAGTAATGTATTACGAACATTGTGCTTTAATTTTGTAAACTAAAGTAGGCTATAGCAAAACAGCAGGCAATTAAAATTAGAAAGGTATTTGAAAGACGACAGGGTAAGAGAAAGGTTGGCGTGGAGTTGCCATTACTTCAAAGAAAGCTACACTACACTTGGGTAGCTCTGTTAACTTAATTTACCATAAAATTATAGATCTCAGAGTAGGAAAAATGGAAACGAGGCTACGCCCTTTGGTGCCATTAAATATCTTTGCGATAACTTTACAGTACAGTGTGGTTGTGCTTTGTGAAAAAGTTGAAGTAAAAAGTTGTTGAAACAGATGAGTGTAGTAAAGGAGCACCTAGCATCTCGGCTCTCAACTCCTTTGCCAAAGAACACAGTGTCAGCCATAAAGTTTTAGAGATCTACAGTCCAGTTAATGATACCTCTACCATCACGAATCCAACCTCAAACTCGTGACTCCCGTCCGGGTGACTAGCGTCAGACCCGAGGCGGGGGGTTTGGTGCCATGACCCGTGGTAACAGTATGTAAAAGTCTTTCGATCTTACTATAAGGCCTTGACTGGTCACCTGCCCTCCACTGGGAGGAGACGAACTCCATTAGTGACAGCAGTTCGACCGCTGTTCCAGAACTACTCGGGACCAGTAGAACCTTCCAAACGGCATGGTTTCAATACCTCAATACCCGGTGTGATTAGTTCAATTCAAGTAGTGTAATCGGACCTTTATCCATTTTCGGGTGGCCTTAGCTGTACAATTCAACGTGGAGGCTCTATTAAGTTCATTTAACATGGAACCATAAGTCCCTGAGTGGGCAAAAGTGGAAACGTGGTTTCGCCTTTTGATTCCATTGTACATCTCTGCGATAGATGTACATGTGGAGGCTCTGTGAAATTCATTGAACGTGATAACCACGTGTCTCTGAGTGGGAAAAGTGGAAACAAAGGTCTTCGGTTTTGACCCTAAAATTACCTTTCTAGTTTTATTCTAACATAATCCAAATACTAAACTAAATTTTCGTATTTATCTAAGAATTGAATATCAAGCTTTATAAAACAGGACATTGTTGCTGTACAACTAGTTAACAATGATAGTAACATTGTCTGGGAAAATATTAACTGAAAGGTTAATATTGTGCCTAATGAAACATTAAATGGTTAGGGTTGCACGTATGAAAGCTGTTCTCGTAATCAGAATGAGATTAAAAATAAAGCAAATGGGTTTATTAAAAATTTTAAAAAAATTAATGTTACTGTGGTTTTCTCTAAAACGCTTTAGTTATTTATACAATCATACAAGGAAAGCTTTTCTTAAGTCAGTATAAAATTTCGGGATTCCGTAAGCCGTAACGCAAAAACAACATTGAATGCAATGAGTATTTGAACATAGAAGAAAAGCTCAAAGGGATTGTATGAATTTTGTTTTAGAAAATTGAAGTAATAAGGATTCTTTAAATTTGTATTGCTTTTAAAATAAGTCATAAAAAAATTTAAGTAAATTCTTACTGAGGTTAACAGAGAAAAATTGTATTTTAGTTGCCCTCGAGCACTATTTATGATATTGTGTGGTAACCATGGCAACAGTTTATGGTTGTATAATGGAGGTTTCGACGAAAGCCATGGGGTGGACCATATACATCTTTGAGTAACATAGGTTCTAGGTATTGGAAAGTAGGCGCAGCGCCAAGACGCTCTAGCCTTCGGACATGAAGATTTTCAGTTCAAATCCGGTTGGGTCCCACAAATTTTATAATAAATATTTAAAAAAACATTATTAACATCAATTGTTATCCACTATAGGTTCAAAAAAATGTATTTGAACTTGATTGGATGAATAAAAACGTATTTTATTAACGCTTAAAAATTTATACAATATATATATTTTATGTGTATATATATATATATATGTTTACAAACATAATTATTAAGAAATATCTTATTAATTAATTCCTTCTGTTAGCTCTCACTCTCATATATATATATATATATATATATATATATATATATATATAATAATAAATTAAAAATATTTCAAAAACAAGAATACTTTTAATGAATATATTTATTCAAAGCATTTCGCCGATAAAATAGTACCAGCATCTTCAGGAAAATAATTATCTAATAAAATAATAATAATAATAATTATTTTATTAGATAATTATTTTCCTGAAGATGCTGGTACTGTTTTATCGGCGAAAAGCTTTGAATAAATATATTCATTAAAAGTATTCCTGTTTTAAAAAAATATTTTTAATTTATTAACTATATTACAAGAAAACATATCACCATATTTAATATATATATATATATATATATATATATATATATATATATATATATATATATATATATATATATATATATGAGAGTGAGAGCTAATAGAAGGAATTAATTAATAATATATTTCTTAATAATTATGTTTGTAAGCATTAATTTCACGAGACTCCGTTGTATTGCCTTTGTTTTCCTGGCCCCTACAAGTATCGTGCAGAACGGTGAATGCTGGATTGGGCTCGTAATTGTCGATGTGACAAGGCGAATGAAATAAAATTTTACAGTAATGGCATTTCTTCTTTGACCGACGTCTCGACTTGATTGCTTTACTGTAATTGTCAGGTTAGTCACGATTTCGATGATCTGTGAACACGAGTATTGGTTTGCTATGACATGTTCATTGCTATGACTGATTTGTGAAATATTTCTTACCTGTCAAGGCGGCAAAATTCGGTAGGTTATGAAGCGCTGGAAGTAACCTTGCATTCAGCGGGGCACGGCCTTTGTATACTTTGCAATGATTGCGCAATAGTCGAGGACATGCTTTCATTTAGGAATTTCTTTCATGTTCAGAACAAGAGCCTAAAAATCAGCTTTAATCTCTGTAGAAGAGAAGTAAAGTGTTTTCTCTAAATACAAATTCCACTCCTCCCTCAAAGACTCAACCATTAGCTACAGTGAACGTGGGTTAGTGGTTAGGTAGGTGGGTGGGTTAATGGTGGCTGGTCGAGGGTTGGTGCACTTCAGTTGCATTTTACACCTACCTGCTTTAGAATCTTTTAGTTCAATTGTGCGAAATGTCACTCTAAAGAGGAGAAATTTAATTTAAATCTTGTCTCTTATATTAGGAATTCTGTAATATCCGCGCGCGCATGCGTATGCCTATGATGGTGGTTGGTGTGTGTATTAAGAAAGTAAAACGTCCTGAGAAGTGGTACATGCAATGATGTATATTGAGTATTTGCAACTGGCTATATGGAAATGTAAAGTCGCCATCGAACATGACTACCTGGTTGAACAAATAAATCCTCAACTATAGTACTGTCACCGGCACACGAGAAGAGAATGAGTCACGCTCGGTTTTCACTTCTAAGCATACGTTGTCGATCTATTCCTGATCACAAACATAACCTAACTATTTTTTTTTTTTTTTTCAATGGGTAGGTGAAAATCTTCAAAAAGACGCTGCGCAATCCGTATTAAGCAACAGTGTGAGATTCTTACTCACTAAAAACACCTCCCTTTGTCATGACCAGTTGAAGCAACTGACTAATGACTTTCATTTATAAACCTAACTATACGGTAGTTTTTAGTAGTTATATTTTAGTAAGTAATGTAAGTTTTTACAGATAGTTAAAAGTACTAATTTTGTTTAGAAAGAGTGCACAAAATAAATTCTATGTAATCCCGTTTCTGCATTTTAATTTTCTGTAAATCTGACGTTTTGTGTTGGAAATGTTTTTCGGAATGGCCTTATCGCTTTGACCTGCCTTGGGCCAGGACTCTTCACGTGCGCCGGTGACAGTATCCCTTTTAGAATGTTTAAGGGCAATTTTTAGTCCGTGCCTGAATTTGTCGACATTAAGTAGTGTTGTATTATGTATAATAATAATTATTAATTTAATTTTGTTTAATAAATTCGTGCAATTCTATTACTTTAAATGACTTTTTTTCTATTATTGTTATAATTTAATAATATCTTAATTACATTATAAATATTTGGTTATCCATATTTTTCACACTTTAAAAAAATATTTTACAAGTTTGTATTTCTGAGTTAGAATTAATCGATAGCAAACATACAGCTTCAGTTAGGATGTGGAAGATTGAATTATCTGAAACGGCTGGGAGAGTAGATTCTACGTTCAGAAGCAGGTGTAACAAACATATCAATAATATCTTGCTAAAAGTACGTTGAAAATAAATCATTACATTTCATATCGTCTGCGTTTCGTAGTACTATACACTCAGTATCCGGCTGGTAAAAGAAAATACCAGTGTGCTAGCTTTATATTGAAATATCTCTTTAAAAATCTATAGTGGCTAACATGGTTGAGATTTGCTAAACCTAAGATTAGTTGTATAGGGAATACAAAAGAGAACCACAGGCGACCTTTTGGCAGTCTAAAGCAAACAATCAGGTATTGCGAGCCCCCTCACGTTTCCACAACCCTCTGAAAAGGCGATTGGCAGGGCGCTGGATAACGTAACTAAATACAGGTCCGGCTGGACGTTACAAAACTTCAGAAAATCAGTCTGAACAGCGAACATTGGTCGATGTTTGATCATAAAACTGTTTACAGTTATTATTACTGTAAGGCAACTAAAATATTTAAAAAGAAATTCTATGCATCAGTTTATGTGTCAAAATTTTGAATCAGTTTAATAAATCGTGACTTCCGTATAGGAATTAGTCTACCTGTTTTCCAATGCATCTCGAGTAGGTTGTCGTCTCATCGATTTCGTGGTTTTCCCACTGATCGTCTGTCCATTGGCGAGGAATCTCTCGCTTCCTTTTCTGCCCTGTCTTCAATAACTATGCTTATATAGTCATTGCACTCCCTTCTTCGAAACCATTTATTAATAATTTCCTCCCCCCCCATCTCCGTTATATGTCTGTGCTTCTTGCTCTGTCCCTTAGTGTTCCCTGTATATTTTTCTTAGAAGTCTCATTTCTGTTTTACCCAGAATCAATCGTTATTTCAAGAATTCGTAATTGTTTACTTCCCCCAGTCGTACATTTTGGAATCCCTACAGCTTTTCAGTTGGACCTAGATGGTTTTATGCTTAAACTTTATTCTTGGAGATTCTTCCATACTGATAATCAGTTTAGTCTGCTTTATTCGCGCAAAATCTAGTAATTTAAAGAAAACGCTTGGGTATTAAAAGACGGAATAAATTATAGAAGAGCTGACCTTGAAGTACGCGGTTTATAGTTGTGGGTGTGGGTGTAAGGAAATAGAAACTCGAACGTACTTCGCGATTCGTCAGACAGGTGGGACAGAATGAACGGGACGTGGCCGCAGCTGGCTACATGTGAGACTTGTTTGATAGCTACCCACAACCCTCGTACTGCAGTGCTTAGCCTAGATGTAGTCTATAGCTTTCGCCGCCTACAATTGAGTTGAATTTCGTTTCCCTGACAGACGTTTTCTATTATGTAGTATGCTGTCTCGTATTTCGCAGTAAAAACACTTCCCGTGGGGAAAAATTGTTTTCGCGTGCCACCAAACTTGTTTCATAAACAAAAAGACTGTCTGCTGAGGCAGTTACTACACAGTGTTGATATTTCCAATTCTTAATTTTATTTTACATCGAGAGTTTGTATATATAATACCATTCATCGTAGATTCCACGCAGTTTGAAAATGCTTTTGTTAAGGATGATTGTGCAGGTCCGATTACTGACCATTGTCACTAGTACTTAAAAGTCTCACTATTTTATTTTATGGTGTTACCTATGGTCCAGTGAAATCAATCTGTCAGCCTTCTCAAGGACACTTAACCGACTTCTATTAATTAGGTAATAGACTTCTGAAACGGAACCTTAATAGGTAAAATATTCCATTTGTATGTGTGCGTGCGTGCTCGCACGTAGGTAATAATCGAGTTTTGAATTTAACATCACATTGGGGTTGAGAGTTATACGAGGAAACCCGTAAAGCATCAAAGTACTTTGATAACGCTAGAGTCTAATAAACGAAGGCTTTTCGGAGAAAATATAGAGAATGGCATATGGTATGAAGACGGAAGAGTGAGCAAGTTAAAAGCATTGGCGTTAAACTGAGCTGCCTTTCATATAAAATCAGATATTTGTACCGGGTTCTGTCACATTATTGTGGAATGTTTTTGATTTAACATTCTGCTCATTTAGTCAGTTGAAGGGTATTTCGAATTCCAAAATGTTGCACCAAATCAAAAGTTACAAATAATATTGGAAGACATAAAATACATGAGTTTTAAATAGCACGCAGCTTGTTATATATTTCAAATTAATTAATATTCTGTCAGAGTATTGCCAAACCTTGACAGGTTTATTGTCTTCATTTTCAACTTTTCCATATCAGTAAAAATTTATTACCTGCACCCAGCTTAGACTTGTCTAAAATTTTCTACTGATCTAAGAAACAATTGTAAATAATATCCTCGACAATTGTAATATTCTGAAATTTACAATTTTGTACAAAGAAAATCTTAATAGTGTTGAATCTCAAGTTTTGTTGATGTAGATTTTCAACTAATCTATCTAAATTTAATTTAACCTAAAGGTAAGTTTGTGTTCGGGAATTGGAAATTTCAAGGAATAAGAAGTTTAATGTTTCAAAGGTATTCTGTAATTACTTTTATCTTTATTATTATCAGGTACCAAATAAACCCCAAACACAACACCTAACATTGTTTAAAGTATTTTGTAAATAGCTTACGCATAAACATGCGTTTAATCACAATGACGAAGTTAGGTAGCTTCTCCCCTCTTTTATTCAGTTGGTTTGAACTTGACAGTGAGAGTGAAAAATCAATAGCGTCTGTTGATGTGGGAAAGCTAAGGTGGTAATGTTGGCAATAAGGTTACTCCCCTCAGCATAGACTCGTCCAAAACCGGCGACCGAGTCCTTTGTCTGTCGGTTCATTTACAACACGCGTTCCTAGCGAAGAGAATGTGAAGTCAAGAACCGGGAATTGTATTAATTACTTACAATTGTACATAGTGTAATTTAAATTCTCAAAATCGAGTAATAACTACAAGCTATCTGTTTTTCTACAATTAATTCGTCAATTTGTATCAATAGAAGAAAGTGGGAAGTTAGTGTTTTATTGTGTTGTATAGTGGTTAAAATTCTTTGTTGATTGGCGTCACTCCAGTGTTTGTGTTGTGTTTATTTGTTGTTGTTTTATATAAACAGCAACTTTTGTAAGTGGATGAATGTATGTTTTAAACTTGTGGACTGATTGAATAAAAAGTTAGTGTTTCTTTGAGCTCTGGCCAAGTGTTCAATTGTGTGATTGTTTTTGTTTTGTGAGCATAATCTGGTATTATTCGCAACTACTGCATCAACGGTTGGGAACAACTTCTTGCATGATTCTCACGCGTGGTTTTCGGGAAATGAAAGATATGGGCCCCGATATGGTAAGTTTATTTTAAAAAAATTAATACAAGAAGAAAAAGTTTAAAAAAAGTGTTTTAGTGGTTTGGTAAAACAGTTAATTGTTATGATTTAAATCCTATTGCTATTTAAAATTAACTTGAATATATACATGTAATTTATTTTCAATTGTTTTAATTAACCCTTATGGATCGGAATGCCATGCCGTAAAGTTTCAACCTTTCCCAATATGGCGACTGTCACGCCACCTACTTGAGATTTTTATTCTTTGCCTTTATTCCTATACACAGAATTTAGATTTTATTCACTAGGGTTTGATACTCTTAAGAAACAAACTCTTAAATTTATTGATAGTTTTTAAAGAATAATTATTATAGTTTACTTGTTTCAAGTTTATTCCTTGAACCAATTCGCCTTGAATCTAGTGTCTCGATCATCAAGACCTTTTGTGTTTAAGAGGACAAAAAATGAAAGTTTTTAGTGGTCTTGATATTATAAATAACAAATACTACCTGGGAATAGATATTTCATATAACCTGTTGGATTACTAGTTAAATACACATTTTTAGTCATTAATTTTATTATTTCGTTAACCACTTTTAGATAACATTTGATTTTCCAATAAGTTATAGACTAGTAGTATACATGACGGTTCATTTATTCTGATTTATTCTGAAACTTTATTCATTATATATAATCATATAATACGACCAAAAATAGAAACTAATTTGTTTTAAATCAACATGTGATTTTGATTTTCTTAACAAAAGTAGTCGTTGCAAAATTAAAATAGCTATAAGTTATAAAATTTAAATGTAAAAAAAACAATGCTAGCCTCTTATTGGTGCTAGTGAAAGAAAAGGGGTTATAATTTATGTACTAATATTTTGTAGACTTGTAACCAGTTCTATTGTTGTTGGATGTATTATTTTGTTATCAAGTTTCTATTGAGATTTAATTAGTTGTCAAATTCCAAGTAAATTGATAACTGAGAGGAAGTTATATGTTATTTCAGATGATTACAATCAGTGATAAGTTTTAAGTTATTCCATTATAGCCTAAATAACTTTAATAAATGAATATGATGCTATTGTGTGTTCATTTGTTTTATAAATGTCTAGGTTTATGCTGGGCATACAATTTTTAATTGTGTATTGAACATTGAAGTATTTTCTACATATTTATATTTTGAAATCCTCTTAGGGTGGCGCCACCATTAGGGTAAATCTATATCAATCTAGAGGACTACTTTGATTATAATGGGGATTCATTTATGGTCTTTCTTTTAATCTTTGTTGGATAATTCCCTTTTCAACTGTTACGATTCTAGGAAAAAAATATACCCATTGATGCAGAAAGTCATCAGGAATACGAAAAAAAACTATGAAAACATTTACTCTCGCCCCAAAAATCTGCAATTCCCTTTTCAACAGCACACTTTAAACGTTTCTAATTTAACGTCTTGGCATTATTATTTTTGACGTAATAAGTCGGAATAACTCGGCAAAGTGCCTCGAAATTTAATTAAATTTTCTATCGACTTACAAAAATTACAAATTAAAAATAAAATCAACGTTAATAAGTGGCACACACATCTTACTTTTTGGCGATAATAAGTCGCAAAATTCCTCAAAACGACGAAACAAATACTAACAGACCATATTCCAGTCACATAACAGAAAATATTGCATTGAACATTTACACCCCTCGCAAAGCGTGTTGAAATGATGTTTTAAAGGGGGTTTTTTTCCAAATTTGTCATTTTTGGGAGTCACTAGCAAGTTTAATTACATTTCGAGGCATTTTACGAGTTATTACATAAAATAAAATAATAAAGCCAAAATATTGAATTTTTAACGTTTTAGGTGTTCCGAGGGGGGGGGGAGATTTGGGAAGAATTGCTATTTTCCAAACTTTTAAATATTTGTGGCATGAGCGAAAGTGTTTACAACTTTTTTCGTATCCCTATTGACTTGCATCGCCCAGTATAAATCTTAAGTAAAACCGATTACGTTTGAAAGGAAAATAAATACATTGAATTCTTGAATTTTGTAGTCCATTACGTTTGGTGAATATTATTAATCACTTAAACAATAGTTAATGACTTCTGAACTTAAAATTTTGTAAATTTGTTAAAACTTACTGAGACAGAACGTTTTCGATCGCCATGTGCCGATCTTCATCAAAATTTAAAGTTCGGAAGTCATCAACTATTGTTTAAGTGACTAAAAAATACTTTGACCTGATATCAGATATAGTAGGTAAATTGATGAAAACGCCTTTCTTTTTCAGTGCACAAATTTTAAATTCCATACATTATATATAATGTTTAGTCCTTATAATTATGACAATTATTTTATCTCCTTAGATATATCTTAAATCTCTTATCACAGTGGTTCTCAAGGTTATTCAGTTGACCACCCACCTCTCCTTATCGGAATATTTTCAGGGTCCAACTGTTCATGGGGGAGTAAAAAACAATATCGTATATATATCATTTTGTTGTCATGCGAGAATGGTTTAAATGTTTGTTTTTGCGTTTAATTTTTTATTGCTTACGGAATTATGGCTAAAAAAATAACGTTTGAAATATATTTAGATTTGCTTAGAGATTTCTGATCTTTTCTGGTTGATTTTTTGTTTCCTGATGGTTTTAGGATCGATCCATCTGAAATTCTTCCGCGACCCATCTTTTGGGAACCATTGCCTTAACACAAGAATCTAGAAGCACATCAATTATAGATAATGTAAAAAGTCTGAACCAATATAATTTTTTTCTTTTTAGGTTTTTTCCAACTTAATATTCACATTTACACACAAATACTGTATGGACTTTTTAATTGAAAGAGTGGTATATATTTTTTTATCTAATGTAAAAGTGTAACTTTAAAGGAACAGAGTTTATTGAAATTAACTTCTATTTAAAAAAATGAGATCTTCCATTTATTACAGTTTTGGAGATATTGTTAGATGTGTTTTTGAAGAGATTTTCAAATATTTTTTTGAAGATTTGCGAATGAGATTTTAAAAATTTGACATTTTTAATTGTAAGAACTTACACTTTTAAAATTGTTTTAAAACTTTACCAACGTAACTTTGTGAAAATAAACACAGTTGGTTTGTCAATGTGTAATCATTTTTACTTTCTTAATCCTAATAAGTTTAATATTGTGTATAAACGTTTTTCTCATTCAGTAGATTTCAGCACAATAAAGGCTTGTTAAACAAATCCTGCTGGTTTAATTATGGACAGTAAATGATGCAAGCATCAGTCTCATTCTTAACTATGTTTAAGTGATGATTGATTAAATTAAATTTCGATCAAAACTTTGTTGGTAGACTTCATTAAGTATTTTCCTAAAGCTAATGTTTTGGGGGCCATTTTAGTTGAGTAAAGTTTTAAGTTCCTTTTTACACAAAACAAAAATTGAAATAAACCATAAGGGAAATAAAATATTTTAAAATCAGATGTCTGAATAATTACAGAATTATTTGTTGCAGAATTTGTGAATAATTGAGCATGACTCTTAATTTTATTTGTTTCAGTATAAGATTATTTTAGTTGCATTTTTAATTGAATAAGGTATATAAAACATAATTACGTTTCCTTAGCATTTATAAACAATTACTACTTCTTATCTTATTTTTTCATGTACTTCCCCTCTGTATGGTTAACATTAATGAATAGTTTTGCAATATTTGTATACTTATGTGATTTGTAATTTTAGTTCATGGTTTATAAATTAAGATTGTGTTTTCTTGTAATCATTATATCTTGGGTAAGCAAAGCAAAGATTTTGATGTCAGGGTTAGCTGGGTGCTGATGCTGTTGAAACATATTGCCTCAGGCTACAGTCTAGGCAATACTTACTTCGTTGTGTCTGGAATATGGAGTTTAAAAGAAACAAACTGACGAGATCCATGTAGAATTTATAAAGTTTATTCTCTGGGCTTTTAATTTTCTCGTAATAAAAAAGGGCATGATAAACCATACGTTATTGGTGTTTTACAAATTTAAAATATTTTTTAAACATAATTCTACATTTTTTTACTTCACCTTCAACAGGCACGTAACTTTATAACAAAGTTTCGAATTTTTCACGGCAGTTTTTCGGAGACATTTAAAAAACCCGATTTCTTCCCATTTACAAAATGGGAATAATCCTTAGTTATTTAGCAACTAATTGAAAAGTGATGTATAAAAGATAAATCGAATGTTAATGATAGATTAATACAATCGCGTCAGGTATTACCTGTTGATTAGTCTCTTGGGAGTGTTATTGTAATATTATGTTATCATATGCTTCTCTGTCATTTTTTAAATCGACAACTAGACTTTTAAATTCACAGGGTGAATTCATGTGTTTCATACAATTTCGAGACCATGTTGATAACAAGTAATTCAAAAATAAAATTTAAGGTAATTCCTATTTATGTCAACAAAGAGATTTTTTATAGTTTCTTTTCATTTTATAATTAAAATTAATATAAATATGTACATACATATGTTAGAATAACAATATTAAGTGGCGAAATAGAAAAGGAATTTCCTTGCAATTATACATTTTCTTTTCTATATATGGTGTTGGAATATTAGTTTTGTTTGTTATTATGTATACACTTTTTGGTCGCTCTCACTTTGTTTTAGTTTCTTCTCGCTTTCCTATCCCAATGTCCGTTTGTAAAGCAAGGATCGATGCTGTTAATCCGTTGGTTTGTTTATTTTATTTTCATTTTTTTTAATCCTAGAGCATTGTTTGTGATGTTATATGGTAACCGTGGAAACAATGTAAGGTTGTACATTGTTGGTTTCCACGACAACCAGATGAATGGAAAAGAAAAATACTTATACTTTTTTTGAGAGTTTTCTAGCTATGAGAAAGTTGGCCCAGTGTCAAAGCGCTAGACTTTGAACATAAAGATAATCAGTATAATCAATATTCGACTTAGACCCCCCCCAAGTTTTTATAATTTAATTATTGCATAAATATTTGAAAAACACACACACACACACACACACACACACACATATATATATATATGTATATATATATATATATATATATATATATATATATATATATATATAGAGAGAGAGAGAGAGAGAGAGAGAGAGAGATCTGGAGAGTATGAGCTAATAGAAGGAATTGACAAAATAGGTTTGTTATTTCACTAAATTCAGTTGAGTTCATCAAAGATGTAAAATAAATGTTGAATAAAAATACCTTTTCTCAGATAATTAAATGTTTACAATTAGGTTTAAATCGAGAGTGAGCACTGGCATATGTACTAGGCTTCTATTCAACTTATTTACCATTAAGAAATTTGTATAAAAATATTCTACTGAATATGAACAGTTCATGAAATGAGCAACTATGCACTAAATACCTGATAAGCTCCATTTTCTAAATTGTCCATTATTGGAAAATATTAGATCAACTTCGATTTTCTTCATTTTTACATGTTACAAGAATATTTTCTAAACAAAAGAAAAGTTATTTGTGATGACGCAAGTATCAAATACTGGTTAAAACCAAAATAATAGATACTTAATAGCTGTATCAAGCAGTTCTTTCAGACATCTAAAGCTTTTCGTTGGTAAACAGTACCAACATCATCAGGAATGAAAATTACAATAATATTGTAATTTTCATTCCTGATGATGTTGGTACTGTTTACCAACGAAAAGCTTTAGATGTTTGAAAGAACTGCTTGATACAGCTATTAAGTATCTATTATTTTGGTTTTAACCAGTATTTGAGACTTGCGTCATCAATATATATATATAAATATATATATATTTATATTTGTAGGCATATATAGGAATAACGAATACGTTTAGGTTAGGTTTGATTGTTAAAAAAATTAACGTTTTATATAAACATAAACCAAGCAGGAGTTGAAGTGTAGCGGCCGGGTCCACCGAGTGAACGCGTAGGCATTATTTTCCGGGTAAAAAACGCATGAAAATTTAGTTTTTTTAGTGAAATTCTTATTTTTAGGGACAGTATATTGAAAACAGCAAGAACACATGGATATGGCAGGTATGGTAAGATAGCCTATTGGCGAAATGTAAACGTTGCTTCAGACGCTAATAAAGTTAATTTATTAAAACCTCGAAATCTAGTATTGGAAAAAAACTAGGTAAAAGAGCGTTAAAACTAAAATGTCGCTTCTTATTGCTTGTGGGAAACCGTAAACCTGGATGGCCGACACTTGTCAACAATCAGGCCTCTTACAAAATCTTTGTTGCTATACTCGTATTCTTATTTGGTATAACATTGTTCTCTGTTTTATAAAAGAAAACGTGATTTTTTAAAGTTCTGTGTTGAAAAGTGACGTTATTTTTGTCTTGTAAAAAAAACATTTGGGACTGGGCAGCCAAGTTTTGTTATTTTCATGTTCTTGAAGACTTTCTGTACTTTTATACAAATACGAATACGTGTGGAAATTAAATAATTATCTCGAAAATTGTCCATAGGAATACAGTCTCAAATTTATTAAATTCCTTCTATTAGTTCACACTATTGTTATATATTTTGTACAAATTTTCAACCGTTAATAAAATACGTTTTTATTCAACCAATCAAGTTCAAATACATTTTTTAACCTATAGTGGATGAGAATTGATGACAGTTTTTTCAAATTTTCATTCAATAATTAGATTATAAAATTTGTAGGGTCCAGTCGGATTCGAACTGAGAATCTTCATGTTCGAAGTCTAGCGCAACTTCTCACTGCACCATCTTTTAAATACCTGGAGATTTGTCAAAGATGATTATGAATTTTTTCCCCCCATCTGGTTGTCGTCGAAACCTCTATTGTACAACCTTAAAGTGTTGCCATGGTTACATCACAATATCAATAAATAGTGCTCTAGGGTAGCTAAAATAAAATTTTTCTTTGTTAACCCTAGTAGGAATTTACTTAATTTGTTTTTTTAATATTAAAATATACTTGTGTAAATATAAGTAATAATAAAATTTATAATCTTCAGAATCTCTCTTCGTAACACGTAAACAGCGTTAAAGTATTTCTTTAATAAAGGACGTATTGTTGAATAACAAATTGATTTTTTGTTTTTTATTTATAACGATATGGTTTACATTTTGAGTATCCAGAAAAAATGGCTAGGCTGGCTGAATATCTGCTGAAATATCTTTCAGTAGTAATCCAAATATTGAATCACTGAACTAGAATGATTAATAATGCTTTCCTGCTTGAGTACAATCATTAGAAAAATTTTCCCGCCAGTATAATTGTAAATAACTTTCTCTCTTGTACGTAATTGCAAGTTTTTAATTATTGGAAGCAATTATCAGATAGTGAAATTATGTTTGTTTTCGTCCAGACTAATTGTGTTTAATGGTTTTAGGTCATATTTTTTATGTTTACTAAATTCTAAAAAAGATATTTAACAGGATTGTTGTCAAAATATTTATTCAATTTGAAATACGAACTTGTTTGGCAATATGTAGTACTTGGGAGAAAATTCTATTTACAATATTTATAAATAGTTATTATTAAGTAATTAAATGTCAGTACAAATTATAATATTGTAAAAATAATAATTAGATACACATTTTTTATTTACAGTATATTACAAATGCTGTCTAGCTTAGTTGATTATATGTTCAGATTTAATTATATAAAGTTATATTGCAATAAGTAATAGTTGAGATGGGAGAATCAAATTTCATATTCTAATTTTGTCAGTTAAAGGGGCGCAACTAATTATAGCAAAATTAACGACTTTTTGAAGCGGGTTTGAGCAACTATTAGATTTTTACTTTAGAAATTATTGATAAAAATCTACTTCACTGAAAGCTTGGGTTATTTATACTTAACCTGTTTTTTTATGTGTATGTTCCTAACCTTATACTGTATTTGCATCTGAAGAAACATTGCTGTTGTTATCTTCACTTTACATTGTAATACATATTGGATTTTGTAACTTGAAGAAATAACCTATTTATAAATGCTCTGCTTTGTCATGGCTCGAAACCGCAAAAATAACGGATATACATTATTCAACTGGTCCACTTCAAGTGATTTCCATAACTAAAAACAGCTGTCGTTGTTTAGTGACCATTCTAATTTACAGAATGGGAATGATTACAAAATGGTAGACATGATAAGGGCGCTATTCAAATGTGCTAATGATATTTCACTTTTATTTTTACTTCCAGACGAGTTTTCTCAGTCATTAACTGTAATAAATTCTCTTGTCCTAATTTGGGATTGAACCTAAGTTTTTTGACCCCAACATTACCCGTCATTTCCATAAGGAGAAATTTCCGTAATGCCTGCGTGGGTTTCTATATTTCATTGGCTGCAATTCGATATTGCTTATTTTGTAAGGCCTAAATCTAAAAGTTTTACTTCTACAATGACAATAGTTTGCAGTTATTGTTGTATTTAAAATACAGGATCATTTATTGTTGAAAAATAACATTTCTTATTGGCAAGATATCGACAGCAGAAATATTCTTATTCGCATATAAAACTTATCTTCCAGTGGAAAGTAGTTTTTAGAATAAATGGTTAGGTTGAATCAATATTATAATCTTTTCAGTACAAAAGAAATTCTTTCTTAAAATACCAATAACAATACATTATTTTTTGAACGTTACGTAAAATTATAAGACCTAATTAAAATTCTATTTTTTTAACCGCTAGTTTTTTCAATTACATTTTTTTTACGCCAGGAAACCTGCAAATTGTGAGGAAATCTTTTATAACGTATACCAGTCTGAAAGAAGTATCTTCCTAGGCATAACAAAATTCAAGTTTTGTAACAGTTGACAGCATTAGTACATAATTATTGAGCGAGCGTTCATTATAAAATTGTGTTAAAACTTCACGGAAGGTAAGAGAAATCGGCATAACTCTTCTTCCCTAAGTTTTTACGACCCGCGTTGTACAGAGACATTTACGTTACGTTTGGGCTATTTCGATTGAAGTTATAGTGAAACCATTACTAGCGTGATAAATATTCGTTTGTTGTAAAATGAAAGAGTAATTTATTTTAATCATTCAACTAATTATTGTGTCAAAATATGTGCAGCACGCTCCCATTATTTGAGAGAAGCTTTGTTGATTATATTAAGAGATCTATTAATACAATATCTGAGCAATCTCTTGCAGCATTATAATTGGAAACTTCTACCGCACCCAAACATCGGGTTGTGACGTCCAGTTGCAAGTCGCGTTCACCCAGTATCTCCTAGAGAACAAGGGGACACGAGATTTGTCGCTGTGGATAAGGGAAAGTGAATACAGTGTTTCCGCACACTTCATTTCACGGAGCTCTCAGCTCGTTGTTACACGACAGCAGCCAGTTTTTGATGAAGTAAAAGTGTAATTGAAATGCAGTTCTAGTATATAATTTGCAAGCTCTGCAATAATTGTGCAAGAGTGCAGTTTTGTTTTCCATGGTGGATTGCATTGTTTGTTGTTTCTGTTTCCTTTATGAAGTCATAAACAGTTCTGGTTTTGTGAAAGTGTAATAATTTTATTCATTTGGCAGTGTTTTGCAAAATAAACGTCACTTGTTTAATAGGTTTTGTTTAATGTGGCACATAATTACGTCATTAGGAATAAGGTCAATATTTCTCAAAGATGGGTTATTAAGACATGTCTTGAAAATTTTCTTAAAATTTCAAATAATGATTACACAGATTGAATTAAATTGAGAACTAGACAAAAATTTAGGTGTCACAATTTTTGTATTTTAATTAAAGATCTTCAAACTTATTTGTTTTTTTTTTTTTTTTAAGTAAACTGTGCAGTATATTTGTTTTTATTAACTGATGTAATAATTTCGTGTGGGATTTGGGTGTAGGAAAATTTGAAAAATGTTTCTTATCGCCTTTTTAAACAAATTACACGACGTTTGCAGCGGTTTATATAGTTCGAAGAGGACAGCTATGCCAAACATTTCCTAGAGTAATATTAAATATTAGGCTTTCAGCGAGTACTTTCTAATCTTTTGATTGTAGGCTTATATTTTTTAAAAGAGTTTTCATTATAAACTACAGTTTGAACCGCAGACAATGAAACCTGTCATCTGATTTAGTTAATTGTTCCCTTCGAAACCGACAAAAAAGCCCAAAATGCATGTTCATGCTTTACAATATTAGTATTATACCAATATGTTTTACCAAAATAAATTTTATAAAATTACACTTCACTTTTGAAGAGGCAAATGTCCGAGTATCACCAAATATGAGTGACTGATAAGAATATATGTATTTTAATTAAGATTTTGTAATTAGTTACTCATCAGTAGAATTTGCAACTATTTTAGATTGACTCAAATAACAGCTCCGTATCTAGATTTATCTTTAGAAAAATTTAAATAAAATATGGTGGGTTAAATGTTATATTGGGCGAGTAAATAGCGTTCTTAAAGTTAAATTATCAAGACATGTGAAAGTGGAAAACCTGTCCTCTGGAGTTAATTTTCTCGATCGGCCTTTGTATCTAGCATCACTTTGTATGTGTTAATTTCCATGTTGACAAAAACATATTAGATGGACGTCGTCGAATTGACGATTTGAAATGATTTCCTTGTTTACAAAATCGAATTCCATAGTTCTCTTCGATTTTCGAAATTGTTTTGGTAGCCTATAGTACGGCTTTTAGGCTGTTTTATAAATATATGGTTGTAAATATGAACCGTTTATTATTATAAATCTTGTTATATTTTGTATATCGCAGTGGAAATTTTAAATCCCAAGGTATGTTACGTAAATGTAAGTTAATGAGCACCCGGTCTTTAATGTATTTATAATAAAATTATCTCTCATTAAATTTGGGTAACAAACCATCTACCCTACAACAAATACGTCTAGATGGCGTCTTGTAATTCTGCGTCATTTGTCTTCTATGTTATATAAAATAGCTTTGTATACGGACGCCATTGTGTTGCCAGCGGGCGCTAATTTTGTCTGGATTCGTTTGGTGGCGTTGAGCTGGGTTGCCTAGCAACGCTTGTTTGTTGGTGACGTCATCCCGTCTTCACGGTTTGATTAATTATTTCTGAAAAACAGTCTCTTTGTGGAAATAAGGTTTGTATTTTCGCAATTCATTAGTAAATTGGCTCCGTAAGGTTTGTGTATGCAAAGTAAGCGGAAGTAGGAATGTTGAAAAAATATAACTTTGATTCTTGTATGTGTTGCGGTGTTTAGAAATATATGGTTGTATATTTAAAGACAGTGTAGGCGCATAGTAGGATAATATACAGGTAGATTTGATTTGAATGGAAAAATAAGTTAACCACGTGCAGGAATGTAAATGCTCGTATTTAAGTTTAGTTAAATTGTTCCCCTCTATTAGGATTTTGTATGAGTAACTGAAGGGTATACCTTCTAAATAAACATGACGATAATGCCTTTAACATTAACCGAACAACACTAGTAATTATGTTTTTAAGTGGAAGTTGGTTTTTGTTTGCATAGTTCGGCTCAGCGCAGACAAAAGCTGGATGTGTGGAAGGTCATTTCGTGACCCTGAACACGACTGCAAACCCTCCATACAAATTATAGCCTACAGAGCATGGTAACGCTGGCTCTGTCCGGCCAATGGCTTTGTCCTCACGAGGCCCACCTTTGAAAGCAAGTGCTGTATTAAACAAAATTAAGTACACTTTTATAAAATATTAAATTTTAAAAACATAGTAACTCTTTAAATCCTATATATTTTACATGTTTATTGTGTTATAAATCTTTAACTTGTAATAGAAAACCGTGTTGATAATGAGTAGATAACAAGTAGGGGTTATAAATAAAAAAAGCCAATTCCTGCCAAAATCAACATAGAAAATTTGTATTGTTAAATTCCTTCTGTTAGCTCCCAATCCCCTGATATCACGTATATTTTAAACAAATTTTCAATCGTTTAAGAAATACATTTTTATTCATCCAATCAAGTTCAGATACTTTTTTAAAAACACATAGTGGATGGTAATCGATGTTAATACAGTTTTTTCAATTATTTATTCAATAATTAAATTATAAAATATGCGGGGTTCAGCCGGATTCGAACTGAGAATCTTCATGTTCGAAGTCTAGCTGTCTTGCACTGCGTCAACTTTCCAATTCCTAGAAATATTTCTGAAAGATGTGTATGAATGTTTTCCACCCCATCTGGTTGTCGTCGAAACCTCCATTTTACAACCTTAAACTGTTGCTATGGTTACCACACTATCCATAAATAGTGCTCTAGAATAACTAAAACAAAATTTTTCTTTGTTATCCTCAGTATGGATTTACTTAATTTTTTTATACTACTTGTTTTAGTTTATTTTAATTTTATAATTACAATTAATACAAATATGTAACAACCTTGTGGCGATAGTGGGAACTATATGGAAATTTTGTGATAAACTTTAAACTATTTTCTAGATTAAGGGAAGAATTATGCTATAGTATTTCAGGGTAGAATCGGGCAACGCTAGACGTGTGTAGAACGCCGTCTGGGTTCTCGTCAACATTGCTTTTTTATTCAGTTATTTAGAGCTTAGCTAGTGAGAACTATTCACATAGGTAAAAGTTAAAGTAGTGTTACTCAAATCTCACAAAAATTAGTCTTTAATACGAACACAACACAAACTAGTTTCAGCGACGAAGTCGCCTTCCTCAGTAGTAGCCAAGCACTGAGGAAGGCGACTTCGTCGCTGAAACTAGTTTGTGTTGTGTTCGTATTAAAGACTAATTTTTGTGAGATTTGAGTAACACTACTTTAACTTTTACCTATGTGATTGCTTTTTTAGTTTGAGGAATTTTAACCATTATGAAATAAAATAAATTATGTTTACCTTGAAGATGAATGATTTGTTTCAAAAGCAGCTAATATAGATGTCCACATAAAATAACAAACATATCTAGTCCTCGTCTCTAAATTTGGAACTTCCAAGTCAAGGTTGGCAAGGAACAAGTGATATAATAAAAATGTTTAAAGTCAATTCCTATTTAAATCAGCAAAGAAAAATTTTGTCAAGTTTATTTTTATTTTATAATTACAATTATTATAAAAATGTATATACATTTGTCAAAATAACAATATTAAGTCGTAAAATATAAAGGGAATTTCTTTGAAATTTTCCATTTCTCTTTAATTGTATGGTGTTGGACTATTATTTTTTATTGTTATTATTTATACGCTTTCTTTTTTCGCTTATATTGTAGTAAATTTTTCGGTTTACTTTCGCAAAGTTCGATACTATAAATCCAGTTTGTATGTTCACTTTATTCTTTCATTCATTTTTAATCCCAGATTTTATATACGATATTATGTGGTATCCATGGCAATAATTTAAGGTTGTGCAATGGAGGTTTCGATGACAACCACATAGGGGCGAAAATAAAAATTCATATACATTTTTGGGAAGTACATTTCTGGCTATGGGAATGTTGCCTTAGTGCCAAAAGCGCTAGACTTGACCAAACTCGAATCCAAACTAAACCTCTTCTACCTCCTAAAGAACCCCTTCCTCCTAGAGACCTTCTAAACCCTCAAATTTTAATAAATTTAATCATTGAATAAATATTTGAAAAAACTGAAACATCAATTGTCATCCATTATAGTTTTAAAAAAATGTAATTGAACTTAATTGGATGAATAAAAACTTATTTTACTAACGATTGATAATTTGTAGAAGATATATATCAGGAGAGTGTGAGCTGGTAGAAGGAATTCAAAAATTAAAATGTTTTCTGGAAACACACTTTTTAAAACTCGCCCATTATATCTGAATGAGAGTATAGTAAATTTCATCTCTAAACCAAGTGCTTTTCGAAAAATATTCAATTTTTAGTATCTTATGAATACAATGATCATATATTTTGTAACCCCCCCCCCGGGTATTTGTAACTTAGTTATTTGTAACCTAGTCTTTTCTAGCGTTGTTTACAACGATTTTAGAAACAAAAATTTTTTAAAATTAGGCCGATTTTTACACTATTTAAAATGAATATTTATACAGCATGCTGAATTGTAACCAAAGATTATTCATCATGTTACAATTTGTTCACACAAAATACCGTGACCTTAAATTTATAAATTTTCATAAATATTACAACATGTTTCCAGATAAGACGCCAAACAACTGTTTATAGTTTCAACATGTAAACTAATTAAAATCAATTTCACATAGATGCGGATAAATGCAACTTCAGTCCACATTGTGTTGGTTGAAAAAAATATCAGCCAGTAGTAAAGAGAAATGAATGTAAAATAAGAAATTGTGAAATTTCGGTGGAGCTAGTAACGCGCAGGTACGTTGGTTGTGTACTGCTATTGTCCACTGCAAGGCGGGTGTCTTCTTTGGCGCTGTTGCCACGTAGGGGGGTGGGTTATGCCTCCCCTAGGACCAAATCCTTACCTAGTCTGGGCGTCAGGCGCTTAAGTAAGGCCAACCGAAAATGGATAAAGACCCGATTACACTACCTGGACCGAACTAATCAGTTGGTATTCAAACCTAGCCGTTTGGAAGGTTCTACTGGTCCCGAGTAGTTCTGGAAGAGAGATCGAACTGCTTTCACTGGTGGAGTTGGTCAGTGGTGGGCTGGTGACCAGTGAAGGCCTTATAGTACGGACGGGACTCCCGAGTTTGAGGTTGGATTCGCGGTGGCAGAGGTATCATTAACTGGACTGTAGAATTCTCCAACTTTATGGCTGACGCTGTGTTCTTTGGCTAAGGAGATGAGAGCCGAGAGGATAGGTGCACTCTTCCATTTTCAGCATCGTTTTACTTCTTCAACTTGTCACAATGCACGACCACACTGTTGCCATGTATGGAAAACCGGCCTCGCGAGGTATGTTCGAAAGTCTCTTACTCCTGAGCACTAATTGGCAACCCTGAACGAACAGTGTTGGCTAGTTCGAGCGTCGGGCTGTCAGTGGATCACCTTTCCATGAGTCGTCTCTCGGTCGTCTTCACTGCTCAGCACATTCCTTATAAGTTTCCGTAATTTTTCAAAGCATTTTAAGTGTTGTGTGATAATAGTGTATAAATAGGCTTGAGGGTAGTATAAAATACTGCCTGTTTTGACACTTCCTCGAGCCATTTGGCAACGCTGGATTTTTGTCAGCCCCTGATTTCGTGCAGTGAACTATAGGTTTAATTTTTTGCCGTAATGAGCTGAAGTTGTAAACCGAATACATCCTGCTCGCCTAGAGTTAGGAAAGAGGGGTTTGTGTGTCTGTTGATACGTTAGATAGTGTAGGTAACTGACAATCCCCCCCCCCACAAGTTTACGCATTTGTAATATGCTTTCGGTGTTTTTTTAAGATAATATTCTATTAAATACATTTTACATGTGTTTCTGGGCGTCTGGCACAACAATTTGACTGGACGTGGTGCGTGTTTGAATGTAATTAGGTGGCTCCCGTAAGTTGTAATGTCAAGTTATGTAGATCACATTATCCGCCCAGACCAGTCTGCCCTGCCCATGTGGCATGTTACCACGTAAATATTGACAGAACTAGACGTAAACAACGCCCTCCCTGATGCCACTTCAGGTCCACTGTTTACAAGTTTTGTTGTAAATACATGACCATATTGCCATGTTACTGACATTTAATACTTTCTTATCTAAGAGATGGTTTAGTGTGTAAAAGAATAAGTAATCATTCCGTTAAGTAAAAGACATCTTCTGCTACTCATTCTATACCTTATTGCAACAGAATTTACGAATGAAATCATATGGTGTTTTAATAAAGGATTTAAAAGCAATTATTTATTAACATTTTTCTATTAGCTCATTCTTCTGATATATATCATGTACACATTTTCAGTCGTTAATAAAATACGTTTTTGTTTTTGCAATCCTATGGCTAGACAGTTTCTAAAAGAAGTTATATGCATTTTGCATATGCTCCCATCTGATTCTCGTTGAAACCTCCATTGAACAGCATTTAGTTGTTGCCACGGTTACCGCAAAATATCGTAAATTCACACGATTAAAAATTAATGAAAAGAATGAAATACACAAACAAATAGGATTAACGGTATCGAACGTTCACAAGCGGAAAATGCGAAAGGAAAGCGAAGAAAAACTACAACACAATGCAAATCTAAAAAAGGAAAAAGAATAAATAGCAACAAACATAATAGTCCAACACCATACATGGAAAGGAAAATGGAAAATTTAGAGGAAATTCACTTTCTATTTGTCACTTAATTTTGTTATTTTTGCATATGTGTATACATATTTATATTAGTTGTAATTATAAAATAAAAAGCAACTCAAATAATTTTTTGTACTTAACTAGAAATTGACTTCAAAAAATTGTTTTCTAACTGTAAAAATGAATATAAATAATAAGTTTACTTACTTGTCAATTTAATATAAATTCTTGACAAAGACTGCATTAATTCCGATGTGTTTCGAATTTAGCTACGTTACCTGATATTCTAAACAGGAAAGAAAATTATTTCAAAAGTAACAAGGTATAAATACTGATTTATTTAAGTTAATTAATAAATAAAGCTGAGCAGGATAGATATGTAATTAAGTTTTAAAAAAGACACTTTGAAAATTAGCTGTGAAAAAGGAAAGTTAGAATTCAAATAGACCCTATAAGATGTTATATAATTGAGGTTATTTGGATCGTGTTATTTTATTTTACTGCGTATGCTGTAACATTGTTATCTTGTAGGTGTTAAATTAAATAATGACCATCAACTCTCTTTTGAAAAGGTGTTCAATGACATTTAACCTTGTTTAATATAACTACTAATTTCAAAAGATGAAAGTTTTTAGTATTTATTAGGAATACACTGTGGTTGAATTTAATAATAAATACACAAAAACCTCTTAATCACAAACATTCTTTATTTTACCCTTATGTACATTTCAGTTACCAAGTAACCATCCTTAGAGGGATAACATATAAAGACTGTTTGTGATTAAGAGGTTTTTGTGTATTTATTAAAAGATTTTAGGTATAATTCAGAATTTGCATAGCTATACACACTTTGTTTATAACGTCATTAAAACGCTTATATGAGGAACTATGTCATTTATCGTGGGTTGGCAAAAACTATTATCTGTTCTCATAAACCAAGCTAAGGTTTTGGTACTGAATAATTTGAAATGGTTTTGAAAATTAAATAATGACAGGCGGCAATTAAATGTGTCAGCGACAGAAACAAAAATGAATGTTCAAGCTTCAGATGGGTTCTACTTGGAAGGCTTTAAACCACAAAAAACATATCTAATTTCGTCTTCATAAATTAAGTTTTTGCTTCCATTAAATTGAACATTTTTTCCTTTTTAAGTAAAATATTTCTGTAATATTGTTAGTTTTGTAATTTTGCACAATAAATGCGTATTTGTTGGCCTTTTATATTTTAACCTAAGATTCAGGTTTGAAAGCCTGTTAACAATCCTTGTCTCGAATTGTTAAAAAATGTTTGGATTGCTTAAAGATATTCATGAAAATTTAAATGGAAGTGTGAATGGTTGAATAAAATTACAAATACAGACGAAAAAAGTTGAAATCCATCTTGAGACGTTGCCTTGAGAAAATGCATCGGAGGCAAAGGGAAGGAGCATGTATGGGTGGAAGAGGCCTGCATACGTATCTAGTCTTGTCTGTTTTATGCGGCAATGCGGTAGCTCTGAAGCTGGAGACTTGAGACAATACTAGCTGGGCGGGCACAGTATAATTAAACAAAAATGCTAGTTTTGTATTGATCAGCTGCTTTATCTTAATGCTTGGAAGACGAGACGTTGAAAAAGTTAGAAAGTGAATTTTTAGACTATATGATTGGATAATACAAGTATAGAAAATACTGTTATCTTCTTTCTAACAACTTCTTTGTATAACAATTAACGGCAACTGTTTTTTTGTCTCATAAGTCATATCTTAGTGTCGCATATCTTGTTAACAATTTCCCACGTTCTATTACTGCTTTCTTTTCATTATTCAATTGTACTTCGTTTTTTAAAATTTTAGTATTTGGCAAGAAAACAATTAACATTAGTAAAGTTTATTTAGTAATAAGTGTTAGGCCTTAGATATTTTATTGTATTGGAAATTTATAATGATTTTTATATTTAAGTTCTCAGATCTATTTCGCCACGGGATTTTCGTTTTCTATTGTTCGGATACTGGTTATTCCAAATCCGTTCATTTTTGAGGTTTTGTTTGAACGTTTTTTTACATGCAATTCGGACCGCTCTTTCACTTAAAAATTCTGTGTTATTTCACTGTATCAAGCTTGTTCCTAGTTAAATCAAGTTGTTTTCCATTGTTTACATATTTACCTACAGTTTCAATATATATATATAAATTTCTTCAAGAGTTGTTTTTTTTAGAATTTTATAGAATTACATTTGCTTCTGTTCTTTATATTTTTCTTGTTTTCCAGTTGTTCTGTTTTTCTTCAGTGTAGTTTTCCATAGTTCTTCTTGTATTATGTGTTATTTACTGCGTATGAGTTCTAAGAAGATTCTTACACGAAACTTTTGTATTTTTTCTAATTACAAAGGATAGTTTCTAAAATTATTCTTTTTAAGGGAACGAAATAACAGCTTAGAGCAGATACATACAAATATGCCTACCCTATGGATTTGAATATATATATATATATATATATATATATATATATATATATATATATATATATATATACATATATATATATATATATGAAGTTAATATATTACTATTGTAAGTAATTTTATCCATCATTAAGTGCAATGATTTTACCTTGTGTGATGAATCGCCTTTCGGTCACTTGACCATTGTCGAATCACTGATTACTTTTTCTCAATTTTTCTAGTGTGGATGTTCGGTCCGTGGTGTTGGTACTTGTTGACGTCATACACGTTTCCTCTCGAGTCTCGTGTATAATGTTTTTGAATAGTATGTCTTCTGTATATGTTGTTTGTAGATTCATTAAATTGTTGTGTATGTTTTTATAAATGTGGTATTTTTCTAGTGAGTTTAAATCTATTGGGTTATTATTTATTTCAAGTATGGTTAGGTTATTTTCGTAATTTGTTATTTCATGTTTATGTGATATTAGGTGTGCTGCAACATTTGATGCTTTTGAATTTTTGTTTTTGAATGCTCTCTCTCTCTCTCTCTCTCTCTCTCTCTATATATATATATATATATATATATATATATATGTATATATATAAATAATATCCTGTATTTTAAATGCCACTCTATAATGGACCATTTTATATTAGAGTTACAAATATTTCGTAATTGCTTGAAATGATATCGTTAATGTGTAAAAGCATCGTAAATCTTATAGTAATTCTAGTATCATTGTATAGATTGCTGGCTAGCTAGATTCAAATTATTGCTGAATTAAATTAGCATTCAGTATTTTTAATAATTGTTTTTCAATGTTGAAATTCCTATAATTGTTTAATTTGTTTATTTTATTGCCAATTTGATTGGGATACACTGTCTTGAAGTTGGATGTTATTTAATTAGAAATTAGAAAAAGGTTTTTATAATTTTTAAGATTGCTTTATCTAAAGCGCAAAGTTGGCAATGCCTGCTTAGATTCTCCAGTAAGTCGCTAAAAATAGATCCGCTGTCGTCAATTCCATCAGTACTGTTATTTTCGCGATACAGAAATTTAAAAGAGTTTAGTTAATTTTTTATTAAAGGTAAATTTCTATTGCCTTAAATAGTTTAAAAAGTAATGTCATTTTGTGAGAGGTTACAAGATTTTTTGTGAACAATAAATATAATATGTTGTTAATAAACGAAATTGGTAGTTTGCATTGTAAGTAAATGGGCATATATAACAGTCTTGTTAAAGAAAACAAGTATAATAAACCAATAATGTTTGCTCAATTCCTACTTAATCGAGAAAGATAATTTCATTTTAAACCTTGTTATTAAATATTTACAATTAATATAAATAAAGTAACATAACCTGTGCTTTAAAACAGCTATTATACCACATAACCTATAACATAAAATCAGCTGTTATATGAAATCTTATGTTAGCACTTATTTTAAGCCAGATGGAAGGAAATAACAGTATGCATACCTTGCCCCTTTTGTGAAATGTTTTTTAATCTAAAATTAATCTGTAATTAATCTAAAATTAATTCATTAAATTAATGAATTAATATTTGAAAAAACTGCATTAACATCAATTTTCATCCCCTGTAAGTTACAAAAAAAACTTATTTGAACTCGAATAAAAGGTGTTTATTAACGATTGAAATTTTAAACAAGATATATATAAAGAGAGAGTGAGCTAATAGAAGGAATTAAAAAAAGGATGCTTATGTTAATATTATATCGACTTTTACATTAAGGACTGAAATGCGACTATTGTCGTTCAGAAATGGAAATGCAGCGTCGTGGTCGAATCCCAATAAATGTAATAGTATTTAAATTTTAGTATAACTTCAATGTTAACGTTTTGAAATTTAAACATTTTGAAATAATACAGCAATGAAACCTAAAGGGTGAGCCATTTGTATTTGTTTTGGCGGTGTTACAATCATGTCATTCAACAGACACAACGAATAGAATTTGAAACGCGTCTCGTCGCGTGAATTTAAAGCTATGCACTTGTATATACTTGTTGGTACAGAGTATAAATAGATATCCAAGTTCAGGTGTAAGGGCAGGACTTATACATAATGGAAACACCGACTCGCCCATTTCCTCTTGCCGGCTTCCTGTCCGGTAAGCGTAATCTGTTTTGTAAGCGTATTGATTCGCTGCGTCATCGCCTAACGCCTCTTCCTTTACTTTCCCTTTCACTTTATGACAGTCTATGGGTTTTATGTGGTTCGGCGCCAGGGGGTTGTCTTTCTGTCTGCGTTAGCGTACTAACGACAATTGTCCAAAATTGAAAACTTTGTGAACAATAATCGGTGTAATTTTAAAATTTAGATAAAAATATACGGTAGTTTATGCATTGTATATGTAAAACAAATTAGAATAGAACAAGACCCATTTTTACAGATCCTATAAGGTAGAGGTGTCAAACTCAATATTACAGAGGGTCATATATTTTAGAATGTGTAGGCGAGCCAGACTCAAATGAAAAAAATCTGTACGCAATTATTATAACATTTTATTTATTTAATTATATAGCATATAATATAAGGTTGTTAAAAATCATATCAACGTTATAGAAGAGAGTATTTAATTTGAACTCGAGGATCCAGATACCTGACTTGTTTTTGACAAGCTCATTTATATCAGGTATCATATTCGTTGTAATTATTTTAAGAATTGATTGAAGAGGTTCATTCGTAATTTTTGTGCGATTTTTGTTCTTTTTATTCTCATGATGGAAAACATCTGCTCACATAGATAGGTACTACCAAACATGCCCAGAATCCGTGCTGCATGCTTTTTTTAATCTCGGGTAGTTATCCAAACTCGAAATGTGTATAAAATGTAAGAGCGTTAACCTCTTTAAATTTTTCTTTCAAAATACTGTCTATCAACTCCATTTGTAAATGAACTGGTGCTTGTGAAGCTTCAAAATTGAATGGATGGTTGAATATTGAGAATTCCATTTCATTCATTTTGTAGAAGTCTTCGAAACGATTGTTAAATTCCGTGATCAAATTTTGCAGAAGTTGAGAATATTCTCTAAAAACGTGATTCTTCTTTCTGTGACACATTGCGATCGCGAGCAGTGTCTTTGACATGACTGGTATAAGGTGTAGATAATAATACAACGTTGATAAAATTATTATATTTTGCAAAAACATTATTTAAATCGTAATCATACGCACACAAATTATTTACAAATAAATTCCTTGCAGACGTTAAACAAGTTATCGAACCTTCGCTACTCATAACATGTACAATATAGCAAAATTATAGTAAACATGTAATTAATGTAGTTATTCGGTGGAGGAATTTGATTACAGAACAAATATGCAGTTATTTCTAACCGGAATTTATTGATTAACACCACATGTTGGTAATTACCAGGAATTAGTTACTATATGTTTTAGAAACATTTAGTTGAATGACCTGTTTAACAAGCTGTGCGTATTAAATAGAAACTAAAACATGTTCGAGAATAAAGGTGTAAAGAAGAATTGATAATACTCATTTTTAAAAAGCATATTGTTCTTTGTAAATAAACCACATTTTATGAATTATATGTTGTTACTGGCGCATACAATATTTCGAATCATCTGAACACACTTCAACAATTTACAGACAAAGAGGATCATATTCTGTGCAAGCAATTTGTTGGTAATGAATTCTTCCTCTCTACTTGTAGATGGGTCGAGGGTAGAACAAGACAACCAAAATTATTTTACACAAAACATCAGTACGCTATGTTGTAATTCATTTCTAGATTGTCACAAAAAAACATGCGTGGCGATCATGGTTACGTAATTTTTCTATCGGTTTCACCTTTCCTTAAACACACAAATTCTACCCACACCTTTTAAATTATCTGACAAGATGTAACTGAGTTCGCAGTATAATCCAGTGGAGAATTGGTATGCCATAATGCGATCATATTTCACGAGCAATGAGTTTTTATGTTCATAACGACTACCCTAATCCCAAACTCTTTAAAGGCGATGCTAATGGTCAAAAGTATTAGAACAACAAAGAAACAATAACATTTATTGTACTGTTATATTAATGTTAGTCTACGTATAATTTAGAATTAATGTTATACAATTATATAATTACAACGGACACAAGTTGTGGGTGGTACGTCTAAGTTACACCTAGTGAATAGGAGTGGCATTACGGGAGAGTCTATACACAGTATAATAAACCAACTTACACATAACCATCCTGCAGTATGGCCTTAGCGTAGGATTTAAGAGGGTATTAATATGGCAGGCCTGCCATTGCCCTAATGGCATTTCTGACGATTGGGCCTTCGTATTATTCACTTTCACAGTTTGTGCATATCTGTAATTATAATATGTTGGTTTAGTCGCCCACTTGTGGGCTTGCAACAGATATATTATGCATGTTAACAGGAAGAGCTTTCTCTCAGAGAACATTACCTACTTTTTATATATTTATTTTGTATCTGTACTTGTGGATATACGCAAAAGATATGTTAACAGTTTGATTAAACCATGTCTAGTTCCAGTTTCTTATAAGGAATTGGAGCCGGTGTCACACTCGCACAATACCGCTGCTTTGGCCGAGTTCCAAATCTGATTGTTAATAGGGGTTGACAAATTTATTCAGTACATATGGAATCTATCTTCCTTTGTTCCCAAATGACATAATATCGTCAGTAAGCTATTTTATTCGGTGCTTATAAGATTAATTTGTGTTTAGGAAAGGACTTAACACCCCCTAAATGGCAAATAAGTTTAGGTATGACAGTTATGTATTTTGAATTTGTATAGAGATAACTTTAAGGATTATAGTGCAAGTATGATTTATAACACCATATTATTGAGTAAATTACTCGGGTAGAGGGTATTCAAGTCAGAGGTAAACACCACACTTGTTTAACGGGTAGTCGGTCTCCTTATTCTCAATTTCAGGAGAATCCTTTATATTGTAATACAGCTTACCTTTCTCTTTGCTAAAGTTGGGTTTAAATACTCCTATAACTACTTCCACCAGGTAACCAGTCTTATTAAATTCGTCTTTGCGCTCACAAAGTTCTAAAACCTTATTTTCTGTGATATTATTTTGAAACCAGTGTTATTTTTATTAATTTTAGTATATGTTACATCACAAGTAACTTTGCTATTCGATCTTATTCCACTTAGTGAATTGAATCCTCATTTCATTTCTTTTTGCACAACGGCCGCCATTTCCCATTATTTTCGTCGTACCCCTAAGTGTATTTTCTTTCACCCCCAAGGTGTACTTGTACCCCAGGTTGGGAACCGCTCGCTTATAGAAATTCAGTAGTTAAACCTTGAGATAGCCTCTCAAGCGGAAATAACTTTGGAATCTGAATATAGGGTCACTGTTTAACTTATCGATTTTTTATGGCACTTTTAAAATAGATCAATGTTTTTATCGTTTCCCATTTAATTTTGATAATTTTTATTGGTTTTAGCAAAGCCACTTTGTAATTAGGCAACAATTTATTCAATGCTATCATAGCCTCTAATAATTTAAAACACATAAACTTAGAAACTGTCATTTCGATAAACTTGACATTACCTGATTTAGCCTTGTCATTTAGCAGCAGTAAGTTTAAATTATTTAGATAAAGAAGGAATTATGTGTTTACTGAAACAATGAATCGTACTTATGTAGAAATTGTGTAAAACAATGGCGTGCTTTTAAAGTTTCTGAGGTGTGGTAAAAACACAAAATAAGTTAATTATATTTATATTAGACGCATTATTATGTAATTATTATCGTATTACTATTTCATTGAATTTTTAGGGGTGTGATTTAAACATTATAAGTTTTATTTAACTTTAACTAACACATGAGCTTCAACTATCCTTTGGACACTGATGAGGACACTTATTAGATTTGTTGTCTATTAGAACAAACATTTTGCTGTTCCACTGAAGATCTAATGGTATTTTCCCAACTTGTAATAATCCTTGGTGTTGTAGGTTCATGACATCGCCTAAACATCGAAATAAGCTACATACGAGGCTTATTTCTTACTTTTTTTTAAAAAAATGTCTAACAACATGAATAATCAATCTCATGGGACATGCTAATGGCTAAAGGGAACTGGGAAGTATAAGATCAATGGGGTGCGTGCAAGCTTATTTCCATCATAAGGCACTCGGATATTACTAAATAGCTCAATAGGCATTAATTTCAATTAGATATACCTTAGTTTTTCGTCTGTATAGTAAAAAATAACTAAAACATACAAAAGTGATTCCCGAAAATATAATTATTTTGAAAAAACAGTTGAATGGCAGTACTGTAAAAGGCATAGTTAAAAGATGCTATAATCAATATAGATTTGTTTTGTAATATTTCGATCTGTGTTCTCATAAGAAATCCCCAGCTTCTAACTTCATCTTTCATTCCCAACCACAGATCACCAATCTTAACATAAAATGGCCGCATTCCACTCTTCATATATATAATGTTCAAAATATCACTAACAAATGTTTTCCGAAAAACGCCCACACCAAAATTACAATAGCAAACGGTTGGATAAAATATAAAATTGGTGAAAATGACAACATAAAAACACATCACCAAATACCATCTCATTATACTATTAAAATTAAGAAAACAAAATTTAAATGATGCTTCAAAAATTAGAGTAAAATTGACTCATCTACGTAAAACTTACAGAATAGACTCAGTGTGTACATATTATTTTATAATATTTTGGTAAATGTTTCCATATTTTTAAACAGCATAGTATCTGCTTAGAATGAATTAACGTTGTAGGAAAACTGTTATAGTTGGAAGAGTGCCAAAGCGGGAAAACTTCTAACTTATGAATGAATGATGATTTATGATGCAGGCGCGGTGTTCCCGTTAGTGAGCTTTTTCCACTCTACGTAAATCATTTAATCAGTGAACGCGGAAAACATCTGTCATGATAAGGTTTAATTTCTTTTTTTTTTAATATTAAATTAGTCGTTGAAAATTTACTTTTAAAGTTTGTTAAAAAAATTCTATTTTTTAAAAAATATTTTTCAAGCGGCGTACTTTAAATACTTATAAAAAAATCACGTGTTTCAAAAAAAAAAAAAAAATGTATACGTTTCTACAATAAATGTTTGTGATTTCGAGTCCTTACACCGTCGACCACGATGTCCTACAATGGTTCATTTCATTAAACCTTCGGATCCTATTTCCTATTTCGCTTCTCTTATTATTATAGTTTTAATTTACGGAACTCATTTGTATCCATTTATTTAAACTCTGTCTCCTAGTTTGGTTTCTGTACAGACTCTTGGTTTCCAAATAACATGTTTAACTGGCCATTTTACTTATGAAAGGCTTATATTAAATTAGAAAGGTATTATGTTTTAAATAACTTGATTCCGCCCGGCAAAATGAGATTCCTGGCATAGCTGAAATAAAAACTGGGCGAATGTGTGAAATGATTACGTTTTGTGATTAAAACGTATTTTCTGAGACACTTTCGTAATGAAATGTAGCATTTATTTAAAATGGTTCTTAAAAAAGTTATAGTTTTTTATTCAAATTTTTATAGAATTATTGTAGGCAATAATATGCCTTCAAGTTAAACAGAATAGAGGTACACAAACTCTGACAAAGTGTGTGTACTGATAATGCCATTAGGTGTGCTAATTTCAACGCTTATATGTTACGTAAACAATAATCTTGTTAATCTTGTAGCTTTAGGTTTGCAAAGGAAACAAAAAGTTCAAAACTTAATGCTTCCTGTTTGGAGAGCCATGTCTGTATTATTAAAATATCCTTACATAGTATACAGCCCAGAGTTATAGAGATAATTCCAGAATCTGCGTTAGAATTCCTCTCTTAAATTTCCATTTTTAATATCACTGGTATTAAAAAATGCAACAACTGTGCAAGTGCAGTTATGTCATTTCAAGTGTCTTAATCTAAGAAGGTAAAATCTCCTTTCTTTAAGTTTTTAAAAGGTAAATTGTGTCCAATAGTTTGAAAAGCTAGGTACCTTTAAGAATTAAGTTATGCTGGTTTCTAAGACTGTTTTTGAGCCACTGGCAACGGTAAATTTGAAAATGTACACTAAGAACGAGTTTGTTTATAAGCCGAGCGAGTTTGTAATGTTCAGAATCTTTATGGAACTAAAACTTTCAGAAATAATTGTGTAAGAAAATAAATAAAACCGCTTATAAGTATCAATCTAAAATGTGTTCATGCCAGATTCTTGAATATTTTTTAGAAGTATATATTGCGATTCTGTGAGTTTGGTATCGCCTACTTGTTCATTTTTTTACTGGCTCATTTATTAATTACTTAAGAAAATAATTTTCGTTGTCTTTTCGTTTTTAAACTTTAGCGATCGACGTCCTTAAGTAGTCATATTTACGTCTTGGGATTTTTTTCACGGGATATTTTTAATTTTAAAATACCTAATGAGTAGGTCTGTTCTTATAGGCCTACGTAACGTCATGCGATACATTCCTGTATTCCTGACCAATGTAACTGGACCGATCTCTATCCTCCACAACAGTAATATTATCCTAACTGTCCCTATCCTTAAAAAACAACATTAAAATTAACTGATCGCCTTATAACTACACTATGATCGAATCGTGTCTACTAGTGGAGCACGTTCAATACACTTCGAAAAATTAAATTTCCTTTTTAATCAGGATTGCATAATTTTACTGCAACTCGTAAAATTTTAAAAAAAGTCCTCAAGTATCTGTCTAATTTTTGATATGTTAATTTTCAAATCTAGATTTACTTCTGGTGTTCCCACCGCCATAATACTTTTAACCCTCCGTAGAACGCGCATTGTAGGTTATCTCCATATTAGTGAATTTTTCCTTGTATAATAGAAATGTACGGTTCGCAGTTTCACGTAAGACGTATATTACGAGCCTCTCTGTAGGAACTGACTGAGTCTATTTTGGACACGTTGACTCAGTTTGCCATTGAGTTTCTCACCGGACTGGATGTATGGAGTACATAGACTTTCGGATTGTGAGAGTGAATTATAGTGTTTGTGTGTCTTATTGGATTATTTTTTAGTTTTACTTTGGTATACGTGACTCTTGATATCATTAAAAATCTCTCCATGTATTTAAATTTGTATTAGATAATTATATCTTTCGCATTAACAAAATTTATTTATTTGAATATTTGCCAAAATGGATAAGATATCAGTAAAACAATCATTTATGCAATAATTATTTTCTACTACTGTACATTTTTTGCTCTAACTACAATTAAACAGATTTCAACATTATTAGGTTAAAATATGTCTGTCATTAGTTTTCTATATCTATAATAAATCAAGTATGTTTATATTTATATTATATGATAACATATGTTATATTTAGGACATGTTTTAGTGATCAAACATATAGCCAATAATAAATTATTTTAAAAGTTTATATTTCCTATTTCTCAAAATATTACAACATATTTTCCATTATTTTATAAAAATGTGTCAAACATTTCATTATATGTAGTAAATCAAGTACGTTTATAGTTTCATTAAATTTAATACAGTTTTTAAAGTATTAAATAATGTAAAATATAACTTGATTGTATTATTATAGAGATGTACCCAATGGCGTTTTGAAATTGATGCGCCCTCTAGGAGGTTGAAACGTTTATACAGCGATTTAATTTCCTTATGTTCAAAGTATGACCCAACTCTTACATAATAAAGCTATTAAAAGTTTTCGACGAATAATTACATCACATAATGTTTATCTGATGCTTTTATTAATGGATATCTACCAGTATTGGATGTAAAATAAAGAAGCCTCTGTGTTTATAATAAGTATTCGTAGGTCATTAGGAGAATAGTTTTGTTGTGATAAGAAACATTTTAAAAATAACTTTATTTTTGTGTCAGATTGTGTTTGGCAGCGGTTGAAAACCTTTCATTTTCAGTGTGCAGTTATACAACGGAGAGTTTTATATATTTACATGCTACTGTCATAAATTGCTACTTGAGGTTTTGACTTCATGCAAACAAGGGTCCTTAGAACAATATTCAAAGCAAGATCGAGGACTTGAAATATTTTGGCTAGACTGAGAACAATGCATTGAGTGCTTCGTCTGCTTTGCGACCCTTACTACAGGAGCGGTTGAAGTGGTTAGGTTGGCAACAATGACTTTTTCCCCAAAAGTTTACATTAGTGAAGCCCAGATTTAATTAGTTTGAAGAATAATATGTCAAGTAGGACTCCAGTTGTATATACATGGATATGTTTCATTTCCTTTGTGTGGGTTTGAGTTTTGATTAAGAAACTTGTTTTTTTTAAAGATTTAGTTTCCTTTTCCAGGATTTAATCTTGTCATTGGTGTTATTTTTCCAGAATTTACTCTTGTCAAGTCTTTTGCGAGGTTTTTCATTCCATATTTTTCCTTATCACATTTCCTAAGGAAAGTGTCGATCTTAACTAGTAAATTGAGTTACAAGTCATGGAAGAAAGCTTCTAGATTTAGAATAAGGTAAACTAGTTACAACTCCTCACGGACTAACGGTACCGCTTTCTAATAACGTCCTTCATTTCAGGAGATAACTCTGAAGATAACTCGCCAGGACTAATAGGAGGCTATCACATATCCTGGGTAAGGTTAAACAACAGCTTATGGTAGCTTGAAATGTATTTTCGGAATACACTCACGTGGAAAGATTCAGTACTTAATCAACGCTTTCTGTTTCGCTTTACGTGATAGATTGCCAAGGGTGCAAAATATCTCGAGCACAAAATCATGCATTAGATATTGCTTATAGAGTTTTGTTATACATTAAAGTGTCGAAATTCCGAATCCCGATATATCGAGCTTTCGTTAAATTCGAGCCTATTTCTATTTCAGCCTATTTTATTTATTTGAAAGGAAATGATGAGTCGGGCTTCCAAAAAATGTTTATAGCCATCGTTATGCAAAGGAAGTGAGTCGTGGTTCCAAGAAAAGTTCATATAAAGTTATATAACTCATTTATGACAATGTTAATAATTATATAGTATTAGGGGGTTTATTAAAATACCTATTTTTCTAATGCGCAGGAACGTATTTCCGTGTAATCCGAGTTGTCGGTAATACGAGGGAGTCTCGGTCCCATCTACCTCGAATTATTGAGACTACTGTATATTGTTTTAAAGTTTACGAGGTAGGTTACAATGTGAAAACGATTTTGATCCAAAACGATATTGCGTTTGATGCCTATTCGAATGTATTAACGACAGTACCAGTATTTGGTAAGGTGTAATGAGAGAAAACTAATAAACATACTTATAAGAAAAATATCTATTAATTGCTTCAATTATACGTATAAATACTATAAAATAACCTTCTTTGATAAGTTATTAGTTTATTATGATTATTACAAAAATTTTGAACAATAGAATACTCACACGTGGTCCTCAAAAGTGAAAATTTTTAAATCCTAATTTTACCTAATTTTAAATCTTCCAAGTAGATTAGCCAATAAAACTTATTGGTGTTTGTCATTAAGGTTAGACTCGTCGAGATTTGCAAAAAAAGGTTATTCCTGGTGATGTAGAAAGTACTCGGGGACACGGAAACAATAAATACATTTGGAGCCCCATAAGTTAGACATTTTGTAAAAATAACCTCCTAACACGTAAACGTTTATACGGTGTTCCTATACAAGTAGAATAAGTACTATGCTACACTACATTAATTACATAGCTGCAATAATTCAGTGAGTATGAATTTGATTATAAATAAACAAGATAAAGTTTGCTAACACAAGCTATCTTGACAAGTGAAGAGACCTCCATTTTGGAATAAGTTATAGCGTCGCACATAACGAGAAGCCGTGTTTCTCTTCGCCCATAAACAGTTTAACTTCCGTACTATATAATTTTCCATTTAAACATCAATATATCCTAATCCGATATTTTGTAGCTGTAGTGTAACAGTTATATTGCATTGTGGTATAACTGTCTGCAATTTTTTAAATCAGGGACGTTGATTTTATAAAGATTTCAACGTGGTGTATGTTTTCCAAATTTTTGGAGCCTTGCCCCGTTCTGCTTTTTTTCCGTGTTCCTTAGGTTTTCGACGTCACCAAGTAGAATTTTTCTGCAAAATCTGATGTCTCTGGATAACCCCATCTTTACTGATCAATCAGCTATCAGTAATTTCGGACTAAACGTATGTCTGGTAAAAAACCTTTTTGACCTCTGATTAATACATATATGTAATGTCAGCTGCATTTTAAAACAATCTCGTAGACATGCAAAGAAATGTTGTAGCAAAAAATGATACTTTACGTTAACATTACATATAATTTAGAAAGGTGTATGTACTATATATAAGTGTGAGAGATATCCCCACAAAGTTCTAGTCCTATTAAAGAGGTAATTTTTATTTCTTAGTAAAGCACAAACCTTTAAATCTTGTTTACACATCAGTTTTCTTTAAAAGGCGCACCAACATTACAGGCGCCATAATCCTGCTTGTATAACTAAGATTGCCAGGCGTCATCTCGTTACCATGGGAACCGTCGTTTTCATCTATCACTGCAATCAATCGATTAAGGTGTTGTTTTGTTGCTTTGGCTGTTTGCGCAATCATATCAGTGCGGTGGAATGGAAAACAGCGTTGTTAGATTCACATTTATTGTGTTATTGATTGACCAACTTGCATTTGTCTGTCGGCATTTGTCTGACCAACTTGCATTTGTCTCTTTACTCATTTAATCGCGTTGAAGCGAGATTCCGATAGAAAATAATGTGTTTTTAGAATGTTTAATTCGGAATATCAAATCTAATATATAAATAAGTAATACACAAAAACAACTAACATGAAATATTTTTTTTCTATCCTGATGCTCATTTCGGTTACCGAATAACCATCTTCAGACACATGACAAACAAGACAGACCAAATACAAATAATTAGTACTTGAATATTGAAGCTATACTTTTCAAATAGTTGATAAGCAATTTTAGTATTAGGGTAATAATTGTAAGCAATAGTTAATTTATAGGGAATCTAGTTACAAACTGTCTTATATGTGTTAAAAAAAACGAAATTTCCTATTTTTCCAAGAGCCTACTGCTTAATGACCCGATATGCAAACAATGAAATTATTTTATAAATAGAATGTAATAGGGTTGTGTTAAACCCTACCTATAATTCCAGATGTCGGTTTAGAATTTTATTTAAACTGTATGATGTCTGCAATTACGTCGCGAGTTTTACCTCAGATGTTCAAGATTGTTTAATTTGAAATAAAAAAAATATTCTTTGAAAAGGTTGGTAATGATTAGAAAATTCCCATGCAGTGTAGATTATTTATATTTGGTACTAGCATTAACTTTACTAACGTGGTGTTAGCATCGATCTTTGGAAAATCAAATGTATGATTAGTTGTCTAGATGAGAGAGAGAGAGAGAGAGAGAGAGAGACTGAGTGATGGGGAGAGGTAAGAGAGGTTGTAATATACGTGTATAGTACGGGTAAGGGGAGGGATTGATACAAAATAATATTAGTTTCGGCTTTATGCGGCAACTGTCGCATTTCATTTTCTTATTTCCCTTCTTCCTTTACTTTTGGCTTGAGCCAGCAAAAATAAGTTGAAGTGATAGGGAGAGTTTCCGAACTTTATAAAATACAAACAGCGTTGCCTAAAAGTAAGTGGGGGATATATAAAGGAAGAATCCACGCATCCGTATAGACGCACGTTTCTGAATCTTTCTCCGCGTCACAACGTGTAGTTGGAAATGTAAGTTTTATCGCTGATACAGTGGAATGGGCGCGGAAATATCGCGAAATTGTTGAGACGGAAGACTACAAACCTAACTATAAGCGTAAACCACTCCGGGTAGTGATGTAAGCCGGGAATATTTCCAGGGAACTTCCGGAAGGCTTTTTAAGTTCCAAAGACGAGGAAATTTATGGAATAAATTCATTTAAATGAGGTTTATTTTGTCCTTAAACTGTTTTGGAACCTTAATTGGTTCTAAATGATCAATAAGAAAGCCAAATAATAAAAAATATAGTGTTATACCATAACAAAAAACTTTATTTCAACTGTGATAAAAAGCTTGAGAGCAGACTCGGTTGATTATGAGGCAGTGACTCAAAATCAATTTCATTATAAGCTCATTAAACCTGATGATAAAAGTTTTGAAAAATACTCAAGTTAAGTAGCTAATTTATTCTTCAAAAATATTATTAAAATTAGTTTCTTTTTATGGTTGAATTGAAATGTTTCAAACCATTGTGTTTTTCCTAATAGTGAAGATATCAAACTTAACTTGAGTAATCAAAATTCTTAAAAATTAAATATTTTGGATTTAAGGTTTAATTTAAACAGTTAAAATGACCTATTAGTAATTTGGGAGTATTTTGCACTATTTTATAACAAATATACAAGAATTTGATCATTTATTTGATACTAGAAAAATTATAGTGATCCACCAAGCAATCATGTGGTATTCAATAACATTTAAAGATGGACACAGCCAGTTACCTGTTAAAATAAGCAACAAGTATCAATTTTAAAATTTATGTGAAGGACTTGACTTGATTTATATGTTCATATTAATAGATTATTTCTAAAGGATTTAAAAAGACTTATGCGTTTGAGAGAAAATCATAAGTTCTCATAAATTTCCGGGAATTTTACAACACTACGAGCGGGTATATCGCCGCTTCCAAAATGTAACCTTGTTTAGCGATAACTTGTCAAAGTTTTGCCTTTACACTTCGAAGTCTGGTTTATTGTGTATTGTTCAATCTGCAATGAGACGTTCCACCTGTGCCTTATACAAAACAAACATCTACTCCATAGGAGCTACCCCAAATCTTTCTTATATAATTGAAATTTAATTATTTTACTTGCTTCACGTTTTTTACTTGAATAGAGCGTATTGCATAAGTCTAGTTAAAATTTACTTTCTCTTAACGTACACATTAAACCGTACAGTTTTTATCTTATGATTTCCTGTAATCCATTGTTGGTACGTGGAACAACAACGTTGCTAAGTTTGTCTTGCCCACTTTTTTGCTCATTACTATGTAGATTTCGTTTGTAGGTTATATGTAGACTATTGCATTATCTAAATTCTTTTTTTATTGATTCTGAATTATAGTATAGGTAGTAAGTTTTGAAATATTTTTATTGGATATTCTAAAAATTGTATTAGAAATTTTCTTATATCAGGGTAAATTTATTCAGTGCATTTTTTTCCACAACAGTAATTAATAATAATAATATACAGTCGTAATTCAATGTTGGGCCTGATATTATTGTCGTAATTTATAACATCCGTAACAGCTGAATGTCCGACCTTTATTTATATAAACTGTTTAGCGCAGTTTGTATAAGTTACTGACAGTGATATTTTATAAAAACACCTAACTAATCAAATTGTAATGAGAAATCAGTCTGTTTTCGATAAATCTGAACTCATTTCCGTCATTATGTCGGTAAGGGATTGAATAATTAAGATTAAAAACATGGTGAAAGCATATGTGTAGTACTTAGGAGAGATATTCTTATCCTTTTTATCAAGAGCACAAACATAAACCAGGATCCTATAACCCAGGTGGTATAACTCTTATAGTAATCCGACGTCAACAAACACGCGACGCTCTGTGACATCCCAGACAAAACTGTCTGCAGCCACGAACTCGTGGTATAGTGCTAGCCACAAAGATTGGCGTGTAGGGAAACTATAGACCTAGTTGCTCTTATGTTCCCCTATGTTCAGTGGCGTAGCCAAGACGATGTTTGGGGTGGGGGAGCGAGCCGGGTGGTCAGGGTGTGAAACTCTCCCGGCGTCATTTCGTACATTGTTATCTCTAGAAATCATATTTTATGCTATTTTGGCACAATTTTTTGGTCCAAATTACTCAATTTTTCTGTATTTGAAAAGCTTTGTTTTGCTAAAATATCGAGCGCTGTGTTATAGGCTAATATCTTTCTATTAACATTATCTCTTTTGGAGAGAGCACGTTCCCCCTGTGCCCCTCTGGCTATGTCTCTGCCTACACGTTCACTTGTACTGTCAACTGAACTTTTATTGCGAGCCACATAAGGGAAACGTAGTCAGAGTTGCTAACACTACACTTCGCCTACTTTGACTCGTACTGTCAACTCAACTTTTATTGCGCGCATAAATATGTTAAACATATGTTAGTATTTTGTATGCATAATTTTTTTCTCTAAAGTGGTTGCTTTAAAACGTATTTGTTTATAGGTTTTTTAATTAGCCAAAGATTTTCATTATGGTTTTTTATCAGTTTATTTTATTTGAATGACGAATGAAAAGAGATTTTTTCAGTTGTAACATTTTACGGGCAGTTATGGTTTTTATCAGTTGAAAAAAATGATTTGGGAATAAAAAAAGATGTTTGACAGTAGTAACATTTTACGGGATGGAAGTTACAGACGTTGTACTGTCCTTATTTTTCTCGTCCACTGAAGACATACGTTGCACAATTTCAAGGTGTAAATGAAGGTTTTGGTTGTAATTTGTCGAACGACTCGGCAAGCTAGTTTAGGATGCCTTGACAATTGTGGCGTGTAATATGCGTGGCCGAGGCCAAGGCTGAGCTAAAATTGAGTTTCATTGACTACCGTCCGTCAACTCGTCAGTGGTTTTAAAATTTGACCCTGTTTCAAGAAAAAATACTTATACAAATCTAGACATTATTGTAAACTTGAATTTTTGTTTCAAGTCAAAAGTGTTACCTAGATATTTATCCGCATTGCTAAGGACGACAAGGTACAGTAAAAATAATTTTCCATCATTTGAAGGTCGCTATTATGATTTGTTGACAAGAAAAAATTGCATAGTTGCATAGTTACAATTGCATAATTGTAGTCCATTTCCTTATAGGCTGGCTCACCACATAGATGGAAAATCTGTCTAGACCAGTGTCAACAGCGACTCCTCGTTTTTTGTACTAATAGCCAACACATACTGCCATGCGTACACAGTTTGAAATTCCAGCTTTAAACCAGTTATAACGCTGTTTAAGTATTGTTTAACACGAAAGTGTAATTAATATTTCTTTGAAGATAATTTTACCGGTTCAGTGTGTGTGTGTGTGTGTGTGTGTGTGTGTGTGTGTGTGTGTGTGTGTGTGTGTGTGTGTGTGTGTGTGTGTGTGTGTGTGTGTGTGTGTGTGTGTGTGTGTGTGTGTGTGTGTGTGTGTGTGTGTGTGTGTGTGTGTGTGTGTGTGTGTGTGTGTGTGTGTGTGTGTGTGTGTGTGTGTGTGTGTGTGTGTGTGTGTGTGTGTGTGTGTGTGTGTGTGTGTGTGTGTGTGTGTGTGTGTGTGTGTGTGTGTGTGTGTGTGTGTGTGTGTGTGTGTGTGTGTGTGTGTGTGTGTGTGTGTGTGTGTGTGTGTGTGTGTGTGTGTGTGTGTGTGTGTGTGTGTGTGTGTGTGTGTGTGTGTGTGTGTGTGTGTGTGTGTGTGTGTGTGTGTGTGTGTGTGTGTGTGTGTGTGTGTGTGTGTGTGTGTGTGTGTGTGTGTGTGTGTGTGTGTGTGTGTGTGTGTGTGTGTGTGTGTGTGTGTGTGTGTGTGTGTGTGTGTGTGTGTGTGTGTGTGTGTGTGTGTGTGTGTGTGTGTGTGTGTGTGTGTGTGTGTGTGTGTGTGTGTGTGTGTGTGTGTGTGTGTGTGTGTGTGTGTGTGTGTGTGTGTGTGTGTGTGTGTGTGTGTGTGTGTGTGTGTGTGTGTGTGTGTGTGTGTGTGTGTGTGTGTGTGTGTGTGTGTGTGTGTGTGTGTGTGTGTGTGTGTGTGTGTGTGTGTGTGTGTGTGTGTGTGTGTGTGTGTGTGTGTGTGTGTGTGTGTGTGTGTGTGTGTGTGTGTGTGTGTGTGTGTGTGTGTGTGTGTGTGTGTGTGTGTGTGTGTGTGTGTGTGTGTGTGTGTGTGTGTGTGTGTGTGTGTGTGTGTGTGTGTGTGTGTGTGTGTGTGTGTGTGTGTGTGTGTGTGTGTGTGTGTGTGTGTGTGTGTGTGTGTGTGTGTGTGTGTGTGTGTGTGTGTGTGTGTGTGTGTGTGTGTGTGTGTGTGTGTGTGTGTGTGTGTGTGTGTGTGTGTGTGTGTGTGTGTGTGTGTGTGTGTGTGTGTGTGTGTGTGTGTGTGTGTGTGTGTGTGTGTGTGTGTGTGTGTGTGTTAAAGAACTAAGTCAAAATACAAATATAAATTAATTCAATTATAATTCTTGTAATTAATACACAAGAATACATATTGCGGACACACACACACGCACACGCGCACACGCGCGATGATGATGGTGAATAGTTACTATCAGGAGTACACCTGCAAAATGAACGGATGTACTCCAGATAATAACTATTCATCATATTTTTATATTCCTCTCATTTATTATGCGATTCTAGAGAGTTTTCTGTTGTCCAAGCCTTCGTTCTTTATCAGTTCATTTTCCTACACATTTAACATATAGCATATTTAAAAAAAAAATCACTCTCGGAATAGTTCAGTCCTCTTCCCCTTCGTAATATTTCCCAGCTTACTAAGAGAATCAGTTTTCATTAGTTTCATCTTTACATAGTAGTTTTTTTGCCGTGGTTAATCTTGACCTGGTCGTTTATACACAAGTGTCTGTAACTCTGAAACTCGTAATATTTACCTAATTGCTACAATTTCTTCTGAATACACAGAATCTTTTCGTATTTATTTATCTTTTCATTACTTCCACATTTTTGTATACATTCTTGCATGTTTAATTTCTTCTCTTTTCTATGTACTCTGTTTGTAAGAGACTAAGTCGTGGCTATGCGCCTTCGCATCGGTCTCTATGTTAAAAGATAGACATTTGATGCGTGGAGACGATCCACAACTTGGAGCCATGTTCACTATAATATAAATCATATATTATGTGGTTTTAGTGTGTAACGGCGTTCGTAGCAGGTATGATCGCAGGCAGTTCAAAGGTGAAATTAAGCGGTGATTTTTCTTATCGTATTATTACTCCTTATTTTCGTAAATATTAAGGTTATAGGGGATGAGAACCTCTCTTGATTTTACGCCAAAATAAATCTTTCTCGTGATGACGATCGTGGCTATTTTTGTAATTGTTTGTATTTCTTTTCCTCTGGAATGGGGAAAGAAGTTATTAACCTTTAATTGAACCTCATTTAGAATATCTAGAATGTTTGCTATAAAAAAGTCTATTTCGTAAAATACTACTATTTGTTTAGGCTTTCACAAGAAAATGGTAATTTCGTATCTTAAAATAGCCTGGAGTGATTTTACTTTGTGAAATAACACTCAGCAGTATGTTTTGCGGTAAATTGTAAGAAGAGAGAAAGGATGGTAGAAAAGAAGAATTGGGACAAGGAGTACTTACTTGTCTTTCGACCCCACCTCCCTGTCATAGAATGCAGAGATAGATCCTTTGTGACTTGTCTCCAGTCTCGCATAAGAAACCACTCCTCCACGAATCCAAACCCAAACTCATCGAATGACAAGGGTTAGGTCCGAGACGGGAGGCTTGTTGCCACGACCCGTATGCAACAATCTTGCCGACCTCACCTCCCTGTCATAGAATGCAGAGATAGATCCTTTGTGACTTGTCTCCAGTCTCGCATAAGAAACCACTCCTCCACGAATCCAAACCCAAACTCTTCGAATGACATGGGTTAGGTCCGAGACGGGAGGCTTGTTGCCACGACCCGTATGCAACAATCTTGCCGACCTCACCTCCCTGTCATAGAATGCAGAGATAGATCCTTTGTGACTTGTCTCCAGTCTCGCATAAGAAACCACTCCTCCACGAATCCAAACCCAAACTCATCGAATGACAAGGGTTAGGTCCGAGACGGGAGGCTTGTTGCCACGACCCGTATGCAACAATCTTGCCGACCTCACCTCCCTGTCATAGAATGCAGAGATAGATCCTTTGTGACTTGTCTCCAGTCTCGCATAAGAAACCACTCCTCCACGAATCCAAACCCAAACTCATCGAATGACAAGGGTTAGGTCCGAGACGGGAGGCTTGTTGCCACGACCCGTATGCAACAATCTTGCCGACCCCACCTCCCTGTCACAGAATGCAGAGATAGATCCTTTGTGACTTGTCTCCAGTCTCGCATAAGAAACCACTCCTCCACGAATCCAAACCCAAACTCTTCGAATGACAAGGGTTAGGTCCGAGACGGGTGGCTTGTTGCCACGACCCGTATGCAACAATCTTGCGACCTCACTGGTGACTGGCCCGTCCCTGGGATGAGATGAGCATCCTACCAGTAGACTAAGGTTTCGCCCGATCTTAAAGATCTACCAAGTAGAATAACAATTGTTTTCCTACATTCAATCGAAATATTACAAGAAATATTATAGCGACGCCTTACAAAATCTTATCGAATGGACATAAACTTACAATTTCGCGATAGTATGACCGATGTCAGGTTACACTGAGTCACCTCAAAATGAATTATACATATGTTGTCAAATCACAGTTTAACACGATGGTTATGTTACATTATTTATTGAACATTGTTTAGGGAAAAGGGTTATTAAATAGTTTTGATCAGTCAATAAGTGATTCGACTGGTTTGCAACAGGTCTATACCACTTAGACCTAAATTTCCAGAAAACACAATAAACTGTATAACTTTAAAATTTATTATAAATTTTGTTTGGTTTTTTATTTTAGCTTTGGGTGGGTTATCCACATAATAAATTAAGTATCAATGCCTTGATGTTTTACGTTTTTGAATTATAACCAATTTAAATCTGGATGTAGTTAGTTTTGATTTAAACCTGTCGGATGTGGTTCATTATGCTACTAACTTTCTTCAGTGAGGTAGACAGTATTTAAATTAACCTCCTTGTATGCAGTTGGATTTAAAATAAAATGTAAAACAAATGGTTTTACATGTTTTTTAATGTAAAAATTCCTGTTCTGGATTTGTATAGGATATACTTCCATGTTTATAAGGTAACAACCATTGCAAAGTACAACTTTTCTTCAGAATCGTACGTACAACAGTTCCAACTAACCTCACTAGAAGCAGCACTAACAATAACAACAAAGAAGGCAGCCGTTGCGCAGAGGAGCACATCAGATGTAGTGTTTTGAAATTCATTTTATGATGTAGTTAATTTTGAAACTAACTTTGCGATTAGAAACCCGCCTGGTGCAGTTACTTTTTAATGTTAGGCATTTTTTCCCGCATAGAAGTCACTTTTGACTTAACATCTGTCGAAAACTAAAAATAGTGGAAAATATGACTTGGGTGATTTCGAAACTAGACTTATAGTTAATTTTGACAATTAATATACTTAGTATATTTTTGGCAAACCTTAGTACAAATAATTCAATATAACTATAATAATAAGTTATGTATTTGTAATCCAATTTTTGAAATTAAATCATTCTTAGATGCGTCCAGTAACAAGTGTTTGGGTATTTTCTGATTAGGCAAAATTAAATGTTTTTATTAATTTAAAATTTCTGTAGATGTAGCTAAAAACGTTTTTACTTCTCCCGAGTGCCACAACCTAATTTTTTTGTTAATTTTTCAGTTGAGTCGGGTGCAGATTGGTCAGAAAACTCGCTGATGTAGTATACGAGTATTTTTCGTTTTCTATGATAGATTAACCTTAAGGGGAGTAGCTTTTCTTAATAGCTAATCTAGAGAATGGACACTCATAGCTTTGTGTGGGGTGTATTTGTTTAAATCCTGTGAATGTTTTAATTTTAATATAAAACAAGACAATTTTGATTTTACAATTTTTTCGATATTTATATCACTTCATATGATTAGAAATTAAAGTATGAGGGACGTGTATTTAGTCTTGAAAAACAGAATTTCTCTGGTTATTGGATAGGTTGACTGTGATAATCGTATCTGTTAGGTTGTAAATTAAATCTCTAACGAAATTCTTTGCACAATGTATAAACAAAGAAAACATTAGTTTAATCGCTATCAGCAGTGTGTGAAGTGAAAGATATAGGGACAATTTTTATAATTTTAAGAAATGAGTTTTTATATTTCAATGGAAAATTTTTAAATACAGAAAAATTACTGGTAGCAATGTAAGAGCTTTGTCCAGTCACCTTTATCGTGTGTAAGGGTAAAACATTTCCTAAACATTTTGAATTTAAAAAAATCAATTTGTTTACTTTAATGTATTTATAAATTTCTATAATTTTATTTTTTTATTGTAATGGTTGTATTGAATTTTCTGTACTTACATTTATACTTTACATGAATATATGTTCATTATTCTGTAATCATAATAATGCAAAGTTTGTGGATACATTCAGAGAAGCATTTTATGCAAAACGAAGCAATCCTTTTTAAAATTATATAACAAGCTCGGGTACGAATTTAAATCTAATTTATTGCTAAATGTTTTATTTGTCAAAAACTCATCCCGTAAGTTGGGAAGCTGTAAAGGATACGTTGAACTGGGAAGTGGGAATAGAGTAATGCTGTTGCCATGGAGACGAGTAAGCTATTCTACTTCCGGGAATCGGCCAATACACCTACCGCGCGGACGATAACCTCGACCCCCCCCCCAACAGAAAATATATTGTCTTAGGCCTTTGCTAGGCAATTTAAACAAGATATTGTAATCAATGTATTAATGATAGTTCACGTAAGAGCATTGTTTTAAATAATGTTACATAATTTGCAGTTTGTGATATGAAAAATAAACATTTCATAAATAGATATGTGTGTAATCGTTCATAACATAGCACTGTGTCTCAACATGATGAAATTATCACTAAGTTTATTTTAATTATTCATATTTTGGGACAAAATTAACTATTTGTGTGTAGCCTATTAATTCTTTCTCTAAATAAAATATTTTACCCTCCAAGCAAAATTGTCGTTGTCGGATTATTTGGAATGAGTTTGAGTTTTCTGTCGTTTTATTTTAAAAATGCTTTATTTTACTTATACAATTGTATTACACTTGTTTGTATTAACGGAATGTTTGTGATAAAAAGAGCAAGATTTTTCCTGAGTCTTTCAGGTTCTAGGATTTAACTAATTGTATTTATATATATATATATATATATATACATACATACATACATACATACATACATATTCATTCACACACACACACACACACACACACACACACACACACACACACACACACACACACACACACACACACACACACACACACACACACACACACACACACACACACACACACACACACACACACACACACACACACACACACACACACACATATATACATACATATACATTCACACACACACACACACACACACACACACACACACACACACACACACACACACACACACACACACACACACACACACACACACACCGCAATATGTATTCTTGTGTATTGATAAAGAACATAAGTCAAAATACAAATACAAGAATTATAATTGAATTTACAATTCAAAGCTTTTCCTTGGCCAACAGTACCAACATCATCAGGAATATTAAACCAATATTCCACCAGGGTTTAATATTCCTGATGATGTTGGTACTGTTGGCCAGCGAAAAGCTTTGAATTGTAAATTCAATTATAATTCTTGTATTTGTATTTTGGCTTATGTTCTTTATATATATATATATATATATATATATATAAATATATATATATATATATATATATATATATATATATATATGATTTAATTTTGTAAACATATTTTATTAGATAATTATTTTCCTGAAGATGCTGATTTTATCGGCGAAAAGCTTTGAATAAATATATTCATTAAAAGTATTCTTGTTTTTGAAATATTTTTAATTTACTAACTATATTAAAAGAAAACATATCACCATATTTAATATATATATATATATATATATATATATATATATATATACACATATATATATATATATATATATATATATATATATATATATATATAAAGTTATTATTATTATTACTAGTGTGATTCGACAATGGTCAAGTGACCGAAAGGTCCCTCATCACAAAAGTAAAATTATTGCACTTGGAGGTGGAAAAATTATAAATAATAAATTCATAAAGTCAGTGCAACGGAAAAATAATGAACAACGTGAAATTTCACAATATATATAAATTCGTATCGGGTGTGGCTTTTCATTTAATTGAGTAAATTACCGCAGTGTTACATTGGTTATAGGAGTGTGCCTCGGAAACAAGTGTTCAGAATCTTTGCAATCCAGCGTAGAATGTTATGAGTTATACTCATCAGTTTTGGAAGAGTGCACCTAGAACAATTATCATTTAATAACTGAAGTAATGCTGGATGGTTATATAATGTTAAAACTCTCCGGGTGCGTTTGTATTGCACAGATCTGGAAATGCTAAGCGCAGTATATTTCATACATGAAAGAGAAACGCCCATACGCATCGGCTCTTGATTCAATAAACAACCGTTATTTGGCATTATCGACGCCTAGCTTACATGAGTTACGCCGCGTCCGACTAAAATAACCTCACAAACATATTTTGCTTCATTATCCATCCTATACTTTGTGGCCAAGACCTTGGGTAGTTTGGAAATGTTTAATAAAGCTTTTGATTACAGTACTCCCTTTTTCGATGTAATTATTCTTATACAATTTTGCAATATATCTTTATGTTGTAACATACTTTGTAAGATTTTTTTTACCTTTAAAGATTCCAATGCGTTGCAATATTCATGTTTGTTTGCATTATTTTATTTATTTCGTATAGTTTATTAATAATACCAGATCGATGATGAAGTTGCGTCCTCTTCAATCAACCTCGGGCAGACTTGACAACAATTTTCACTCACTTTAAGTGTCATCCTCCCTCAGTTTTGTTGTTGACAGGCAACATAATATGAAAGTTCCTTCAAGTACGTTATTTATTGTGCACAGTTCATCGAGATACGTTAGGGAATACATCCAGGATAATATAACCACTTTCTGGGCATAATTATACAGCAGATCCACTTCCTCTCTGCATCAGAAATACATTATTTTTATTTTATCGCCGATGTCTTACAAATAATGAAAGTGTATCGCAGGTTTGTCTGAATTTTTTATAATGAGGTGCTTGTTAAGAGTTTTGTAGAAGCACTTCCACTAACTTACAGTTGAAATAAATCTTAAAAGTTATTCCAATACAAAACGTTTTTAACTGATCTCGGTAATCAAAATCAATGTCTCGGTTGGCTACTTTGCTGGGTTGAGTAGCAACTGTTTTAAAGTAAGGTTTTCATAATTTGTTAAAGGGTGTGTGATTTGTGTTACCAGGAAAGCCCATATAATCATCATATTGCTCTAGTGCGTTACGGAATAGCCATGTAATCGTTATATTGCTCATTTGTGTTCAGGGAAGCCCATATAATCATCATATTGCTCAAGTGTGTTAAGGAATAGCCATGTAATCGTTATATTGCTCATTTGTGTTCAGGGAAGCCCATATAATCATCATATTGCTCTAGAGCGTTAAGGAATAGCCATGTAATCTTTATATTGCTCATTTGTGTTCAGGGAGGCCCATATAATCTTCATATTGCTCTATTGCGTTGAGGAATGGCCATATAATCTTTATATTGCTCATTTGTGTTCAGGGGAGCCCATATAATCCTCATATTGCTCTATTGCGTTGAGGAATGGCCATATAATCTTTATATTGCTCATTTGTGTTCAGGGATGCCCATATAATTAATCATCATATTACTCTATTGCATTAAGGAATGGCCATGCCATCTTCATATTGCGCTAGTGTGTTAAGGAATAGCCATGTAATCGTTATATTGCTCATTTGTGTTCAGGGAAGCCCATATAATCATCATATTGCTCTAGAGCGTTAAGGAATAGCCATGTAATCTTTATATTGCTCATTTGTGTTCAGGGAGGCCCATATAATCTTCATATTGCTCTATTGCGTTGAGGAATGGCCATATAATCTTTATATTGCTCATTTGTGTTCAGGGGAGCCCATATAATCCTCATATTGCTCTATTGCGTTGAGGAATGGCCATATAATCTTTATATTGCTCATTTGTGTTCAGGGATGCCCATATAATTAATCATCATATTACTCTATTGCATTAAGGAATGGCCATGCCATCTTCATATTGCGCTAGTGTGTTTAAAAATAGTCATGTAATCTTCATATTGCTCTAGTGTGTTAAGGAATAGCCATGTAATCGTTATATTGCTCATTTGTGTTCAGGGATGCCCATATAATTAATCATCATATTACTCTATTGCATTAAGGAATGGCCATGCCATCTTCATATTGCGCTAGTGTGTTTAAAAATAGTCATGTAATCTTCATATTGCTCTAGTGTGTTAAGGAATAGCCATGTAATCGTTATATTGCTCATTTGTGTTCAGGGAAGCCCATATAATCTTCATATTGCTCAAGTGTGTTAAGGAATAGCCATGTAATCGTTATATTGCTCATTTGTGTTCAGGGGAGCCCATATAATCCTCATATTGCTCTATTGCGTTGAGGAATGGCCATATAATCTTTATATTGCTCATTTGTGTTCAGGGATGCCCATATAATCTTCATATTACTCTATTGCGTTAAGGAATGGCCATGTCATCTTAATATTGCGCTAGTGTGTTTAAAAATAGTCATATAATCTTCATATTGCTCTAGTGTGTTAAGGAATAGCCATGTAATCTTTATATTGCTCACTTGTGTTTAAGAATAGCCATATAATCTTCATATTACTCTAGTGTGTTTAAAAATAGCCATATAATCTTCATATTGCTGTAGTGTGTTAAGGAATAGCCATATAATCTTCATATTGCTGTAGTGTGTTTAAAAATAGTCATATAATCTTCATATTGTTCTAGTGTGTTAAGAATAGCCATGTAATCTTTATATTGCTCACTTGTATTTAAGAATAGCCATATAATCTTCATATTACTCTAGTGTGTTTAAAAATAGCCATATAATCTTCATATTGCTGTAGTGTGTTAAGGAATAGTAATGTAATCTTTATATTGCTCACTTGTCTTTAAGAATGACCATATAATCTTCATATTGCGCTAGTGTATTTAAAAATAGCAATATAATCTTCATATTGCTGTAGTGTGTTAAGGAATAGTAATGTAATCTTTATATTGCTCACTTGTATTTAAGAATAGCCATATAATCTTCATATTACTCTAGTGTGTTTAAAAATAGTCATATAATCTTCATATTGCTGTAGTGTGTTAAGGAATAGTAATGTAATCTTTATATTGCTCACTTGTCTTTAAGAATGACCATATAATCTTCATATTGCGCTAGTGTATTTAAAAATAGCAATATAATCTTCATATTGCTGTAGTGTGTTAAGGAATAGTAATGTAATCTTTATATTGCTCACTTGTCTTTAAGAATGACCATATAATCTTCATATTGCGCTAGTGTATTTAAAAATAGTCATATAATCTTCATATTGCTGTAGTGTGTTAAGGAATAGTAATGTAATCTTTATATTGCTCACTTGTCTTTAAGAATGACCATATAATCTTCATATTGCGCTAGTGTATTTAAAAATAGCAATATAATCTTCATATTGCTGTAGTGTGTTAAGGAATAGTAATGTAATCTTTATATTGCTCACTTGTCTTTAAGAATGACCATATAATCTTCATATTGCGCTAGTGTATTTAAAAATAGCAATATAATCTTCATATTGCTCTATTGTGTTGAGGAATGCCCGTATATACTCCTACTGCTTTTCTAGTGTGTCCAGGGATTACCATTTTTTATTTGTGTTGAGAATTTATAGATTGTAGTTAATGTGTTTTTGTCGCCCGTTTCTGCTGTGTGTGTAGCAAAAATGAGACGGTTGTATTTTTGTTGGGAATACCGGCAATGGATGTAACAGGTAAATACTTCTACTAAATACTTCTACACGACCCCTTTTAGAGGGTAGGTCTATTTCAGGTTGTAGCAAACGCGATAATCATGATCCTCCCAGTATCCTTCATAAAAAGGGTTTAGCTCGTAGAATGTATTAGTCTGCACAATTTAGTTATATGCATTGCTATTTTAGTTATTTTATACGAGTATTCTGTTTTATGGGTCACTGTAAGCTTTTCGTTAGTCATTTGTTTAAAATTAATTCTAATATAGTAAAATAACATTATTGCCACTGAAATTTAACCCCAAAATTAAGTAGACCAATTTTAGGATGTTCTTTGTAATAATACTACGCCAAATCTATTTCAGCAGGTCTAAAGTACTGCAATTGTATTAGAGAACTTCTCTGCCACTGCAGTCTACTGTTTACTTGTGTGTTGTGTTGGGTTGGGGCTAGTTAATGTTTTCCTTTCGCTTATAGTTAGACTATTTTCTAAACATACAGGACATGTTTCCCTACAGTTTATACTTATTTACATATGTTTATATCAGATACTACTCACGAGCGTGCTAATGAAGAGTATTGCGATCTGTTGGCGTCTGTAACCCAAGTCTAAACACAATACTGACATATCAATAATTGTGAAAGAACTGTAAGCTAACTTGTTATCATAGCGTTGCTAATTATGCGTACAACCAGACAATGCTGTAGTAGTAAAGTAGGATGACTCACTCATTGGTCGCCAGACGCTCTTGTCTCGCCAATAAATGTAGACATCGCTAATCAAGTGCAATTATGTCTAACGTAGCCAGCATGCATAGCAAGTATGTGTGGTATCAGGCATACGGGTTTAGCGTCGAAGGGATGAGGTTTTAATACGTCAATGTAACTTGTTTAGAACGCAACACTCACTCAAAGTACGTTTTAGTGTTTTTTAAAGTAAACCTCGAAAATTGTTTATCATTTAATACGTTTGAAAAATTTTACAATAATGCAAAATCTTTATAATGGATACGGTATTTACGAAAATTAAGTAGTGCACTAGAATGTATACGTAAAATTGTAGGTTTTAAGAACCATTTTCAATATTAACAAAATATACTGAAAAAATTTTGCAACTTTATAAATTCGTTAGCATTAAACATAGAATTTATAAAAGTATTTTCTAGCGTAAAAACTAATGCAAATATTTTTTTTCGAAATAGATTGCATTAGCATCTACGCTGGTTTCTTTACTCGTTGCTCATCATGCTTCGCTTTTACTTAGAAAGCTTTGGCGTCTCTTGAATTTCTGTCAGAAACGAGTTTTTTTAAAAAAATAAACTGGTTTATTCTAGCCTATAGAGTTTAAATTTCAATTCCCGTAATGTTAGTGGGCTTAACAGTTTCTTGCTAGATTATTTAATTTTCTGTAAGCATTAAGAACTGACTTTCAATATTTGATATAGGGATAGTTGTAAATATAAATATAGGGGTAGTTGTAAATATAAATATAGGGGTAGTTGTAAATATAAATATAGGGGTAGTTGTAAATATAAATATAGGGGTAGTTGTAAATATAAATATAGGGATAGTTGTAAATATAAATATAGGGGTAGTTGTAAATATAAATATAGGGGTAGTTGTAAATATAAATATAGAGGTAGTTGTAAATATAAATATAGGGGTAGTTGTAAATATAAATATAGGGGTAGTTGTAAATATAAATATAGGGGTAGTTGTAAATATAAATGTAGGGATAGTTGTAAATATATATATAGGGGTAGTTGTAAATATAAATATAGGGATAGTTGTAAATATAAATATAGGGGTAGTTGTAAATATAAATATAGGGGTAGTTGTAAATATAAATATAGGGGTAGTTGTAAATATAAATATAGGGATAGTTGTAAATATAAATATAGGGGTAGTTGTAAATATAAATATAGGGGTAGTTTTAAATATAAATATAGGGGTAGTTGTAAATATAAATATAGGGGTAGTTGTAAATATAAATATAGGGGTAGTTGTAAATATAAATATAGGGGTAGTTGTAAATATAAATATAGGGATAGTTGTAAATATAAATATAGGGGTAGTTGTAAATATAAATATAGGGATAGTTGTAAATATAAATATAGGGGTAGTTGTAAATATAAATATAGGGGTAGTTGTAAATATAAATATAGGGATAGGTTAAACATAAAATTCTGTGGTCTTCAGAGGTTGGGAATTATTATGAATCAGCATTTTACTTCCTGTCCATTGTGGTATAACGGGTGCCTGCCGTTATGTTCCTCGCTATTTAAGGAATATGTATCGAATCAAGATTTATCCAGTTATGCCTGGTGTTTAGTGTTAGTTGCCGTACGTTTTAGATTTAAGCATAGAGCTTGAAAGCGAGGCGCGCAATTATTACACTAAGTTCTTGAAAGAGTTCTTGATTAAACATAGCTGTTAGTTGAAGTAGTTGGTAAAAATGATTTTAACATAAAAAAGTAAATTAAATCTAAACAAAAAATATTTGTTTAAACCTGCCAAATGTTACAAAGTGTAAGTATTTCCACGGATTGATGTTTTAATGTGTGCCTATTACATAGTAATGTTTGAAGTCGTAACTTAGTGTAGGAATTAACGATTTTCTGCACGAGTCATTATATTTATTGTGTGTTAATATGTAACCAAGTTTATGGATTAAGGTTTTAAAGATTGTATTAGGTTATTGGTTACGTTTTAGCATGTAGCTAAGTTTATGGATTAATGTTTTATTGCGTGACTTAGTTTATTTAATAATGTTTCAAGACGTAATTACATTTACGGTTTACTGTTTAATGTGTAAACATGTTTTTACGGATTAATGTTTTAATGCATAGCTATGTTTATGGATTAACGCTTTCTTCCGCCTATGTATACTTTAACAATGTTTTAATGGGTAACACGTTTTATTGGGTAACTAATTTTATGCATTATTGGTTTATTGCTCGACTAAATTTATAGATAAAGGTTTTAGTCTGTGACTTAGTTTACGGATTATTGTTTTATTGTGTGACTACGTATATTTAATAACGTTTTAATATGTAACTATGTTCAATGTTTAAACAAGTGTACGGATTAATGTTTTATTGCATGGCTACATTTACTTATTATGTTTTAACGTGTAACTAAGTTTATAGATTAATGTTTTAATGCGTGATTCAGTTGATTGATTCACGTTTTAATGCGTAGCTAAGTTTATAGAGAAGTGTTTTAATATGGGTCTTAGTTTGTATGGATTAATGTTTTAATGCGTGATTAATTTATGGTTGAATTTATGGTTGATTGATTCACGTTTTAATGCGTAGCTAAGTTTATAGAGAAATGTTTTAATATGGGTCTTAGTTTATATGGATTAATGTTTTAATGCGTGATTAATTTATGGTTGAATGTTGCCATCTATAACCGGGTTTACTCTTAATGTGTAACCAAGTGTACTGGTTAATATTTGAACGTGTTAATAAGATTCATGATTAAAGTTTTAATGAGTAACTAGGTTATTAATTAATGCTTTATTGCAAAGGTTTAAGTTTATGTTATTTAAGTGATTGGTTTTATGGATGTGTGTTCAAATGCGTAACTAACGTTACTGTTTAATGTTATAATGTGTAATTTTGATAAATACTTATTTGTAAAAACGTTTGTACATTGATTGTATGCTGGCTAAACACCAGGAACAGAGCACTTACGGAAAATGCCCGCATAAGTGGTAAAATGATTAACTGAAAGTGAGAATGCAATATTGATTCACGTAGAGTTAGAGGATTTCCTGACCTCTCACATTAAAGCAGCGGTCCTTGCTCCACACCACCCCCGACGGGTCGATAACCCCCCCCCCCTCAAGGGTCGTTCTGTTCCGTCTGTGTTCGATCAAGTCGAGATGGCGAGAGATACTGCCGCTTGAATAATTAGCAGAATCAGGTGTAATCGAATTAACTGATTTCACAAGCCTCGGTTGCTCGTTGACGGGCTAATGCTGTATTTGCATGCAATAACTTCCGCTGTAAATATTAAAGCAATCGAAAATGGTTACGTGAATAGGCGCTAAATTAATAACAAAGTAATATTCAAGCACCGCTCCAATTTATTTGTTACTATTTTGTGGTTTTAGAGGGATCAGTAATATTCATTGCTGAATAAAAATCAAAATAGTTGATAACTTAGGTTTGGAATATAGAGAACGGTCGTATTATCTGTGTTCAGGTTTCCAGTGGTCATATCGCTAATCGAGGTCATGGGGAATATGGACCAGATACGACCCTGAGCAGAGAGTAGAATAGGGAATGGTAGGTGGAATTATAAAAGATCTACGAAGGAGACGTAATGATTCCTGCTTACATGATTCCTTATTACATTGAAACGATTGGTCACGGCAGTTTGCTTGAAATGACGTACTATTAAAGTAGTAAGAGAGAATACTTTCTCTATGAAACGAGAATGTCGTATAAATATGTCTTGAGTTTGAAACGCGTACCCCCAGAGAGACGGTTTCAAAAACTTAACTTACCCGAACAAATTTTACGTTTGCATTTGCAATATAGAATGAATTAAAAATATCAATATGTAGGGTGGTAAAATTCATTGAAAGAGTGTCCCAGTATCGCAAAATGAAAATACATTTTTACACCTCCTATAGTAATTTATTTTGTTAGAGATATTTGTGTAATTAGTTATAAACAACCCCTAGTCCACCTGGTGTTAATTCAGTACGCACGTCAATATTACAGATGTGGGCTAAGTTTTGAAGGGATACGTAAAATATGCGTTTGGTGAATATTAAGGATTGGCAAACGCGTTTCCTCAACATTGTTGTCTTTATCAGAATATTGTTATAATCACTAGAGAAGCATTGTTGTAGAAACGCTTTTGATTTAGATGAAATGCGCTATTGTATCTCAGATTTTTAATTATGATTTATATTTTATTCTTGTTTCGACTTGAAAAAACCTTTTATGTTGTAATCTTTTTCTGTGTTTACAAGACATTATGCAGCATATTCAAACTGTTTTAAAAAAATGTATGAACTCTTTCGTAGAATATTTTATAAAACTAAAAAAACAAGTGAATATAAATGGATACAATAATATGTGTAGTTTGGAACTAACCAGCAACATTTTTTTCTTGTCAATAGTATTTGACACAGTTTGTTCCTGCCATTTGCAATCATGCACTTGGGTTTCTCTTATAGGAAAAAATTAACGTTTCTAGGTCTACCAAAATCCCTTTCATCATACGTCAGACCTCTCAGTAAGGGACTGTTTGACAAAAATATATAGATTATAATGTAGACGGTGACCAGCACTCTAAAGAACCCTTCTTTCTCAGATTACAAGTTATCGGCTACAGGTTTTGTTAAAAAAAGGTTTATCTTTTATCGTTTTCATTTTACAATTACATCTAACATACATTCAATTAATGTTTTCAGTGTTTCATACTGGTTTCAGAACATTTCCGAAATCCCGAAACCGTCCAGACTCATAAATTATAAATATTGTTCTAGCCCAGTGGCTTTCAACCTTTTTCATTTCATTCACCCCTAAAAAAGCTTTTCCAATGAAAAAGTACCCCTTATTCCTTGACGTGGTTAAGACAAAGAGTGACTGCCTGACTACCTTGTAAGTAATGGGCGGAGCGGGGGCAACCGGCTGTGTATACGATTTTTGTGTGTGGGCAACACGACAGACGGTTCTCTGAAAGTTTCCTACCATCAAATAGTAGACCCATTCCTGAATTTGTATTGTTAACTTAAATATAGAATAAATGTTTCTCATAGCTATACTATTCTGTGATTTCCATCGCACACAAACATACAAGCTCAACGCAATTTCCGAACAACAACACATCAACTATCTTGCCAACTACTAGCGTATTTGTTTCATATCTAAAGTGTGAAATATTCATGTCCGCCATTGCTAGGATTATTTTCCAGTATCCCTACAGATTTCTACGTACCCCTGGGAGTACGCGTACCACAGACTGGGAACCGCTGCTCTACACCATTCGAGATCCAACTTAGCGCGAAGTAAGACCTGCTTGTACCTTGTCCCGTTTCCTGAACAAACATTTTAGCACTATAGAATACAATAAACTTCAATAATGTAACCTGCAATGAGATATATAATACGAGAATTTGCTATTCTTGGCGGATGCTGATCAGTACTTGCGATAACGTCCACGTATTAAAACTATACGCAGGGATAGATTGAGTACTTATTGCCGACTGATTTTTATACAAGGTGGCGCACATAAAAGTAGCCTCGTAAAAAATGCAACACAAATGAAATGAAATCTGTTTATTTACGACATATCTTGGATTATTGCAACACATTACATATACGATAAAGAGCGTGTAGGACTCTGGCAAGATTGCGTCACACACCGACTTGCTGTGATGAATGCCGAGTTGACTTACGGACTTTGTTCTATTCGAGCTGCGATGTTAGCAACAACTACAGACGTTTGGACGAAATTAGGCTTATTTCTGGATGCATTTACAATTGTGCTGGTACTACGCCATTTTCGTAACGACACTTGAACCAACCTCTTGGCAGGAATAGTACTCTGGGTATTTCTCACGAAACATTTCAGGCATTTCATCAATTAAACCGCTTTGGACATGCTACTCTACAACAAAAACTCTCTGTTCCACTAAATACAACTGCATTGTGCTAAGTATCAAGTCTACATCCGGGGTGTTTGCTACGCTATTATGATTTTCACATTTGCAGGTTGTACACGATAAGGGAAACATAGAGGGAATTTCCCTCAATTCGGCATACACATTATACAATCTGGGCTATGTTTATGTGCGCCACCCGGTATAATAGAAATATTCTAGTAATAATATAATGGCATTTTAATAATCGTAATTCGTTAAGTGCAAGTCAGTCAGTTGTCCGACCTTGTATAAACTGTAACCCGTGCAGGCCTTCACTGGACGCAACTTATTTCCGAACCTAAAAAAAAAAGAATTAGAGGTCTGTGTTAACTTGTGAGGAATAGCAAATGAGAATAATTCGGTGTGTTTGTTGCAACATAATAGCCACTCAGTGGTCTTTGAGCACATGAAACCGCAGAATTAAAGGCGATTACAAGGTGCTGGCTTAGTGAAAGCAGATGCCGACACTACGTGGGCGCTTTGTGAAATGGCGCAGTATTAAATGTTAGGGATATCTTTTTATATTCATAATGCAATTTTATAGTTCTATGTAAACCTTCATTTCAAAAAAAATTAATGTTACCATGATACTTTTAATAATTATATTTCAACGCAACTATGCTTACTGTTATTTGAAATGAGTTAGTGGTTAAAACAAGTAAACATTTTGTATAAAATTAATTCCTACTGAAATTAACTAGAAAAAATTTTATCATTGTTTGCTTATTTCCAGTTTGTTTCTTTGTTTTATTCTTCCTATTTATTTTTAACCTCAGAGTAATATTTATGATATTGTGTGGTAACCATGGCAACAGTTTAGGGTAGCACAATTCATATACATCTTTGAGAAATGAATGTCTAGGTACTGGAACGTTGGCGCAGTGCCAAAGCGCCCTAGACTAGTACCTTCTAATATAGCACTAGGTACTAGCTAGACTCCGAACACGAAGATTTACAGGTCGAATCCCGATAGGCTCCCCACATTTTTATAATTTAATTATTGAGTAGATTTTTGAAAAACTGTATTAACATTAATTGTCATACACTGTAGGTTAAAAAAAATGTATTTAAACTTGATTAGATGAATAAAAACGTATTTTATTAACGAATCAATAATTGTACAAGATATATATCAGGAGAGTGTGAGCTAATATAAGGAATTGCATAATAAATAACATGTGTCGCGGAAAAGACAAAAATGATATTAATAACGCTGTTTCTCTTGGAAGGGAAATAGACATGATTCAACATTATAGATAATACGAGGCTACATTAATTTTCGTACATTAATTTTCCATTTATAGGCTATGAGGGAAATATGTATTGGGTGCTGCATCCTCAAAGTCTAACTATTTTCATCGTTTGCTTGTATACACAGTTTTAAAAATATTTTACTTTCCTTTATAAAACCTTTCATCATCAGTAACGCCTAGGCTCGTGTAGCTTATATTGCTGTAACTTCAGGCATATTCTGTATGTTGGGTCATGGTTAAATAACACTATTGTTGTGATTTTAAAGTGATTTTTGCTCAAATGAGGATTTTTAATTACATGGACTGAAAATTCCGTTTTAATGAAAATGTTTAAGTAGTTATATAGGTTTGCATTTGTGGATATGAACTATTTGTGTCCTTTTATAAACTATCAATGGTAGGCTTGAAAACATAGTAATGTCAGATACGGGATACAGTAAATATTTACTTTAATATATTTTGATCAAGACCTCATATCCTGGTACAGACATAACACTGAACTTCCCAAGCTATTGTACTCTTGAACCTCCCAAATTCATAACGGTTCATGAACTTTCCCGAGTTCATACAATATACGAACATTGAAAGACTTAAATTTTGCCTGTGAGGATGCGTATATTAGACATAACTAGATATAAAACTAGTTTCCTGGTGAGCTTTTTCATGTATATTTTAGTTACTTCATATTTTTTATTATCATTATTTGTCACAACACTACATAGTTATTGGTTTAATTGAATTTTCGCCGTGCGCGTACACAGGTCTATATAATTATTACAGTATAATGTTTTTATTACCGAGTTAGAAACATTTTACGTCCATTTCAACAGGATGCGTATATTAGACATAACTAGATATAAAACTAGTTTCCTGGTGAGCTTTTTCATGTATATTTTAGTTACTTCATATTTTTTATTATCATTATTTGTCACAACACTACATAGTTATTGGTTTAATTGAATTTTCGCCGCGCGCGTACACGTCTATATAATTATTACAGTATAATGTTTTTATTACAGAGTTAGAAACATTTTACGTCCATTTCAACATGCGTTGCTTCTTTAACAGATGTTCTATTTCAGCATGTGTTGATACTATAAGACAGAGTACTTCCTGTTCAATCTATTGAACTAATGAATGAACCTCCTAGTTTGCAGTTCCACTGAGCAGCAACCATATATATCTGTAGCGTTTGACTAATTTACCCACTTCATATTCTCTCCCTTTATTATTAATGTTCAGGTAATTGTACATAGCAAATGTGTTTAACATTATTTATCGAGATCGTTGCTGTTCATGACGAACTGGTTGTTAATTACTTATTACACTCTTCATATTCTCTCCCTTTATTATTAATGTTCAGGTAATTGTACATAGCAAACGTGTTTAACATTATTTATCGAGATCGTTGCTGTTCATGACGAACTGGTTGTTAATTACTTATTACACTCTTCATATTCTCTCCCTTTATTATTAATGTTCAGGTAATTGTACATAGCAAACGTGTTTAACATTATTTATCGAGATCGTTGCTGTTCATGACGAACTGGTTGTTAATTACTTATTACACTCTTCATATTCTCTCCCTTTATTATTAATGTTCAGGTAATTGTACATAGCAAACGTGTTTAACATTATTTATCGAGATCGTTGCTGTTCATGACGAACTGGTTGTTAATTACTTATTACACTCTTCATATTCTCTCCCTTTATTATTAATGTTCAGGTAATTGTACATAGCAAACGTGTTTAACATTATTTATCGAGATCGTTGCTGTTCATGACGAACTGGTTGTTAATTACTTATTACACTCTTCATATTCTCTCCCTTTATTATTAATGTTCAGGTAATTGTACATAGCAAACGTGTTTAACATTATTTATCGAGATCGTTGCTGTTCATGACGAACTGGTTGTTAATTACTTATTACACTCTTCATATTCTCTCCCTTTATTATTAATGTTCAGGTAATTGTACATAGCAAACGTGTTTAACATTATTTATCGAGATCGTTGCTGTTCATGACGAACTGGTTGTTAATTACTTATTACACTCTTCATATTCTCTCCCTTTATTATTAATGTTCAGGTAATTGTACATAGCAAACGTGTTTAACATTATTTATCGAGATCGTTGCTGTTCATGACGAACTGGTTGTTAATTACTTATTACACTCTTCATATTCTCTCCCTTTATTATTAATGTTCAGGTAATTGTACATAGCAAACGTGTTTAACATTATTTATCGAGATCGTTGCTGTTCATGACGAACTGGTTGTTAATTACTTATTACACTCTTCATATTACTTGCGACCAGACTATTTTTTTAACTAAAAGTTGTTAAATCGTTAACTTACACTCGTAGAAAACGTTTTCGTCTTACGACCGTAATATCAAAAATGTAATGAATAATATTTTTTTTTTTTTGAGCGACATTTATTTAATTTTTTATATTTCTCTTCTAATGAATTATATTTTGTTTTTCTCATAACTCTTTACAAGCTCTGTAAATATAATCATGAACATTAACAAAGGACATGTTTTGAGTAAATATTTAAATAAATACGGCGTGGGAAAACGTTAAATATATAGTCTATGTTCCAAAAATCATGTTGATTTGTCGATGTTGTCTGCGTAACGGAATCAGATCGGAAACTTTTATTTGTTCAGTGTTCAATTCAGATAATTGTGGAAGTAGATAATGCTAATACGAGTTAATTATCCATGACCAGTTTACCATAGTTAAAAATTAATGACAAGCTTCCCAACCAACACAAAGTTTCATTCATAGCGCCAGAAAGATTGTGCAAGTTGTTATTTTATTCCATCAGTTTTTTTTCAAACGGAATTATTAGTAGCCTATACTGGAATGTACAAGTTGTTATTTTGTTCCATTCGTATTTCTTCTAACAGAATTATTACTAAGCTGAAGAGTTTTCCTTTTCTTTACTCTATCTCAGATTTATTTTCGTTAAACAAATAAACTTGGTGCATTTATTCTATTGAAACAAAAATAAGGAAACTAAAAATAGGTCTAAAAGCATGCATAGCCTTTGTGTTAATATGCAGTTAGTGCAAATAAGCGTGGAAAAGGAAAATGGTAATAAAAGGTTTTTTTAAATAATTAGTTCACTAAAAATCTCAACCCTCGTGGTTCCAGACAAGACAGATGTTTAGGGATCAGTTATTGCCATGTATAGGACTTGTCTGAGTTTGTGTAGTTTTAGCAGTAAAAGTGGACTAGCTACCCACCTTGGTGGACACCATGTTTTAGTCGAGGCGCCAGTTGTTTCTGGGCTGGCTGGGTTGAACTAACAGAGTTAAAAGACTGAAATGAGCCGCGGTCTCGTCAGAAACGCAAATCCCCATGACCCTAACAAGCTGCTTGAGCCTGTACGTAAGGATTTGGGGCAATTGCAGCCGAGACATAGGAACGATACACTTATTTTGCTTTATTATCTTTGATTTATGTATCCTATTTTTTACTCATGATGATTGTCTAAGTGTGCTTTTTGATTCTTTAAAAACAAAGAATGAATATATTTTTGGTGACAGCTTTAAGCAGCTGTTTCAGTTACACGGGGTGATAATACCGGTTGAGGCATTTTCCTGCTCGGCTTTAGCCTGATTGTCTTTAGTTTGTAATGTAAAATATTTAATAGAAGCATTCATTATTGACAGGTAATTGATTTTTATGGAATAATAGCTTACCCGACGCGCGTTGCTAAGATATTACCAAGAAAGAATGTCACGCAAACTCGTTATGAAAAATTCAATTTAAATTTTGGCATTGGAAATATATTTCTTTACATTACGAAAACGTTTTGGAGTCTTGTTTTAATTCTACTTATTTATTCGAGCGCTTTTTACACTTAAATTTCCCAATACGATTATTATCCTTTTTTTAATTTTTACGAAGAATTGAGTTATTGAATTGTTACGGTGTGGTGTCTGAAAAAGTACTATAGCCCCTGTCCAAAGTATATGAAATCAATATGGTTCATACATAACTAAATACATTTATAAGTTTTTCTGGGGTTGAAGCGTATAAATAACAACCTAAAAAACAAATTAATCCATCTAATTTTATATCCATTGCGTTAAAAGAATACGTTATAACATAAAAAGTAAATTGATCAATTTCGTTTAGTAAGTTTTACTTTTAAATTGATACATGTATTTATTGTTTTTCAAATATACCTGTATACATTGAAGAGGTTTTCTTCATATCAATAGCAATTTAAGTTCATAATGTACAATTATTAAAATAGAACATACGCGTTAAAACAGCTGCTATGCAAACTAATAGGCTACTTATAAAATACTGTGTCAAGTATTTATTTACCGTTCCGACGTGTTCGATTTTAGCTAAAGAAATTATACCGAGAAAGTCATCATGGGTACGAAAGAAATATGAAAACTCTCGCTAACGCCGTAAAAGTTCAAAAGTTTGGAAAATAAAAATAAACCCCCCTCCACCCCAACACACGTAAAACTATACAAATTTAACGGGTTTGCTTAATTTTTTTGGCTTGATTACTCGCAAGTGCCTCGAAATATAATTAAATGTGCTGTTGACTTACAAAAATTACAAAATTAAGAAAGCACTATTAGTACCACGTTTCATCCGGCACACAAACCTTATAGAACTATAAAACTCGCACACGCCCTATTTTTTGGCGATAATAAGTCGCAAAATTATTCCAAAGGATAAAAAAACAGTTGAATACCCTATTCCACACACAAAACAGAAAATATTGCATTGGACATTTATTTGAATACGTTTTGTTTATATCGCCAATAAGCAATAGAACTAACACCGCACCAAATCGTGTTGATTTAATTGGGAAATATTAAACAAGTTTAATTACATTTCGAGACATTTTACGAGTTACTACATCCAAAAAATTAAGCTAAATCGTTGAATTTGTAACTTGTAAAGTGTGCCGTGGAGGGGAGGAGGAACTGCTATTTTCCAAAATTTATTTTTGGGGCGTGATCGAAATTCTTTATATTTTTTTTCGTATTTCTAATGGTTTTTTTCATCGCACTGTATAGTTTTTATTATTAAAATGGAACACGTGGTAACGGGAAATAAATACCAAAAATCGTACGAAATCAAATATTTTCTCTTAATTTAAATGTTGGCTGCGTGTCACAGCTTAATTACTGCCATCTATTGATGATCGACCTTTTTGTAAGAATAATATTACCGCTACCTACTCTCGAGAGTTTTCGCTTTTTGGTACATTAAAAATAATTTTCTGTATTTAAATTTCAAGTATTTGTTTAATAAATCGATATATTTCTAATAAATATGACTAGTATATTATTAAAAAAATCGCTGAATGCACATCCAAGTACTATGCTATAATGAGACAATTAATTGAGTTTATATTTTCTCAAAGCCTGTTTCCAAAATTATATTGAACACATATTCCTGTTACGCCCGGCAAAATTTTCCTTTATTGTAGGGATGAATAATTGTATAAACAATACACCCCTCCATGCCATGCGCAGCTTCCAGGTCAACGCTCCGACGAGGAAATTCAGCACACCACAATTTAGGACAACTCGTCTACCTCGAGATATTTACCGTCTTTAAGTTTTTCATGTATAGTTTATCTTAGGTCATTACTTTGTTACTTCGCACGGGGTTTTGGACGTTGGCCAACTCCTGTGTCTGCCATTGTACTCATTTATAACGCTGCAGTTTTATTTTGTTGCATAGCATAAAAATAAACAAGCGCCGCGAGATTTAGAACTAAAGTTTTATTTTTAGATGTCTGGAAGTTTTTGAAAACACTATTAGATATTTTAATATATTAGATACATTTGTCAAAATGAATACACGGGGTCTGTTTTGCATTGTTTTCTCCAAAAATCAAATATTTTTCATTGCAATCGTTAAAGTATCAAAAGTATTTGAATATAATATTCAATAATAAATTAATTTTGCTTTTATATAGACATTATTTTGTTTAAATAATGTAATTTTCATGTGAATAAAATATAAAATACAGATAAAGAGACAGTAAAAATTATCATTGCAACTGCTTCGTCGGTAATTAATTAACTCTTGCTTAAGGGCAAAATGTATTGCAAGAAATAAGATCTTCCAATATAATATATCGTTCAGAATTATCAAGAAATTAGGAATGTACTTATGGGAAGAATATCGTTATCAATGGCTGTAAAGCTGTTTGGCTTCGAGGTTTTATCCTTGGAATTTAACATTTATACATATTCCATTTGGTTATTAATTTTTGTGATAAAATTGACATCTTCAAAGAGAAGCGAAAAGCTGTTCAGTAGGTGTTGTGAGTTATCTTGTCGGAGCAAGTAGTTTGTGTGGAATCAGACAATAGGGAAGCTTTATAACTCGTATAATACGGCCAAGAAGGAAAACTAGGTGTTGGGGCTGAATTCAAGGTAGAGGGTTATTTTGGAGAAAGTAACTGAGGATTACATAATCCCATATCGTAGCGTTGTTAAGCAGAAGAAGATTGCTTTAGATAAAGAATTCTTAGATTGACGCAGAAGAGGTAACTCTTCTCTTACCTGGGTTTTGTTAAGTCACGCAGTTACTTCGCGAAGCTGGCAAGTTGCAGGAATAAACTACAGAGGGTATCTTGTAAGAAGGTGGAATTCACGTTTCCAGCAATATAACGATATAGTATGATGATTGAAAAAGAATCACATTTGTATTGGTTGATCATCTGTTATACTTGACTTATCTTGCGAGGTCCTCAGTATAGTATTTAATCTACCTACTTCAAGATGGTCGTTTGAATTTTTACTTTTTTCATATAAGACGGTTCCTTTTTTCATCTAATTCTACAGAATCGTTTGTTTTTATTTTATTTCCCTAGTCACCCTCAAGAAGTCTTTTAAACTACTGCCTAGATTTATTTGTCTTTGGTACTAATATTTCATCAATATTTCTGCTAATATTTTCTATTTCCTTTCCTAGTTAGTTTCATACAGTAGTCTTGTTAATTCAAGGTAAATGGGGACAGAGACCCCCATTGAATTACCGAAAACTCGGATTACATGGAAATACGTTCCTGTGCATCAGAAACAAATTGGATTTTTAATGTATCCTAAAATAATTAAAAATGTACTAAATACGTTTACAGAACTTTGTATGGTCATTTCTTGAGAGCTTGACTCATTTCCTTTGCATATCGTTTTGATATAAACATTTTTCGGAAGCCCGAATTATTTCCTTTGCGTACCGCAATGATATATACATTTCTTGGAAGCCTGACTCGTTCCCTTTGCATAGGACCTACCGTATTAATACAGACATTTTTTGGAAGCCCAGCTCATCTTTCTATAAAATAGGCTAGAATTTAACGGAAGCTGGAAAAATCGGGACTCGGAATTTAGAAACTACTGATTGCTAATAAAATATTTTAAATCTCTGAATTTTTTTCTTGAAATTCGTCTGAAATTACTTTATGATCATTGATATTGTAACACTGTTTGCTTACAGCTCTTTCATGAGACTATTTTCTCTAAGCTGTGAACATCTGTTTATCATTGTATGAGCAAATTTACTGCGTCGTAGTTCTATAGCTATAGAGCGGTGTAGCGTAGTGGGAGTTACGTAGGCAACTGATACAGTACATACACCGAGTACACTTCATCTCCTACGTCCCTAATAGAGTGACTTTCTCTCATACCTTGGACGTTTATCAACGCTCTCGATAAAACTTGATCTGTTTTTATATTTGTAGAATGCAGTTATAGTTATTTGTATAGCTAGCACAACCTCAGATACATTGACATCTGTATCCAAAAGTTTTAGTAACTGTTCAATAGACGCGTGAATAACGCGTACTGTATTTCGCATGTGTAGGTGTATTACTTCGTAAATATTGCATTATCACCATATGTGTATTACTTTTCAGTTTAAAATTTTATACGTAACTTTTAGCGATCAGTTGGTTGTGAATTTAATGTTTTATTACATTATACGTTCTCACACACAGACGTTAATACCAGACAGGGTAAAGTAATTAATTTATTTTCAATGAAACAAAATGATAGATTTCATGAATTGTAAATACGTATCTTATTATTTGAGAATATCAGATTTTAACCGTAGAATACGCCTTTCACAAATAAAAACAAAATTCTTATAAATTTTACCTGGTGTGAGAAGACAGCCTTAAACAGTAGAATAGTCTTTTAAAAATAAATCAACAAGAGAATTCCTTTCAATTACACATGTGTATCTTATCTGAGAAGATTTTAACTGACAGATTATAACTGTAAGATACCCTTTTAAAAAAATACAGAATTTTCATTAATTTTACGTAGGTATCTGATTTGAAAAGACTGTAGAGTACCCCTTTCACAAATTAAGCAAAACAGAATTTTAATGAATTTTACATACGTATCTGGCGTGAGAAATTTGTTGTATATATTTCTTATATAGGATAAAGACAGATCACAAACAATTTAAACATTCAACGTTTCGAATTTCTTTCCGAAATTCGAAACGTTGAGTGTTTAAAACTGCAAAATTGTCTGTGATCTGTCACTAGCCTACATTAAAAAAAAAAATTAATAGTTTTAAACATATTAATAGACATTAAATAAAAATAATAGAAAAAATTTGTTGTATTTTTCCTGGGATTCGGTTGGATAGATTAGTCACTTTCCTACTACAAATACCAGCTCCAGCCCAAGTATTTGGATTCCAAAAATAATAATAATGTTTATTATTCACAAGTAGCATTTTTTAAAAGGATATTTTGTTTTTATTTTACAAAAATGAAGGTGTAACAGTTATGATAAATAATTCATATGTATAAAATAACTCACATGTAGAGAATAATTAGGTATGTGACCGTGTGGTACACGTGGTAAAATGGATACCCTCCACCAGGTGGTTTTAAGTTTCTTCCTAATCGTACCTATATTCACAATTATTTACTTTCTACTACAAAAAGTGGGTTATGTAGTCGAAAAGTTGATAGATGCATGCAAATAATTATTTTTATAGATGACAAACATTTTATAGAAACAATTAAAAGTAAATATAATGACAATATAAGTATGCAATTATATATAGTTACTATTAGAATACACAATTGTGAATTTAGTCATAATGAAAATGTGGGGGGAGAGTTACCATGTTTTTTATCTTTGCACATTTTGAGGTTATGTTCCAATATTAACGCAAGTGCTATTGTCGCACGATAGATAACCGGCAGGTCAGTCTGACAAAGGGAAAGCCAACGGCCCGGTGATTTTCAAGGTGAACTACTGTCTCCCCTCTCACACACAAACACACGCACCCATTTACAGACTCGGTGTTATGCACATTTAATTTCCCTAATTATTCTTGTTTACTCTCTCTTTTCCGTGTCATTAGAGCCGCCCTCGCTTTAGTAGCTTATCTCCTATTGTGTTTTGTGGAAACTCTAGGAGAGTGATGTATGGTGGGTGTTGCCTGCTTTAATTGCCGGTTGGGTGTTGTCAGATTTATTCAGTTTCGGGGGTAATTAGTTAAATTGCTTAGCTCTTTTTGTGTTTTAAGGGTGAGTTGGGTTTGGAGATGTGAATAGCGGTTGATGCCCATCGTGCCCCGCCCTTAACGCATTATTTGGTAAGCGGCTTTGGAGCTTGAGAAGAAATGTGTTTTTGCTATAGTTTGAAGAATTTTTGATACGGTCTAAATTGAAACTATTAAATATATTCCGATGTATAGAATTTTTTTATTTTTTAGCCATATATCGGATTGCGTGTATATTAACGGTAAGCAAATCCAATTAATTACGTAATGCTACAACATAAACTAGTACTAACGGTAAATTTTTTATGTGTCTCGTCATCGTAACACATTTCTCCTGTAGAAGGAATGTACTCCAGTCAAGACCGTATGTTCTAATTAAATACAAAAAAACAACCAACCGCATTAATCAAATTCTTTGTGTTACTAGATTCACTTTATGTACATTTTGATTACATGGTAATCATCTTTAAAAGTACTTCTAACGATGATTACCATAATCGAAATGTACATAAAGTGATTCTAGTAACAAAGATTTTTTGTGTTGCGGTTATTAGGTTTTATTTATTTAATTAAAACATTTTTCCACAGTGGACAACAAATTTATTAACCGTATATTCCGTTCCCTCGAAACAGAGACAGCCCAGCACTTCTTCCGTTATACTGTAGTATTACCGTATATGAACTCGTTCTCTGCTGCTTGTTACTTACTAGTAAGTCTGCAGAACTTACTACAGCCGAAAAGTTTTGCGAATTTGTAAAGCGTTTTTATGTTTCGCAATTATATTCTGTTACAAAAACATGCATTGTAAATACGAGTGGCATATTCCTAAATATTCAACAATGACATATAATGAATTAATCTTGTGGTGCAATTTGGTGATAATGTTTTACTGATTTATATTTATTTATTTTAAAAGTATGTGGTAAAATGTAGTCATTATGGGTCGGTCGCTCATTATTTAAACTGCATAACTCATGTTTTCGCCTCTTTAGAAGCAAACGTTATTGGCAAAAGCTAAATGTGAAATACATCTTGCATACACCACCGGTGGTACATTACAATCGTCGTGTACTACCATTTGTGTCAGAGACAGAAAAGGTTTAAATTATAGGTTCGTTAACCTAAATAATCTTTTTACTAAAGGTTTAAATGGGCGTGTCTCGTAAATTTGTCACACATTTTTTAAAAGCGGGTTTGTAAAGGGAAAGATCGGGAACTTCTCCTTAAGAAGCCTCTCTAAACGTCGAATGTTTTCGGAATATCCAGTGTGAAATGTTCGTCAGCGTAAGTATTACCAGGTTTTGTGCGCTCGCAATGTCCATAAAATTTCATCGACGCCGCGTGCTAAATTTACCATGGCTTGGAGAAAAATGATTGTACGCAGGGAAACAAAAACGCGCTGTATTCTTGAGACCTTAGGTTTTCGTGTTTGAGTACAGACGTTTAGCTGTGTAAAATGTAATTTGTTTTAGGCTTTAAAGTTGATGAAATGTTCCCACCCGAAGGTAGACATTGAATATGAAATATTTCGCCATAGTATTGGAAGGCGAAATTCTTGCGTATTTATTAACCTAATACGATGATTGCATATTTACGTAAACGTAACAGCACTTTTATAATAGAAGAGAGATAAATAGTTATATGTAAAACTCACGTAAGAGTCAAGGGATAGGATTAAATTTCATTTCCTACTACCAAATAGTTACATATGCTTAAAATTAACCAATTTAAATCTTTACAACAATGCCCTGCGTGTATAAATGTTTTTAGAGAATTGGCAGCATTTTCATTTAATAAAAACAGTTTTTGAATTATCATTTCATTTTTGTTTAATTCTGAAATATAATTTTGATTTTTAACTGAAAACATTTCTGGGAATCTGTATTGTAAACAGTTTTTTCCTAATATATAAACGTCAATAAACCTACATTCCATGTTTCAACCAACTAAGCATTTAAAGAGAGGTTTAGATTATATTACTGGACGAGTGTTTTTTTCAAAATTACACAAGTATTAAATTGTTTTATACTGTGATTAAAATAATTTTATTTTGGTTGTGTATAATTTATTTTAAAAGAACTGCACAGTAAATAATAAAAAAATTTTAATACATAAACGATTACACTATTTCATGAAATTCGGTTTATGAAAAAAATGGTTTATGAATTTCCATAGTTGTGCGTTTTGCAACAAATTCGTTTTACTAACTATCGTCTATGAGGGATGTAAAAGGCTGACGTATACAAAATGCGGGAAGGATATGAGGTAGCATTAAGGTAAAGACTCACAACTCTCTGATCTGGAATCTGTAGAGTCCTACACGCATCATGTGGTTGGAAGTACCTAATCTGTATCAGAGTTAAAGCCATAGTCATGTATTTTTTTGCGTTATATGTTATAAGCTGCCACTTGGCTTTTGGGTAGAAGTTGTGTATTCTTCGTCATCCCTCATCGGGGCCATAAATCGCATCCTACCAGTCCTAATCCTTAGATAATCTTACTAGCATGCTTCCGTGAACGCCTTGTTTACATTTTTTTAAATTTATACTACACAATATAAAGTATTAACAAGTAACAAAATAATCGTGAACCCTTTGAGTCAAGCACAAGGGTATATGTTTTTGAAAATTACTTCCACCCTCCCCTCGCCCTCGGCCTCTCGCTTCGGCCATCTCCCAAGTCCCAGCTTATAAAATATAACCTATACTGCTCTATATAGGAAGTACCATGAAGGAAGATTTAGAACAAACTTAGGTGTAATGAAAGAACAATAAATATGACTAAGGAGGAAACTTTGTCTTTCCAAACTTTGCATGTGGGATTTGGATTCTCATAAACTCTTATTTATCTAACTTGTTCAGGCGTGATATTTGTTTTTTTTAAATTGGGTTTAATGTTGTACTTGTACAGATTTGAGAGTAAAGAAATGGATATTTATAAACAGCTTTAAACTACGAAAAATCCTAGTTTCTCTTATTTTTTTGGAACTCCATTAGTTATTAAAAGAAAAGGTATCCTTATCTGCATACAGCACGTCATTAATGCACTAAATATTTTGTTGATACATATATAGATTTGCATTTAAAAACAAGTTAGTAAAAATATTTACCTGATTTCAGATTGCGCCTTCGGCCAAAAAATTATGGGGCGTGGAGGAACCTAAAGATGAACCAAAAGGAATTCTAAACCTAACAGACCATCAAATGTGGAGAGATTCCACTTGGAGCACATCAGGTGAGTTTTGTGTTTTTTTTTTTAGTTTTTTGTTTTATTTGTGATGAAATGAGTTTCGGTGGCGATGAGGTAGTTGATTGGCATTAATTTGTTTGGTTAAAGCACCACGTTGGCAAGATGGTTTGGTAAAAAGGGAATCGGCCGTTCCCGACCTGTGTGCCTCTCTGTGTGTTGATTTTGGCCCGCTTTAGGTATGTTACATTTCCCTGGCACCATCCATGTCGGGAAGGTTTTTTAAATTTTACTTAACTTGGGGAGGCGTCTGGTAGGTAATTTAATGTCATACTTAGGCCCAGACATTTTCTAATTGCATTATTTAGTACTTATAAAACCTTTCTAGGTTCTATATTAGGCTGGAGGTGTTGCTCCTAGATTTGTCTATCAGTTTTCTTCCTTTCCAATATTGGTAGGTTCTAAGGTTAACTTGGATGACACAAAAGGATAGTCGTCATAAAAAGTTCATTCAACTCCCACATCAGGAATGACAAATTAGGTGGAGGGAACTGGGCTGGATTCTGGACTTGGAAAGAGTGACAAGAAAACAACAAACCAGGAAGAAGTGAATATGAATCGGGTCATTCTCAAAATAATAAACTTATAATTTTGTGTCTTTGGATGAAACGAAATATGAGTTGAAATACTTGTTGTTTATGTTCTTGGTAGAATAATTGTTGGATGGGCAGTGAATACAATTATTTTATAAATACAACTCGTAGAAAAATTGATTTTTAGAAAATTAATGTTAGTGAAGTCCGGTACAAAATTAAAATTAGAAAGAATTGTTTATATCCGAAGAACCAACACTTGGTTGAAAATATTAGTTCATTTTTATACTGAACGAATAGAATTTGCAATGCTTGAGAATATTTACAAATGAAACCACTATTAAAATTATTTACTGCAATTTGAGACCATTCTATTAATAGAATATTAAAGTTCTTAAAATTATTAACTCAAACTTGTAGGTAACTTTTTCGACTAAAGATTTCTTCAAGCTTACGTTTCTGCCGCTAGGATCGCTGCAGTTGTGTTTCTAGGTTTCAATTCTTGAAAGTTAAAAGTGATGTGATGGAGAAGTATGAGTGATCTGTGTCGCGATTGTTCATTTTTATATTGCTATGTTTGTATATTCCGTATTGTTCTAATATGTTTAATTTGTGTAATTAGAACAATACGAAATATACAAACATAGCAACGCAAATAAAAATGGCATTCTAAATAAACAAACGCGACACAGATCACGCATACTTTTCGATCACATCACTTCTAGAATTGGAACCTAGAAGCACAACTGCAGCGATCCTAGCGGCAGAAACAAGAGGCTGAAGAGTAAATAAATGATTGAAAATTCCATTTCTATAACCGTTCGAAGAATGTTTTTCAGTGTTAGCTTAGTACTTTACTCATTTTAGAAGTCCCTAAGTGGTTTTTTTTATCGCAGAAGGATTTTTTTATGTCATTTGCACTAAAACTACACATACTGTACAAACTGCGTTAACCTTTCTGAATGCATGATCAACGATTTCACATGGCAGCACATAATTGCTCCGCTGGCGTCGGATCAGATATTTATGGATACTGGAGTGAGAACTAACTGGCTGTAAGGAAGGGCCATCAAAAATGACCTCCTAATTCCAAAACCTTTAATTTAGTGTTACAGAACTAGATAATATCAAATCGCTTTGGTGTGCTGCAGAGTACATACCCTGACCCTTTCTATTTTTAATGGTTTTTCAATACATAATTTTTTCTGTAATTTCACGTTAAACCCAACGATCATTTGCGTTTATTGCTCATTTAACTAAGTTATTGATTGGGCAACTCGATAATATTCGTTTTATCTCTATTTCCATTTCACAAAAATTTTTCAAAATTATCCGTGATTTGTTTCGGAGGCCTGTTTTATTTCCTTCCTTAGGTAGAAACACACAATAAACCACTAATTTTTACACCTTATTTACGCCATAAAGTTGTATTAGCCACTTTTTTTTAGTGGTATGAGGTTAAATATAGGTGGGTGTATTTGCAGAGACCTATGAACCTTTTTGCCTTCTATTTTCATCTTTTAAAGTATAACGCTCGCGCGACACACACACACACACACACACACACACACACACACACACACACACACACACACACACACACACACACACACACACACAAAACAATCATTCTATTATTTTATAGTTATGTTAGAAACCAACATTTTTTCAAAAAATGGCAAAAGAAATTGATATCGAAACTTTAATAAAGATCGAATATGTTTCTGTAGGGATCTGCTTAAGGTCTAATCTTTGACTTCTTACGTGTTTAAGGTAAGCTCTCGATATACCATTTAAGTTTTGGTGGGCGGATCTAGTAATGAAACAGCTTTTGTTTCATTGATAGTTTTATGTGATGTCAGGGCATGAAAACATTTTTTTCTTGTCGGTTTAGTGGCAAGGTTGGTAATGTAATTGTAGTTGAACACGGGGTTAGCTGTACTGGCTAGACGATAGCTACAATCCCGCCAGGCTGTGTGAGGTTTGTGGGCAGAGCAACAAGGCCGTCTGCAAATGGAGAGTAAAAAATTAAATGACCTGTTTCCTGTTCAAAGTAGCTCACGAGGAAGGATATGTGCCAGAAACTAAAATCGAGATCTAGCGGTTTTTCAAATAATAGTAAAACAATAGAATTAAAATGAAACAGAAAATATTCTCAGCGTTTTAAAGGATAATAAATTCTGTTAAGAGCTTAAAATTTCTGTAGGAGGTAACAAACTATTTGAATTTTAGCTGAAAAATGTTGAAAATTGTTAATGTGTGTTTCTTTCGAGTTTTAAATGTTGATTTGTTTGTATAGTTACATATAAAAGCCTGGTTATAGGGAAGAAATCGGAAACGATACAGCAGTTGTGCTTACACGTTTACATAGATAGTTGGTGCATGTGCCTTGAGGCTTCACTCTCGCTTGGCCATATGCAACTTCTGTAGTGTCTGTAATGGCGCGTTATTGTCCATCTTTGTCCGTAGTTGTAACTTATTGTCGACAGGTTTCTAGCAATTTAACCTAGTAATAAAACTGAACTAGCCCTAGCAATTATAATAGAATGAATCAACATTAACGCTTGACGATGGCTAATTTGTATTTGTTCATCTGACTTAGAATACCAATTTCTACGATTCTGCGTTAAATCGTTGTGCATAATTATTTTTGCAAAAAGTATGGTCTTTCAAAATAGCATAAATTAATAACAATTGCTACAGGCTTATTTGTAATAAGAAATATCTGCGGATATCATTAAAATTCTGTTATTTCGCCTTTTTTAAGTTGGAAAAAAACATTCACCGGCCGGCGATATAAATGGAAATTCTTATGATTTTTTTGGTTTCGGTTCGCTACCATAGAAAAGAATTTGTGGAAACTTGCACATAACTTAATCTTTGGTGTTCATTTCTCGTAGAAAAGTGGTAAATTTTGCGTTTTTATCTAGAATTATAATTCGTGCTACGCATATTATCCAGTATGGCTAACCACATTTGGTCAAGTTAGCGCGTGGCCTCGAAGGGCGAGCATAGGCGGGGGAAAATTTAAGTTAGCATAGACCGTTCCATAGACATTATAATACGACGTATAGTATTTATATTACAATAATGTAGATTTGACAAGGCCGAAATGCCGCTATAAATATTATTTCATTTGATTTGTCATATTAACCAGATCATTTACATAAAGTTTTGAACAAATTTACTTTTATCAGTTTTCGTAACGACCGCAACCCCTGCAATTCCTTAGCGAAGGCCTTTGATGCAACACGCACTACATAAACAAATGTTTTTCTATTGGGCTAGCTTTTTGTTTTCTATCGGTCGATGGCGAGCAAGCTTACAAGTGAAGTTATATTTTTTAGTTGTAATTTCTATTTCTACTAAAGTACGTAAGTTTGAGCCAGCTTAACTGCGGTGTTGACGATGTATAGAATGGTGCTTATTTTTTACTATATTATAAATCGAAATAATTACGCAGTTATTACTAAATAGAGAAATATAACGTAATGAGCTTATGAAACGCAAAATTGTTTCAATATGATTGAATACCTGAAATTGGTTAAACAACAGTATCTAAAATTGCAAATATACTAAACCTACACCTGTAGATCCAGAACTTGTATTATAAACATGCAACGCTGTTAGATGTTGTATAACAAAAAAAACTTCTCCCAAGAGTGTCTGTAAGTATTTAATAGTTGACCCGTCATTTAATTGGTTAATTGGTATCTCATAGTGCATGTTCATATTTGTAATGACGTGCCCTATATAGTGGTATTCGTTTCTATGTATGATCCACCTATACGTGGGTCATTCGCATGGAAATGTCATATCCATGATTAAAGCAAATTAAGCGTAATATGATATACAAATTAAGCAGGGCTAGAATCTGTAGAATAATAAAAGTATAGGTGAATGTTATGTGTGAAGCTCAATTGAAATTCTTGGAGTTTTCATTAGTCCAGTTACGTTTTGTGACAAAAAGCTTCCATGTCTAAATTAAATTTTTTTTAAAATGTCCTCGCCTATTATGATTGTTTAAACTACTTATTTTCAAATACTTCAGTAATAGCTATTTATCTACATTTATTGTTCTTATATATATATATATATATATATATATATATATATATATATATATATATATATATATATATATATGAAGTTAATATATTACTATTGTAAGTAATTTTATCCACCATTAAGTGCAATGATTTTACCTTGAGTGATGAGACGCCTTTCGGTCACTTGACCATTGTCGAATCACGATTCGACAATGGTCAAGTGACCGAAAGGCGCCTCATCACTCAAGGTAAAATCATTGCACTTAATGGTGGATAAAATTACTTCAATAGTAATAAAATATATTAACTTCATAAAGTCAGTGCAACGGAAAAACAATGGATAATGTAAAATATATATATATATATATATATATATATATATATATATATATATATATCAATGCTTTCCTGTTAGAATTATTTTTAAGAATAAATAATATACACTAATTACAGGAATAATTTATTGAATAATACACTCAAAGCTTTTCGTTGGTTGACATTACCAACATCCTCAGGAATTACAATACTAAGAATGAGGATTAATTACATTCTTAGTATTGTAATTCCTGAGGATGTTGGTAATGTCAACCAACGAAAAGCTTTGAGTGTATTATTCAATAAATTATTCCTGTAATTAGTGTATATTATGTAATCTTAATATATATATGTGCAAATAACTACAACTATATAATAACAGCGATAATTCACGAGGAATATTATTGCCTTTTGGATAATGATATTTCAGAGTATTGTAAACTGTAACAAGCAATATGAATTTGATAAATTGAAAGAAGAAATATAGTTATTACAGTGGTGGATGTATAATTTTTCTGTCGAAGTTTCAGTACTAATAGAATGCCAATTTTTATGACAAGTTTTCAGTTTTCTTAAGGACAAGGGTTTCTGTGTTTGTTCGAAGTTTGATCCAGAAACTTAGTTACTGCCGTGTACTTGGTCAGATCTACTGTTTGTTATAAACAAACTCCAAAAAAGTATTACATTTTTTTAAAATCAATTCCTGCTTAAATTAAGAGAAAAATTTTATTTTAACTTCTATTTGCTTTATAATTATAATTAATATAAATACATATGTCAGAATAACAATATTAAGTGCCAAAATAGAAAGCGAATTTCCTTTCAATTTTCCATTTTTGTCTCTATGTCTGGCGGTTTTATTATTATTTTTTTATTTGTTACTATTTATATGCTTTCTTTTTTTGTCGCCCGTATTGTGTTGTAGTTTTTTCTCTTTCCTTTCACATTGATCGTTTGTGCAGCAATGTTTGATAACGTTAATACAGTTTGTTTATTTATTTTATGCTTTTCATTCATTTTTAATCCTAGAGCATTACTTATGACATTGACTGGTAGCCATGACAACAATTTAAGGTTGTACAATGGTGGTTTCTACGACAACCAGATGGGGGCAAAAAAAAAAAAATTCGTATACATCTTTGAGAAATATTTTCCTTCTTATGTCTGGTGTTGGACGGTTATTTTTATTTGTTACTATTTAAATCATTTCTTTTTTTCGATGCTTGCGTTGTGATTTTATTGTCATTAAAACGCGTACGGAAAAATAAATTATATTGGCTGTGAGTTTGTTTATTATTATATAATTACTGAGACCAAACATTCCTACGAATGAAATAATAGGAATATTATCGGTTCTGCTAATTTTAAATTTATACACAGTATCGATAGAGTTTCGAGTAAAGTTAATAGATTCATTGCGTCTGGCGAGACGGTCAGGTAGCGACGTAATTATTGTTTTGCATGCCTTGACTCATAGTTCATGGCCAAAAACATTGACTTTTCGCTGCTTCAGAATAAAAGTGTTCCAGCTCCAATAGCTAGCTTTGTCATAGCGTAAAGTAAACCTGTTATAACTAATAATTACACTCCGTTTTAGGTTTTAATTTGTGTTTCTGTGTATCGAATAATTTGAACATAGAGTATACATCAAATCACTGTATAACACAATTTGACTAAAACATAGAGATGGAAGGCTTTTGATTCTCAACCAATGAATCAAAGTTTTAATGAGGTTTTTGCTTATTGTAGTAAAACCTCTGCCTATTACTAGCCTTTTAATATATAAATCTCACTCTGCTATAAAATAGTAAAGTTTTATACCTTTGTAAATTTTATACTATAATGGTATAATGTACAAAGCACAGTAGAACTTTGATAAGACGGACCTCGTTAACTTGAATCTCCGGATAAACCGGAATGATTTTGAAGTACAAGAAATAAGAAGTAACACAAGTGAAATAAGTGCAGTACATACACAAAACGTATGTACAATAATAAAAACTTCCAAGACCTACAGATAAAAAAAATATTTTGTGCTTTTTATGCTGAAAAAACTTACGGGACCGCACAGCACGAAAGCGGCTCACAAAATTTAAATAGCAAAAATTGTCAGATTTGTGTGCCAAGAAATTGCATTTGAATTTCATATGTACTGGATTGGATGAATCAAAACGTATTTTATCAACGATTGAAAATTTGTACAAGATATATATCAGGAGAGTGTGAGCTAATAGAAGCATTTAAAGATGGCCACACTCTAATTGTGAGTTATAAATGACCCATAACCTTAGTAATAGTTAACAAACGCGCGATGAAAATAATGCGCTTTTTATGAATAAATAGAATTGCATTATAACAACACTCCCAGTTTCTAAGAATACAACATAGTTTCATTTCTAATTCTTGCTCTTCTTCGCCCGTTTCATTGAAGTGTGTATTGCATTAATATGAAATTCTTGTTTCTTTCATTTTTTAGTGAAAGACAAAAAGTAACTATCTGAGTTATGAACAACAATGAGATGTTATAGTTTGATTTAAACCAGAATAGGAATGAGTCTGTGGCGGGCTAGGGATGCAGTTTGGCTGCTGATTACCGTAGACTTGGCAACATGGGAATTTCCTATTCGCTTAGACGGTGGCAGGTCCCACCCCTCTGACGGATTTCACTCTTTTAGAGTCTGATTAAGTTTTAAATCAATCTTTTTTTATAAGTATAATTACTTGTAATGTATGAAGTAAAATATGAAGCGGAGAACCTAAGGTGGTAAACTTTTAAAATCTTTTTATAGAAACTTGGAAAAGTAACTACATTTGAAAAATAAACTAGTACATTTATTTTACTACGTAAAAGATACGAAATAGGAATAGTTAACGGACCGAAATTTGTGAAACATCTGTATAAAAAGAAACAATGAAAATAAACAAAGGACAATGAAGTGATGGCTACATGTGAGTATATTAGATGAAATAGAAAGGAAAATTGTTTATGAAGTCCCATTTCAACATTATGAAACCTTAAATATATCTTTAGAGTTTCTGGAGGTACAAAGTAGCAAAATGCTGCACTTTGAAGTATTTTGTATCTCGATATTATTTGTATGTGCAATATTTTTGGAACCAATATCGATTGATATTTCAACAATTAAAGACCATTGTTACTCGCGGTAAATGTTTTGGGGAGAAAGGCCCGATTTTTTTCTCAGTAATACTTTTAGTATTCTCTCAATAGGGAAGGAGTAATTGGAATGAATAAATAGTGTAAATAATGTTTGTGAATAGCTTTCTACTTTTCTCCCATAATGTAGTGGGACATGCTTACAAGTAATTATGTATGCCAGTCTAACAGGCGTCTTGTGTGCAGGCCAGCAATACCTCTTTGTATGGGTGTAACACAACAGCTGCCGTACAGTCTGAGCTAGCAGACTCAACAGCAGGACTGTACTTTAATAACAGGAAGTGCATGCAGGGGGGACAACCCTATTTCTAATTGCATTATTTATTTGTGAAGCTATTCTATTCTTATGCTCTGAAATTCAACAATGCATGCAAACATGTGCGTAAAAACCTTTCCCTTTTGAATTCAGCTGTGAAATGTTTTTGATTTTACATTGTTCTTAAACAACCTCGTTATATCAGTTTATATAAGAAATTCGTTTAATAAAAACCCTTCTAATAGTTCACACTCTCCTGATAGATATCGTGTACAAATTTTTATTCGTAAATAAAATACGTTTTTATTATTCATCCAATCAAGTTCAAATACATTTTTTGAAACCTTTAGTAGATAATTGATATTAATACAGTTTTTCCACATATTTATTTAATAATTAAATTATAAAAATTTGAGCGTCTAGGTCGGGTTTGAACTGAGTATCTTCATATTCGAAGACTAGCGCTTTTTGGTACTGAGCCAACTTTCCATACGCAGAAATGAACTTCTTAAAGACCTATATGAAAAACCATCATTGTACAACCTTCAATTGTTGTCCATGGTCACCAAACAATATTATTTAATAATGCTGTAGGGTTAAAATTGAATGAAAAGGAAAAAAATATGCTAACTGCATTAACGTTATCGAACCTTGCTTCACAAACACACAACGGGAAAGGAAAGCGAAAAGAAACTACAACACAATGCTAGCGACGAAAAAAAGGAAAGCGTGTAAATAGTAACAAGCAAAAGAAAAATAGTCCAACACCTTACATAGAAAATTGCAAAGAAAATTGCTTACTATTTTGCCACTAAATAATGTTATTGTGACACATATTTATATTAATTGTAGTTATAAAATGATAAAAAACTAAAATAAAATTTTTCTTTTTTGATTTCAGTAGGATTGACTTTCGCAACAAATTTTATATTACTGTTATCTAAGTCGAAATTCCTTATCCACTCTGTTTTGATGGTTGCAATGTGGTTTTACCTAACCTGGTTAGGTCTTGAAGTGTGTTATAGTTTAGTTATCTAACACTAAACTAGTTGCTGGCAAAATGTGTTATTCGTAATACTTTTAGTCAGATGTATTACTCCTGGATACTAGTAGTGTGGCGTTGAGAGCGGGAATCATTAAGAATCTTTACAGAAATAGGATTTCAAGTGTTGAATTGGATCCTGTTGGCACGTGACAGAGTTGAATACGGCCCGTGTTCATTCGACTTCATAAACTACACTAGTTGGAATTTTACGGTTAAAACTCTATTCCGAATACGTGAATAGGGATATATTTATATTATTAACAAATATTTGGAAGAGGTATTTCTGGTTTGACCTTGAGAAACAACTGCATCCTTGGGTTACTCACAGCTAAATTGTTCTAAAAAATAGGTAAGCGATTTATTTATCGAGATATATTCCACACACGTGTAAATAAATTAGAAATATTAATTATCCAAGCCAGCGGATGTACACGGGCAAAGTAATGCTTGCGGAGGAATGGAAGGAAGGGTTCTATATATAGGCATTTAGCTCCCCCATTCAAAGTGTTTACTCTGTAGCTACAGTTTGTATATAGAAAAGCTAGGCAGTGCTATTCTTAGAACTTAACGTGTTCTAATAGGAGGTCTTTAACACGTTTTCTACTTCTCTACTGAAGAAACTGTTGCTTCCATAGAGTAAGCTCAGTAAACAACTCCTTCTCTTGCTAGAATACTTGAAACGCTAGTGTTATGTGTTACCAAGAAGTAGGTGGGCAGTAATGTCCAGTTCCTGTGTTCTTAGTCGTAGAATTACAGATAATACAGTCTAGAGTGGTTTTGATCAGCTGTTATTTATCTAAGCCACTGTTGGAAGTAATATTAGAATGTTACACACACGGACTGCGCGCATGATAGTTTTAGAATGATTAGACTATAAGTAAGTATATTTTCTAAAGACATTCATCGCGTTCTGTCCCACAGCAGGCCTTTAATTTCGTACCTACTTTCTGTAATTAATCAACTACCTGATTGTGTTCCATTCCGTTCAAGAAAATCCTTTAACACGAATTTTATTTATTTGTAGGTTAAGTAAACCTGATGTTTGTAAAAATGGCACTACTTTTCATTGAAACTAATTACATATTCAACCTTAAGATCTGCTACTAGTTCCAATAGTAATTGATGTTAGCACATGCTCTGCTCAGCGCATTCAGGGGCCTTTACAGCTCTGGATAATGAACAACGTCTTTCTGCCTTTACCCATTCTTTGATTACGTGTTTGAGGACATTCTTTTACCTTTCTTAACATCAAAACATTCTTATTTGTTGGCGCGTCTCGGATTATCTTCTTTATCGAAACGCTTCAACGAAGTATAATGTTTTGGTGTATACTAATATACCTAACAAATTAAGATGATTATATCAGGGATTATTGTTTAATTTATCGTGAGATGACCAATTACCGTTAGAGTATGCCTCCTTCAGGTAAGCTACCCTGCCTCGACGATGCCACAGTTTCCCTCTGATTCCAGTAGCAATGGGCCATGTCTTTTTCCTTTCTCACAAGGGGGTTTAATGGGTATTTCACCTTTATCACCCATGAAGTTAGAAAGGCAGGACTCCTTCAGGTAAGCTATCCCGCCTCGACGATGCCACAGTTTTCCTCTGATTGCAGTAACAAGGGATCATGTCCTTTTACCTTTCTCATATGGGAGGTTTAATGGGTATTACAGCTTTATCACCCATGAAGTTAGGCAGGACTCCTTCAGGTAAGCTATCCCGCCTCGACGATGCCACAGTTTTCCTATGTTTCCAGTAACAAGGTGTCGTCATGTTCTTTTCCTCTCCTATAAAGGGGCATAATAGATACCAGCGCTTTATCACCTGTGAAGCTAGAAAGGTAGATCGTTCTCTGACAAGTGATGCTATGATCCGTCCCTTAATCGTCATATCTTCTTACTTACCCTAATTGTATTCACAGTCCTTGCCTATCCTTCGGAGGCCGTAATACTCTTACTGGCTAATTATCTCGATAGGACACACGTCGGCGTCGTGGAGAATCACTCGAGTTCAAATTTTAGATTCTTGTTTCTAGTAACAATTGTCGAAAATGAGTAAAAGCAAATAAACAATATTGTTTATTAGTAAATGCTGTTTGAATCTCTGTCTCTGTGACCTTGCTTTAAGGTAGTCGCTTTGTTTTTTAACAGCCTCTTGAACATTATTGCATTAAAAGAGAATATTAAATATTGCAAAACTACAGGCTTTTATAGAATCAATTACACACAAGTATCTACTGTTTTTGCTTTTTTATTTTAATAAAATAAAAAAGAATATTAAATATTGCAAAACTACAGGCTTTTATAGAATCAATTACACACAAGTATCTACTGTTTTTGCTTTTTAATTTTAATAAAATTAAAAAAGAATAATAAATATTGCAAAACTACAGGCTTTTATAGAATCAATTACACACAAGTATCTACTGTTTTTGCTTTTTAATTTTAAAAACGAAAATTAAATATTGCAAGACTACAGGCTTTTTATAGAATCAATTACACACAAGCCAATTACACACAAGTACCTACTGTTTTTGCTTTTTAATTTTAATAATATTGTGTTTTATACTTTAATATTATACTTTAATTACAACAGCTCTACGAAGTATGAATTAAGAGATTTGGAAATTTTGCCTGGAAAATCTGCGTCAAAGGCATTTATAACAGATAAAGACTGGAGATGACCATAAATACTGTGTCGAGCAGTAGAATAGCAGCATTTTTTGTTGTGATGAATTGTGGTCGTAATAATTTTTTTCAATTGTATGAAAGTGTTCAATTGTATGGAAATGAAAGTATCGATAACGTAACGTGTTGGGTATAGGTCGTATGTATTGAGTATTAATTATTGTTTTCCCATCTAGCTTCTGAAAGCATCATGCCTGGCCTTGAAACTGTGTAACGCCGGAAGCGGGAAAAGTTCCTTATCTACGCTTTAATCACTTAATTGTTCCAAGTTTGGTTGGAAACAACCTACTTTCTTAATCGTTTTTAATCACGCTTAGGCAATGCGTTTTATAATTTCGTCATAGTTTTTTTTCTGCTATGAAGCTCTTTCATGTCATTTGGTCTTAGCTTATCCAATAATTAGTCTTGTGTCATATGTAAACACCAATTAAAAGATAATTTTTTTTTAAAAGACCGATTCAACTCAAACTTGGAGGATGGCTCTTTAGACAACTCTTCTTTGAGCTTAGGTTGAAACAAATAAATAAGACATACACAAAACTAACATTACTCATTTAGTGACTCATACTCGTTTCAATGACAGTCTTCATCATCTGAGTGTTTATTTCAAACTGTAACTTACAACTAAAGTCTTAAATTAATAATTAGCAAAACATTAATGTGTACTAAACGTGTACAATACTGCTTGACAGTACTTACTAATAGTAAAGAAAAATAATATCAAACAAATACTGTGCTATACTGCTGACAGTAATTACTAATAGTAAAGAAAAATAATATCAAACAAATACTGTGCTATACTGCTGACAGTAATTACTAATAGTAAAGAAAAATAATATTTGTACTTTAATACGTGTACTATAGCTTACTGGTAATAATAATTAATAATAGAAATAAAACATAACTTGCACTATACTGCTAACATGACAGTAATTACTAATAGTAAAGAAAAATAATATCAAACAAATACTGTGCTATACTGCTGAGAGTAATTACTAATAGTAAAGAAAAATAATATTTGTACTGTAATACGTGTACTATAGCTTACTGGTAATAATAATTAATAATAGAAATAAAACATAACTTGCACTATACTGCTAACATGACAGTAATTACTAATAGTAAAGAAAAATAATATCAAACAGATACTGTGCTATACTGCTGAGAGTAATTACTAATAGTAAAGAAAAATAGTATTTGTACTGTAATACGTGTACTATAGCTTACTGGTAATAATAATTAATAATAGAAAGCAAAACATAACTTGTACTATACTGCTAACATGACAGTAATTACTAATAGTAAAGAAAAATAATATTTGTACTGCAATACGTGTACTATAGCTTACTGGTAATAATAATTAATAATAGAAAGCAAAACATAACTTGTACTATACTGCTAACATGACAGTAATTACTAATAGTAAAGAAAAATAATATTTGTACTGCAATACGTGTACTATAGCTTACTGGTAATAATAATTAATAATAGAAAGCAACACATAACATGTACTATACTGCTAACATGACAGTAATTAGTAATAGTAAAGAAAAAATAATATCAAACAAATACTGTGCTATACTGCTGACAGTTATTACTAATAGTAAAGAAAAATAATATTCGTACTGTAATACGATAACTATAGCTTACTGGTAATAATAATTAATAATAGAAAACAAAAATAACATGTACTGTACTGCTAACGTGACAGTAATTACTAATAGTAAAGAAAAATAATATCAAACAAATACTGTGCTATACTGCTGACAGTAATTACTAATAGTAAAGAAAAATAATATTTGTACTGTAATACGTGAACTATAGCTTACTGGTAATAATAATTAATAATAGATAACAAAAATAACATGTATTATACTGCTAACATGACAGTAATTACTAATAGTAAAGAAAAATAATATCAAACAAATACTGTGCTATACTGCTGAAAGTAATTACTAATAGTAAAGAAAAATAATATTTGTACTGTAATACGTGTACTATAGCTTACTGGTAATAATAATTAATAATAGAAAGCAAAACATAACTTGTACTATACTGCTAACATGACAGTAATTACTAATAGTAAAGAAAAATAATATTTGTACTGCAATACGTGTACTATAGCTTACTGGTAATAATAATTAATAATAGAAAGCAACACATAACATGTACTATACTGCTAACATGACAGTAATTAGTAATAGTAAAGAAAAAATAATATCAAACAAATACTGTGCTATACTGCTGACAGTTATTACTAATAGTAAAGAAAAATAATATTCGTACTGTAATACGATAACTATAGTTTACTGGTAATAATAATTAATAATAGAAAACAAAAATAACATGTACTGTACTGCTAACATGACAGTAATTACTAATAGTAAAGAAAAATAATATCAAACAAATACTGTGCTATACTGCTGACAGTAATTACTAATAGTAAAGAAAAATAATATTTGTACTGTAATACGTGAACTATAGCTTACTGGTAATAATAATTAATAATAGATAACAAAAATAACATGTACTATACTGCTAACATGACAGTAATTACTAATAGTAAAGAAAAATAATATCAAACAAATACTGTGCTATACTGCTGACAGTAATTACTAATAGTAAAGAAAAATAATATTTGTACTGTAATACGTGAACTTTAGCTTACTGGTAATAATAATTAATAATAGAAAGCAAAACATAACTTGTACTATACTGCTAACATGACAGTAATTACTAATAGTAAAGAAAAATAATATTTCTACTGCAATGCGTGTACTATAGCTTACTGGTAATAATAATTAATAATAGAAAGCAAAACATAACATGTACTATACTGCTAACATGACAGTAATTACTAATAGTAAAGCAAAAATAATATCAAACAAATACTGTGCTATACTGCTAACAGTAATTACTAATAGTAAAGAAAAATAATATTTGTACTGCAATACGTGTACTATAGCTTACTGGTAATAATAATTAATAATAGAAAGCAAAACATAACATGTACTATACTGCTAACATGACAGTAATTACTAATACTAAAGAAAAAATAATATCAAACAAATACTGTGCTATACTGCTGACAGTAATTACTAATAGTAAAGAAAAATAATATTTGTACTGTAATACGTGTACTATAGCTTACTGGTAATAATAATTAATAATAGAAATAAAACATAACATGTACTATATTGCTAACATGACAGTAATTACTAATAGTAAAGAAAAAATAATATCAAACAAATACTGTGCTATACTGCTGACAGTAATTACTAATAGTAAAGAAAAATAATATTTGTACTGTAATACGTGTACTATAGCTTACTGGTAATAATAATTAATAATAGAAATAAAACATAACATGTACTATACTGCTAACATGACAGTAATTACTAATACTAAAGAAAAAATAATATCAAACAAATACTGTGCTATACTGCTGACAGTAATTACTAATAGTAAAGAAAAATAATATTTGTACTGTAATACGTGTACTATAGCTTACTGGTAATAATAATTAATAATAGAAATAAAACATAACATGTACTATACTGCTAACATGACAGTAATTACTAATAGTAAAGAAAAAATAATATCAAACAAATACTGTGCTATACTGCTGACAGTAATTACTAATAGTAAAGAAAAATAATATTTGTACTGTAATACGTGTACTATAGCTTACTGGTAATAATAATTAATAATAGAAATAAAACATAACATGTACTATACTGCTAACATGACAGTAATTACTAATAGTAAAGAAAAAATAATATCAAACAAATACTGTGCTATACTGCTGACAGTAATTACTAATAGTAAAGAAAAATAATATCAAACAAATACTGTGCTATACTGCTGACAGTAATTACTAATAGTAAAGAAAAATAATATTTGTACTGTAATACGTGTACTATAGCTTACTGGTAATAATAATTAATAATAGAAAGCAAAACATAACTTGTACTATACTGCTAACATGACAGTAATTACTAATAGTAAAGAAAAATAATATTTGTACTGCAATACGTGTACTATAGCTTACTGGTAATAATAATTAATAATAGAAAGCAAAACATAACATGTACTATATACTGCTAACATGACAGTAATTACTAATAGTAAAGAAAAAATAATATCAAACATATACTGTGCTATACTGCTGACAGTTATTACTAATAGTAAAGAAAAATAATATTTGTACTGTAATACGTGAACTATAGCTTACTGGTAATAATAATTAATAATAGAAAACAAAAATAACATGTACTGTACTGCTAACATGACAGTAATTACTAATAGTAAAGAAGAAATAATATCAAACAAATACTGTGCTATACAGCTGACAGTTATTACTAATAGTAAAGAAAAATATTATTTCTACTGTAATACGTGTACTATAGCTTGCGGGTAATAATAATAATAATAGAAAACAAAACATAACATGTACTATACTGCTAACATGACAGTAATTACTAATAGTAAAGAAAAATAATATTTGTACTGTAATACGTGAACTATAGCTTACTGGTAATAATAATTAATAATAGAAAACAATACATAACATGTACAAAAATAATATTAAACAAAAAATAATGTGTACTATACTGCTCACAGTAATTAATAATAGTAAAGAAAAAATAATATTTGCCCTATAATGCGTGTACTATACTGGTAATAATAATTCATAATATTAAACAAAAGATAATGTGTACTATACTGATAGTATAGTAAAGATGATATTATAGTAAAGAAAAAGAAAAAAAAATAATATTTCTACTAATTATAGTATTAGTATTAACGTGTACTATACGTATACGTATTAACGTGTACTAGGATTCGTATAATACACAGCTAACAAAAATTAATCATCATATACTAATAATATGTTCAACATATAATTTGTTACAATGTTAACTTGCTGTGAGTTGGACCGAAACATGGCCTCAGCCAATATCGCCGATTAGAGAACTTTCCCCGATTGTCTGCCCTTGCTAACACTTTTACTTTCTTCTGGGTTAAGATGTGTCGTAACACGTCTACTGAGTTGCAACTTCTCTCACTTCGTGTTGAAGAAAAGAAAGTTGCATGCAGTAGGAGATGAGTAGCATTACTTTGTGGACAGTAAATAAAGAACTACTGCGACCCCCCGTCAGCCATGGGCAATCGTTGATGTTATCGGTCGATTTATTGCCGTTAGTTAGTGACCGTCTGTAGGCAGTGTGTACTTTTCCTGGTAGATGAGTACAAAAACAAACAAAACGTTTTCCATTGATATACATGTTTTGTATCCGGTCGTGTGTTTCAAGGCGGTGTCACTTTTTAGAGGTAACCAACTGTATACAGAAATTATTTACACTTAATTGTTCAAGAAATAACAAAGGATAATTGTATAAAATATAAAAGTATCCTTTAAGTAAAATGATAGTCTAACCAGACATCAACAAGTATAACGAAACAAGGTTATGAGATTTTGTTTAATCACAAAATGCCATAAAAGAGTAAATTTTAGAAATTTAAAATGTTTGAAGATAGTGTTAGAAAAATCTTTAAATATGCTTCCCATTACAGAAAAGTTTGCAGTTAAACACGTTCGGTACCGCAATTTATTTCCATAGCAGTGTAATTCCCGCAAATTCTCGGTTTCGTTGATATAGTTTTTTATATTGGTTATTTTACTTCATATGTCTTTACTTCTAGCCAATAAGAGTTCCTTTTACGAATAAAAACTCAATTTGTTAAGCGAGGTGATCGAGAGTTAACAGACAGTTGTTTGGACAAATTTTGGTTTAGTGGAAGCTACTTATGTTTCAAGTTTATTGTTCGCTCTAAATTTTATCTATCCCTTATTTCTTTTATTTAATTTTTAGTTTGTGATTTTTGTTTAGATTTCGGGTTTGTTGTTGTTCGCTCTAAATTTTATCTTTCCGTTATTTCTTTTATTTAACATTTAGTTTGTGTAGTATTTGTTTAAGTTTCGAGTTTGTTGTTGTTCGCTCTAAATTTTATCTATCAGTTATTTCTTTTATTTAATTTTTAGTTTGTGTAATTTTTGTTTAGGTTTCGAGTTTTCGCTTTAAACTTATCTTTCAGCTATTTAGGTTATTTAACTTTTATTGTTATAGATATAATGGCAAAGACACTTTGGGAAGCGATTCAATACGAGAAATGTTGTTTTTAGACAGTGACAGGAAACTTATCTTGGCCGAGGTACAATCGACATATCTTTTATTGATGAACTGAATAAAAATGTAAATGACCCGATTTTATATTCTGATTCAGAAGGAGGATTTATCTACATTAAAAAAATATTCTTGAATTGCATTTTCTTTTAGCTTTAATATAAAATATAACATATATTATTTATTTTCATTCCGTTGTAAAATATGTGTAGTAAAGTGCAGCGATCTACAGTGTTGCTATTTTGTTATTTTTTCACTTTTGTGTACATTTTTCAAAGAAGCATAACATTATCTGTATGTAAGTAATCAATTTCTTTTGTATATATTTCCTGAAAGCTTGTTTCATTCTCTTTACAAAAATGTATAATTTTTTGTAAGGAACTAGGCTTCAAAGTGGTAGTTTACCAGCTTTTTACTTCTTGAATGATGTGACTCCTTTTATCATGTGGCATAATCCATGAATACAAGGATGTACGTTGTTTAGCCATGACAGTATTAATGTCTTTGTTGGCATCCACAGCACCCCACCCAGTGGCGCCTCCAAGTCCTGTTACCATAGAGACCTGTGCAGCAGTCACGGAGCCAATGCGAATCCTCTTAAAGAAAACTTAGTTTTATTAGTTACTTGTTTTTCAAGGAATTTTCTCTGGTTTAAACAAATAATATAAAATATTTTCTAAAGTCAATTCCTCCTTGAATCAACTAACAAAAGTTTTATTTTAGTTTCTTTTTATTTTATAATTACAATTAATAATAATAATAATATATATATATACACACACACACGTATGTTAGAATTACAATATTAAGTGGCTAAATAGAAAGATAATTGCATGGCAATTTTCCATTTTCCTTTCTATGTATGGTGTTGGACTATTATTTTTATTTGTAACTATTTATCCGCTTTCTTATTTTTGTCGCCTGCATTGTGTTGTAGTTTCTTTTCGCCTTCGTTTCGCATTGTCTGTTTGTGAAATAAGGCACTATACCATTAATCCAGTTTGTTTGTTTATTTTATTATTTTCATTAATTTTTAATCATAGAGCATTATTTATGATATTGTGTGGTAACCATAGCAATGATTTATGGTTATACAATGAAGGTCTTTCATACAGATTTTTGAGAAATTAATTTCCAGCAGTGGAAAAATGGCCAGTGACAAAAAACGCTAGACTTCGAGAATAAAGATACTCAGTTCGAATTCGACCTAGACCCCAAATTTTTATAATTCAATTATTGAATAAATTTTTGAAATAAGTGTATGGACTGTCGTTTGATGAATAAACGTATTTTATTAACGGTGAAAAATGTCTACAAAATATATATGAGGCTAATAAAAGGAATTGAAAAAAAATACCCTACACCTAATCAAATCAAAGGAATAATAATAACGAGCTTATTATAAGATAATATCTAGTTTAAAAATTACATTACTAAAATTAATGGGAACAATTTTTATCTCAAGTGGTTTAAGTAGGCTAGTGTTATTTCTTGCCTGAAACAGTCACTAATGTAAATTAGTCAACAAAGAGTTGTAGCTTATGTCTGTTTTCAATTACTAAGAGCTCACTTGGAAAAATATTTCATTTTTTATACTGCGTTAGTATTCTCTGTGAAGAAATTTATTTATACAGCTGTAAAATATTTATTCAACTGTTAACATAACTGGTTCATTTGGTTACTAACACAAATTTGGTCCACATTTTAAGTCTCTATTAATAAGCATCATTTCTCTTGTAATCATTTGTATTTTTTGCACACGTGTGAACTAGATTAACTTTGGTAAAATATTGCTAGCAAAACATGATTAACTCACAAATCCCCCCGTTTTTAGTACATATTCATCTATAATACGTAAAAGGTTAATGCATCTAATACTTGAATTTCAGTGGTGAGTTCTTTTATTATTTTCAGAATTAATGTTTTTAAATAGGTTTACTACATAATTTTCATAAATAAATTTAATATTTTCATTACATTTTTTGTTATGGTGTTGATCAACCAAATTTATTTACAAAATTTTTTTCCTACTACTAAACAGAGTAAATCAAATTACCCATTTTTACATCTATATGAAATATATCACATCCACTTAAACATACAATAATATGTCACACTTTTCAATTGTAGTACTTACTTTGTCTAATTAGGAAGGCGGTTTCACCATTTAGGGTGATGTATCCCATTTTAAATCAAACTGTAACACTTTAATTTGACAAAGATCTGAGTTGTAAATGGAATACTACTCCCAAACTGCCAATAGTAGTAAGTGCTACTGTATTCAAGTGCCTGTGTTTAAGTGTAAAACTAGCAACCCAAGTTGAAGATGGAATCAAATATAAGCCCTTGAATAATTTTAAAATTGCTCTTAATTTACTTTTAATAATTGCACCTGGGAAAATACATGTTCTTTTTTATTTTTGCACACAGTTGTAATGGTTGGGCCTGCAATAATAAAATTATTCGAAGCCTACTATTTGCTTATGCCTATTATAAAAATTATTTTACATTATCCATATTTAAATCTTTTAATTTTAATCAAAAATATTTACTTTTATATTAACTTTGCCATTGCATTTTATTTTTGTATGCATTAATTAATAAACATATATTCTTGTAATTTATTTATATTTAAGTATTAAATTACATTCAATTTTTTTGTATACTCTAATGCCACCTTGTACCATGTCAAAAACATTTGCGACAATGTATTCAACTATGTCCCACAGTTTCATGTCAGTCGGATTAGTTACTCTTTTGTTAGTAATTCTTAGGTTTGAGTTTAAGTGATTGTATGCTCGGTCAAAGTATTAATGTTTTAGTTTTTTTTTTTTTTTTTTTAAATATCGAATGGGGCCCCAATTGGGGTACAAAAGTGCCATAAACCTTGTGGAAATGTACTTAACAACTTTCAAAATATTTCAGTATTAAATTTAATTGATTATTTTGTATACTCGCATGCCACCTTGTGCAGGATACATGTACCATATCAGAAACCTTTGTAACAATATATCCAACAGCGTCCCACAGTTCCTTCTCAATCATATTAGTCAGTTTGTTTGTAATTCTTAGATTTAAATTCAAGTGATTCTGTGTTAGGTCAAAGTAGTGTTTTAAATTCTTTTTTTAAAAACTAAGGATTTAGCGGCCCTAATTAGGCTACAATGTGCCAGAAACCTTCTTGGAAGTGTACTTAACAACTTACAAAAGTTTTGTGTCAATCAGATTAATAGTGTAGTAATGGATAAGAGACAGAAATACAATTTTACACACACACACACACACACACACTTACTAATTCTATTTCTTATTGTATAACGTTAAATCTGTTTCTTCTAACAATTTACATGTAATTGTAGTTGCAGATACAGTATATGTCAGAAATGTATAGATTATAAGTGTTTTTTTTTCTGGCATTGGCTGTTTAATATTATTATTATTTTTAATGTCAGCTTTGATTAACTTTTATAGTATATACAACAGCCATCCTTTCCTTTTTTTTAAATGATAAATTCCAAAATTTTATGTTATGTTTGAAGATCTCAAAACAAAAATTTTAAAATTCAACTATGTTGAACCCTCAGATGAAGTTCATGTACTTTGATGTATGATAATTAATTTTGTTTATTGATTGCTTAGGAAGATTGATTTTATACATTTTTCTAAGAATAGGTACTGTTAACATATCTATTTAATTGAATGTACTGTTTTGGCTTTAAGAATTAACAATATGCCATCAATTTCTAACAAAGTTTGGTTTTGCAGATCATGCTGTTTCACAACCAATTACAATGGTTGCCAGACGCTCAGGTAGTTTTCCTGGCAGTGAAGCAGGCAACATCTTATCTCCAAGATCTTCTGAAACTAGTGGTCTCGGGGTTAAGATGGTGGAGTATGTTCTCGGTACATCTCCGACCAGTAAAGACTTGGAACCTCAGATGCGTAGATTGGTCATGGTGAGTTATATTAGTCTATGCTAGCATATTTTAAAAATGTATTTTGGGGAAAATAATTTATTCTTCGTGTTGGCTTTGTATATAGTTAAGGGTTAATTTCAGTTTGTTAATATGTGTTTAAGGTTGATGACGGATCACAGACCTGTTCATGCAATGCTGTGATCTGGCATTAACTTTAAACACATTAAATCGTTATTAACAGACATTAAATAAGGTTTAAGTAAAGTTTTATAATAATTATATTTTTGAAGATAAAATTGAAATTTTTAACAATTGAAATTCTATTAGTTACAAATCATCTGTTGTTGAAGAGTCAATATCTACAAAAGCGTGAGATCATATTGGATTCTGCGTATGTACTGTTAAGGCACAACGCTCTGACAAGAGATATTTACATTTTACCAACGTCATTATTATGAAAATGTTGAAGAATTTAACCCCTCTGCTTTAGAATTTTAGTTTTCTGAAAAAGGTTTGTTTGCATTGATAGTGAAATAACAATAAACATTTTTTAGATTCAAGCAATTGTACGTAGTCACATTGATATAAATTTAACATTTGATATGGAAATTATTATTATTTTTTTAAAATTTAGACATACACAGTAAAAGTACGTTACTCCAGCATCCAATATTCCGTCACTTTCTATAATCTGGTAACTCTGGAAGTAGGGTATAAAATTACAAGTTAGCAACCAGGAAAGTTCAAATCTGGCCAGCAATGGCAAGAGTGATTGTTGTCCTTCACTTCTTATTTCAGTCAATATCTAGAGCTTCTGTCCTGTAGCTATGTACCAGTTATGTTAATTTTTTTAAAATTATTTTTTATTAGTTCACAGTCCTGATATATATCTTGTACAAATTTTCAGTTGTTAATAAAACAAGTTTTTATTCATTCAAGTTCAAATACATTTTTTAAACCTATAGTAGATGATAATTGATGTTAATACAGTTTTTTCAAATATTTATTCTACAATTAAATTATAAAAATTTGCAGGGTTTAGCTACAGTTATTTTAGTTAAATAAGAAATAAAAAATACTTAACATAATAAAATTCATTAATGATATTAATAATTGTATGTTATGAATGTACAAGTTATATGAGAAACTAAAACACAAAAAAAAGAAAAAAAACTGTAATGCTTCAATATAATGTACATTATAACCTTAGCCTCCTATCTAGCTTAATTCTTAGAATCCCTTTCTTCTATATTTCAAAATTTTCTGGGACAATTTAATTGGGGTAATGCAAAGTGAAAGATAAATACTGTAATTTCAGCTCTTCATTAGTTTGAATATGGCAATATATTTACATTTAATATCTGTATTTTATAAGGTAGAAACAGATATATTGCTATGTTGTTTTTATATAAAGCTCATTATTATGAGTTATAACAATATATGATTTTCCTATAACCGCATTGCAATAATTGTATATGTCACAGATTATAACTTTTAGATTGACATAATTTTAAAAGTACATAAATATTCATTTACTCAACTTTTCCAAAATGGGAACACTTTCTTGAACATGTGTTGTAATTGACAAAGTACTATGCATAAGTAAGACGGCAAAAAATAATTAAGTCTATACATAAGTTACAAAATACACAGTAAAAGATGCACAAGGTAAGTTTTCCTCCATTCACAAATGTCATAATGATCATTTCATTCATTGTTGGCTTACCTACATGGTTTGCTTACTTGTTCGTTGGTGATAACAGAAATTAATTACCTATAATTTATTTCTAAACAAAACTGTTGAAAACAATTACATCTAGATATTACACTTAAAACCGCTGTAATGTGTAATTCTTTCAACCACAATAAAATTATTGGCTCAACATAGACAATTTAGAACGTTTATTTTTATATCATATAAAGTTTGTGGATAACGAAAACAGTGACAATCTGTAGCATAATTAACAGTATTACTAATTAATGGTATGGTATATTTGTTTGCCTACTTTACCAGATATTATATCATTTTATTAGAATTATACATATTAATATGTAACAATAATATTCTTAATACAATAATAAAATGTTTGATAAATAGAAAATGTAATCAACAAAAATGTCTTTAATGTTTTTGTTATCCACATTGGTTTAAAAACTTTTAATGAATTAATATTATTAACCCTCATGCATGCGCGCCTTTTTATCTAACGTAAGTAGGCGCGTTGTTGTATTTTATACAACATCTCGGTTTTCTACATTTTCCTTAACTTTCAATCGAGTTATTAAAAGTTTGGTCTTACCAATGAAAAAACTACTTGTGAGTTGACCCCAGCAATGTTTATCAGAGCAAAAAATAATGCAACTGGCCATCTTCTTGCCCTCCGGGCAACGCTATTTGTAGCACAAAGCTGGTCATTACTATCAACTCCACCTTTCGTTCTGTTGTACTGCATTATAATTTCTGGCTTATTTGTTTGTTCGTCAACTTCATCTGAGTCGTGCATAGTCGAAATCAATGTTGCAGCTTTATTTTTTTTGTCGTATATGAGACCATGGTTCGATCATTCTGGAACCCAAACAATTAAGTACCTGGCTGATTGGTTTTATTAGGCAGAAATTCTGGTGGAATTTCCTATTTGTTCTTACGTAGAGTGCCAATCATCTTCCAATTCACTTTCTGAGTTATGATCACTTTTTTCAGCTTCACCGTCATTCAGATCATCGTCACTTTCAATAAAATCAGCATTATCAATTTCTTCATCAGAAAGATCCTGTAAAATTTTTGGAATGTCTTCCAAATTCACTCCTAAAAACATGAAAATTTATAAAAATGTTGAATGAACAAAACAAATAATTACATAATTCTTTTAAAAAATATATATAAAAAACTTACGATCCATCGTGGAGAAAAAAAACCACCGAAAAAATAAAAACGTCAGAAGGCGTCTTGTTGTATTTTGTACAACAGTGATGACTGACCAGAACTAATCGCACACTGAGGCTATGTTGATAGAATAAAGACAATGATGACAACTGATAAGAGTGGGGAGGGGACCAATAGAAGAATAGAACGGTGAATTGAACAAATAACTACCAACAGGTTTCAACAAGAATCAAAATATTAAAACTGTTGTACTTTTTACAACAGCGCGCGTCCTTGAGGGTTAAATGATAACAGAAGTATTAAAAATAATGGAACGACTTTATGATAAATTAGAATTGATGATTATATCCAATAAAGATTACAGTGGAGTCTTGATAATTCGGGGTAGATGGGACTAAAACCTCCTTGGATTACCGGAAACTCTGATTACAGAGATAAATGTTATTGTGCATTACAAAAAATAGGAGTTCTAATGAACCCTGATACTATAATTGAAAATGCGCTGAATACGTTTATAGAATTTCATATAAACATTTCTTGAAAGCCCCACTCATAATTTTCTTTCAATAGAAATAGGCTCGAATTTAATGGAAGCTCGAAGTATCAGGACTCGGAATTTCAAGACTCTGCTGTATATCTATTCTCCAACTTTCATTAGGTATGATAATCATTAACAACTAAAGTGACACTTGCTTGAAGCAAAAGCCCTACGTAGAAAACAAAGACAGTGCTTTATGATTATTATCAAATCATTTTCTTAGTCATGCTGTTGAAAACGTGATTTTAATCTGACATGTTTAGATCCCTAAACATGCCATTGCAAAAATGTGGATCCAAATTATAAGATTTTCTAAATTAAAGACGGTTTCTTGAAAATTATTTTAACAATGGAAATATTGTCTAAGATAAATTTTTTGAAAATACTGCTCAGTAATATAATGTACAATTACTATGAATATATTTTACTATAGGATTTGAACTCTACTAAACCTATTCAACATCATATTACTAGAATTTATCATTAGTTAATGGTTTTAAAAAACAGACAGAGTGTATAGTTATACGGAAACGAAAAATGTGCAATACTTTTTGAACAGCCCTTGTAATAACTAAAGATAACATTAAAACTGCTTTAAGCATTTCAAGTTTGCAGATCATTGAATGACGAAAATCCAAAATGGAGCTACCCTCAATATTATCCAATTATGTAAACATTGATACTATTCAATGTGTGTTGTTTGATTTGTGGGAAACATCGTTAAGTGTGTTGAATATTGTAGACATTATTGGTATCAGCATTGAGATCGTGAAATTTTGACAGAGAAAATTCGCTTGAACTTTGTCTCAGCAATTCATATGGAATAAGGTTTGAGCACAATTCCAAAAGTTAGGTTTTCTAAATAAACGTCTTTTAGCTGGATTTGTTGTTATAGGTCGTTGATTGTAGTTTTTCATAAATTTGTTTACATAGTTTTTACATAATTTGTATTTACAATTGCAAAACCCCACTTAATTATTGGTACCTATTAATTTAATATAATCACTAAGCACAGTAGTGGCAATTACAAAGAAAGAACAAAATGTTATTATTATCTGTAGGGAAAAAGTTTTTTGTGTGGTTTTATGGCCATGTGACAATGCTTACATATTTGTTTGATCTTTGTAAGGCTAGTCATAAATTGGACTACTTTACTGTTTTTTCCTTCATAAGACGTCCTATAATTGTCAATTTCAAAAGATAATTTCATGTACATGAACTCTTTGTCTACTCTGGGCTTGATATACTTGAGTGGAAACTATTAACCTATTACTATTCAACAGGTAAAATGATTTTAATACTTTTTTTTGTTACTGTAAGAAACTAATGTGTATATCTAATTCCTATTGTTTTAATATTTGTTATTTTAGTCTTCAAATGATCCAAATGATAAGAAAGACAAAGATAAAGGTCCATCATCACCCTACGATACAGCTAATAAAAAAGAAATGGAAAATGGAGTAGTTAATCAAAATGGTGTACAAAATGGATTAGACGATGATAAAGGTTTTAAGTAAGTAGATCGAGAGAAATATATGTTATTGATAAGAAACAACTTGATATTTTTACATAAACTATATGTTCAGTATATATAAATACTATTTATATTGTTCACTAGTAATAAATATGTGGAAGAATTTAAATTCAATCATGATGTTTGTTAAACTGTATGAAATATATCATATAGCAAACTATTTCGTAATACTGTCACAATTTGCAATATTTGATTTAGTTACATTAAGCACTTCATGTTGATAATCAATGCCAGGTTGAATTCAATCTATGTATTTTTGAGCTGATCAATTCTTTACAATAAAAAGAATACAACATGATCATTTAAGAACCTGATGTTTGTTAAAGGATTGGATTAGTTTGTGAATATTTTGATTCAGAATTCTATTGAGTATTATAAAATTTCTATATCCTTGTAATGGATCTCCTACCTTTTTAATGCAGAAGTGCCAAAGGTGAGTTTATCAATTAAAATCAATTGTTATTATTCGAATTGATACGCATCTGCAATTTAGTTTGTTTTGACACGTTTTCTTTTAAACAATTTTCACCTGAATTCTCAATATCTCCAGTAATTATACCCTCTCAGTAGAGACTTTGCTTTGTAACAGGAACAATTTCAAAACGTGTCATCAAGTAAGCCCTTAGGTATTCACGTAGTTAAGTATCATATAATTATAGTTATAATTATATCCCATTCTGTTTAAAAGTCTTGCACAGTATACCATTACAATATTTGAATCCGATGTCACTTATATAGGGTATTTTGAAGGTAGATCACACCTTCTGTCAGCCATATAAATGGTGTTTTATAGGGATGGTCGATTCATTGACTTTACGGAACGGTCTGAAAAAAAAAAGAAAAAAAAAATTACGGAACGGTGGTTTTAGCGACAGCCCCAGGATTGGATCAGTGACTTAAGTACTGGTGACAAGGGATACTGATATTGCTCTGTATGTGCCAGTAACGTGTACGCATACCACACTGGTGAAATGATTTTCACCTAGCTCTTTTCTTTTTTGGAAGGCTTTTTTTATTTTAAAATAAACTTCTACAAAATTAAAAACAAACTAACGAGTATAAAATAGCATCTACTGTACAAAACACTATCACTGTCCTGAAACCTAACACAAATCGTCTACCCACACACGACGTAAATGAATAGAACCAGTGTCAGGGACAAAATCAACCAATGACATTTATTAAAATATCTGTAACTTTTCAGTTGCGACAGTGACATTTTGTCAAATAACAACGGAGACAATCTCCTTCTCCCCTTTAGTCAACGATGCTGCACGATAATCAGCGCCGAGAGCTGAGCAAAGCCATTGACAGCGACAAATCAACCAATAACAGCAATTTCATTCAGTGACAGTGACGTTTTGCCCAATCACAACATAGGCAATCGGATCGATCCATTGTCACTGGAACATGCATTTTCCACAATTTGTCACTGGTACCACCAAGTAACTAAAGGGTCACTGACTCTTATCATGTCTTCTATTTCTTAAATTAAAAACAAAACCGTTCAGTGTTAATCTAAAGAATTCCTAATTAATAAATGTAAGAAAATACATTAGTACTTGAATTTTAGGCTGCAATAACCATACTGATATAATGTTATAACACCATAGTGAATCTGTTGACTGATTTTAGCCGCTGTTCATAAAAATGAACGCAAGTTGGTTTTTAATCAATTTATTTCTTTTCACTAACTTTTTACAGTTATTTCTGTCTTTAATTTTGATTTTACCTACTTTAAAAAACTTTTTATTTTATAACAGACTTTTAAATATATGGAACTCTCAGCCCCAATTAATTCATTATAATCAGGTACTACTGCATTTGTGAAGAACATAGGCATAACTAGAGTTCTGAATATTTTAGATGTAAAATGACACTTTAGGTTCCAGTTTTGTGTGTGTTGTTTTAATATAGCTAATGTGCTAGAATGTCCACGATGCTTGACAAGTAAGCTTATTTTGGCTAGAGGGTTATATGCTATTTGTTTTAATGTATAGCTGATGTGCTAGAATGTCCATAATGCTTGACAAGTGAGCTTATTTTAACTAGAGGCTTATATGCTATTTGTTTTAATATATAGCTGATGTGCTAGAATGTCCACGATGCTTGACAAGTAAGCTTATTTTGGCTAGAGGCTTACATGCTATTTGTTTTAATATATAGCTGATGTGCTAGAATGTCCATGATGCTTGACAAGTAAGCTTATTTTGGCTAGAGGGTTATATGATATTTGTTTTAATGTATAGCTAATGTGCTAGAATGTCCACAATGCTTGACAAGTGGGCTTATTTTGTCTAGAGGCTTATATGCTATTTGTTTTAATATATAGCTGATGGGCTAGAATATCCACGATGCTTGACAAGTGAGCTTATTTTGGCTAGAGGCTTATATGCTATTTGTTTTAATATATAGCTGATGCGCTAGAATGTCCATGATGCTTGACAAGTGAGCTTGTTTCGGCTAGAGGCTTATATGCTATTTGTTTTAATATTTGTACAATCAAATATTGTAACAATTTGTTCAACCAGTTAACTCACCCTTGCCAGTCGACAGTAAAATGTGTGATACATTTTGTAGTATTAGTACTGGCACATTGTCCCAAGCATTTACAGCATAATAGATGACACCCTGTATTGTGTATCCCTTTAGATATTCCACTATACAATTTGTTGCAACCAGTTAACTCACCCTTGCCAGTCGACAGTAAAATGTGTGATACATTTTGTAGTATTAGTACTGGCACATTGTCCCAAGCATTTACAGCATAATAGATGACACCCTGTATTGTGTATCCCTTTAGATATTCCACTATACAATTTGTTGCAACCAGTTAACTCGCCCTTGCCAGTCGACAGTAAAATGTGTGATACATTTTGTAGTATTAGTACTGGCACATTGTCCCAAGCATTTACAGCATAATAGATGACACCCTGTACTGTGTATCCCTTTAGATATTCCACTATACAATTTGTTGCAACCAGTTAACTCACCCTTGCCAGTCGACAGTAAAATGTGTGATACATTTTGTAGTATTAGTACTGGCACATTGTCCCAAGCATTTACAGCATAATATATGGCACCCTGTATTGTGTATCCCTTTAGATATTCCACTATGCAATTTGTTGCAACCAGTTAACTCACCCTTGCCAGTCGACAGTAAAATTTGTGATACATTTTGTAGTATTAGTACTGGCACATTGTCCCAAGCATTTACAGCATAATAGATGACACCCTGTATGGTGTATCCCTTTAGATATTCCACTATACAATTTGTTGCAACCAATTAACTCACCCTTGCCAGTCGACAGTAAAATGTGTGATACATTTTGTAGTATTAGTACTGGCACATTGTCCCAAGCATTTACAGCATAATATATGGCACCCTGTATTGTGTATCCCTTTAGATATTCCACTATACAATTTGTTGCAACCAGTTAACTCGCCCTTGCCAGTCGACAGTAAAATGTGTGATACATTTTGTAGTATTAGTACTGGCACATTGACCCAAGCATTTACAGCATAATAGATGACACCCTGTATGGTGTATCCCTTTAGATATTCCACTATACAATTTGTTGCAACCAGTTAACTCACCCTTGCCAGTCGACAGTAAAATGTGTGATACATTTTGTAGTATTAGTACTGGCACATTGTCCCAAGCATTTACAGCATAATATATGGCACCCTGTATTGTGTATCCCTTTAGATATTCCACTATACAATTTGTTGCAACCAGTTAACTCGCCCTTGCCAGTCGACAGTAAAATGTGTGATACATTTTGTAGTATTAGTACTGGCACATTGACCCAAGCATTTACAGCATAATAGATGACACCCTGTATGGTGTATCCCTTTAGATATTCCACTATACAATTTGTTGCAACCAGTTAACTCGCCCTTGCCAGTCGACAGTAAAATGTGTGATACATTTTGTAGTATTAGTACTGGCACATTGACCCAAGCATTTACAGCATAATAGATGACACCCTGTATGGTGTATCCCTTTAGATATTCCACTATACAATTTGTTGCAACCAGTTAACTCACCCTTGCCAGTCGACAGTAAAATGTGTGATACATTTTGTAGTATTAGTACTGGCACATTGACCCAAGCATTTACAGCATAATAGATGACACCCTGTATGGTGTATCCCTTTAGATATTCCACTATACAATTTGTTGCAACCAGTTAACTCGCCCTTGCCAGTCGACAGTAAAATGTGTGATACATTTTGTAGTATTAGTACTGGCACATTGTCCCAAGCATTTACAGCATAATAGATGACACCCTGTATTGTGTATCCCTTTAGATATTCCACTATACAATTTGTTGCAACCAGTTAACTCACCCTTGCCAGTCGACAGTAAAATGTGTGATACATTTTGTAGTATTAGTACTGGCACATTGTCCCAAGCATTTACAGCATAATATATGGCACCCTGTATTGTGTATCCCTTTAGATATTCCACTATGCAATTTGTTGCAACCAGTTAACTCACCCTTGCCAGTCGACAGTAAAATTTGTGATACATTTTGTAGTATTAGTACTGGCACATTGTCCCAAGCATTTACAGCATAATATATGGCACCCTGTATTGTGTATCCCTTTAGATATTCCACTATGCAATTTGTTGCAACCAGTTAACTCACCCTTGCCAGTCGACAGTAAAATTTGTGATACATTTTGTAGTATTAGTACTGGCACATTGTCCCAAGCATTTACAGCATAATAGATGACACCCTGTATGGTGTATCCCTTTAGATATTCCACTATACAATTTGTTGCAACCAATTAACTCACCCTTGCCAGTCGACAGTAAAATGTGTGATACATTTTGTAGTATTAGTACTGGCACATTGTCCCAAGCATTTACAGCATAATAGATGACACCCTGTATTGTGTATCCCTTTAGATATTCCACTATACAATTTTTCTCATTCAAAAAACAAAGCATCTTCAACAAAACCTATTTTCTTCCATTTTAGAAAGAATAACACACTATTGCCTATTCCAGAGGTTCTCAACGTTACGACACTGCGGCTCCTCATTTTTAGGTTGAGGAGTTTGAATGGAATGGAAAAATGTGTTTAACTCGTAGGGATGAATCAAATTCCCTTATGAGAGAACATTAAGTCCGAAGCCCAACCTACAATCATTCACAACAGGGTATGATATGTTCGAGCATGAGTACCCTATATGGTTTCTGGCAGATATGTTTAATTCTGTGTTTCTGTTTTGTGTCTAAAATCTGGTTTAAATGTTGTACAGCGTTTCCTATTCTATTTGCTCTGTATGCGTTGTTTAGCATACAGTTATCTGAACAGCTGAAAATAATTTATTTTTGAGCCAATTTGCAGTTGTGAGTTAAAACGAAAATTGTCAGACATCTGTTTTGTATAGCATCTGGTGAATTGTTCACTGTGTTTGTTTACTGACATTGTTCAGTATTTCATGTGAGTTCGTGTTTACTTTATTTGATTACATTTTATAATTTTTATAATAGTATTGCTTCTTTCTTAGTGGTTTTAGTTAACAAATAACTATTAAATATCATTTAGATATAAAAATGGTACAAATGATTAGTGAAATGTTGAATGATTCCGACTGACAATGATTTGGAAGAAGATAATAGTGATGTTTCTGACAATGTTGGCCTAGATATACCCACAAACTCATCAGTGATTCAATATAAAATGCTTATTGTAAAAATTTGTGACTGGTTCTGAAAGAGACTATCTTGATAATTACCCAGACCCAAATTTTGAGGTTAGGCCTAGCGAGGACGAGGTAAGTGATCAAGAATTGTATTATAGTTTACCTTCAACTAGTAATGATCGAAATTAACCTAAAAATAAGCATAGTAAAATATGAAAATAAAAGACTTGGTTGATCCGTCAGGGACAGATGAGTAATGTAGGCCTATACCTAGGTCTTTACTAAACGCTCCCAAGCCAAATAAGGTTCTATCTGAGCCTAATGTTGTTATGTCTGCGCATGAAGAACTTGATCCTGGGCCAAGTAGGAGGAAGAAAAGAGAATCTCACCAATGCTGATCTTGGTTGGAGGAATGAAGACATTCAATAACAACTTCCTGTTTTTGTTGAGTTTAGTGGCATTATGGCTCTTATTAGTGAAACATCTAATGCTTTTGATGTCAATATTTTACTGGTGTTTTTGGTTAATATTTTCAATTCAGCGCTTAATAAATGCAGAAATAATAAGGGACAAACTAAAACAAGCCATACAAAACTGGTATTTAAGGAAAATAGGTCACAACGAAAATGATATTGATCGAAAATGAAGTATACAACTTTTTTTTCAAGATTTTACATAAATGTGTTGTAAAAATGTCAGACCTGTGTGACTATTAATCTACTGATGAGTTTATTCAATCAACCTTTGAATCCTCAGTTATGGTTAGAGACAGTTATTTTGGTATTTTAGCAAATTTCCATTTAAGGGATAGTGGATTCTTTGTACCATATAGTGTAGTAGGCCATGACCCAATGCACACACTAAGGCCTCACTGTTAACTGTTAGGATCCTTCAGAAAATTTTACTGTTATAGATGGTACATGTGGGTTTCAAAATAGAGTAAGGTTTTGAGTGTATGATGAAAACAAACCAGATAAGTATAGAATAAAATAGTGTTATGTGATGCTTCAACTGGCTTTGTTTTATAATTTTTACCCTACAGTTAAAGCAGATTCTGGCAATACTTTTTTTGAAAGGTTACTATATGACTATTTAAATAAAACCATACTATATATATGGGCAGATTTTATAGTTGTCCTATAATTTGACTTTAAATGGAAAAAAGAGACCAAAGCTGTGGGCACTTGTATGGCCAATAGAGTACATACAGTTATGTCTAAAAAACTACAAGATAAAGCGATTTACATGACAAGAAAAAAGCACTTGCTTTGTTTGAAGTGGAGAATTACAAGAGATGTGTCGGCCTTATCTGTGGTTCACAAAATGACGGCTACAGATATATTGGTCCATGACAAAAAAAGTATCAAACCAAAAACTAAGCCTTACCTGATTCTTGACTGTAATAAACAAAACTGGTTTTGTCAAAAATGATCAGATAATTTTATATTATCTATTCAAACGAAAGAATTGTTTTTCTACTTGTTCATGACATAGAGATGCCTTTGAGATTGAGGAAGTATTGTCACATGGACAAATTATAGTGGCAGTAAGAAAGGCCCTGGCAAGTAAGGAAGGGTTTTGTTTAAATCGGAAACATTTAGTAAAACACGTTAACAGGTCATCATTTCCTGGATAACAATCCAGCGACTAAAAATAAATTGATGCCAAAACGTATAGGTAAAGGTGTTCTGAAAAGGCAAAAGCTTCTACAGGTCAAAGGGGAAGAAAAGAAATTTCTTAATACCATGCCCAGATGGTGAAACGCCAATCTTCATATCTTAATGATAAATTCTAGCCTGAGCCATTATCACTGTTCCACTACGCAGTTGCCGAAATGATTTGTCGAGTACTTCATCGCCTGCTTTTCTATTGGTTTTTCTTTTGCATATTGCCAATTAAATATCACATTTTTTTCTGTTCAATTAGGTCATACATAATTTTTTTTCCTTTTCCAAGTCAGTTGATACAGTAGAACTCCAATTATCCGATTCAATTAGAGAACTGGATATTTGACTGAAACCCTTTAATGACTGAAATCATTGACCAACACTGTTGGTCTTTATCTGGTGGATCTATAATTTGTAGTAGCATATCTGTCAATAATATTACAACTTGAAATATCACAAAAACATAATGTACCAATACCAAAGAGTATATCAAAGTATCAAAGTGTACCCATTCCATTGTCTTGGACCATTAGGTCTTTGCATAAAAGAAAATTATATACACCAAACTCTCTATAATCCCGCACTTCTCCTATTTGGCCCCTCCAGTAATCCAGCCTTTCGTCAAGGATGAAAGATGTAAATATAATCAATGTGTTAACATAACTCGTATATTTTTTACTATACGTTGATGTTGTGATTGAGCAAAAAGTTGCAGTCACTGGATGAAAGGTTATTGATATTTTACTACGGCTGTTATTGGTTAATTTTTCGCTGTCACTGTTCAACTGATTTACGTGTGAATGGACATTGTCTCAGGTTTCATGACAGTGACAGTGTTGTTTACAGTAGTTACACACTCATTAGTTTGTTCTTAATTTTGTAGGAGTTTATTTTTAAATAAAATGACCCTTCAAAAGCGAGACATAGAATCATTTCACCATTGTGCTGTGCCTGCAACAGAGCTGTCTCAGTATCCCTTGTCACTAGTCACTGATCCAAGCCTGGCACTGTCAGTAAAATCACAGATCCGTTAAAGTCACTGGATTGTCCATCCATTCTGTTCTGTGCCTTAAAAATGATATGTATTTAAATTTAATTACATTCTGGTTAAGTAGGGATCGTACAATCGAAGTTTTAATGTATGGTAACATCATTATTTCACAATAGTAGGATTACATTATTTAAGGTAATATTACTTTAAAGTAATTAGTTTAATTGGTGGTTTTAAACCGAACTATCTAATAAGGTTATTCTCTTTCTGCTTTGGAATTTGCTTTGCTGTTTTCACAAATTTTCTGCATTACCCAGTGTTCTGATTTCAAAAGTGCTATACTGTTTCTTATTACCTACTCTATAATCTTTTGGCAGTTGTATTTCCTATTCAGTACTCACAAAAATAATTGAATAAATTTGGTTACCAAATGAATTTCCTGTTTTTACAGAAATGTCAAAACTTCTTTTGAATAATTTTTTTATAATTATTTTTGTTTTTATTTAATTATTTGTAATGAGTGTCAACCTATGTTTTAAAATGTTTTTCTCTTTTGTTTCAGTCGTACACCTGGCAGCAGACAACCTTCTCCTTCAGATGAGGACCTGAATAAAAATAACGGCGGTGTAGGAGGAGTAGTTGTTTTAGAAAACCCTCATGTAGGCCATCATCTTATGGGTCATGGTCATCCTGGCCATCCCTTCCCACCACCACCTCAGCATCATCCGTTAGCACATCTTGACTCACATTTTGAACATGTTATGACGTTAGATCCGAATAGTTTCGAAGCTGGTGCACAAGCACAGCAGCAAGGGTCATATCCGGGCAACCCCCAAGGTAACCAGCAGCAGCAGTCGCAGGGACAACAAGCGATGGATTCTCCAACAGTTTTACCTACTTCATTCGATGTTCAGGTTAGTATTTATGTTTTTAAATGTCTACTTATTTTACAGGCTTTTACACTCAAAAATTGTAAAACACATACTTTGTCCAATTACTTGAACTTTTTTACTTATATTATAAATTTATATAGTAACTATATTCAAATTATTTTCAGTAACGTCATCACATGAAAAGAATCATCACAAAAAAACTTGATTACATTTTTATTCACACAATTAATATTATATGATTACAAACTATTGACGCTTTACAAACACTCGGCAGATTATATTGGCAATGTGGTAGGATAATTTTGTCTCCTGAAATGAAGGAAAAATTTAGCAATAATGAAATCTGTCTAGATAGAATTTAACTAAAGTCACAAAAACATCATTTTAAAATAAAAACTGTAGAAGAAGCCTGTTGCATTATATGCCAATGGAAAATTTTAATGCTGTTGAAAAATTATACAATCTGTTGCAGCTTAAAAAGTTGGTTACTTGACAGCAAAATACTTGACAAGGCAAAATGTAAGGAATTGTCAGAGACTGTGTTTTTGTTTCAGACTGTCTCTGAACGTCGTTAATGGCTCTAGTAACATCTTATTTTTAAGCAATGTGATGTTTAATAAAGACGTGGCTATTGTGTTTCATTGTTTTTTCATATATTTTGAGGAAGAAAAGCCAAGTTTGTAAGTTTTAGACACATCTCATTAAACAGAAAAAGTTTTTTTAAAGTTATTGACTGAATTAGTAAAACGGTGTTGATCAAATCACAAGTAAAAATCAACATTGAAATTTCATTGCTTACAATTTTGACATATAAGCAATATCCTCTTTAGAATTTATTTTAAAAAATTGAAAAAAGAACGTTTTTACAACAATAATATACGAGGGCTATTCAGAAAGTAAGGAAAGTTTTTGAATTAAAAAAAAAAAATAAGTTCAATAGAAAATTTTTATTATATACTCTGAAAGAGCAACTAAAATACTACTTTTCTACATAGTCTCCAAACAAATTGAGACATTTATCATAGCGGTGGACAAGCTTTGAAATTCCTTCATCATAGAAGTCTGCCGCTTATGATGTCAGCCACTCAGTGATGCGCGCCTTGAGCTCCGCGTCGTCGTCAAATCGCTGTGTTGCTAGCCAGGTCTTCATTCTTAGAAACAAGTGAAAATCGCTTGGTGCAAGGTCAGGACTATAGGGCGGATGAGGAAAAACCTCCCATTTGAATGACTCAAGGAGTTCTTTGGTGCGGTTTGCTGTGTGAGGTCGGGTATTGTCATGCACAAACAAAATTTTTGACGTCAATTTCCCTCGGCGCTTGTTTTGAACTGCTCTCCTAAGGTTGCGCAAAGTTTCACTGTACTGCTCAGAGTTTATTCTTGCACCACGTTCAAGAAAGTCAATAAGAAGCACACCTTGCCTGTCCCAAAAAACCGTCGCCATAATCTTCCTTGCTGAAAATATTTGCAAACATTTTCTTGGTTTTTTAGGGGAGTTGTGTGCCCCAACTCCATAGACTGTAATTTCGTTTCGCAATTAACGTGTTTTACCACATATCTCATCACCAGTTACGATGCGATCCAGTAGTGAATCACCATGTCAAACTTGCCTCCATTCGCTGACTTTTATGGCGGTCAGTAAGCATTTACGGCACCCATCTTGCACAAGATTTGTGGTAGCCTAACCTTGTGTGAGACACTTTCAAACAACAAAGTCTGTGAAACTTGTGGGAAACAAAGCGAAAGCTCCGTTATCGTGAATCTGCGATGTCCGCGAACCATTTCATTAACTTTTGCGACTAATTCATCTGTCACAATGCTTGGGCATCCGCTCTTCGCTTTGTCATGAACGTTAGTTCGGCCATTTTTAAACTGAATGCACCATTTTCTCACAGAACTTTCATTAATTACGTTGTCTCCGTAAACTTCACACACGATAAATGTCTATCGGTTTTAAGTTTTTTGCCAACAAAAACCGTATCACTGACCGCACCTCACAACTGGCGGGATTTTCAATCGCAGGGCACATCTTCAGTTGAAATTGCGAAAAAACGAGCAACGAGGAAATGTTCCCGTTGTCACTGCTGGACGCAGACTGAGTTGCCGAGTGCACACACACTAAAATGTACAAAATAATCTCTATCCAAAGATTAATATTAATTGTGAATATATAATTTAATTGTGATAAAGTTTTTTAAACTTGAAATTTAGTTAAATTGATTCCCCTGAAGAAAACATTGTTTGGCTGTTGAAACATTTAGCAAAGAATTTTTAATGTTGAATTGATGAAATTATTAATGTTAACTGGGTATATACTGGAATTTCAACAATATAGTATACTGTATTTTCCACGTCGAGAGGTCATAGTGCATCGTTCAGAAACAAAAGTTTACCCGCCCTTGTCGCCACAGCTGTTCACATAGGTGGTAAAGCATTTATGGTGTGGGTCGTATTACTTCTGAAGGATCACGAGATCTTTTGTTTCAGTGGTAGTTTGAACAGTATCGTTTATTGCATGATTGTGAAGGATGTTTTGCTTCCATCAGCTGAAAGGTTGTTGGGGTATAATTATATCTTAAAACAGGATATCGCATCCGGCTACAAGTCAATGTAGACCAGGGATTCCCAAACTTTTTTGTACCACGCCCCCCTCTGGTTATTTGGAGACTACACACGCCCCCCTACACATATCAGCTTTCCATTTTGAAATACCCTATTTCCACGGTGCCGTACATAGCAACTCCTACTTGTACAAGTACATGAACTCGTACAAGTATGTGCCTACTTGATACGGTGAGTAGGTAGATTTTTTGTTCACTGTTGAATGCGGTAACGCAGAATGGAAAGATTCAATAATTGTACGTATGATGAAAACTAAAACAAGTATTACATGAAAAACGAATATAATTACTGATACAAAATTTAACATTGTAACACAGATACATTTTCAATTTAAGGAAGGTGAAACAATAGGCCTACCTACTTACAAAAACAAAACATAAAATGTAATTTAGTGAGATGGGTGCGCTTGCATGGTCTGAATAATTTGACAGATCCTGGGTTGAGTTTCAGACAAAGCACAGCGTAGGTCACTTTCGACATCAAGTATGTTGCGGTACTTGGTTTTGATCGCCACAAGAGTTGAAAACGCTTTTTCGCACATGTATGTTGTTGAAAAAGACAAGTACATCCGAACAGCTTTCTCTGAAACACTGGGGTAAACTTTTAAGTACGTTAACCAAAATGAGGGCTTGTCCATTTGTTCAAAATCGTATCTTGCAACAGAGTCATTTTTTTATTTCTATTCCCTCCTCTTGCAACTATTCTGGCAGCAACTGTATGTCCATGTGGAACGGGTCGCTTGATAGTTTGTAAAACTCCTCTGACAAGTTAGGAAAGTACCTGCTGAACTCCTCCTTGAGGTTCTTCAAATGGTCAATTATCAAGTTTTTCAATATAGGTCCTTCAAAAACGTCCTCAAAACATGTTTCTTCTGAGACTGATACTACTTTGCTGAAACTTGAATAGTTGCTGGGGCTCATTGACACTTTACGTATCCAAAGTTGTAGTTTCTCAACGTACATCTTGATGGCATCCTGATGTGTTACTATATTTGAGTCTGCACCTTGCAGTCTCAAGTTTAGGTTGTTTAACGTGTCAAAAAAGTCGGATAAATAGGCCAAAATCACTTGGTTACTGGGTTTTTTTTAACCTTCACTAAGCTAGTTTTGTTTCTGCTGTGCCAAAAACGTAATCACTTCATCACGGAACTCAAATAGTCGTCCCAACATATTGCCTTTTGCTAGCCATCGTACTTCTGTATGAAATAGCATCGTTTTGTGGTCACTTCCTAAATATTCACAAACTTTGAACAGTCGAGTATTTAATGCACTGTTCTTAACGTAGTTGACTACTTTAATACATAGCTTTAAAACAGCATTGAGTTCGTTTGGAAGCGTTTTTGCTGCCAAGGTTTGGCGTTGAATAAAACTATAAATCCCAACCACATCAGCATTTTTCTCTTAGACCAACTGCACAAAGCCTGAATGAGAACCCAGCATTCAAGGAGCACCATCTGTGCATACACCAATAAGTTTTTGCCAAGAAAGTTCGGGTTTCTTAAAAAAATCTGATACTGCTTCCATCACATCTACAGCTTTAGTAGTGGTCAACAGCTCAGTAGAAAACATCAGTTCAGCCTTCATTCTTTCATTTTCAATGTCACGAACATATACAATCAAATGAGAACATTGTGCTATGTCTGTACTCTCGTCAAGCTGGGTTTTTAATGTCCTCAGCCATATCATCAATTCGGCGTTTTACGGTGTTGACTGAAAGTGGTATTTGTGATAGCTTTTGCCTACTATCAGTTCCAAGGACAACATTGGCTGCTTTTAAAAGGCACGGTTTAACAAGCGTTTCACCAATAGCGTGACTTTTCTTTTCCTTAGCAATAAGAAGAGATAATTCATAGGAAGCTTCAAGCACTTTTAGAGGTGACTGAGCAGCAGATCCAGTGCTATCTAACTTCATGCGCTTTAAATTCTGAGATTTTGCAGCAAAAAACTCTTTAGGTTTGTCCTTTAAAGAGGCATGTTTGGTTGAAAAATGTCTCAGAAGACGATTAGGTCTCATCGTGTCATTACTTAATACTTCATAGCAAATAACGCACTGAGGGTGATCAACATTATTTTTAAGCAAGGAAACAAACCCATATTGAATATAATCGTCATTATACTTGCGTTTCTTTGCTTCACACAGAACTCACACAACACAAAAACAATTACTCCAATTCAAACATCGCAGCAATTATAGAACACCCACAATACAGCAAACACGCTGACTGATGACTCACGGAAAGTACTGTGCCAGAACGGACAAGTTACAAAGCAAGCACTGAACAAACTGCATTGGATTGAAAATGTGATGGGGGAACACTAGCACTCACGCCAAGGCCAAGGTATCGGTACACACACCACACAACTTTTACAAAAACAATTATGGAAACTTAGAAAGACTTTATTTCAAAGATCTGAGGAATTTATTTTTGTAATTTTTTTATTTATTTCATTTGGGTGTCACGCCCCCCTTGGACGTTCTCCATGCCCCCCAGGGGGGCGCGCCCCCTGTTTGGGAACCCCTGATGTAGACCATGGCATGGTTTGAAGAATCCAATATCTTTGGGTTGTAACAAGCCCTGTCCTTAACATTATTGAAAACATATAGAATAAAATGGCTACTTGATTAACAAAGGATAAACTATCTAACAGCGCTGAAAGGCCAAATTTCCAATAGAGAGAACTAGGGGTGCAGAAAATCTTTTACTCCCAATATTTCCTCCAATCATGGAACATACAGACAAAGGGGTTAGCTTCGTTAAAGGAACGAATGCCTTGAAACGTGTCAGCAAATAAGCTATTACATATCCACTTTGTTAAGTACTTTTTAAATATAATTTAGACAAAGCCCTAAAAGCTTACGCATATTTTACTATTACCAATGTAGTGATAACTTTGCAACTAAAATGTCAAAACATTGGCAATCGAAAGACATTTTGTTCAGTTTTAATTCTAATTTTATGTTGAAATTGTCAAGGGCAATTTTATTATTTTCAAAAGGGCATTGCCTTTGTGAGAAGTGCCACAGAGAGATATATCAATGAAAATACATGTCTGAACACGATTAACTAAAGTAATCAGATGAGAAATTTGTAAAGTCCTGTGTAGTTTTGTTATTTTATCTGCTGTAATGGACACTAAATAAAGGTAGTTGGTTTGTTGCTAGTTTTGTGTTATTAAAATAATCTATAATTTTTGACTTCATTGTAAAAAAATTTATTTTCTGTATCCTATATGAAATTTCTTGAAAAGTTGATTTCACTAATATCAACATTATTTAAATCATTTAGACTCAACACCCTTTCAAAATACTTGCCCCCTTCACCTTGTAAGCTGTCATACCTGTCCTAAACCCAATCTTATGTTTTTGTTGATTTCTTTTTCTTTAATTTTTAATGATTCCTAAATGTTACAACGTAACTTATGAGCACTAGATTTTAGGTGATCAAGTTAATATCCTTTGAGATTACCAAATTCTTTGCTCTGGTGTTCCTGAAGTAGTTGTTGCTCTTCTGACAGAGAAAACTGATCAAAATGAACCTTTTTCAAAACTGCTATGTCGTTAGGCACAATTTTTGAATTTGTAATATACAGAGCACACTTGATCAGTCCTGATTTTTCAATAAGGTAAGACATCATTATTTGTGTTACTGGTCTGCTAACTGTGAGTTTGAGTTTTGCTTCAAATTCCTATACTTCTGGAGGGGTTGGGCAAGAAACAGTTTCAGTATGCTTGATTTTCTTTCTCTGGCGGCTTGGTTAGAGTTTTCTGTAAAATTTCAGTTAATCTTTTCTTTATTTAGGCTTAAAATTGCTTTATTTCTAGATGATAGTTGAGTTTTAACATCTGTATTACTATTGACTTGAACAGACATATTAGTTAGGCCTATATCGATAGGAATCATGGAACTATCAACTTGAACAGACACATTAGATATATCAATAGGAACGCTAGGATAATCACTATTAGTTCAATATAAAGGTTCTTTATGAAATTCCAACTAAACATTATACCTATCTTCATTTTCAATGATTCTAATTTTATTAAAGGGCTCATCAGGAAAATCTCTCAGTTCATCTAAAGTCCTATTAGAAGTCAAATCAATACCTTTTTAGGAACTAGAAATCCTGATTAGCTGGTTCGATATTTTTGCCTAGGTAGTTCACCCCATGTTCAGTTGATATATGTGAAGCTAGTTTATTGCGCCATTCCCATCAATCACTGTAAACACAATCCACCTCTTGCTTGTTTTTAAACGTCGACATCATATAAATTCATTTTTAAGAAACAGTATAATATAATTATAATAATTATTCACTAATTGTTATAAAACAAAACACACGGAAATTTGCCGAATGTTGCAAGGTAGTGAGAGAAAAAAAAACACTTACAGCTTTACAACTTCTTGTGTAAAAAAAAATTACATCATATTGTTTCAAGAATTACTATTAAAGAAACAAATAAAAACTAATATAATTAATAAGCACTAAATCTCTTATTTTATTATAATACGAAACACCCACAATACATCACCGAATTTGAGATGCCTGTTAAGTTTTTGCCATGTGTGGTGTATTCTTGAGCTTGTGTGGAGCCGAGCTCCTCCGTGGTGCTGAATCGAGAACACGATATGTTATTGCAGTTGCAGGAAAATAATAAAAGACAACCAGATACGAATACTAATTTATTGGACGTTTGTTAAACGAGTTTTGGTACCTTTGGAATTTTCTTTTATTCAGAAACAGTTTATAAATTCTTCTCATTAAGGAAACAAACTATTTAAAAAAATTATGTATACTTCTCATTAAGGTAACAAATTATTTCTAAACAATATTTCAACTATATTTCCCCCCAAAACTTCTTCAGAAACCCAAGAATATCCCTGAGATTTCCTTCGATCCTAAATCTCTGTTTCGGACAAATTCTCCACCCTTGGAGAGAACATTGCGAAGAGAGTTGATGCCTGTAGCAAGTTGGCTATACTGATTACTAATTACATTTTGTAACATTTAGTTTAGTATTAAAACCTTAGTTTTGATTTTTTCACATGGGTTTTACCACTTTTTGTAATTACCTCCATAATCATTTCATAGTTTCACAAAAAGGTTTATTTAAGTGTACATGATATGGTACATGAACCTCATTGTTATATATATATATATATATATATATATATATATATATATATATATTTTTTAGGTTAGTTTTGGTTGGTAAAGATTATTTAGATTTTTTGGACTAGGAGACTGACAGACTTACCTTGGTAAGAGTCCACTCTGTAGTCTAGAAATAGAAACACATAAAAGCACTTAAACAATGATATATTTCAACCACACAGTGGTCTTTGTCAATCGAAGAGAAAACACAAAAAGAAATATGAGAGAATGAAATAAAATAATTGTAATCACAGGTTGTGTAGAGTAGTAATCAGATGTCACAGATGCACAGATTAAAGATATATATATTGTTTCCATGAACATATGAGTGATTATAGTTTATATAAGTCTGTCAGGGGAAAAGAGATAAGGCTATTTGGGAAAAAAATGAATGGATTTATCTGATGTTGAGGTTAGGGGATTCTCTGGACTTGGTATACCACTGGTATGATAGTTCCCACCTTCTCAGTTCTGAGGGATTGCAATCAGGGGGGAGTGATTTAATTATTTTTGTGGTATAGCAGTCATCAAAAGTTGTGATGTTGTGACTCGCAGCATGTTGAGCTGTTGGTCTATCCATATTCATAATTTTAACATCATGTCTGTGGCCATTCATTCTGATATTCAGACCATCCGTGGTCAGGCCTATGTACTGTGCTGAGCAAAGTTTACATTGTAGCTGGTATATGACATTTTTCGATGTACAATTATGATGACCCTGTATTTTGAAGACCATTTTTGTTGTTTGGCTGTTGAAACTATTTGCTGAGGGGTGTATTGGACACGTCTTGCATCTAGGTCTATTGCATGGGAAGGAGCCATGAGGAAGTTTGTGTGGTTTCTCTGCCTCAGGGTCTGGTAGTTTAGGATTTACTAGGATGTTTTTCAAGTTGGGAGGTTGCTTGTACCAAATTTGCGGTGGATCGGTGAAAAGATTTTTGGTGTGGACGGAAGCTTGAAGAATTTTGAAGCCATCTCTCAATATCTTGTTGAGTTTATGTAGACCAGGATGGTAGTCTGTTATTAAAGACAGTTTATTTTGTTCTGTTTGTGGTTTATGGTGAACCGAGGATTGTGCTGAATGAATTTGGTTTTTAATGAGTCTTTTTGGGTATCCTCTTCTCTGGAAGGCTGTTGATATCTTTCTATTAAAATCTTCCAATTCCCTATCATTCGAACAGATTCTCTTACCCCTGATTGCTTGACTGTATGGAATGGATCGTTTTATGTTTATTGGGTGGTTGCTGTCGAAATGGAGATATTGTAGGTGGTTTGTAGGTTTGTTTTTTTTGAATATATATATATATATATATATATATATATATATATATATTACTTGAGTGATTGTAAACAGGCAGCTCCATTAATTTATATTGCTTTTAATCTTCTCTCCACTGTGACTATTGACTATTCAATATGCTGTTCTTGTTTTCATAGAGTACAGTGTTAATTTTAATATATGGTTAATGGGGTATTCTTCACTCCATTTCTATAAGGTATCTGCTAAGTTTATACAAGCACAGAAAGAAATTCTTAAATATAGTCAATTCAATTTTTATTCCCAAATGAAGTACTACATGAAGTATTGATTAATTTCTCTGTTATATTGGAGGAACCTATTCTTATTTTTATCTCCAATATATAACTTTTTCCCTATAAATTGAATTCTATTTTCAGTCCTAAAATCTTTCTTGCAATCTTTCTATAGTTGTAATGTAAATGCAGAAATAAACTTTGGTATGTCTTCAACCTTTTTTGTTTGAATTTTTATTTTAAAATCTGATATTACTAATAATATTTCTTTTCCACCAATAGAAGTTTTTTTATGTCCTCTTTATTTAGTGCACAAAGCAAATGCGGCTGGGGGTAAAGGGAATGCTCTCCTTTGTTATCAGAATAATTGTTATAGCTTTTATCATTCTATTTCCTTTGCTCCTCGTTCATTTACATTTTCTTTATTACATTAATTTTTTGTGTTCATTTCTTTTTTTATCTCCCTTGCGATATCTGAGTAGCAGCCATGTGTTTTGTTATATAAAGAGTAAACTCTAAAAGAAATATGTGACACTAAAAATCCTGTTTTAGCCACTGAGTAGCAAGGGTGAGAGGTGGAAAATCAATACTGTCCTAAAAACATTGGTTTTCTTAAAATTTTGAGCATTTCAATGACTTTTGTTCTATTTGTATTGGGTGTCATGTTCAGTTTGACTGTTACTATTTGTTATGTATTACTAATGTATATGTCGTGTAGGATTAACATGTCATCCTGACTTTAACACCATAAAATATAGTTAATTTGGTTTCAGTTAAAATCATACATGCATGACTACAGTACCACATTTACTATGACTGATGATATAGGTGTCCCAAAACTTAAAAGTTACATAGTTGAAAAAAAAACAAATATGTAATACCGGGTTTTTTAGATGAACTTGTACACCAGATTGTAATTATTCAAGAAAGTGACAGTGAATATGCAGAAATTTGAGATATGCAGAAATTCAAGTTTATATCTTGAATCAAAGAACTGAAAATTTAACTTCCAATATCCTAGATTAGCATTATATAGTTGTAAATATTGTATTATAAATTAATATACATAAGGGAAGAAATATTGCATGCCTATGTATAATCCACATGTGTTTTTTGGATGGTGGTAAATAAAACAATACTTGAAAAATAACATTTGAATGCCTTATATAAAAATTATTGTTTTTAGATACATCAAATCGTTAAAACATTATATTTTTACAAATACAGTAGTCTCAAAATTCTGAGTCCCGATTTTTCGAGCTTCCATTAACTGTGCTCTGATAATATTCGTGCATGTTACGTGCCTAATCCAGCTGATGGATCAGTGTGTGTTCTGATAATAAATATGTTACCTTTTATAATTTCTCTTGAAAGCGACTGAAGGGGGAGAAAACATTGTAGTCTTTAGAAAAAAAAAAACATATAAAGGAATTTTGCAATGGATAGTCGAATCATGAAACAGAAGAAGAAACATCAAGTAAGTCATGGAATAATTACTTTCATAATGAAACTGTTGACTGTGTTATTAATCCACAAGTAGAAACGAATTTGGCATTTCTTAACCGAAAATAGTTGTGAAAATTCCGATGTGAACAATTTGAGATAACAGATGTTATGATTATTGGGTACAAAAAACTACTGAAGGCAGTAATAATGAGAATAAAAGGGTAGGTTAAACCGAGATAGTACAAGAAGGGGTAATTAGTTTAGGGTAAAGAATGACGGCTTTGGAAACTGCATTACACTATATTGAACAACAGATGTGCTTCTGCTAAAACTCCATGTGACACCATAGCATAAAAACAATCTGATTAGCAAACGTAGAAGACAGACAACTTTTCCCAAAAAATGCAGCAAATCTGATGAACAATTCATTCCATAGCAACATTAATTGATGTAAGTACTTTAATCAATAAAGTTCTATAAACATATTTAAGCATTCTTAATTTGAGTATTAGGTCTCATTAAAATTTCTGTTTTTCCTAATGTACAGGAACTTATTTCCATGTAATCCGGGTTTTCTGTAATTCGAGGGCCTGTAATAGTTCAATTCTTACTTCTATAAAAAAAATTATTTATAAGGTTTATTTTTATTTGTCTGCAAATTTATCTGCACAATTGTACATTCCAAATTGGCTAGTAGCTCATGAGTCAGAAGGGATCCTATAGTTTTATATAGAATATGCTCACGTTTTATATTCAGATTTTTGTCTTTTGTTCAACAATTACATAGTCTGATTAATTTTATCAATAGAACCTCACTGGTTTTACATATATTTGTTCATCACACTGGGTTGTTAAACGCCATTGAAAATGTTTAAATGTTTCGTTTTGCAAATAGTGATTAACGCTTTTAGTGTATTCTGAGTTTCTTTACCTGAAAGTATTTCCGGATTTTCAGGAGATTTCATGTGTTTTATATTCCAAACGGCACTGTTAGTATCTGTTCTTTATTTTTTCCCCTTGTAAACCTAGTCTGAATAAAATATTAAAATTTTTATTATTTTTCCTAATATTGAGAAGATAACCTGATGCCTCCAATGTCTTTTTGGAAGATTTTTGTTAACATTGTTTTGTAAGGGTTGTATACCACATCAAACGAAAGACCATATATTTGATTATACAGGGTGCGGCAGCATAACTTCCTTTTTTTAAATGCTCGCCATTCAGTTAGTTGATGTCATAGCGGAGCGCTAGTGGTCTCGTTCAAGAGGGGATACAGTAAAGTTTTGTTCCGACACGTTTCAGTCGCAATCATGCGTTGGAATAGTGAGGAGCGTGCCTTTGCCGTTGAGGCCTACTTTTCAAGCGGATGTTCGGTTATTGCAACACAGCGCGCATTTCGGAATCGCTTTAATTTAGCCCCGTTGGCTCCCGTCCCAGATCACAAATCAATTGTTACATGGGTCACTACATTCAGACAAACTGCAAGTGCGACAAAACGAAGAACTGGAGTCCCTCGGCCCGTTAGATCACCTGAGAACATTGAAGCAGTGAGAGCGTTAATGTTGCGATCATAACGGCGTTCTGCTCGCAAACACGCATCTGCCCTTGGACTATCCGATCGTTCTGTGAGAAGAATTCTTCTTGATGATCTTCATTTTCATCCCTATAAGATGGCGATAGTGCAGGAACTTTCAGAACGTGACTTCAATTCTCGGATGAAGGCGTGTGAGCTTTTTCTTGATGTCGTTCCCGAGAAGGGTTTTTTGAAATTCCGTGTTTATGTGAACCGTCCAAGAACCCTCAAGATTTAAAGACCAACATCCAAGAAGAAATTGCCAACATAACACCTGCTACGCTAACAAGAGTCATGACAAACGCCAGAAATAGGTTTACGCAATGTATGGAGAATGAGGGACGTCACCTAACAGATTTGATCTTCAAAACAATGTAAATAAAAACTTTAAGACATGTACCTACATTATAAAAAATAAATAAATATGTTCAAATGCATACAATAGTTTTTATTGAGTTTTCAAAAAAGGAAGTTATGCTGCCGCACCCTGTATATTATTGTAGGAGTATTTTTCTAGCCTGCATTAGGAACATTCATTCACAATGAGCATATAATACGGATTTTATCATATTTGAAGGGCTCAGTAAATGAATACAAATAGGTACAGAAGAGTCTTTAAAATATGAGGTGAATGGGACCAAGCCCCCCTCGAATTACCAAAAACTCATATTACACAGAAATACGTTCCTGTGCTTTAGAAAAAACAAGTTTTAATGAACCCTAATACTGTAGGTAAATTAAAAATGCACTAAATAAGTTTATAGAACTTTATATGAAGAATTTTTGGAGGCCTGATTAGTTTCCTTTGCATGCCGTATTGATATAAACATATTTCAAAAGCCTGACTCATTTCTTTTGTATACTGTATGGATATAAACATTTTCTAGTGATAAAGCCCAACTCATCATTACCATTCAAATAGATAAAATAGGCTCAAATAGTAATAGGCTCGAATTTAACGGAAGGTCAAAATATCGGGACTCGGATTTTTGAGATTCTACTGTATACAGAAATTTATATATACTTTAACATAAATGGTGTCAGTTGGAGGTCAAATGATATGGTTTCTACTAGGAATAATTTACTCAGGTCGGTTAGGTATATACGCTCTAGTTATGTAATTTTTTATAACTTAGATTTTATATATTTTCCTCATTAGCTGAATGGAACAAACTGCAAAAGAAGAATTAGAGCTAAGCATAGTAACACTACTAATCTACTGCTTAAATACCATTGTTTTAAAATTGTAAAATTGCTAAAATACCATTGTTCCATCTAGAAATCCATTTAAATTTATAAATATTCTACATAATATTCCTTAAATTTAATTTGAGTACACACATATATTTCCTAAAGAGCAGGAGAAAGAAATTAAGTAGCTGGGTTTGAATGAATCTTGGTTTAAGTAGGTGCCAACAATAGTAATAAAAAAAGACAATAAATATGAAACAGTGGAATTTTTGAAGAACTGATTTCCATAATGAGCCCTGTAGAAATTAGTGAGTTTTGAGGAATTAATGTGAACTGAGGTGTTAGTTTGGGTAGTTTAGCTTCCCTATCAATTTTTTTTGTTTTAAGAAATCTTATTTTGTAATCAAGTCCTTATCAGAAATGGCTAAAAAATCTAAAAATTAGTAGTTATTAAACACATTTTTAAATTCCTTCTATTAGCTCACACTCCTTATTATATATATCTTGTACACATTTTCAAACTTTACACTTTCGCTATTACTTGCGACCAGACTTTTTCTGAACTAAAAGTTGTTAAATTGTTAACTTACACTTGGAGGAAACGTTTTCGTCTTACGACTTCTTCAGCCTCGTATTTTTTTCCGCTAGGAATGCTGCAGTTGCACTTCCTTGGTACCATTATTTTGAAAGTTAGAAGTGATGTGATCGAAGAGTATGTGTGATCTGTGCCGCGTTTGTTCATTTAAGATGTCATTTTTATAAACAAGATTTAAAATTTTCAATCGCTATTACGTTTATTTGTATACATATACGTTCATGTCAAACGTTTTTATTTATAAAATCAAGTTCAAATACATTTTTTTAACCTGTAGTGAATGACAATTGATATAAATACAGTTTTTTCAAATATTCAATAATATTCAAATATTAAATTATAGAAATTAGAGGGTCTAGGTCAGATATGAACTGAGTATCTTCATGTTCAAAGTCTTGCTTTTGGCACTAATTCACTTCCCCACAGCTAGAAATTTATTTCTCTAAGAAGTATTTGAATTTTTGTTTTGCACCCATCTAGTTGTTGTCGAAACCTCCATTGTACAACCTTAAATTGTTGCCACGGTTACCATACAATATCATAAATAATGCTCGAGGATTAAAAATGAATGAAATTTATTAAATAAACAAACTAGATAAATAAACGGTATCAAACCTTGTCTCACACGGACGATACGAAAGGAAAGTGAAAAAAAACTACAATATAATGCAAGCAACAAAAACAAAAGAGGGTATATAAATAGTGACAAACAAAAATAATAGGCCAATGCCATACATACATAGAAAGGAAAATGAAAAATTGCAAGAAAATTCGCTTTCTATTCTAGTCACTTAATATTGTTATTCTGACATATGTATACAAATATTAGTTGTAATATCTAAAACGTATTTAAAACATTTATATTAGTTGTAATTATAAAATAAACAAATTTATGTTGTCTTAGATAGGAATTTACTTGAACATTTTTTTTATTTGACTTGTTTGACATTTAGTGTACAATACATTATCAGTTTTATTTATCGTAAGAATCTGTTTATGCTTATGGGTATGAGGATGCATATTTATAACATCTGTAAGCATTTGGCTTGAAATAGGAAAAGCACTATCACTATGACCGAAGTTAATTATTATACAACCCCAAAATAAAGTGCTCTGAAAAACAATATTCTCTTTATTTTGAGAATATATTTGTTTATCATTCTTATACCAACAACCTTGCAGCGCATATGAAGATAGATATTTATAGCCAATAAGTTGTCCTTTTATTAACATTCTAGACCTGTTATCAGATTTTATGCAAGTGGACTTTCTCATTTAATATAGATACTACTCTGTGTTGATCCGTAACTGATGTTTGTTGTGCATCGTGCTGTGTGAATATGGAGAATCTGCAGAATTCAGTGAAATTCTGAATTTAAAAACGATATAGTGTGGATATAAGTAATTTTTTTATAATTTGTGTATTTTTCTGCAAATCCAGAGTGAACAATAATAATACCAGTCTAGAAGGTTCAATCGTAAAACTTCAGACTATAAGGACTTTTTTATTATTTTTTACTATTTGTGATTACAAATAATAATCAATTAACAAATAATAAAATAGCCAAGATACATATTAATAAATAAAAAATGTACCCGTATAAAATATATAATATTTAGTGCTTTATAAGTGAGAATATTTTTGTAGTGAAATACAACTCAATTGACATTAAAAATTGATTTTCACGTGATGAATAACTCTACAAAATAAACAAAAACTAACGTTTTCTTTCATTGTGTGCAATGTACTGAGATCATGAAATATATTTCATCGTACCTAAAATACGATCGAACTGAAAATTGCGTCTAAATACTCAAACTATATTAAATAGAGTATATTTGGGTTTTTACTAGATTTAGAATGGTGTAGAATAAAAAAAGTTGAAGCTGATCTTTAGTTATAGGTGAAATTGAAAGTTGGCTACAAAAATTTGACATTTATTTGTCATTTGTTAGATTTCAACAGTAAAATAGAGATCGAACTTAATATTGGATTTTGTAAAAATATTCTTTGATTTTTTTAATGCATTATATTAAGCAAGGTATTAAATATTTTAAAATTGAAACCTCATTGTCAAATTCAAGTTCTGGCACACTAGAATTTTATATAAACTGACTTATAGCAATGATAAATTGCCAAATACTCCTATAATTGAATAATTAATTGCTACACCAAAATATGACCAATAGTAGCTAGATGTACTATACACAAGCTATAAGATAATACACAGTATGGTCTCAAGATGGCAAATTACTCAATTCATGCATACACCATAAGACACCCTAGTATTTTACTATCTCAGGGGACCCTTGCGTACATAAAAGTAACCTTATTGCAACTTAAATGGTACATACCGTCCCTCACCTCACTTTCAGAGTGTCTGATGAATGTATGTTTAGGCACTTTAAATGGAATATCCCCATCAGCACCCTCATTCCTTACCTGGTACAAAGGGTCAGAGGAGCGGGTTAATGCAATTCTAAATTTAAAGTTTAAGTTTACTGACTCCCGTCATTAACTTTATCTGAAACTCTACTTACAGTTTTAAAGGTAAAAGATGTATCAAATTCTGTGTCATCTGAACAACCCGGTGATCATGGGAGATTCCTTATACATTTTTTAAACAACTGGAAATTGTTTGAAATAGTAGAAAGGGACTTTCAAGCCAAACCCAACCCGTTCTTCGCTCTTGTAGTTTAGACTATAGCCCAATATTCTCTGATGACTAATCATTAGTTTATTATATAAAAAAACATGTTTTTCATGTATATTTTTGTGTTTAAAAGTGTTATACTTTCAGTAAATGTAATTTCAATATACTATAGAAAAAAGACATTGATAAATAACTACAAAAATGTTAAAAAATATGCAAAATCTACTGTTTTAAACTCCAAAATATTCTCAAAACACTTATTGTAAGTGCAAAAGAAAAAACGTCACCTATATCCTGTTGTTTCGTGTATCTACTTTGTGAAAATACAAAAACATTCAAAGCTTGAAGATTTTATGCTCAAACTATTCAAATATAACCTAAAAGAAATGTAGAATGATATGAAATTATAACTTGACTGTTCCCTGTTCCTTACTATGTAAACGTTTACTAATGCTCAGAAAGATATGTTTTTAAATCAATGGTAGCTAAGGTAAGACACTTCGCCATTCTGATTCGCTTGCTTTAAAATATTATTTCCTTTACTTAGGAAATGTATTTGTCTTAGACAGATACTGATGACCAATTATCTGAACGGGATCCACACTCCGTGCATACTCCGTTGTGGACATAGAATGATTCTATTTTCTGAAAGCCACTATAGAAAGAAACATTCAGAGAACTGTTACATACTTAGCTTCTTTATAGGCAATTTAAACATCTAAATCTGTCCTTAAAATCTATTTTTCATTTGGCCTGTTTTTAAATGCTGCCTCTGATATTAAGCTCATTCTTTCATTTTTTTATTTACAAAATAGCATAGATATTGTCGATTTGGCGATTGGGGTTTACAAGACATTTAATGAGGCAAATATTTATAACAAGGTTTTGTATTGACATGATCAGCCCGATTTGTCATTTTTCTCAAAAGTAATAAACTAAAGTATAACTTAATATTATAGTGTGACAGAAGTTGGCAATATAGGAAGAATCAAGAGGCACTTTACATGTTAAATATTAACCCTTAGTACTCAACTGTCGGGGGAGCCCCGCCAAGCGTATATTGCAGTTTACTCGTATGTCGGGGGTCACCCGACACGATTTTCAAATGCTCATAACTCGTCTACAGCAAAGCCCGCGGCATTTAATCTTTTACCGTTAGGTGCTACACTCTATTGACAATGTCTAGGAATATGTGAGTCATCACAAAATCTAGTTTGCCACTACATTGTAAGCTGCAAGTAGGTTACAGTTTTGCATGTTATTTGTTTACTCGTAGTTTGCAGTGGCTTCACGTGCAATTAGTGATTCTGAAATTCTTGATCTTTCACTTGATCCTGATTTATTAGAATGTAGCTCAGTTTCATAAACAAAATAACTAAACCAACAGTTATTTCTAAATTTAACCAGTTTATGGGTGGTATATAGATTTAGCTGTTCAATATAATGAACCGTGCAGTTTTACGAGACGAACAAATAAATGACGGAGGAAAATGTTTTTCTGGCTATTAGATGTAGCTGTAGTAAACAGTGTTATTATCTATAATAACAAAAAAAAGGAAATGAGAGAAAATCCTGTCAAACAAAAATAGTTTTCCCAAAACTTGTTGAAGGAACGCATTGGTGATATTAGGAATAACCCGTATAGTAAGAGGGGTCCGGCTATCAACTACTGACAAAGAAGAAAAACTGAATGGGAAATTACATTTAATCTTTTCCAATGATAAAAGCAGTTCTACGGATTGTGTAGTTTGCAGTAACAGGAAGATAAAAGGAAGTAGAAGGGAAACAGTTTTTCACTACAAAACATGCAGTAGAAAACCAGGACTTCATCCGGAAGGTTTTTTTCAAAGATATCATACTCTGCAAAACTACAAATAAGATAATAAAATCATGTACATACTGTACTAGTGATTAAAAATAGCTTAGTTTACTAAAATCATGTAAGAGAAAACAAAGTTTTCCATAAACAGTAATGGATATTACAGGTGAGGAATTTGTCTCAATTTAATTACAAGTGGGGAAGCAAAGCATGTTAAAAAAATCCGAGTACTAAGGGTTAATACCTTCTGGTTAATTTGAGAAGCTCAATTTTAAAGTTAATTCAATTTATTACACGCAGGCCGCAAACACTAGCAGGTACCAATTAATTCTGCGCGTCAATTGAGTTGTATTTCGCTACAAAAATATTCTCATTATAAAGCACTAAATAGTACAGTATTTACACAGGTGCAATTCTTTATTAGTTATTTTGTACCTCAGTTCATGGTTAATCGATTATTATGTATATTCATAATTAGTAAATACAAATTAAAAGGATTTAGGATTTGAAGTTTGATTTAGATACTAGGCTCTGTTCATTCCATATGTACACATGAATACACTAATTATAAAAAAACTCATAACAAACATCAGCTACTGACCGACACCAAATAAAAGCTATACCAAGCTTCTTACTCTAGTTGACATGAAAACTGCTGAAGTTTTCAATTATGTTTAGATAGCTGACAGAACGTCAAAGGGCATAAATATCTTTCTTTATTTATACTGTAAATTTCGAGAGTCGATAAATACTAGTTATTCATGGCTAGCTAAGCTAGTGTTTATACCTGCTACTAATAGATCAGCAGACCTAGTTCATACATTGTAATTGGCTAAAGAAAATTTATCAATATCAAACAGCTATCTAGTTACCAACATTGCCTGGCACTGTTTGATTGGAAAATGAATGCGTATTATATTTGAACAATTAAATATGAATGATTAGAACAGAATACATTAAAATAATGGTATTCAATTTCGAGTTGGAAACTGTATATAAATCATTACTGTAATTTTTTGTATGAATTTAATATTTCAGGTTTTAATGAGTTTTGAATGTCAAAATTAAATATTGTCTAAATCTCTTGAGCACATGTATTACAGGATTTCTTATCAGACCATACTATTGATAAACATATGGTTTGATCTCGTATTTACAAGATCTAAAATTTGTAACTTACTAAAAATGAAAAATATTAAATGGTACTGATTAATGTAAGTAGTACTGGTTTTACAAATAATAGCTGCACTGTACTAATTTTATTCAGATTCCTGCTATTCATTACCAATTTGTTATGAGAGCAACATGCAGCCATTCTGATACATATCTTATGTGTCTTAGACTCTTGCCGTCGTCCCAAGCCGCATTGTGTGTGTCCTGTTGTGTTCAATTTTTACATCTGTTATAATATTTTTACTTATACTTGAAATGGTGAAATACTTACACTTAGTGAAATGGTAATATTATGCAGTATATGGTATTTTTTTATCTACACTTACATTAACATGGATCCAATTTTTGAATATTTTAGTGTTCAAATATCTATTTTAGTATTTAAATTTTGAATACAGTAACTATTCTGTTTCATACACAGTGCTCATCTAGTTGAGTTATCATCCTGAATAAATTTTTTTATGTAATTTAATTTCATATACTAATCACTAATTGTTCGAAGGACTTCAAAATCTTGTTATGGTATCAAACTTATATGATTTAAATTCTAGCAATGTTGCCAAACAATGAGAAGATCATAATAAATCTGTCGATTGAAATGTTAACAAATTAATGATATGGTAAAGTTTTTTACTCCTGAAGGGGTTTTTTGTCTGTATTTCAGAATAGTGGCTAAATGGTGTAGTGGGTATAGAACGAAGGTATATAGGTAGCTTTGCGTTTTTAATAATATCCAAAATTTCGAGGCGATTTTCAGCCCTTAAAAATTAGTACTTAGGGTATATATAGTGAGTGGTACAGTGTTAGTAATGTAGGGAAACGATATTCCCAGTTGCTCCTGCTAACCCTTCCCTATGTTTATTTGTAAAGCAAACTTGGAATTAAATGGTATTTACACATATTGCTAACATTAAATAATATACAATATTTACAAACCTAGTAGACAAACGGTTCAATGAGGATTAACCTCTCCTTTGTTCATAGAAACTCTAACTAGTGTAATTTAGAGATACAATTTATTCTGAAGCTCTGTATTATGTTTACGTTTTGATCCCTAACTAATTGCCAGCATCAGCTATAAGTTGCTGCCATTCTCTTCAGTGTACATTGTATTTATATTGATTACAAAGTAAAGTAAAACCTCTCATATCCAGAATTTCTGATATCTGGACGTAATATGAAAATAAGTTAGCATCTTTATTCCGCAAGGTGCTTTGCTGTTAGTCCAGTTCTCTATCGCCAGCAGTCGGCTCTTTGTTCTTTCCCAACTCTGCCATTTGTGTTTGATTCTCCGTATCGTTCAGCTTACTAGTGTTCTACAGATTGGTGTATTACCCAACCTAATCAGTTGTGTTTGAGTGTCCATATCATTCAGTTTACATATTATCTACAGAGTTTTGTGTAATTATGTAATTTAGTTAGATAACTCAGTGTCACGGAAAAGCAAATAAAAAAAAACTGCTGCTTTCTATTGAAGATAAGATATGTGCAGTTAAACTATTAAAAGCAGGAATTGTGAGAGGGGTGTAGGAACAAGTACGGTGAGAGATTATTAAAAATCTTGTGAAAAATTACAACAAAATTTATTCTAACCAGGGAACAAAAAGTGTAAAATGATGAAGACACCGTTATGAAGTACTTTTATTGTGGTTCACGCAGTGTAGATCAGAAGGACTGGCCGTAACCGTACTCATATTAAAAGAATAAGCTTTTGTATTTCATAAAGAAATGAGAATTGAAATTGATTTTAATGCTAGTGAAGTTTGGTTGGAGGAATGGAAAAATCGACATGGTGTTGGGAAATTTCAAAAAAGTGGGGAAATGAAAACAGTTTAAGAGTTTGAAATTTGTCCATATAAGAGGCTTAATGAGGATGGAGTTAAAATGTTATGACCAATCAACTTGTGTGATGAATGTGTCCTTAATTTCAAAATGCTTCCCAGCTGCATACTACCATGAAAAAGAAACCAGGGTTACAAGGTATAAAAAGGTAAAGGAAAAGAGTTACTATATTGACCTGCAGTAATGTTGCAGGAACCTGGCCAGTTTGGATATCCTAAAAACCAAGAGCTTCTAGAAACTTTAGCGATACAGATTCCACTTTACCGGTGTGGTAATGTGAGCAAAACGGCAATTGATGAACACAGCATTTTTTGGGATTGGTTCAAGAATCAGTTTGTCCATTACATAAAGACACAAAATAACCAAAAGAAAACTATTTGCCAAGCAAGGTTATTTTACTGTCCGATAATGCTCCCTTCCACCCATTAGCTGATAAACTAAAAAGTGGAGATATGAAGTGTATTTTTTAACCACTGAACGTAACATTTTTGTGCCAATCAAAGGATGTCCTGGAAAATCTCAAACGGCTATATCCCCCGTAAGTTGCTAACAGTTATAATGGCAGGTACGGAGCAAGAAGAAGTGTTCCCAATTGCCTAAAAGCCGTAGATTTGGTGAATGTCTCTTTATGGATTGCTACAGGATGGGATGGCATGACAACTCTAGTTAAATCATGGCAAAAACTATTGGATCATAAAACAAACTGAGGGGATTGTAGATATATTTCAAAAGAAAAACCCTGTTATTGAAACAAGTGAAGGAATTGTCTTTCTTCCCCAAAACATTTATAGTTGTAAAGAGATCAACAGTGTTGGCATGAATAAATGAATAAAAGAGAATGTAGTTTATGAATTTAATACAATTGATATTATAGAGGTAGTGAGCACACAGCCAGCGCCTGCCGAAGATTATGAAAGAAAACAAACTATGACTCATATCAAAGCTTTCGAGGCATTTGTCCACCTGGTCGAGTACTTCAAACAAGACACAGCAACAGCAGCTGATTGTTTATACCTTCAAAAGTGGTGGATATATCATTAAAAAAACATGTTTAATGAAACAAGCATACCATAATTATGTATTTTTTTACAAAAACATATTAATGTGTACATACAGGCTTATAACTAAAATGTATGCACAGTTCTATATTGCCATTAAAATATAATTACAATCTTCAGTAAGTGTAACTTATTTACTTAAAACAATTATTCATCTATTTTCAATTGCAGTAGTTGTGATTATGTAGTACAAACATACATCATTACCCCTTCCATATCTGGATGTTTTGTTACCTGGTTGTTGCAACATTGATCTGGATATTGAGAGGTTTTATTGTTCTATTTTGAGATTGAGTTCTAATGAAGTTTTCTTTACCTTTATTTGCCAGTTCTTATTATGCTCCATTCAAGTTTTCAAAGTACCATCTTGCTAAAAGTTCATTTTCATGGATTTTTTCATGAGATTTAAGGACTCATTTTTTTATGTTACTGTGTAATGTGTTATCAGTATAACAACAGACCTTAGAGGTAAATTTGAAATTAAACTTTTCTTCAGCTGTTTTACAGTAGATCTTGCCGTTCATCTATTTTAATTTCACAGTTGTGATATTCATCTATTTTAATAATTACTCTCAACATTGTTAAGCAATTTTGCAGAGAACTGCTGACCCCACCTGCATTTAGGAAAGTAAGTCATTCACTGTTCGATAAATGCTACTACGCCTGCATTTATAATCATCAGATGATAGCTTTTCTAAAAAATTTGCTGAATCAATGTGAAATTCATTTATTTGATGTTTCTGCTCCCGATATTTTAAAAATAATTTTTAAATATGCAATTACTTCATATGCTATATTCTACATTTATATAATAATATGTTTGTTTGACTTTCTCTTCTGTATCCCATTTTAACAATGATCCTCTTCAAACTCATGAAGGAACCAGTAAAATTAACGTGCCTTTCACCAGTAATCAGTGTTAATAAGAACTTTTCAGTTGAAAACTATTCATTAATCTGTCTGATAGTCCAAGGAATAAAGTTGTTATGACCTATCTCCTTTCTTAACCTCTTTCTCATTTTGAAGTTTGAAGTTTTTTCCATACTCATAAGGTGAAGGTCTTTGTCTGGAAACACTGACAGCGATGGCCACTCTTTCTCCTACTTTTTTGGGATGTTGAAAATTTTCTACCTATCCTACTTATCAATAACATTTGAAATGACTTTCTTTCATAACATTTGACTTTTGAGAATTTCTATCTAGTTTTGGCTACAATCTAGTTTGTATTGGCATGTTTGTAGTAAAGAAACAAGTATTGGAAGTCACAAAATAAAACACAAAAACGAAAAACTAAACAAGCACAAGGGAAACAACCACAAGCTAAGAAACAATTGACTGGACTGTACGAGTTCAAACTGTCATTTTTTAAAACTCTTCTAATTAACCCAAGAGTATTATAGGGGTGAATATAGAGAACTCCTAACACTTACAAACACAATAAACATACCAAATATTTTCATTTAAAACTATCTTTCTGAGTACACATCATCTACAAATGTGAAACTGCAAAGTTGAAGACAACTTAGTATAATATAAGTTTACAAGAAATGTTTGAGATTTTTTAATTTTGTATTTCATTGCACATCGTTCAGGCACTTTTGATCTTTTTATGACAATTATGATCTAGTATCCTTTCTACATATTAATCCGTCACACTCATGGCATCGCTGTTTCGTAAAACAGTTCTGCTTGAAAAAATATTTTCCAACAATCAATATTTTTTTGTTCTTTACAGATTTTTTTAACACTAATCAAATTTAGTAATTATATTTTCTTTGTTTTTTTTCTTGGCCTTGCAATTTGTGATTATGACATTTAATAAACTTATCTTCACTTACATTAAACCCCGGAGAGGTCACCTGGACAATAGTATTAGAAGCTAGTGTAAGAATGCTGTTAGTACTCTAAAGATTTCTTGCTGTTTCTGCCAGTTTAGGGAAAACAACATCCATCATTTCTGATGTTCTTTCATGCTCATCGTTAGCAGCACACTGCTCAGTGTCAGTGTCTGCTTCCATGTGTTTCTCTAAGATCCACCAGCATCATTTTTCAGAATGTACTCATCACCTATATTCTTCTTCAATCCATTTCATAAAATCTCTTTTCTGCCTGTAAATCCATTTAAAACAGTTAAAAATAGCATATAACTAAAGTAATAACCAAATGTGATAAACAAAGTATATAACCAAATAAAATACACCAAACTTATAACATCAATGTTCACATTTAGCCTACAATACTAAAATAAAATTTACGCTGTGCTTAAAATTTGATTTTGATACAACAAAGCAATACAATATCCTCAACCAATTTATGAAACATAATAGGTCATGTTGTTAGGGCGCCAATAACAAAGTGTTATTTGAGAATAGAAAATCGTTCAATACAGGTCTTTTTCTGTCATCCATTTTTGTTGCCCACACCATTTGAATGTCACTCTAATGATGTGTCAGTGTTTGTGACATTGATATGTGGGTCTTTTTGTTATTGTGGTTTTTCTTGAGAAGGTGATTATTTTCTGTCAGACATCGATTTATTTAATCTTGTGACAGTTCCAATAAAGGTCAGTAGGTAGCAGCACATTGTAAATTCAAAGCATTAGTATATAATTGATGCTAAAAGATGGCAGGAGTGCTGCTTACTGTTGTCTTGTCTAAAACAAGTGTAATATATACTTGTTTCTTTTTCTATTGAAGCTTTCAATATTATAATATCTGAATTATAAATACTTTTAAAATATTATTTTCACCAATCAATCCCTTTTTGATTGGATTAATAATTTTCTGTGGTTGTAAATTTAAAAAAAAAACTGCTGATGTATTGAAATTGATTGAAGCATCAGAAGGTGAAAAACTAATATTTCCTATTTAGAATATTATAGGAAATAGTCCAATAATAAGTGCCTAAGTACATATGTACTTTCTAAATTTAAAAAAAAAATATTTTTCTGTCAGGAGATATTTAAGTAACAAAAATCATTAAATTGTGTTTATTCTGTAGATGTTCCTATAAAATTAGGAAAACTACAAATTTAAGAAAGTTTTGTAGTTAAACTTGAATTAATCTTCCAGCCCTTAATAAACTTACAATCTATAAATTTCATGCAGCCAGAATGCTGGTTTTTTTTCAACTATACAGAATTTTTTTTTTTTTTTTATAGTGAAACCTAGATGACATCTTTTTGTCATATGGACTATAACTTATGCATGTATATGAATCTTTAACAGTAACTCCTTAGATGACTAAAATTGTAAGCCATTAGATACTAAAAATGAAGTAATAACATTTTTACAAATGTTTTAATTTGTTCATTTGGTGTGCAATTACTTAGATCCAGAGAACTTTTGAAAACATTGTCCATGGTCTGACTTATGGTTTTGTTATATTTTTTATGTTTAGCAAAATATGTGTTGACGTTTGACTTGACCACCTTATTAAACAACAGTGCCTAAAGACAGAGGTTCTTTTTTTAAAGACTGTACCCCTTAATGAAAAATTAAAATTTTGAGTACCCCCTTGTTAGGAGGGGGCGGTTAAATTAGAAACACAATACATAAAGTTAATGACAAGCTTGCTTCTGTTTACATAGTTCCTCAATGTTCGGCTCAAGTTTTTTTAAGTACAACCTTGAATTGTCTTCAACATTAGGCATGATTCTGTACTTAGTTTTTAGATATGTTTAGCTCGAAAACTCTCTTTCACATAGGTATGCAGTTGAAAACCCAATAAGAATCTTTACAGCATTATTTAAAGCTCTTAGTACTTTATATTCAACACTAATCCAAAAATCTAAAAACGTAGCACTGAACTTTTTTTATTTTAAGGTTAGGATAGTAATAAACTAATGTTAAAGTGATTAATTAAATTATAACTTTGTGTGATTACAAAACAGAAGAAATAAAAATGGTTAATTTTTTCATAAACCTTCCCCGCGTATCCTCTGAACATTTTTGTGTACCCCCAAGGGAACCACAGTTAAAGAACCATTGCCTCAAGTTGTTTGATAAATAATACCAACCTTCCCTCTACTATTCAATAAACCTTATTATAAACATTGGAAGTTTTAAATAACTCAAGACACAAATAAGTAATATATTTAAATTATTAATTGCATTAAGGGATAAAGGGATACAAAATTTAAGTTGCTTCTATCCGAAATTGATGTCATCTTATAAAAGCTGACACATAAAAAATAAAGGTTTGTTTTGCTTGAAAAACTAACATTGGATTATAACCATAAAACCTCCAGAAATTTTACATAATAGTTTTAAAAACTTGTGTTTGTATTTTTATATTTAAATAGGTTTTTAGTTTAAAAAAATTTTGTTTGTATTTAAAGATATTTTTTGTATTCCTGTAGAATTAAAATTGAAAGTTAATTCAATTAAAAGTTTTTTTTTTTATTGAATTAAACCTTGTTAGAGTTGTTGAATAATGGAGTGTTTCCCAAAAGATTTCAGCAAAAAGATGTTGAATGTATTAGTATGGCTAGTAACTCTACCTTCAGGGAAATACTTGAACCTCTGCTTTAGAGGAGGTGACAAGGAGAAATAATATATTGTTGTTTACAGCTCTAAATATAGAGTTCTCTGCTGTCCTATGTTTCCTATTTTGGAATTTCATGACTCATGTCCTTGCAACTATGATTGTTACAGTACCTTGTTCTAAATCGTTTATTATGTTCTATTTTTAAAGGCAAATAGAGAAAATTCTCTAGTGTGTTTGATTTTATCAGAAAAGTGATTAAAAGAAATGAGTATTATCAAATTTGAAGTGTTATAATGTCATATGTAATGAATTTTTTTTTACTTGATGTTTTAAGGATCCTAAAGTTTTTTTATGTCCTGTATTTATTTACTTAAAGTACTTGACAAAGACAGAACTTTTAAACAATGGGGTGCCCAACAATATGTATAATAAATAATAGCTTAAAACATTGTTTTTAGCTGTTTAAAAATACAATTCTTTAAAAACAACTTTGAATTATGGTTTCAAAAGTAATAGTTGCTTTCGAATAAAAACCAAAATATTTTATCATCCATTATTTAAAACCAAATAAATTGTGCGCTATTTCTTTCTCTTTACTTCTTCTATAGTTTTGCTCCTAATATTAGGTATTGTGTCAATATTTCATAGATAATTCTATTAATCCTAATTGTAAACAAACAAAATAGACTACTTCACAAAAGCCTCATATGATTCTGTAGGCTATTAAGGCACCATAGAAAATTTAAGGGAATTCGTCAAATGTTTGGTAATTAATGTTTAATAATAAGGATGGACGATATTTTCTGTCATGGTGACTTGTCACTGATATTCGTTTGTTGCTGTTGGTACCAGTGACAAAACATGGAAAATTCCAGTTCCAGTGACAATGGATTGATCGGAATTTGCCTCTGTTGTGATTGGGCAAGAAGTCGGAGTCACTAGATGAAACGGCTGTCATTGGTTGATTGGTTGCTGTTACTGGCTCTGTTCTCACCATTCAGCTAACAGCTGATTATCATGCAGTGTTGTTGACTGAAGGGGAGAGGGGGTTGTCTCAGCTGTGATTGGACAAAATGTCGCTGTTGAGACTGAAAAGTTACTGATATTTTACCATTGTGGTCATTGGTTGATTTGTCGCTGTCATTGGTTTTACTCATTTACGTCGTGTTAAATGTGATAATGTTGTGTACAAGAGTGATAATGTTGTGTACAGTAGACATTATTTCTCACTCTGTAGTTTGTTCTTTATTTTGTAGAAGTTTATTTTTATATAAAATGAGCCTTCCAAAAAAAGAAAAAAGCAAGGTAGTGGAATCATTTCACCAGTGTTTGTATGCCTTCCTATTATTGGCACACACAGTGCAGTCTCAGTATTCCTTATCACCGGTAAAAGTCAATGATCCAAATATAGCGCTGTCACTAAAGTCACTGGATCGACCATCCCTATTGATAATATATTTTAGATAACTTTCATTCAAGTATTTATTTGTGTTAAGACAGTAAATCTGGATTTAAGAACATTTTTAATATTTGAAAACCTATATATAAAGGTTTTTTAAGGTAATATAAAGAAAAAGTTTTGTTTTATATTTATTAAGAGTACTCATTAACAAACAAGTTGTCTGTGTATGTTAAGAGGGTCGAGAATGCCCAATAAGGCTAAAAATATTAGTTTTAAATAGAACAAGGAATTTGTTAATGACAAGATAATTTAAATATTTTTGCAGTAATTTATTTTTGAATGTTTGAATAGAAATGGGAAGCTTATACAATATTCATACTAGTTATATTATTGTGTTAAAAAAAATATACATCTATAGGTTTTTTGTATTCTGACAGCCACATGTCATTAGCTTGTGTCAAATCTTATCATTTTACCCGTGAACGCAAAAGCTATGCTGTTAAAGTGAATCTAACAGTGTTAGAGATTCTGAAGAAATTATTTTATGTTTTCGTTGTATGTGACTGAACCTCTAAATATACTTTCTCTAGTATTTTCGTCAGCTACCTTTCAAATTTCGAGTAGATAGCATGATTAAGAGGGTAGACAGGGGTGAGAGAAGTGTCAGGCGTCGCCAATTTTAGGGAGCACCAATATGTACGATCATGTGAGTGCTGTGTCAGGAGCAACCCAACGACTTGATTAATTACATAACTCTTAATACTGTAGTTCTATCTGTAATTTTACATATAAATATGCCATACATGTATTTAATAGATTGTTTTTATATCAATGAAGAAGTTTGAAGCTTTATATAATCGATACAATTGGAATTTATAGTTTAAAACACAAAATAACAATTATTACAATTGTTAGATTTGCCCTAACAGCATGAGTAATCGAGCTAGTTTCCATAATGTGAGTGATCCCCGGTTAAAGCATGTTTAATAGTTAAAGTACATGTATACTTGCTAAGTAAAAGTAACTAAAGAAATGCTATTTATTTAATATTGAAACGTACAAAATATATGTTGACAAAATCTTTAAAATATGTGTTTTTTAAAAGCATTGTAAATTTTTTCCTCATGCAAACACTATTTTTTTTAAGAATATGACACAGAATAAAAGAACATATATAGAAAGAATGTCAACAATATCTCTTGTAATGAATTTTCTTATAAAAATGAATGTTCCTCTAACTATATAACAACAAACAACCAATCTATTACCCATACACGTGTAAGGAAATGGCTGAGAAAACATTGTACAAACTGGCTCTCTGATAGTCACAGATAGATCACTTGATCTTCCTTAAGTAAGAATTTATTGCATCTTAACCTCAAACATTGAAGTGTCAAGTAGACTGGTAGTAGTTAAATAGAGACAAGGAAATAAAGTTTGCAACTTGACCTGTTACCGTCATGATCCAAGTAATGATGCTTGAATTCGGAACCATTCTGTTTCATTATCGGGCTATTACCTATAACTTTAAAAAGACTTGAGTAAAACTTCAATTGTGTTTGAATAATGACCATAATGTTTATTTTAAATTCATTTTATATGAACTTTAAATGAAAATGAGTTTTATTTTCTAGTAAAAATAAAATGGTGTTATTCAAGGTACTTTAAATATTAGACTAAGAAGAAAAGTATCACACATATAAAAAATTAATAATATCGGTAAAAACTAATAAAAGGTTGAATGTAATATTTTTCAACTCATTGTACATTTAAATCTTATACTTCCACTCTCACTTAACAGAAAACAATTAATTATACTCACAAGAAAAACTCAGATTGTTAAACTGTCACAAATAAATTGGGTGCCTCAGCTGCAGAACTTTCTTCGGTTAATTCAAGAGCTGCAGTCAATCACTCAATCAATCAGTCTGACCTAATAATCTTGTGAATTTGATGAGTTGATGAAGCTAGTATAAAAGGTCTTCTAGTTTTAAATCAAAGACATCAATATCTATTGTTGTTAGAAGTGACAGAGCGTTTAGTATTTTCTTTTGTGTTGTAATATGTCTGATAATTTGGAATTGAGTGTTATATGTAATACTAATTGTAACATCATTCACAAGTGTTCAGGCATAACGCTTGAAAACTGAAAACTTCAAATAAAGTTTTTTAGACTGCAGATTTATTGTCCCTTAATAACTATTCAATATTGTTTAGGCTAATGACAGATCATATACCAATTCATGTTTTTACGAATACTCTAGGTTTTGATTTTCTATCCAAATATCGTTTTCAAGACCTAAAAATTTATTAATCTAATATTAAACCATAGTTTAAAGTTTATAAAATTTATAACAATACTATCAATATAATTCAAATCAAACATTTTACTACTCTTAATAAATGTTTAAATTTACAAGTCAAATTGCTCCCCAAAACAAGTCAAATTTTTATCACCATTAATGCAGACATTACCAATTTGTAAATGTGAATATTTATTAAGAGTAGTAAAATGTTTGATTTTAACTATGTTAAACATATTGTTATGAATATCATAAACAGTAGGCTATGGTTTAATACTAGAAAAATACATTTTTAGCTCTTGAAAAAGATTTTTGGATAGAAAATAGAAATGTAGAGTATTTGTAAAAACATGAATTGGTCTGTGATCCGTCATGAGCCTAAACAACATAATTGTTTATCATATTTATATAATGGTAACTATTAAAAAGTGCAGAAAATATTTATGCAAATCCTGAATTTTTTTGTAACATACTAGTAACCTATGGGGAGTTACATTGTTAAGAGATTAATGACCAAAATTAACAAAATCAACCATAGAATTTTATAAGTTTATGTTTTAGTACATTCTTCCGCCTTTCCTTACATCAAAACATTATTCTTCGTAGCCACATTTTGGGTTAACTCCATTATCAAAACCTTAAACTGTACTCGTAAAAGTTCAATGTAGATAATGTGAACGTGACAACGAAAATAGTGTTTTGATGTTAGAAAGGGCAGACGAATCTACACCAATATTGCTAACAGAAATAAAGTAAAGTTTATTAATTTTATAAGGGTTGTTAGATTTTGAATTATTCAGTCGAGTTGATTGCGAAAGTTGTGCATTGTGTTTATACTGTAGAAACCAGTCATAAGGATTGATCGATTTCCAGAAGAATATTGTGCATTCTAAATTTTAAAAAATTAAGTTGTTGATGGTTTTAGATTTTGGTAAAATATTCTTGTCTTAGTATGTCATAAGTATGATGTGATTATTACTCCTACACATTGGGCACATGCATTTATGTGTCATCCACATGAAATTTATGGAGCAAATGTTAAAATTAGACGTATTTTGTTTGATGTGTGAGTAGACATTATTTTACTTGTGGGTTTTAGTCATCCTAAATCAGCTGAACTTTATAAATAATTTTAAATAATAATTATAATTATTAATAATTACAGTAATTATTGTAAATAAGTGCATCAATCCTTAACCCTTAGATTAGCAACAAGTCCATGCTCTAATAAATCCCCTAGAAATGACTATTTCTTCAAAGATTTTTGGTTTTTGTTTTAATTTGAAACATTGTTTTATTTATTAAAATGATATTAATATTAATTACCAGCATTCAGGAAACAAATCGGTACAGTTATTTAAAAATTAATTAAACAAAATTCTGAATTATTAATATTATATGTACAAAAAAAATGGTAAAGGTATCAGATTTCGACAGGCCATCAAACATGTCCTAACTGAGATGTGCGGAAGGTTAATAGTTGTCGTGAAACTATAATTTTTCCCTACTTTACCATGTGCTCTTCAAACGAGAGGATCGGTCCAAAATGCATTAAATTTGAGATAAAAGGGATCATGAAAACATGATCCATAGCAGTGTTGAAGCAATGTTTAGTTTAAATTTTGTTATGTAAAGCGTTTTAAAATGAGTAAAATATCGTTTAAAAAAATTTTTTTGCTCTAAATTATCTAATTATTTACATCTTACGATGCTACATCCAAGCCAATCTAAACCAAAACCTGGTGTAAGTCGCAATCTGAGACCATCAACTCTACATAAGTTTTCCAGCTAAGTGATACATAGTTGGTACAATCTTTCAATTCTAAATGAAATTCTTTTAAATAATGTTTAATGTTGTTAAAAAGTTTAGGCTGGAAAAATAGTGAACATTTAACAAATTTTGTTACTATCCGAGTAAATATAAAAAAAGTGATGAAGCCACATGGTGTTACAAATGATATTTTCCAAATACCAATTATTAGATTCAGAATATGTATAATACATTTAATTAATAAAACAATCTTAATAGTGGAAATCTCACATCTATACTACACATTCATTATCGGTACACTTTTTCAAATTGGTTAACTTCATAAGAGATTTAATATTTAAAAACTAGTGTAATTAGTGTATAATATGTGTATAAATTTTTGCTTATATTTTGAACTCAAAATAAAATAAATTTTTATTTGTATTTTTTTTTCTAAAAAATAGTAAAACATACCACCTATTAATCCAATTAGAATGTTCCAAACTTTCTATAGGTTAACTATTAATCAAGTAACACATAACTGCAATATTAAACATCCATCATAATAAATAGTGTTACAAATTTTTCTCTAATTTTTTAAATTATTGTACAATTTTCTTATTTGTTATGAAAATATTTAATATTCAGGACATTTAAAATTCTGTTGACATTACTTACAGTCCACATTTTCAGTTTCGAATGGTCAGACACGATAGTATTTTCTCACACAAAGTCATAACTTTTGTTGGTTTCCATAACAATTTTGTTGACCAAATCTTTATAAAAATTGTTTTGAAAAAGACTATTTCTTTAGGCTACAGTGGGAAAACAAATTTGCTAGAAAATGATTTATTTGTATCAAAATCATGCAACGATCTGTAAGCACATGAGAGAAACCATAGATTCTACACACAAAAGAATGATGACTATGTACTCTGTATAGGATTTATCAAATATTGAACCTAGAGTACAGTACAATACACGGAAAACAAAATCGTAAACATACGGCAATGCTAATCCAAAAGAAATGATAGAACGTTCATATATTGGAATGCTCCTCCTGCCTGTAGCGTGATCTTACGTACTGGTATGTGAATGCTAATCAAATGGTTGAAGTATTTCAAATACTTTTGATGTGTGTGCGAGATCTCTTTTATTTGTTCTAAATAAAATATGCTAATCAGGGTTTATTTGTAACTATCCCTAGTGTTTAAGTGAAGTAACCTACATACTTTTGATACCTATGCACAGAATAGGCTTGGTGTAATTAAAATAATGTCTAGATTCAGAGATAGATCAATTTTTATCTCCATTTCCTTGTTAGCAGGTTTGTTATAGGCTGGAGAATTATTACCACTTGTTTTACAGTTCTAATAATCTTCTTGTCAAATAAGGATGATAATACCTTGTTTAATGGGTTTATTTTGGCAGTTGTAATCAGGCATTGCCCTGATAAGTTTAAATGGTTTCGAAGAGAAGTTTTATTTCTTAAATACAATTCTTAGATTTGGAGAATGTTTCCTAATTCAAGAACATATTAGATGTTAATAAATATAAATGATTTTATTAAACCTTTTTAACATTTAGAACCATTCATAATAAATTTCAAGGCATTCTGTTAGCTACTTAATCTGTATTATTAGAGAGAGATATGATTTCTATTTGTTGCTCGAATTGCACTACAGGTGACATATTCGTGATAATTATCTTAAAATGTGTAATGCATATATTAGTTGTGTTATAAGCGACCAACTTTATTACAAATTCTGTAAGAATTCATTTGTGGATACGTTATACCTCGAATAAACTTTATGCTCTTATATTTCCCATTGTTCATGCTTGCACTTTACATAATTGGTTCATGACTATATAAATCTGATGATATATGATACGAAAGTAAATTATATCAATGCAGTTTTATTTACATTAAAACAGTCAACACACATTTTGTTTATTTTAAAGATTAATTATATAAAATATGTTGACCAAGTTTGTTTAGATGGATTTTAAAGTCAGTTATATTTCTGTGTGCATTTTTGTGTGTGATAGTTGATCTCAAGAGTCCCATTTGTAAAATCTATTGTGATCTATGTATAACAGCCATACAAAGTATTTTTGTGAGTTCAAGCCCATACATGATATATTCTGCTTACATATCCAGATATATTGATTTATTTTCTTAATATCGGTTGTAAACAGAAAATAACACAGACACATTACAGTTTTGAATTAGTAATTTTTATGTTTGAGTTTGAAATAATACTTAGATGGCAATTTCCATTATATGTGTTACAATTTATTATTATTAACATCCTTTACTACAAATTATAGTTCCAAGAAAAAAGACTTACACTATTTATTTACTATATTTACTTTTTTGCACTTGAGAAATAATAAGTTTCTTATCTAAAATTCTATAGGTTACTGAAACAATGTTTTTATCTCAACTAACAATGTTCATCCTTAGTAAAAGTCTAGGTTGGCTGTGGTTGTTGAGATAGGCAGCGTTAATGACATGTTTTCTTTAATAGGGTCAAAAAGTGATATATTGATTTATTTTCTTAATATCGGTTGTAAACAGAAAATAACACAGACACATTACAGTTTTGAATTAGTAATTTTTATGTTTGAGTTTGAAATAATACTTAGATGGCAATTTCCATTATATGTGTTACAATTTATTATTATTAACATCCTTTACTACAAATTATAGTTCCAAGAAAAAATTTCCAAAAAAAGACTTACACTATTTATTTACTATATTTAATTTTTTGCACTTGAGAAATAATAAGTTTCTTATCTAAAATTCTATAGGTTACTGAAACAATGTTTTTATCTCAACTAACAATGTTCATCCTTAGTAAAAGTCTAGGTTGGCTGTGGTTGTTGAGATAGGCTGTGGTTGTTAATGACATGTTTTCTTTAATAGGGTCAAAAAGTGAATGTTTTTTTTTAATTGGTTTTGTTTGTTTATAATGTTATTATTTTGTCTGTTTGCATGTTCAAAACATTCATATTAGAGCAATATATGAGTTAAAATCTTTGTTTGGATAACTCTATGAGTTATCTTTGTTTGGATTTAGAGTTTCTAGTTTTTTGTTGTTACCTGTGTAAGTGTGGACTGTTATGTGTTTAACAAAAGATGAGCCTGTGTAACATTTGGAATCCTTATTGAAAGTAGTACCTGTGTACCAAGCGTAGAATTTGTTAAATATTCATAATTATGTAGTGTCATTTTTGTTTTTAAAATCTGATTGTGTGATAATTGAATAGGGTTGTAAATGTGGTAAACACTTATATTCCATTACACCTTAAGTACTGACAAAGGATGTTTTAACACCCCTGGGTGGTAAATTTCGTTCAGGTAACTGAAGTGATTTGGCAGCAATGTTTTGTAGTAGTTTCAAGTTTCATCCCCTTCTACATTTGTCAAATAGTTTTTGTCAGTTTATCGCATTTCGCTGCAGTTGAAACGTGCTCTGGGGTGCGCTTAAACCGAATGAATCGGATCATGATGAAGAGGACCAAGTCAGTCCTTCAGATATGACACTACTGAGGATGTTTCTGTTGCCGATCCCGATTTTGTGCCAAAGTTCAGAGAAATCTGATAGAATTGGTTCAAAATGAGACTGCAGTTCCTATAGCAGGTGGTGGTATTATTTTGAATATTACTACTGAAGCAATAGAGGCAGCTGTGGGAGGCCTTAGTGGACAGGAAGATGGCTCAGAAAGTACTAGAAATAAAAATATATATCTTGGACAAGTGGGTATGTTGCAAAAGACATTATTAACTAAACTTTTCAAACCTTTTAAAAAAATTATGTAAAATATTAACATTTTCCTACAACTGCAAAGAAGTGATGTATAGCAGCTAATAAAAACATTCCAAACACTCAAGAAACCCAAACAATTTTGACAAAATTTATTTAATAATTTTATTTAAAAAAATGGGAGTTACTCAGATCCCAGCACCAGTAGTTGTGGCACACAAAAACACACCAGTATATAAGGGTTAATCTACAGATCTTTAACATATAAGATACACAGAAGTCTATGTGTTTTTTAATTGTTCCTGATAAAGAAAACATAATGTTTTGTATAATTCTATAATACACTCAAGACTTTTCTCTTACCTTTTTAATATCATACCTTCATTTCTTAGAAGTTAAATTGTTAATTTTGTTTAAAGTCTAAAATAATTGTAGTTAATTGCTCTAAAAAAGAAAAAAAAGATTTAAAATTTTGCTGAGTAATAATGTTAAACACATTTAAGACTTAATGTTCTTAAATACAGCAATGTAATCTTAATTCACCTTGTTTGTATGCTGTTGACCAATATAACCTAACCTGACCATTTAGGCATGTCAAATGTAATTCCTTCAATTAAATCTGACTGGTGTGAAACAGTTTGTTGATTGATGGGGTATTGGCAGCATTTAAAGACCTTTGTAGGACTCGTTGACAGATATGTGACTGGCCTGCTTGAGGTGTGTGTGCCAGACTAGCCAAAATGTTAATACCTATATACAACCTTTGCCAGCCCACTCATCAGAGAAAACTGTAGTTAGATTTGTTGTTGTTATTTTGACGGTGTTCATCTGATGATTAATTTATTTTTCTGAGCAGTGTTGTGTTTATATTTAAACTTATTATATAGCTTAAGGTAAAGTAATCTATAAAAGTAATTTTGGTTGTATGTGTTCTAATCAAGAAATCAGAAACATTTATTCAAAATTGGTATTCAAGAAGTACTTATATCACAGAAATTAATTTAATCAAGTTTAAAATTTGCTATGACTAGAGCTCATGGATTCTCCTTCCCAAACCATATAGCAAAATTAATAGATGACAGTATTTAAAATTAGTATACGTTTTACAAATTTAGTACAACTACCGCAAACTATGTAATTGATTATTTCCAGAGTATGTTTACATATTAAATTTTACTGCCTTTTGCTTCAGTGGACAAATATGTATAAAGGAGAAACCTTGATTGACATCGACAACAAAACTGCAAGAAATGATTCTTTATCTGATATTAGTTGTGGTGATATAAAACTTCACTCACTCAGTTTTTTTTAACATATATTGCATTTGATTGATTTCATCATCACTTGAGCTACTAGTTTTCAACACGAGTACTTTTACTTGTCTATAGTATCACTTTTTTCATTTTGAGTTCAGCCGTTTTAATAGATGTGTGCCATTATCAACTCAGACCATAGGTCCGTACTAGCATATCTATCTACAAGTGTTTTTAGTCATATACGAGTATTTTTCATTTGTCTACAGAAATTGTAATACCTCATCTAATCCATTTTGGATGTATCTGTGATCAGATAGACATATTAACTCATTTACATGTAGTAAGGTGGGAATAAAAGTAATCCCCTCGTCGCTGCCAGTCCAATTCTAACCACAAAACTCTTTTTGTGTCTGTTTAAGTAAAGATTATTGTCACCATGTGACTGGCTTTGCTAGCACTTGTATAAATTAATATTATTTACTCAACTGGTTGTTAGTGATATTTCATCAGCTTCTGTGTGTATAGTTTTATATTTTCTTTACCATACAAGCCATAACTACCTCCAAAAGTCATAAATAATTAGGAAACACCTCATTATAGTAGTTTATTATTTTTTTGCAGTTGGAACTGAACAAGGATACTTCAGTTTCAAATGTCCATTTGCTGGCTGAAAAGTTGACTAAAAAATCTACAGACAAGAGAACATGCCAAAGCAAAATGAGACAAATGCCAGCTTGAAAAACAGATACACCAAAACTAGATAAATGTCCTGTAAAAACGTCTGTGCATGAAACACGTGAAAAAACAACATCAGTAGTCTCAAAAATCTGAGCCGTGATTTTTTGAGGCTCTATTGAATTTTATCCTATTTCAGACTATTTTATCTATTCAAAAGGAAATTCAAATTATTTACTGTTAGGCAATCCACCCTCACATCCAGATGAAGAACAACTGTGCTCTGATGATATTCATGCTTTATATATTCCTGCAAATGTTATGAGCCTAATCCAGCCGATGGATTAGGGTGTTCTGTAATGAGTAAAAACATAACATCTTATAAACCTCTGCACATCTTATAAACATAACATAGCAGACGAACTAAACAAACTAGAACGATGGGAAATAAATAAATGGAGAGGGCATAGATGCCGGGGAAAGAGAAAGATATTTTCGAGGTCGCAGGTTTACCACAAGCGCGGAAATAAAATCAGTCTCATCACTTAATTGTCACACCTTATACGAGGTCTGTTCAAAAAATACGCTGACTGTTTGAATTTTGCGGCTCAAGTTAGTTTCAAGAGAATCTGCTTGGTGTCGCTAGGTTCGTATAAATCAGCTGATTAAAACGCGGCATTTCAGTCGCATATATCTTCATTTGTTGATGAGTTACACGCAGTTTAGTAAAGAGTGTTTTTTTCGTTTGTCGGATTGTAAAATGGGCAGCCTGAAGGAGCAACGAATTGCTGAGAAATTTTGTGTAAAACTTTCTTTCTGTAGAGCTTTCCGAAGAGTGTGGGATAGCAGTTGGATCTTGTTACGAGATTTTGCTCGAAAAATTGAAGATGCACCGCGTCGCTGCGAAATTTCTTCCACACCTGATGATCGACGACCAAAAATCTAATCGCATCTGGGTTTGTCGGGAACTGCTTGAGAACTTGTTGTCAAGAATTATAACCGGTGATGAATCATGGGTGTATGGTTACGACATTGAAACGAAGGTCCAATCATCCCAATGGGTGACCCAAAAAAGCTCGCCAAGTTCGGTCGAATGTCAAGGTGGTGCTGACAGTTTTTTTTTATGCTAAGGGTGTTGTTCACTATAAGTACCTCCCTGAAGGCTCTACAGTCAACCTGATTATCTACATTGAAGTACTGAAACGTCTGAGGGACGCCGTCCGACGCAAAAGGCCTGAACTGTGGAGAAGTGATAACTGGTTTTTCCAGCACGTCAACGCTCCAGCTCACTCGGCACTTGGAACTCGTGAGTTTTTGGCCACACACTTGATCACTGTTCTTCCCCCCCCCCCCCTACTCACCTGACCTTGCTCCTTGTGACTTTTTCTTACTCCCAAAACTCATAAAAACCCTCAAAGGAAGAAGATTTGAAACGATTTCGGAGATTAAGGCAAATGCGACGAAGAGCTGAAAGCCATTACAAAAGAAGCGTGCCAGGACTGTTTTAACAAGTGGAAACACCGTTGGGATAAGTGTGTGCGTTGGGGAGGAGAGTACTTTGAAGGAGACCCAGACGTGTAACTTCCAAATAAAGTACATTTTTCTTATGGACCTCAGTCCGCGTATTTTTTGAACAGACCTCGTATTATTAGCACTCTTGCTAATGTTTTCCTCCTCTAGAGTTTGAATGCACTAAGTTTTGATGGGCGAGACTCTTTATGTTACTTCTTATCTTATACTCTTCCTTACTTATACCCTTATATTTCTTTATTACAGTACCTTATATAGAAGGGTAATACTGGTGTATTATTACATATAACAATAAATATGTTTGAATCTTCCTTAATAATTTGAAGTGAAAGGTAACTTATTTTACACTTGTTAGCTAATTTTACCCTTCACGATTTTATTAAAAAAAGTAGTTACCCGTATGTTTCCATCTAGTGGAGAGTGCTAGTTTACATAGCAGTTCAATTAGTTAACTCACTGGACTCTGAGCTATTTCTGTAATGAATGGTGTTATTAAGGATACAAGGTGTTTAAATAATTCAGGTTTCTTTAATTAAACAAAGAAACATTATTTGTCTTACAATGTGTCCATACAAATTTTATTGTTTTCTGATAATATACACATTTTTATGTATAAAAATACATTTTTTTTATGGTCAGTGAAAAAAGTGCAAAACTTGATTGCAATCCTCGTTATTGCACCTGGAAACTTTTTCAAAGGAAATTGAAATTTTTATATTTTAATATATGAATATACCAGTTTATGGTGATATTGCTGTCATTACTTACATTTCAGATACTGTAACTATATGTAATTGTGGTTAGTGAAAGAGGGCTTTACAGTTTTCTTCAGATTAAGAATACTTCAAAATTTACATTACTTTAAAGTATTATTGATAAATGATTTTATATTGTAATATATTTATTACAGAAGTATATGACTTTTTTTTTGCTTCCATTTGGTTGTCGTTGAAACCTCCATTGTAGAACTTGAATTGTTGCCATATTTACCACACAATATATATAATAAATAATGCTCAAGGATTGAAAATGAGTGGAAAGAATAAAATAAAGAAACTGGATTAGCAATATAAAATGTTGCTTCAGAAACGGACAATGTCAATGAAAAGCGAAAAGAAACTATAACATGATGCAAACGACAAAAAAAAGAAAGCGTATAAATAGTAACAAACAAAAATAATAGTCCAACACCATACCTAGAAAGGAAAAAGTTCCAAGGAAATCATCTTTCTATTTTGCCACTTAATATTGTTATTCTGACATATGTATATACATATTTATAAATTTGGTAATTATAAAATAAAAAACTAAAATGAAAATTTTCCTTGTTGACTTGAGTCAATTAACTTTAAATTTTTTTAAAATGTTGTTTAGTACATAAAACCATGCTATTCTTATTTATTATGAGAGTATCCAGAATTCAAATATCTGTGGAATGTATATTGACTAAAGGTAATACCATGGCCTACATTTTAAAATAGTCACGAAACTGACAAATGTTGAATAAAAGTGTCCGCATGAAAATGCTTAAACTTTAATTACAACATAAATTAATCTGAATGAGTTTTTTAGACTAGAATCATTCTGTCACTTATTATGTTGACAGTGGGATTCATGACCATGCAAAGTCACATTAAGTTTAATTGCGTTTGGTTAGTGTCACTTTGAGTATAACTATGTAGCTCCACATTCCACACAGAATTTATAGTGGCTAAATATCTGCGCCCTACCTTCAAAGGCAGTTACCATTGTTGTAATGGCCAACTAAAAGGCCCATTTCCCCATGGAAATGGTCACATTTTATAATAATTCTAAGGTGAATGGCCTATGATAGTGAGTACAGAAATTTCGTATCATTATGATATAAATGGGTTTTAATTTTTTACGTAGAATATTTTTTTATATATTTTTTTTTGCTTTTACGCTTTGCGACTTTATTTTTTTAAATTTCATTTAATTTTTATTATAAAATATATTTTATGGGATGGGTCACGTAACGATTAGGTTCCTGTAATTTCAGCAACCAAAATGTTACCTTCAGGCAGAAAAATGTGAATCTTTTGATGGTTTAGTATGTAACTAGGTTTATTGTATATTAGAGGAGTATTTTTGAGTTTCTCAAATGAATTTGAGAAAAATCCCGTTCTACATTGATTGAACGTGTTTACATTTTTTTAAAATTTTTAGCCTGTATGACCGTATGTTACTACTAAGGAAAGCAGAAGTCCAGTGTATAACCTAGAGACTAGCAAATGTTCCTTAAAATAATGCTAGTAAAATAATCAAATGCTAAACTGATTTCACTAGTATACTGTTTGAAAAACAATGAGGAAACGTATGGTATAATCAACTGACAAGAAAGCATTATTGGGGTTGAGATCTTCCCTCTATTTGTGTGAAGTTAAATGCAATGAGCTGTTCACACATTCATTGTTATTCATATTGTTGTCATATTGCACATGACAACTGCATGGTTCGTGTTGTAAAATGAAACGAATATTATTACCTTGTGTGACAAAAGTAACTTTTTTTTGTTCCAATTATAAATTTGCATTTTATGCTTTGTTACTGCATTTCCCTCCAATTATAATTGCACCTAACAGTTGGAATTGTCAGAATTAATTTTATTACAAACACACACATTCTACATTATACACAGACATACACACACAATTATATACAATATAAGTAAATACTATATCAATGTAAGAAGAAATATACTAATATTTTGTACAACAGCCAAAAATTTTTCAATTTGAGGTTCAAACTGTTTTCATTTGTTTGTGCACATGGGTCACATGTGGTGCATTCCTGCCTCTCACACACAAACACGTGCAAGCACACACACACACACACACACACACACACACACACACACACACACTCACATACATACACACTGAACACCGAGAGGAGATTGTATATGAAAATACTAGTGACATGGATTTGAATATATATTTTAAATTAATGACAACAAAGAAACAATTTGTAGAACTGCCTATTTTTTATATTTTATAATGGATACTCTTAATGTATTTCTTTTGTTTTCAACCCAGCAAAATTATTGAAATAAGGTTTCCTAGTGTATAATCTAAAAAGCTAGTTTGCTAAAAAGTTGTTCGTAATGTGGTTGTTTGGTAACAATATTTTCGGAGGACCAATAATTATTATAATTATATAAATTAATAGTTTGTACTTACGTGCACCGTGGAATACACACTTATGACACTCGCGTATTAAATAAGCGATTTCTGACCAGAAAACTTGTTCGTATTCCCCGCACTGATCACATTCGGTATAAACATTAATAAAATATTTACATTCACGTATTCTAGTACCTAAGGTACGGAGATTGGAAAGTATAATAGTATACTAGAAAGTAGGGGTATCTGTCTACACTCCCGAAAGGTCTAACTTGCTCTGCGGGTTCAAACGGCAGAACCAACCTTATCACGGGTGAACTTTGTCTGACTTTGGCGGCGGGTTTAAAATAAAAGAAATGAGTCTATATTAATTTTAAATACGTAACAGTGGTATTTATTGGTTTTTATTTAGACATTTTTTTATTACATATATTTTTATTTTATAAGAAATTTATTTTGAATAATTTCCTGAAGAAAACAAAGACGGTGTTTAGCTTATAGTATATCTTTTATTTTTTATATCAGATTAATCATTTTTGTGAACATATTGAGATACAATGGGAACTACAATTTTTTATTTTCAATAATTTATTTATTTGTTTATTTGTCTATTTTAAAAAATAAAAATTTAATACTACTAAAAGTTAAATTTGCCAATGAACACCTTTAGCTCCTGCACACCTGCCAATAAGCTATATTTGTTAGTTACCTGTGTGTTGTATCAATCCATAATAGTTCGAAATTTTAGTTGAATTTCTTTCTAGTAAATAACATTCTTTATATTTATTTTGGTTTTTGTGATGTATCTGGAAACACTGTGTCTGTCCAGTAATGTACACTTTTATAAACTTTTCATTATAAATTAATTAGTGACGTTGATAATGGCCTCAGACAAAATGTCAGCCAAGCTTTTACCCTTTGCAAATATCAGCTCCCAAGGCATTTGACATATTAAACCCATGTCCATGAACTACACAGTTCTAAACAGTAACGTTGTTCTTTGTAAAAATCGATAGATATATAACCTTATAAAACCTTAGAATAACGTCAACTCTTATACAGTTTTTTGAATTACTGTATATGATTAAAATTACTTTCATTTTGTTATTACTTCTTTTACTTAGTATCTCACAAAATATATGTACATTACAAATTCTGTACATAGGTAATATTGATATTTTAATAGTAAAAAAATATAAATAAATTTAGAGAAACTAAAAAAAAAACAAAACTAACTTTAAAATATTTAAAATTCAATTTTTTAAATAATGTTTACACTTGCAGAGATTATTGTTTATACAAAATAAACTTCACTGCACAACCTAACCAAAATATAAACCTACTATACTTTAATTAAAAAATAAAAATATGGTACAACTCACAAATATACAATTTTTTATTTCATACGCGTTTCAACGGCTAATTTGTCGTCATCCTCAGTGAAGATACACAAATGAAATTAACTATATATATATATATATATATATATATATATATATATATATATATATATATATATATATATATATATATATATATATATATTAAACATAACCTATAAAGTTTTAGGTTAAAACAAAAGACTTTTGTTAAAACTTTATAGGTTATGTTTAATATATATATATATTTTTAGTTAATTTCATTTTGTGTATCTTCACTGAGGATGACAACAAATTAGTCATTGAAACCCGTATGAAATAAAAAATTGTATATTTGTGAGTTGTACCATATTTTTATTCTTTAATTACAACTTTCACTCACAAGCCAGCTCGAATATTATTTACTACTATACTTTGTTAAATAAAAGTGGTTGACTTGCAAGTCAGGTACAACTATTTATTTATCCAGGCAACAATAACAGATACATTGTTGTCTTCAGGTTTTTTTCCTCCTGCACTTTATTAGATATAGCCCTGTGGCATAACCTCACTATATTTATGAAAACCTCGCATATACACTCATTACCTCCAGCACCTTTGTCTATATGTACTACCAATAAACTCCTATTAAGAGTTTTTTCTTTGGATGTGAATGTTTTTTAAACATTTTTATGCCTTTTCACATGCATTATGATAATGATGTGGAAAGATTTTCTGTAGTGATGAACTATACATTTTTTTGTCGTTAGAAAGTTTTTCAGATATGGTGGCTGATGTAAATTTGCAGGCAAGTAAAATTCAAAGAGGAAAATTAATATAGGTTCAGAATGACATCAATATATTGGTATTAAAGTTTTAGTTTAACAATCAAACATACTTTTAACTCATCTAAAACTCCATCATGAGAAATTTATAATTCTTAGCAGTATAGATGCACTGTATACACTTTTAGGTAGTAATCTTCTAAAGAACTGGGTAGAATTTCTTCCCCAAACCGTATTGACAACCTGTTGTGTATTGTTTTCAAAAACGTGTTTTCTCTATATTTCTTTCAATTTATATATTTTAAAATGGAAAGAGATATATTGTTTTTTTTATATGGGAAATGATGTCTTCTACAAAATCAAATCACAATATAAATTTTGTTACATTTTCATCAGCGTAAAGCTGTTTCAGCATATCCAACTTTTTTTTCACTATACCAGGTTTGTGATTTAGCTTCTCCAACATTTAATTCAAAAACTAAAGACTAGTTAAAAATTGAATAAAACAAAAGCAATGGCAAAAGCATAAGTACTGTTTTAACACTAAATCTATCTCACTATTTTACACAGATAATTATCTTTAAAAAAATTGTATAGTTTGACAAAATCAAGACAATACATTCATGCATATGTGCAGATAATAGTAGGTTAACAGAGTAACTAGCTGGAGCCAGCCTATTAGCTTGTGATTGAAGATTATTTAGTGTTGGGTAGTATTTAGTTAGCCATTTGGAAAATTTAAGATTTTACTAACTAAAAGACACTATTGGAATATTCGGTTTTTCTGAACTCCAGATTGGTTTCAGTCGTAATTAGCTAGGATTTTTAGTTCCCACAAACGAGTTTTTGCTATAGATATGTAACAAACTAAATTTGTAGTCTGTTAAAAAAATTCCAATAATATATATCTTATAGATTTCGGCATGCAATTAACCAATCTATTTAAATTATAATGATTTTTTTTTATACTAGAGTGACTTCCACATCATTTTCATTTTTAGTCTAGTCATGTGTTGCGCTTTGTTCTTGAAATAGTTTAAGTTTAGAAATTTGTTGCAGTATTCATAACTATAGACTTACTATATCTTCTTTTTTCAGGTTGGTTTGAAACTGAAGTTCACTATTTATTTGTTCACACAATCTTAAGGTAAGCTAACCAGCTTTTTCTTAACATTTGTTTTGTTGGTGTATAGTTGTTTTTTTTTTATTTGCAACAACTGGTCACTAACTTGGTTTGAAGTGAAAGTTAATCGAAATATAGACACTAAGTGTAATAAACAATAATATACTTTTTTTATGACAAATTATGTTGAAAATACTGTTTCAAAATTGAAGGGTGGCAATAAAAAAGGGTGCAATTTTCAAGGCTTTATTAATGAGTTGTGAATACTTGTGATACATTTTGATCCAAAAGCTTGATGAGCTTGTTCTATGGTAAAAAATTATTTGATACATTAAGGTTTTGACATATCAGGACTAGCAGGGAATTGCTTGTCATACATTTAAAGTAAATTTAGGTGTCTGTTGCCGCAGATAGATTATATTTATTGAGACCTTATATTTCTATTATAAACTCTAAAAACAAATTTAACATTTCAAAGATCTTTTCGCTACCTCAGCTTATCATAACACTAAATTTTTTAGAACGAAGCAGGTTTTTTAAAAGTCAAATTTTGAAGCTCTCTGAAGATAAGCCACGAATTCTTTGCCTAAAATAGGTAATTTTCTTTTTATCAAGGAACATTTATTTTGACTTTGAAAATATGCCCAAAGCGTATATATTATTAACATACTCCGTATGAAGCAGAAATTCGAAATGAATTGAGCTGAAATCGTCATACAAACGGCAAACAATCTAAACAGTGGCTCCAATTATATTTGTAGGCTTAACAGAGTTTGGAGAAAGCTTTTGTGTTCTAGTTTTGTTGTAGACATTTCTCTGTGAACAATGCCTTCTATTATCTGTATTTCACTTCATTTTTCTGTCACAAAATTTTGAAGACCTGTTGTATGGTCTGTTGCAGCTGGGCCATCAGTAGCCCTTCAACATCTTAGATCATCAAATCATTGGTTCAATCCTCTTTTGAAGTTATGATAACTGTATCATATGAAATAGGTTTATTTTCCACATTTATATCACTTTATCTAGGATTTCTTTGGTGGCATCTAGAACGTAGAATAAAACTAATTCTTGTGCTGCTCTAAATGTTTTTATTTTAGTTTTGCATTTGTTAATGCATTTAAGATGGTTTTAGGGCAGATTATTTTTGGCAGAATACGATTACATTCTTTGTTTGTGCTTAGTTTCCGTATGATTAAAATTCCAATAATATTTGGAAACAGTACTTTGTGTTTAGACTAAAAAACTACGAGTCAAGCCAGTTTCATGACTACATTGGCAAAACCCTAAAAATACAACATATTTAACGTAAACATTAACGTAGATAAACACATCTTTAAACATACACTCAAATTTTATGTATTGAGTCTGTATTTACGATTGACAAATTTTATACTATTAAGTCTACTTATAACATCCCACTATAATCCAATAAACCCAGTTATTTCACTATGAAACTAAATCCAAATTTACTTTCATCCATCATTTGCTGTTTTTTATAACTTCTTAAGACACTCTGAAACACTTTTCCCGCCATTCCCATGATTAACAGTTATTTTACAGCGATTTAGAAAACGCAGTTAACTACTTGAATATGTCTAATGAATACAGTTTCTATGCTTCAATTGAGTGGTTTAATAACCTATGTTTGTTCTATTCCTTGTATACAGGGATGTAAAGGGCAGATTCTTTGAATCTGCCATAATTAAGTATCCTTTGTCTGATTTTGTTGTTATACTTCCTACAAGGAACTTCATATGCTCATACACATGGATGTAATACGTAGACATTTAATTCTCTTTAGAGCTTCAGATTTGCAACAAACTATTATTTTCTTTGATATGTAATTATTAGACTTTTCTTTAATTCCATATGAAATAATTCTACTTCAGATTTACAACAAACAAAACTGTGACAATTTTCTTTCGGATATTACTGTCATAATAACAGGCTCTTCAAAATGTTTTATACACAGGAGTATAATGGGCAGACACCTTCTCCCTTCCACTCTGTGGGAAATATCTACATCGATTTACAACAAAGCAGCATCCCTTTTATCTGAAGGGCTATGAAACCTAAATAAACATTTAAAAAGAAATATATTGTTAGGCACAGTTTTATTGATAACATGTTATCATGTAAATCTTGAGACCTTACTATGGCTTCTCCCCCCAAAACCAATAACATTATCGCCGACATATATTTTCGAGAACCAAATATTAATAATAATTGATAAATCTACACTACTATGTAATTACTAGTGGTAACTACTAGTACAAACGTAAAACCAAACGCTAACCTAGATCGCGTAAACTTAAAAGGATGAATAATAATATTAAAGAGAAAGGAAATAATTAAAACTATTTCTAAATTAACAAATCGTCTGTAACCGCATAGTAGTCTTAACTGCTACTAATGGACATGCATTTGGTTTATATACAAACAATTGTTTGCATAAATTTTTGAAACCTAACAATATATGTTTTTGAGTTCAGTTTCATTAATATTTAAAGTTTTATTTTACTTAGGTAATAATATTTCCTTTTATATTAATTTATAGTGGTAAATTTTTGTGTTTATAATTATTTTGGTAATAATTTGTAAAGGTATATGTTTACAAACATATTTTTATTTTAACTTTAGTGCGTAACCTATGCAGTTCAGTATAAATTTTTAAAAAAGTCCTCGATGTAGAAGTAAAATAACTTAGTTACTAACTCTTAATGGCAACTGGGAACATTTCAATTAAATTGGATGTCACATCAAAAAGACTAGGTGAATATTATTATCTTAGTCCTGGATTTCAATTGCCATAATTTAATCATGTTTTGTTTCATCTTTGCCCATATTTCAGGAATTTAAAAAAATCCTTATGCTATTTTTCATGATAAAACAAATTTTAACACATGTGATTATATTTGATTATTTCTGACACCTGCAGTGTGGAAATATGTGATAATGCACATCTTCTTAATCCCATCCTGTTTTGTAGCAAAGTCAGCTGTTATTGATATGAGTCTATGTGACTTGCCTACAAAGCAAACTGTATTCTATTCTGCTGAGATGGATCTTCTCTGCAACTTACATTTTTCAATAAGAGCTTTGTTTGTTGGAAGGAAACATATTTGCATTGTTTGCAAAAATCCTTCATTTTAAAAATACTGTACTACATGTTTTTCATATTCGACATGATATTCTATCAGAATTTTCCAATATTAATTTTAGATGTGTTTCTTACATAATTTTTGCTTTTTAAAATGATATTTTATGAAATGTATCTCTTTAAAAATAGAATGTTCTTAAAACCAAGTATCTGAAATTTACTTTTTTGTTTTGATGACTAATGTTGATGAGAAATTCAATAATGCAAAAGTGGATACATCTAGGTGTGTGTGTGTGCGTGCTTGCGTGCACACTCGCGTGTGCATGCACCTTCATCAACTTTGTACCATCTTAAAGTAAATGAATGGCGTGGTAACATTAGCTAAACTTTAGTAGTCAATCGAGAAAAGTGTGACAACAAAAATTCTTGATTGGATTTTATTTATTGAAGTGCATTTGGATACATACATTATTTTTGCTTTATTCTGTCTGTTATGTACACAAATGTATCGGAAGGTTTCCCGACGCATGAGGAAGTCACATACAGTTCCTAATGTGAGAAGCATGGATTTTCAAAATTAAGTCAAATCATTTTAAATTTCTTGAGTGTTCCTTAGCAGCCAAAATTTGGAATGCGTTCAATGAAATGTCTTTGGATAAGATAAAATAGAAAATCGTTATTTATGCTATTTTGGTACTTGGGATAATATATGTTGAAAAATATTGTTATGTCATTGATAACTGTTTTGCTAAAATCGTAGGGCCATTTTATAAGCTAATATTATTTTGCTAACATTAATTGGTTTGTGGGTGTCATGTGCACTCTGTGCCCCCCCCCCCTATGGCTAGGTCCTTGATACTTACCTTGCTAGAAACCTTCCCAAGAATGTACTCAACAATTTCCTAAAGTTTCATGGTGATCAGTGGTTTAGTAACGCATAAGGCTCATACATACATAAAAAAACAATCATTTTTATAGATATAGAAGAGCATATAATAAAGTTTCTACTTGTTTCTCATTTTAAGATTTATCCACTTTGCCATACAGTGATTGCTTTAGGAGCAGAATTGAGAGTTATATTTTTTTTCATAACTATAGAAACCCACCTCCCAATATTCACTGCCTGAAAAGGAGAAAAAATTCTACTACAAATAAAGCTGTCCATTTTGTCAATGACTTTATTCAGAGAAACCCTGATGAAACTAGCGAGATTTTTTTTTACATATGTGATGGAGGAAGGTATAATTAACAAATATACCTATAATATAATTTTACCTATTGAAAAAATGGACATCAAATTATAGCAAATAAATAATAAAACTTAATAACTCATTCAATATTTTTGGGAACATAGAGATTTATATTAAAATTTAAAATATTGAATAAAAGTTAATAAATTTTATTATTTACTTGCTCTGTAATGTAGCCCCTTTGGCAAACATTTTCAAAAACTATTATCCCTATAAAACTTTTAAATAACAAAATTATGCTAATAATAAAATTTGTTTAAAGTCTGAACATTTTTTGTGTGTATGGAATTATGTAAAACCTATAAAAAAATGATATACACACATTTTTAAATGTTTTACATGTCTAAATGGGAACCTAAATCATGTATAGATAAGAAAGCACTAAGTGTTCATTTAGGTTTCTTTATTCTTGAAAAACTAATCATTTAAAACCACTTACAATAGTAAAAAAATTACAAAAAACCATTTGAATTGTTTGAATTAAATCTAATTATATAGCTGATGGCTATAAGCATAAATACAACATAGTTTTCAGTACTTAAATGTTAAAACAACCAAGACAAATACTCCTTAAACCAAAGGGCTACATATATATGTAGCTGAAGTTATGGAAGCCCTGTTGTCCGTAGATGCACTACTCAATTAACTCTGATGTACAAGATGTCCAATTTATTCAATTTACAAAGGTTCTCTATTGTCTATGTCTAAGGCAAACATGGCTTCAGTTAAGGGCCTTACACAAGCCAATTGGGTTCCCCATTCCCTTCAATTTATGTCAACATCGTTTATCTCTATATTCCTTAACTAAATTCCACTCAAATATTTTCTGAAGCAGAAGTGATTTTTAAGAGAATGAAAATTTATAAATTTTCTTTATTTTTCTAAATCAAACCGGTGTGGCATATTTTAATAAAACATGTATTTCTTTTTCTTATTGCTAAATTCTGTATTTATATATTCAATACTAGTTCACATATATATGGTGAATACCATTAACATAGTGCCTAAAAACAATGTTCATTCAAACCCGGCTGAAATTTGGGAAACCTTCTTTCTTAAGCGGAACATTTTCTTAAATATGGGGTTAAAAGGTTTCTTTTGTATCAAAAATGCTGCTTGTTATCTAAGCACCATAAATATTGTTTATTATTTCAACCAATATTATATACAGGATTTTTTTCAACATTGAAATTTTAAAAACCGTATTGTGTATGTTCAACTAAAGATTTATGTGCAAATGTTGATGTATCGTCTCTTTGTAAAATTGTATTACTTTAAAAAGACGTGAGCCGTCAGAATAAAAAGTAAAATGAAAATTATAGGTAGAAAGTTTTATATTCATATTTTCATGAAAGAAAAAAGTAAAACATTTTTTCTCAGAAAAGACTGTTGTGTATCAAAATTGTGTATAATTTGGAATGATATACTTGTCTTGAAGTTTTGCAGTGACTGAATAATAACACATGTCAAAAAACTTTTTATTTTCCACATTACAGTACCTAAATTTATTTAAGATTTAGGTGTCAAGGCACTTGTAGTGTGTGGCCAGTTTTTGTTGCTATTCTTTAGCTAGCAACAATTATAGCTGTAAATTTTTCACTACTAAACTGTTTTCTTCCAAAAACTTCTTTAAAACTTCTTTAATATAAAAATATTATTGAAAAACTGTAGGTGCCAAGTCAGGGTTGTAAGCAAAGTGGCCAAAGATTTCCTCTTGAATCTTTGATATCCTGCCTGTCTTCATGCACTTGCATTAGGACGAGCATTGTCATGGGTCAAAACTACTTCTGAGGCAAGCAATTTGCGTCATTTATTGATTCATAACCCTTGCAGAGTTGCAATATATACTGCCAAGTTTCTTGCTTTTCCTGTGTTCAGTAAGGTAACTTCGTGTATTAAGGAGTTGAGGTTTTGTGATTTACGAGTGCAAGATTTTGATATAGCTGATCATGATATTTCATCATCTTAATGTTATGATAATCAAGATTATACATGTAGATTAGACCTAATTAAAAAAAAATATCAGTTTGTAGATCAATTTAGGTGAACTGATAAAAGTACCTCAACAGTCACATTGTGTTGGGGATATTGGGGTGTATATCTTTAAAAATACATAGTAATATGTATAACCAGTTAATATATTTTATATATCAAATCACCTGCAAAACTAGTAACTATGTGGTGTTCATAGAAAATGTAAATGAATCATAACAAAATGCCAGCCTTCATAATATGTTCTGTATGAAATCAAAAGATATACAAGATATAGGGAATACAGTGATTCTTAAAGTAAATATTTAAAAGCAGGGGGTCTACCAGAATAAAACATGTATGCAATTAAAAAAAAATAATAATAAATAAATCGAAGGTACTTTATTTTATTGTCATTAACAAAATCAATTGATATTTGATATATTTCTGAAACTAAATTGTTAGAAAGAAAGCGTTTGGTTTTCATACAGGTATTTCCAAAAGATATCAGTTCATCAATTTTGCCAAATGTTGCACAAAAATATCAATTACTCGTTAGGATTGATTTGACTTCACCATGCTTTAGAAGGGAAAATATTGGCTTTCTTTCAACAATCCTCTGAAATAAACGTCTTCTCAAACAATTTTGTTTTGGAAAATCGGTTTCTTTTCCCCTTTGACAGTTTTAATCATTAAGACGAAGAACACAGCATCATTAGACCCTTAGTGTGGAATGTTCATTTACAGTAGAGCTGAGTTTCATTTAATAGTTCTTATGAGGAAGAAATGTAAAAATAGATATTGATTAGTTTGTAAAAATATTATTTTACAATAACTAATACTGTTATTGTCAAATACATTCTGTCTTTGAAAAATATATTTTTTTTTCTCACATGCTATGAATATTAAACAATATAGTAAAAGTGTACAGTTACTTGTTATAATTGAACTATTGAAAACAAAGTAATTTAAATATTACTTTAAGATTTCTGTTTGTGTCTAATAGTTTTTAAAATTTCTGGAAATTGAATGTCATTTTAATAAAAAAAAAAACTACAAGCAAACCTATTTGATTTTTCGAAATTTTCTTGTGTAAAATGCTTTTTTAATAATCAGTGGAAAATGTATACATGTTTTACTTAACTCTTATCATAACTGTAAGGGGACATGATTAAAGTTACTTTTCTCATTAAATTGTAATTCCAGTGATAAGAAATGATTTCCGAATCTGTGATTTAGTTAGTGTTATTTGATAATTACAGTTTGGCTTGTTTTGTAGCGAGATGTAGTAACAGGTTCTTGTCTAACTAAAATCTGTGAGGGAATGGCAAATCACCCCTACCCTTGATGTGGAAACCCAAACTGTCCACAATCACAGCACCCATTTAGGTGAACTAAGGTCGTTGATCTTAAACTGCCCCTTGTGTATGTGGTAGGTTAAGGTCAGTTTGTAATGTCTGTCAGACACCGTTTTGAAAAACAGGACAGAAGAAATGAGCTGGTATTAAAACCTACTTTTTTACTGTGACTGATAGTGACTGTGATTTGTGATGGCGACCTAGGTTATTGTGAGTGTGATCGTGATTGGTTATGAAAGTTCTGAAACTATTTTGTTCACAGTAGTTAAAATTACTCTTTGATAGATAATTTGTTTCATTTAAAGCAATTTTTTTTAGACGTTATTTTTAGTTTATCTGTATCTTATAAATTAATGTAATCTGTGGTTGAAAGTGAAATGTCTAGAATGAACAAAAGAAACAGCAAATCTTTTCAAAGTTAATGTTTAATTACCTTGTCCACAAGTGTTTTGTTTTACCTATCATCATAATTGAACTTTGCTCGCGTGCGCGCGCGCACACACACACACACACACACACACACACACACACATAAAAAATACATATACCTAAAACAATCCTACTGACATAGTCAACTCACAAATCATTACACAACCTCAATTACTAAAAGCAACTGATAATTACAATTTAAAACCACAGTTATTTTAAAATAGCAATCACAGTTTGACCTGTTACTGTGAAATCACGGTTAGTCACATCACTGTGTAATGCATTTTTGAAATGTCAAATTATGCAGGTCTAGATTCTGCTTCTAAATACCTGCATTCAAGACACACACTCACTCTTACTTTGACCAATGTATAATTTTGAAAATAAATCAGGATATCTCTGAGTTGAAACTTTTATCAATAAATATATTTTATATATTTTTCTCTTCCAACTGAGATAACGTTTTGCTCAAATCATACTTGAAAGAAAGTTCTCTATACAAACTTCAGATATAGAGTAATTAATAATATTAAGTTAATAACAATATCAGGGAACAATAAAATAAACATTCTCTTGTGGAAGTAACTAAAACCATCTTCCCCTGTGAATAGAAAGAAATGTAGTTTTATGAGTTTTCCATCCACTAACCCACCCACCTCGCAATTTGATCTAAACATTTCTGTATAGTCTTCTATTATGGTATAAGCATAATGGATAGTACTAATGGAGGGTAATGAACTGACATGCTGGTATAACAAGTAGCCCAGCACCTATTTGACCCACACAATAACACATTATCATTAATCTTTTCTAAACTGACTTGAAAAGAACAAATAATATCGACTTTTCTACTATTTATCACCCAAAAAGTTTTACATATGACCTTGACATTTGGTTACTATTAAAGTAACTACAACACAGAATATCCATTTTCTTTTGGATCAGTTTTTAGTGAAATTAAATTAAAATGTCTTCTACTAATTTATAACCCAGGTCTTGCGTAAAGTAAAACAAACAATTAACTAAAACCTGTTTTAATAAACTACAAAAAATCTGATTATGATCTTTTTAATGTTTCTATAATTTTGTGTACTAGTTTTGTATTTCAAAACACTCAAAATTCTGTCTAAATTTGAGGTCTTAGATCATAATTTCATTTATTAAATTCTTTCTAGCTCATACTCTGCTGATATATATATATATATATATATATATATATATATATATATATATGTATTTTCTACAAATTCGCTATTGTTAATAAAACACATTTTTATTCATCCAATCAAGTTCAAATACATTTTTTTTAACCTATAGCGGATGACAATAGATGTTAATACAGTGTTTTCAAATGTTAATTTATATATTAAACTATACAAATTTGGTGGTTTTAGGTCAGATTCGAACTGTGTATCTTCATGTTCGAAGTCTGACGCTTTTTGGCTCTAAGCCAACTTTCCCATAGTTAGAATTGCTTTTCTCAAAGAAGTGTATGCATTTTTCTTTTGCTACCATCTGATTATTGTCAAAACTTCCATTGTACAACCTTAAATTATTGCCATGGTTACAACCCAATTCATAAATAATACTGAAGGATTAAAAATGAATGGAAATAATACAATAAACAAACTGGATTAATTGTATCCAAACCTTGCTTTACAAATGGACAATAAAAAAAAAGCAATAAGAATTTACATCACAATACAAGCGACAGAAAAAAAGAGAGCATATAAATAGTTACAAACAAAATTAATAGTCAAACACCTTACATAGAAACGAAAATCGAAAATTGCAAGGAAATTCGCTTTCTATTTTGCCACTTGATACTGTTATTCTGACATATGTATGTACATATTTAAATTAGTTGTAATTATAAAATAAAGAGAAACTATAAAAAAATTTCTTTGTTGACTTAAGTACGAATTGACCTAATTTTTTTTATACTTGTATGTAAAATAGCAGTAGTGTAAAAAGTATCTAAGTTCAATATAATGTTGCCAAAATAAATATAGAATGCCTTATCCAGAATTGTAATATATATAAGAAAAATCCTTTGTTACAAGCAAAATTAATATAATATTAAGGAATACCTATTTGCAATATTCACTAATTCAGTCAGCATTATCAAAAGTAGGTCTTGTAACTACTATTTCAATTTGTTTATAGCAAAATGTGTATTTTTTGTATTATATTTAATGTTGTATAAACAAGTATGAAATTCTGAAGAATGTTGAAATGAAAATAAATAACAAACATTGCATAAAGATGATGTATTAATGTCAAACAACTTAATAGATTTAATTTAATATATATTTGAGTACATTTTTCTGCCTTTTATAACATTACAATATTTTCCTGTGTTGGCGCATTCCTGAATAACTCCGTTTTCAAAACTTAAATCGTACTTTTTAAGTTAATACGGTTTAAGTTTTGAAAATTGAGTTATTCCGAAATGCGTCGACAGATGAAAGTATTGTTATGTTAAGAATGATAGAAAAATGTTCTCAAGTATATAGAACTATTCCTAACAGAAATAAAGATGAGTATATTATGAGTTTTAGTTTAACTCTAAAGTCGCACAGTTGATAGAATATCAAAACAAGTAACATCTTTATTATTGCCTCTAGGCTTGTGTATTTCTTTTAAATTAAGTTAATTTATATAATTTAGTAAATGTTTTCCCATTTTGATTTAGAAATGCCTGAACATTTACTCTTAGCTAAAACTAATTCATTTTATTAGCACTCCAAAGGGTTTAAATGTTGCTGCATGAAATAGTTCAAGGGTATAGTTTTGTAGGTACAACAATGTTAATGATAATGTTATTATTATAATGAAACCTCTCTTATAAGTATTATAACAAGTATTATAACTTTTAAAGTCAATTCCTACATAATTCAACAAAGAAAAATTGTATATCATTTTCTTTTCATTTTATAATTACAATTAATATAAATATGTATATACATATGTCAGAATAACAATATTAAGTGGCAAAATAGAAAACAAATGTCCTTTCAATTTTCCTTTTTTTTCTATCTATGCTGTTGGATTACTATATTTGTTTGTCACTATTTATACGCTTTAATTTTTTCATCGCTTGCATTGTGTTGTAGTTTCTTTTCTCTTCCTTTCGTATTGTCTGTTTGTGAAGCAAGGTTCGATACCGTTAATCCAGTTTGTTTATTTTATTCTCTTTCATTCATTTTAAATCATAGAGCATTATTTATTATATTGTGTGGTTACCATGGCAACAATTTAAAGTTGTGCAATGGAGGATTCGATGAAAACCAGATAGGGGAAGAAGAAAAATTCAAGTGCATAAAGAAATATAGATTTCTAGCTATAGGAAAGTTGGCTCAGGGCTAAAGTTCTGGATTTTAAATATGAAATTTCTCGGTTAAAATCTGTTCGGAACATCGAGTTTTTTTTTTCAAATTGAATTAATAATTAAATGTTTGAAAAACTGTATTAACATCAATTGTTATCTAATATAGGTTATATTAAATTTATTTAAACTTGATTGGATAAATAAAAACGTATTTTTTAACAATTGAAAATTTGTATAAGATATGTATCAGGAGAGTGTGAGCTAATAGAAGGAAATAATAATAATAATAATTAGCAGGAAAGAAGATGCTGTGTTTGAACAGAAGAATGAGCAAGTTTTTAACGTATGGAGAAAATTTTGAAGTAATGTAAGTAGGAGTCAATTTTTTAGGTTGAATTTTAGGAGAATATTTTGGAAAGAGTAAAAATAAACTTCATCAAATAAAACTCTGTTAGTATTTTTGTAAAAATACCTCTGAAGATGATTACTTTGTAGTCGAAATGTACATAAGGTTAAACTAAAATTTGTTGAATTTGTGGTGAGAGGTTGTTTTAATTAATATAATGCTAGATATATTACAGTAAAATGAATATTTTAAAATATTAGCCACAAATAATTATTCTTCTTTATCAAACTATTCTGTAACATAATGTAAAATCAATATGTTTTGGTTTTACTATTTAAATGTAGCTTTTGACAGTTTTGAAGTATAACCAGGGTTAAGTCTTTAATAATCTCAGTTATCTTTAACAACAATTGGTGAGCCAAGTATAATCAGCTTGCGATTGCAGTATCCTTTAGAAAATTCTTTATCATTTTTCATTGAACATCCGCAAATGAGAATTAGATTTAATATATCTCAAAGCTGTAAACTTTATAAACACGTGTAAATTCGTGATGTCTAATAATGAAGTCATCATTGTACTTCTGGTTAAAATTCCGCCAGACTTTAATGCTCTGTCCGTAGGGATAGCGTTCTCCTCATGAGAAATAACAGTTTCTGCCACACAAAGATAGTTCTTTCTCTGACCACGGATCAACGAACTTTTATTTGTACGATGAAAACAAGACTTGCATCACTGGCGTGAGCTCGAGTTCACTCCAGTTAACGGTGAAAGTACCTGGTCTCGGCCGTTCGTTCTCTCATCATCAGGAGCGAAATTACCATTGTTGTCCGGACAATGACACGACCATGCATCCTATCCAGTTACGCTAATAAGCGGTCGTGAGATCATTCAAACAACACTTTAAATATCTTGTTTTTATTATTTTTTTATATATAATCACCTATAAGACGCGGGTATTAAATACTTTATTTCAAACTTAAATAAATTGATATATATACTTGTTAAATGGTTTAAAATAAAAATATATATAAATATACTCACCTGGAAGCTGTTTCTACTTTAAAATTTTAAACAGTATGATATTAGAACTTATTATTTTTATTATTATGATGATTTTTAAATTCAAATTATTAACCTAAAATGAAATTGAGATAGTTTCATTGTAATTTTTCTAATATAGGTAATGGCATATTAAGAAGTAGAAAACTTTTCAAATTTTAATGTAGGCCTACGTGGATAGTTTACAATAATATCCGTTTTGTGGTTTTTAGTTTATTGTAGAGTGATTTTTATATGGTTAATCACGTAAATTCTTAAGGTTTTACATTTTCATTTATTTGTTGATGTCTAATTCTCGTCACAATACGTTTGCCGTGGGCGAATCGAGTAGTTGGTTTTAATTCCGGTCGAGATTGACCCCATACGAAATAATCCTAGAACATCCCCGCCAAACGACTGTAAAGAAAGCACAGCTTATACGTTCCAGGAAAGAACAATTCCGGTCGAGATTGACCCCATACGAAATAATCCTAGAACATCCCCGCCAAACGACTGTAAAGAAAGCACAGCTTATACGTTCCAGGAAAGAACAATTCCGCTCGAGATTGATCCCATACGAAATTATCCTAGAACATCCCCGCCAAACGACTGTAACGACAGCACAGCTTCTACGTTCCAGGAAAGAACAATTCCGCTCGAGATTGATCCCATACGAAATTATCCTAGAACACCCCCGCCAAACGACTGTAACGACAGCACAGCTTATACGTTCCAGGAAAGAACAATTCCGCTCGAGATTGATCCCATACGAAATTATCCTAGAACACCCCCGCCAAACGACTGTAACGACAGCACAGCTTATACGTTCCAGGAAAGAACAATTCCGGTCGAGATTGATCCCATACGAAATTATCCTAGAACACCCCCGCCAAACGACTGTAACGACAGCACAGCTTCTACGTTTCAAGAAAGAACAATTATGCTCAAAATTTAAACATATAAGTGTTATAAATGCTACGGAGTTGCGTTTTTGTGTTACAATAAAACTGCGCGCGCGCATCTACACACGCGCGCACACGCATTGATTTTGTATCTTTTAATAGTTTTATTTTAAATCAATTACTTTGTTGGAGAATAAATTATTTTAATTTTAAACAAAATGTAAATTCAATTAAAAATTCTACTATTTCGCTGTATAACGTTTATTTACATTTTCCTACAGGCTTTAAAACAGTAAGTAAATTTTGTTTCTACATTGTGTTTGTATGAAGTATCTATATAACAATTTTTGTCTGGTTAATTGTGCAATATTTTCTCTTCAAAAACATATTTATAAGATTAAAAACGCATTGTGTATAAATATCGACATATTATTTAGGAAATTAAAATAGTATAAACTATAGTATAGTGAACTTTCCAAACTGCACAGTGCTCTCTATTGACGAATACAACTGATCGTTATAACAAAAGCTTTGTGGTCAGTATAGACTACACGCGATACAGTGTTGACCTAATGGCACAACTACTGTACGGTGATTGATATTGAAATTTAAAAAAAAATATAAGTCACCGGTACATAGACTAGTACTTGGAATTCAGAATCTTACACAAACTCATTAGACTCAATTTTGTTGCGTGCGGTAGTACGGAGTTAGAAGTAAATTGCCAAACATAAACTTAGAACGCCTTGCAATGGCTATCTGCATCGTTTATCTTCCGAGATTTATGTGAGAAAATACACTTCCATCACTACACGGGCGTCTGGTAGAGCACTACATACATAAATTGTTGAAATGCTGTTTATGGCGGATAATCGGCCACCGACAACAATTGTTTGCTCGCAATATAAGTAATGGGTTTCACGAGCTGGCGGCCGAATACACTTTCTCCTCGAGGGGATCGGATTTTACGACAATTTTAGAGAATTTACCGAGACAAGATAGGTTAGGTACGTTCACGTAGCTCGAGAGCGTGACGGCAAGACGTTGACCGAAGGTTCATTGACCGCCGACGACCGAAGCTCCAACAACAAAGAAGTCGGGCTACGTTCCCTTCTTTGTGTCCTTTCAAAGCGAGTTGGGGATTAAAACTTTGACTGCTGCAGGAAGATCTTTTAAATGGAACAATTTGAATCAGAACAAAAATAACACGGATTACCTAGTTTAAAGTATGAGTTTAATCTACTTTTGTGATGGAAATTCTCTGAGTTTTGTTTATATATTATTTCTTCCATTCTTTTATATCCATCTCTGACAATAAGTTTCGAGTTCATTATTTTGATCTAATCATCATACTTTTAAATTTATCTTTTAGCTCACACTCTCCTGACACATTTTCAATCATTAATAAAATACGTTTTTATTCATCGTCAGGTTCCAATATTTTTTTTAACCTAATAGTGGATAGCAATTGATGTTAATACAGTTTTTTTTTTTCAAATATTTATTCAATAATAAGTTATACAGATCTAGGTCGGGTTATAACTGAATATCTTCGCGCTTTTTTCTCACTTAGCCAACTTTCCCATAGGTAGAAGTGCATTTCTCTAAGAAGTGTATGAATTTTTCTTTTGCCAACATCTGATTATTGTCGAAACCTCCATTGTACAACCTTAAAATTGTTGTCATGGTTACAACCTAATTCATAAATAATGCTCAAGGATTAAAAATGAATGCAAAGAATAAAATAAACAAAGAAACTGGATGAACTGTGTCGACCTTTCCCAACTTAACCAACTTTCCTATGGTTAGAAATTTACTTCTCAAAGAAGTACATGAATATTTTTTGGCCCCCCCCCCCTCTCACCGTGGTTGTGATCGAAACGTCCATTGCTCAACCTTAAATTGTTGCCATGGTTACTGCACGATATCATAAATAATGCTATAGGATTATAAATGAATGAAAAGAATAAACTATACAAACAGGATTAACGGTATCTAACCTAGCTTCAAAAACAGGCAATGGGGAAAGAAACTACAACACATTGCAAGCGACGAAAAAGCGTATAAATCGTAACAAACAGAAACAGTAGCATAACACCTCACATAGAAAGTTAAATGGAAAATTGCAAGGAAATTCGCTTTCTATTTTGCCACTTAATATTGTTATTCTAACAAATGTATATACATATTTATATTAATTGTAATTATACAATAAAAAGAAACTAAAATATAATTTTTCTTTGTTGATTTAAGTAGGAATTGACTTGATTTTTTTATATTACTAGTTTAAAAGCAGCTAACATAAACTGTGTATTAATGTATTATTGAGGAAGTTGTCCATTGTATGTTACAAATCTCTGTTCTTAGTGTCATTAGTAGAGTTGAATTTGCTAACGCACGCTTTAATTCCTATAAAAATAACTATTTTTACCAAACTACGTAGTTTGACAACATGTGCAAGTCGGTTATAAATTTGAACTGGCCCGATGTGCAGTTTTTTGTTTTCACATATTTCCCACAAGAATATTTGATTTTGGTATAAAATCTTCTCACGTTTATCCAATATGTGCACAACTTTAGCTCGACCTCCTTTCCACAAAGTAATAAGTGCTGTGAAGTAACAATATCAGTATTAAAGTTGGTTAAGCCGCCTGCTTGGCATAATTTGATGTCTTTACGATTCCAAGGGACAGTGGTTTCTAAAATTCTGTACATTATACGATAAGAGCTTGCAAATTTGCGAAAAATTTATTTCTGTAATCTGTATTAAATTATGTTGGAAAAAGAAAATGTATTAATAGTTTAGAATGCCGCACTAATATGAAACGTAGTTCTAATTTATATTATGTGATGAAATTACAGTCGATTATCCGAACATGAAAAACCCGCTGAATGATAATATTTGTGTAACGGAGTAAACGAGGTAGGATACAGGAAGGGTGTGGTACGTGGAACATTTCCTAAGTTTTGTGTTAATAATTATTTCTTGTTACTCTTTTGCATTGGGGAGGGGGGTGCAATAGTACGTAAATACTGTAGTACTTGTAATGTATGTATAAGTTCTAAAGTTAATATATACATTAGAAAAATACAGTGGTTCTACAATACACATTATTATACATATGACTGTGTAATTATTTAGCAGATTTTGTTTCTCCTCTTGTTTTTGTTTATTCATTCGGTTTTTAGTAGTAATTTTATTTAGAACACAATTGTAAAATCTGCTAGAATCAGTTGTAAAGATGTCTTATATAATAACAAATTGGTTGTTCTATTTCAGTAATAGCATGTAAAGTTCTGTGCATATTCCTCAATAGTACGCTCTAAATGTTTTCTAAAACGTAAACCGTCGTTTTATATTTAATATAATGAATAGGCAATGCTTAACTATCCGAACACCCTCCTGTCTCAATTAGTTCGGATAATCGACTCTCTAATGTTTACTGAAAACTGCTGTAGATGGCTTTCTATATAACGTCATCTTTTGACCTTTGGGCGTTGTGGCAAACGTTTCGTTTGAAATGTCGCAATAATCTTGTTTACGGTATTGCGTATGCAAATCTATAAGCCCAGTCTAACCTAACCAGTTTTAGGTTTAAATAGTAGACAAACGTCTCTATGCAGTTGCGCTTCGTGTTGACAATGCTACACATCTTCCGAAATAAGTGCGTTTCAAAGTGGAATCGATGATATTAAGGGTATTTATATGATTTTTTAAGAACTTGATTATGGAATAAATATTACAAAAAGTGAGATGGAAGAAACTAGTAAGACAATAGAGGCTGCAGCGGAAATATTTATTTTCATGTAGCTCCGAGGGTTACAAGAATGTATAATTTTAAAATCAGCTACTTCGGCATAAATATCATTTTTTCTAATTTCGAACAAATGTACTATTATTAAACATCCGATATTTCTGTCTCAAACGAAATATTGTTGTCTTTTACTTGCGGTTATTGTATTAATTTAAGTTTAATACATTCAAATGTTTTTATCGCATAAAAACTGCTTTTAAAATATTTCATATATATATATATATATATATATATATATATATATATATATACATGAATATACACGCATATTCGCGAGCATAAAACAAGCGCATACCCTTGTGTGTGTGTGTTTCTTTCTCACACCCTCTCAACACTGGTCATAGTATCATCCGGTCTCTTCACTTCAGTGTTAGGACTGCGACTGTGGCGACATCTTTGTTTATAGCCGTGTTGAAAAATCCTAAAACTGAGGCCGTTTAACCAATCCAATAATCCTTTTTTCCGCCATCTCGTTTAGCATCGAACAGTTTTTGTCAGTAACTAATTAATAAAACGGCATTAAAGTAACATGTTCAATATATTTGAGGATCCTCGATGTAAAATAAATAGAAGATGAATACAAATACAATAAACATGAAAGTTTAAAAACGTAATATTCTTCTCGTTACAAAATGTGCGAGGCCGTGTGCGCGTGTCGCCGGTGTTACGGGAGTTTAAAGAGTGTATCGTTCTGAGAAATTTTCTAACGCACAACGATCTATCGGTCTCATTATATATGTGCACATTCATATACACAGGCATAAGTAGCCTATAACGTATGTTTCTCTCGGGTCCCAAAGTAAGGAGTAGAAAACGTTGCCTATTTACTACATTACCCAGGGTACGGTTACAAAAGACAGGCTGACTAACGTCGCCTTACACAATAGCGACAAGCCTAGCGTGTGGTGTTTGCCAAGTTTCTTACGGACAATATTTTGAAATAACCGCACGTACTGATCTTGAACTAGTGTGCCAATATCCCTTGCGGAGTTGTTGGTCACTGACCTTTTATTACCAGGCTACTGTATGGCATAGAAGTGTGCACTTCGTTGTTTTATTTCTCTTTAATTAATTTATATGTAATTGTTTGTTACGTAACAGTAGTTATCCGGTGACCCGTTATGTTATCCATCCGGAACATTGGTTTGCTTTGCACTTCCGTTCCGTGATAAGCTTTGCGGTTAATTGGGTCTATGATACCACCACTGAACCAGAATGTTGTTCCGCAACAGTATTGTCAACTGATTTATATTATCTTGTTATGAAACGGTTTCGAATTGTATGAGCAAGTGAATATTTTACGAAAACAGAAAGTTTACAAAATGTCCTTTGCATGCCATTCTGTACGGAGACAGATGTTGCTTTGAAATGATAGTCACAATAACCATTATATTCCTGTATGTAAGACACTGTTTGGGTGCAAATGTGGCTAAGAGATAACCCAACTAAAAGCAGCGCCGTCCACTCGCACTTCGTATGATGTGGTCGCATGTAAATACTCAGTTTGTTAAGTGATAAATGTGGTCGTGACGAGAGTAGTCAGGTAACCGGACTTTGGGAAGAACAAGTATTTTACTTGGGGTGGTGAAATATTTGTGCGGGGGATTTGGTCTTACGTTTTTAGCTAATTTACGTTCAGAGTTTAGTTGGCAAAGGTGCTCTATAGAGTTTCCTCTTCTACTCGTGCTGAAAATATCTCAATGTGGGAGCAAAGTTTTCTTTCAATAAACAGTTTAGTTGTAGAGTAAAGAGAACTTTTTCCGATCGAAATTACTCAATCTGAGTATTACTGGTTATTTATTTAGTTCTTTGAATCGCCACAATGCGAATATTATCCCAACTGAACAGAAAAGTAATTATATCGCTTATAATTGTAGCTGTTTATTGGTAGCTTCAAAGAAAATTTTCTTAGTTTTTATAAAATTTAATATTTAAAATATTTTTTTAAAATTTTTACATATAATTCTGTGTTTATTTTATTTATTTAAATTTAATTTATTTTGTGTTCTTGTTATTGTTATTTATTTATTGGTAAATTGTTACCTATTATTGTTTTATTTACTGTTATATTGTTCTTTGTTGTTATTTTGTTATTTATGTTTTTTTTCTTTTAATTTTTTATTGTGTTAGATTTATTGTTGTTTTGTTTGTTATTTATTGTTATGTTGGTTTTTGTTTTGTGATTTTTGTTGTATTTAAATTTATTTATTTATTTTAATATTGCGTTCCGTGTTAGATTTTGTTTGGCGATAATAACCACAATTGGTTTTTCGCCAGGGGGGGAATCCTAGTTTTTATATTTACTAGTAACCCTGAAGTCACCTCCAATACCAGCAAATAATGTAGACAGAATAAAATTAAGGATATGGAATCAGATGTACTTAGTGACCGTATTAAGATCTAAACTTTAACTACCACATGGAAACACTACCGTAGGAACTATTTTGTTTTCTCTGGACACGCGGCAGGTAGCATTGCTCGTCGTAATATTAAAGCACCTTGGATCAATTCCATTCGCCATCATCGAGCTTCCCAATACAGTTGTACTCCTGGCGTCATTATATACATCTTAGTACGCTTTCTGAGGTTACCATTCTTCAAACGTTCAAGTTAACTTCCAGTGTAATGAAATTATCGACGCTCCTTTAATACAGGACTCTCACTCGACCCAACCTTCCGGCGTTCAACTGCAATTCTCACATTCCAAAAAGTTGTTTCGCTCACGGACATCGGAATGAGAGTTTTTCACATTGGGATAATTATACTGGAATCCTGAGTTTTAGAGGGAGTCTTTTGTATGGACACTTTTTACTATTTAGTGGTCCACACCTTACTTTACCTCTTCATGGAAGAATGGCATTTTCTCTGTTCAGATGTAAGGGGCGTGTTATTATACAAGCGCTGCGTTGGCCCAACCTGGCAATGGTACTACATGGGGAGTAAGTTATACGGAATACATCCGCGTTGACTAGGCTGCGCTAGCACAGCGGCCTACAAATCTCGAGCCATTTATACGTAACGCTACCAACGCTGGCTCAGTTGGAACTGAGCTATGAGTTGTGAAATATCATGTTCGATACTTACCAGATTTAAAGTAACCAGATGTTGAATTGTTGAAATGATCAGATGATTAATTATTTGTCGTAATTACACAAGGTCAACTTTCTACAAGTTCAATCTACATCTTTCACTCGTTCTACATCTTGATAAGTTATATCATATTTTTATTTGTAAAGGGAAGCTTATAGTTTTTTAGAAATAAAACTACTTTTCCGAGTCAACCATTGTCATTGACGTTTCTATAACATATTCGTTACCATCTTCAGGTGTGTTAAAAACGCCGAATTATTTTGTTCTATTCATCTAATTATTAACGTGTAAGTTTTTTGAATTTCGTTGTTCAAAAATTGATATCTTATGCCAATAATAGATAGCAGAGTTACTTGCAGCAGATTATAGCCCGCCCTTATAATTTTCTTAGAAAGCATCGTTATTGGTCTATTGCATCTTATGAATCAAACACTAGATCGAATGCAGGTTTTCTTAATTGCTTAATGCTCCCCGACAAAATAACTCTCTATGTTTGACTTGTTTTTCTCAGTTTGAAAGGATGATTCAAGAGAATTTGAAAATACATGCCCGATGTTCCATTAAAAAGGTTTTCTATTGTGGGAAGTTTTTAGGAACAAGCGGGCGTTAATAACAGCAAATTTTCTTGCAATGTTCCTAGAACTTTTCTAAACATAAAGATTTGTCATTCTGTCCCTTCAAAATAGGCTTTTAACCACGGCAAGATGGTTATTTATTTGTAGGGCTACGAGTATTAACCCTTATCGACAGCTTTATTTTTTGCAAATATTAATGCTTTTCCGAAGCAACACTCAAAGAATATATAGAAGTATTTGCAAAGTACTCCAACCAAGCTCTTCTGGAAAGGAGCTGTGAAGAGAACTGATTCATACTTGTTTAACTCTGTCACGTTACGTCATACTCGGTTTTGTATTCCAAGATGATATTTTTTGCATTACATTCTAAAACCTACTTTTAATTTGATGCAAAGAAGTAATATTTACAAACATTCGTTAATTAATTAAATTGAATTAATAGAACATGTTCAAATACAAACGTTTTTAGGTTGATTGTTAACAAGGATTGGCCGATTCCTAAAATTTTCGATTTCGATTCTATAATTTTTTTCGGTTCTCGATTCTTGAGTAGATTTTCAATTCTATTAAGTTATATAGGCCTACACTATATAGTCTCATAATAATTTAACATATTGATCATGTGGAGACGGCTTTTGAAAGTTCCATTTCATCTCATAGGCTACACAAAACGTTCATCCTTTATTTAAAAATAGAAATTTCTGAAAGCATGACAAACATATCGGATAAAAGTGACCGGAAAGGCTGTTCAGATCTTCTTTATTGTGGCGTCATAAATAATAAATCGCGTTATCTTAAATCGGCATTTGCTTTAGTAGTTTAACTCATTCAAAGTGCATACAAAAATAACACAAAGTTGATAATTATTTAATTAGTGGATAATTAATTATTTTCCAAATAGATTACACCGTACATTTATAAAACAGTTATAATAACAAGGATCCGGAATCGAGAATCGGATTCGCCCATCCCTAATTGTTAACATAGCAATAGATAGAATACGTACTTCTTGTTTAGCTATATTGACACGCGCCTAAATTGTAGGGTGTCAGTAGTTATGCCCTCAGTAGTTATAAAAATGTTTCCCCTTGTATGATTGTGCCATATCGATAAAAAATCTTTTCATTGGCCTCAATAATGTTTAGTTGGTCTTAAATGTAGAATAATTATTTTCCCAGCCCTTCTTCCTTACTATCAAAATTGTCTTGAGTTCTTTTAATTACACTTTAAAATATACACAGTCTGTTGTCAGTTAGAGATTACAAATACTCTGTTCAGTGTTAATTAAGACATCAAAGTGAACAATGTTTGTAAAGGAGAGTTTATTTACAAGTTGAGGACCACTTTTATAGTTGGCAGAGTCAAGAGCCGCGTATCTCGAGTAGACGAAGACGGGAAATGCTTTTAGATAAGTTGGGTTCTGAAGAAGGGTAGATTGTGTTACAAGGGTTGGGGCTGAGATAACGTCCGAGAGCGTGCGAGATAAAACGCCCGCCTTTAGAGTGAACACTTGATCTCCCATATGTAGGGTAGAACGTACATTACACCGTTTGTAAAAAGAATAACATTTAAACTATTCTTTTAGCGACATAAAATATATATGCATTGAAATATCGTGAAGGAAATGATGATTTAGAATCATGATTTTGATTTTTTTAATAAATATCAGTAATAACAAAAAGGAAATAAATTACAAAAAATAAGACAGTTTAAGTTTTTATCAAAACGTAACCGTACATTTGGCCTTGAGAAATCGCACTAGATTTCTCGTGTACTACCACTTCTGAAAACATGTTTTCAAAATGTTCAATACATCAACAACTCCTGTATCCGATATATCCACACATATATCAAGATTGTTATTTATCATCGAATTTATCTAATATCGACCGTCTCATGCAAGTCAGCGTTTGACAGTCCTCATCATGTTTGTAGGAAAGTATTTATAACTATACGAAAACTATACGAATGTTCACTACACTTAGTCAATAAAAATCTTAGAAAATTTTCTTTAAAAAAAACATATTTTCAGAAAGTGGGCGTGTAACCATCATTTGAAACACTGAGCTCCAGTGGGCCCACTCATCTTTTATGTACATTCACTTTAGGGGTGTAACATTTTTGGAATATTTTGCTCCCTTGCAAATCTTTTTGTAACACGTGGGAAGAGCTTTCTCACACGGTCACTGCTCAGTCTGTTGCTATTCCAGCGGGATCATAAGTTGTATTAGGTGTTGTGAACCCCAGTGTTTACTATTTTTGTTAGCAGATTGTGTTTATATAGTTTGTATTGGGAAAATATTGTCTAATACAGTAGATATTTTCAATATTAAAATAGCCTCTGATTCGGGTATCTGTAAAAGACGAAAGCGAGGGGAAATTATAATGTTTTGGAAGTAATAATGATTTCTAGCGTCATAATTTTGTGGTGGATTAAGGTTATCCTGATGTTAGGATGAGTTTAGTGGTAAAGAAGTGATGCCACAAGTTGAGGTAGCGGAGCTGATGATAGGCAATGAGAATGTGCACTTACTTTCAGGAAGAAATAAGAATAAGCCTAATGTCTGGTCAGCTCAGGAAACAACTTCGAAACCCATTTGAAGACATTGGCATGCAACTTAATCGAACCTCTGTTGTATGAACCTTAAGAAGTTCCAGTACTTTCAAGATGAATAAAACTGGTCATTCGAAACCTACCTCTAGACAAATTTCAAAGCTCGGCGAAGACGAACTTCGGGAAATCAAACTCGTCCAGGAAAGACCGAAAACAATCCTCATCAACTCGTGCCACGAACATCGTGGAATGATTTGCAATGAGTATGTAGAGTAAGAAGGCACTTCATTCTTATAAACCGACGTTTTCAAGAACAATTGACACAATTCTTAAAGTTTTCAACGTTGCTGCCTTCAATAACATTTATTCTACTTTTCAATTATGTATATCATAAGTCGAAAGAAATAATTAATATCTTGATTTTTCCGGAAGAACAGTATACATTTTTCTTGTGATAAAGTTGTTCTAAGGTTTATCGGTATGATAGACCGTGATCGTTTAATGAATATTCACTGTTAGTGTAAACTCCTGCAATTAATTAATGGCGACTGTTAATATAAATAAAAATTCTCATAATTTCTAAAGCGTTGATTTTATTAAAGCAAGTATAATTAAATGTATTGTTTTGGAAAAGGAGGAAAATAGGGTTTACGCAGAATGTTTCGGAAAGTATTTTAATTGTGACTGTAGTATCGTCCAAACACTTAAAACAGGAATCGCCTGTATGTACAGTAGAACCTCTCTAATTCGTCACCCTCTTTAATTCGTCACTGTAATAACAAACATCGTCTTTACTGTTACTTAGTTTAGGCGCCATTAGAAAAGTATTTTTTAGTACCGAAGAAAATAGAGACTTTATTAAAACTAAAAATATATTTAAAGTACAGTAGAGTAATTTTTCTTGCTTCAATAAAAATTGCTCTTACAAAGTACCGTAACATCTTTTTTACGTCTTTTATGAAAATTTAGTAACGTACTGTATTTCTAATTACTAACTATACTAGTAACTACTAGTGTTCTAGTGTGTGTGTGTGTGTGTGTGTGTGTGTGTGTGTGTGTGTGTGTGTGTGTGTGTGTGTGTGTGTGTGTTTGTGCGCGCGTGTGTGTGTGTTTGTGTGTGTGTGTGTGTGTGTGTGTGTGTGTGTGTGTGTGTGTGTGTGTGTGTGTGTGCGTGCGTGCGTGTGTGCGTGCGTATGTGTGTGTGTGCGCGCGCGCGTGTGCGTGCGTGCGTGTTGAAATTTGATACTGTAGAATATTTTAGAACGTGGAAACGAAGGTTGTTTCTTTAATTTCGTAAACTTGTTTGACAAATATGTTTGAATCAATGTTTGTAAATAAAGTCCATAAGACTTGCCAAAGATAACTTTCCCTGCTACAATAGTGCACTGTATTCGTGTATATACAAACATTTAGGAAAGAGTTGTTTCGACATTGACCCATCGAACAAATGTATCGATACTTATAAAACCGGTTGTGCATCCAGCGGACATGTGCAACTGACCTAACTCAGAACTAAAGGGTCATGCACACTCTCTTGGCTGTCTGGTAGGATTATCGCCTTTCCCTTCCCTTCCCTTCCGCTCTACTGTTATTTCGCTTCAGTTCTTACTGAGGAAATGTAGCGTTAGAACCGGGAAGAGAAAATTGATTGGAAGCTAGAGCTCAACTGGGCAATAATTTTACATTATTAGCAAACTAATATTATTCAAATGTTTCTTAGTAAAGATGAAAATCAGTAATAATAATTGAATGCATTATACAAGTCTATAAACATAAGTTTTATAATTATTCTTGTATGTCATAGATGTTTATTTCGCGTCAAGGGCGTGGGGAGTATATTTTGGCGTGTTAGTAAAGTACGTATTATGAAAATAAAAGAAATAATAGCTTTTAACTAGTAATGTTTCTTGAATGTACTTTTCCCCCTTTTTTTAGCGAAACCTATGTTATCCTTCGTCATATTTCTGTGCGAACGTGTAGTATCAGCAAATGCTTTTCTACTTTATTCTCGGCACATCGGTCTTGTTGGACAGACGACTCTGAATCATCACGCAAGTTATGGTTTATCTACAGAGTGTCCTCATAGAAGGCCTTGGTATCTTCTGTTACATTACTCCTACCTCCTTACCGAATCTACGCATTACTACGCTGGCTATTCGGTCGCTTCAAGATGTTTCTAGTAGCCTACACATCTAGCATCACACTTCATAAGCTTCATCGGAACCGGAACACTTAACAATGGAGGTTAAGTCATTCATAATAAATATACATCGTGAGTACTGTACCGTTTCCCATACAGTTCAGCATTTCGTTGCATACCCGTATCAAGTTTTATTCCTCTTCGGAGTAGTGTTTTTTCTAATGTAGTTACATTATCTCTCCATTTTCTCTTCTTAAATCTGTTTTAAAATTCATACATCTTTTTATCTGGTTTATTACCATGTTTCTATGTCTAGTTGTTTTTTTGTCATCTCTGTGTTTATCTCACTTTTGTCCAAATTTATAATCTACGATATTACAAAAAAAGTGAGATAAACACAGAAATGTCAAAAAAAACAACTAGACATAGAAACATGGTAATAAACCAGATAAAAAGATTTATGAATTTCAAGATTATAAATTTGGATTTCCTTGATAGAGGAGTGATGTAACTTATAATATCATAAATGCTTTCTATATCACAATAGTGGTTTTAATAATTTGAATATGAATTGAATTGCTTATACAACGTTGGCATTTCAAACAATTTGAAATAAATTTTAAATCGTTTGTAGAAGATTTCAAACTATTTTCTAAATGTAATTTTGTTTAAGTACTTCATTCCAAACATCTTTCAAAACAACCCTTTCCATTCTCTATAACGGTACCGGAACACATAAGAGGTTAAGTAATTTAAAGTAAATATGCATTCTTACTAGTTTACTGTGTCTCCCATACAGTTCACAATTTCGTTTGCATACTATGTTGTATTTCTCTTCGGAATAGCTTTTTTTTCTTTCTAATGTAGTTACATTTTCTCTTCTTAAAATCGGTTTTGAAAATCATACATCTTTTCATTTGTTTTATTACCACGTTTCTAGGTCGTTTTTGTCGTCACTCCTGAGTTTATGCCAGTTTTGGGTTGTAATATCGTAGATTATAAATATTGTTACGAATATTTATTCCTTGTAAAATCAATAGTGTAACTTATATTATAAATGTTTGCTACATATTACAATGATGGTTTTGATAATTTCAGTTTACATGGAATGACTTATACGATATTGTAATTCATACAAATTGAAATAACATTAAAACATTTGTATAAAATTTTCAAACTATTTTCTAAATTCATTTTTGTTTTAGTGGCTCATTCCACACATCTTTTAAAACAACCCTTTAAAACAACCCGGACGAATAATATGATACTTGTGTGTGTGTGTGTGTGTGTGTGTGTGTGTGTGTGTGTATGTGTGTAAATACGATGTCTAATACGATAAAAGAGACTAGACACATCTTATAAAATGTATTTGGATGTGTTGTGGTTCAACCGCGGAGTCAACACACAATCACTCTCGCCTGTTACTACGGGACATATGTTCTGGTCAAACTTGATTACGGTTTGAGGTTATGTGAACAATTAATCTAACTGTAGTAAATCTGACCCTCACCAGTCGGCCATTAATTGTTTCATGCTGATCCGGTCAACTGTTTGATACGCAGTTTGTTAATTAACGATTGTTAAATCTGTTTGCTCTCAGGTCAGTCGTGTGCAATTGTGCAGCGGACTTGATATATGCTGAACAAATTATTTTGATCAAATATTAAACATCGGAATACACCAGGTGTATGAGTAGTCCATTTCAGGATGACCAGGTGCATTTATGCGGTAGATAACCAGCGAATGGTAGAGAGATAACAACATACCGCTGGAAGGGGCGATATTACATTACACTACTCGCTCGTTTACCTCTAGTCTGCAGCAATAAGAGTGGAGAAGCGATAAAAGCATTTCCCTGAGATAAACAAGTCGCGTGTTTTGCAGGTTGCTTAAATTGAGTAGGTTGTTATGCGATTTAGGTTTAGAATCGCAAGGGCTCTTTTTTATAACGAGCAATTCCCATTCACACTTTTGGTACGATGGACACGACTTGCTTGTTTAGGGACACGCAAATCTTATCAGTATTAAATCAATTTATTGTTTGTACACGATAAATAAACTTGGTTTTAAGGTTTTGATTGCACATTAACGTTATACTGATGTTAGCCAGTATTGTTTTTACACGGCAAATTATACTCGGTTTTAAGATTTGATTACACATTAACGTTAGACTGATGTTAGCCAGTATTGTTTTTACACGGCAAATTGTACTCGGTTTTAAGATTTGATTACACATTAACGTTAGACTAATGTTAGCCAGTATTGTTTTTACACGGCAAATTGTACTCGGTTTTAAGATTTATTACACATTAACGTTAGACTGATGTTAGCCAGTATTGTTTTTACACGGTAAATTGTACTTGGTTTTAAGGTTTTGATTACACATTAACGTTAGACTGATGTTAGCCAGTATTGTTTTCACACGGTAAATTGTACTTGGTTTTAAAATTTGATTACACATTAACGTTAGACTGATGTTAGCCAGTATTGTTTTTACACGGTAAATTGTACTTGGTTTTAAGATTTGATTACACATTAACGTTAGACTGATGTTAGCCAGTATTGTTTTTACACGGCAAATTGTACTCGGTTTTAAGATTTGATTACACATTAACGTTAGACTGATGTTAGCCAGTATTGTTTTTACACGGCAAATTGTACTCGGTTTTAAGATTTGATTACACATTAACGTTAGACTGATGTTAGCCAGTATTGTTTTTACACGGCAAATTGTACTAGGTTTTAAGATTTGATTACACATTAACGTTAGACTGATGTTAGCCAGTATTGTTTTTACTCGGCAAATTGTACTCGGTTTTAAGATTTGATTACACATTAACGTTAGACTGATGTTAGCCAGTATTGTTTTTACACGGCAAATTGTACTCGGTTTTAAGATTTGATTACACATTAGCGTTAGACTGATGTTAGCCAGTATTGTTTTTACACAGTAAATTTTACTTGGTTTTAAGATTTTATCACACATTAACGTTAGACTGATGTTAGCCAGTATTGTTTTTACACAGTAAATTGTACTTGGTTTTAAGATTTTATCACACATTAACGTTAGACTGATGTTAGCAAATATTGTTTTACACGATAAATTGTACTCGGTTTTAAGATTTCATTACACATTAACGTAGACTGATGTTAGCGAACTGTATAACAGGAAGTGTTTTGTAAGTAAATTTCACTTATGGCCGCTGACTTGAGGCCTATCGTCAGATCCATGTTTAAAAAGTGCCACAAGAGAAACTAGATCATATCCTCCAGTCTTATTGATCTGTAAATCCCGAAGAGACGTCTGTTACATTCAGTATAAGTTTTGTTGGTAACCCAAGTGCGATATAAACTGCTTAATGCTGAAACATGCTTATAGCGTAGAATTATGTTATACCATGGACTATATGTTAGCAAACAATAGTGGCACATTACTTTCCGAAAACTGAAAGCCTCACAACGTTGTTTATTTGATTATTTTCAGAATTAGATTAGACTCCTCGTGGTTCCGGTAGCATCTGTTGAAAAAACTAAAGTCCTTTAAACAGAGGCCGTATTGAATGAAAAGTAAGAAGTCTCATTTTAACGATCACGTATGTGGTTCAACAAGTTGAAGTTATAAATCGCCAGAATGGTCGTACGGTTTGAAATATAACCACCCTAACCATGAGATTAATGGGATACATTCTTTCCCTATTAGTTACTACTTTACATTTCAACCAAATCCTGTTCAAGAGATTTATTTGCTCCTGTGCCTCCCGTTAGCTCTGTACCAGAGTGGCCCGACTTACAAAACGTGGGGGTCGAAATTCAATCTTTGGGCCAAACCGAGGGGTATGGAATTAAAATTGCTGCCCGGTATGGAATTAAAATTGCTGCCCGAGGTAGGGGTCTAAAATTAGATGTAAAATTGTGCATTTGAAGCTGTTGGATTGATGGTTTCAACTGAATGACACACAAACTACACTGGCAAACTAACATCAGTGACAAGTCACCGTGACAGAAAATATCGACGTCCCTCTACCGGTTGGTGTTGTGATAATATGACTAAGAAATGACACAGTTGGCTATTATTCCAATACCTTCATCAACAAATAATACACACGAAATAAAGTGATGGTTAAATCCAAAGCTAAATATCACATACGGATTGTTACGCTAAATCTTATCTTTAGGTAATATATCTCATGTTCTTCAGATGTTGTTTCTTAACGTTTAAATAATTATTAATGATATTTATTTTTTTGTTTACAGGTATGCCATTTTGTTCTCTGTGAAGGGGTTTTTCTTTTACAAATGAGAGTAAGTATATGTTCCTATCACGATTTATGTTGGAATTTGTGTACAATAGAATTGTTAGATTGCTTTATAATCGGGACAATTTTGTGGGAGTAACAAAGTATAGTGTCAAAAATAAATATGCTGCCCTTCATCTCAAGAAAATAAATAATTTTTAGAAAGGAATTATTTGAGAAAGGATAGTAAGAATACATTCAATGGGCTTAATGTTAAAAATATGTCAAGAAAATGTTTAATCAAAATTATGAATTGGGTGTTTTCATACAACTTCAAATGTCAACTTCAAATGTTCCTTCTCAATTTTATAATAATTTGTGAGTACTCGTTTCTAACTATATTCCAAAAAGCTGCAATATATTCTTGAATATATGCAGGGAATAGATTCTATAACAAAAATGTTTTATGCCTCAATGTCATCAGAGGTAACTTTATAAACCGCAAGTGACATTTTTGTTTTTTATATTGTTGAGCCTACAAGATCTTGTAATACCGGAAGCTGTTGGGTCGTCATGGCAACGATGTTTCTGCAAGACCGGAGCAAGAGTACCGTTATGCGGGACGAGACCTACTTAAACCGGTCGCTGGCTTCTCGCCTCGTCTGTGCCGGAATCAATTATTCGCCATTACCAGCGGAGTAAGATAGATTTTCCCGATTCAGTATTAACCAAGATCTAAGTATTATCGACACTTTCGTTGAACCATATCTGTTCCTAAATTTTATTTCCACTATAGCTTAGTCACAAAGATCGGTAAATCTAATGTCTGCCTGGGGAGCTAGGGATAATACAATGAATAAGATATGAGTCTGGTCATGAATCTGCAGTAATATTGGAAGATAATGGCGGATAGGATGAAATAAAGTTGCACCTTATCGAATTATAGAGAATTACGTAGCTTCTACTCCCCCCTTTCAATAGGTTGTGATTAATAATAACTATATGTATACAACCAAGATTGTTGTTTAAGAGAGAATCTTTTTTGATAGTCTCTGGAATGACCACTGAGATTTTGAAAGAATAATCAGTAATTTCATTGTATTTTCGGGGCTAGAAATTTTAGAATTATGAAGTAACGGAATATTGGATCAGAATCCGTCGGGCATTGAATTGAATTATTAGGGATTTTTTAAATACAGTACTTATAGGTAAAAAAAAGGTATCAGGGCAAGACTCGTGGAAATCCCCTTTACATCTTGGATGGAAGTATACATAAAAGTAATGATCAGAATTATGGAAAATAACAGAGAAGATCGAGATGAAAGGCAAAGGGAAAAAATATCAGAATAAAAAGTTTTAAAAAAGGCGGACAAAATCTAATGATGATCTGTTAAAGAATAATCAGGATCCGTAAAAATATGGAATGTAATTGAAGATACTATCGGATGGAGAAAAACCTATGGATGGCTTAGAGGAATTTAACACTAACTTGTGCAAATTAATAGAAGAGTACCAGCAGATATATGATATCAGATTTACAAAGATATACAATAGATAAAAGATTAGAAAGGTAGTTAGGCTAGAAAGACATGAAGCAGAACAAAATAGTAAACAAGAAAAATAAAAAAAATTATGAAGTGGTGAAGGAACAGAAAGAAAAAGGAAAAAGTAATCATAGAAAAAAAGAAAAGCCGCAAGGAAAAAATAAAGGAACTTGGGAAGAGACTACTGCAAGAGAAACGTGAATTCAGTACATGCTTGGAGAAATTCGATGCTGAAGGAAAAATAAAAGCAGAAAAAAAGATTGTGATAGGTTTATAAGTGTTAATACCTATTGGAGTTCTTGCGGGTCTAATTTCATGTCAGCAAGGATCTGTTTTAGTCCTGAGAGTGTACTTGAAGTCTTCGTCTGTTATTCTTGTATAGTACTACCAGAGGACGAGATTTTGTTTCAGCGGGTTTGTGGAATGTAAATGGGAAGCGTGACAGTAGCAATTGCCTGAATTGTAGGCCGGAAGGTTGGCAGACCGTGTTCGCATCGTGGCCGTGAACTGAGGTACTGTTTGTTTGAAATTGCCTTTGTGGCCAGCTCGCTGCTAGTAGACGAAATTGTCAGTGAGAGCTCATAGTTATAATAATCAAGAGATAAATAGGTTTTTATATATGATTTTATGTTAGTTGAACTGTGGAAGCTCTATTCGTTATATTTTAATTAAAATATTTTTTCGCTGTGTCTGTAAGAAATCAGTTCTTTTACATGTAGATTCATATGCTTATTAATATTGGCATTATTACTACAATCAGGCATACCACCGAGAAGTTCGCTTTAATTAGAGGTTCTTCATTATTCTACCTTAAAGTTACTGATTGAAGGCATCGTTAATTATACGGTATTTTGCAATCTACACGGTCGTATTATTTGGCTGAGTTCCTGTGATTTAATGCCCTTCTGTGCCACGTGACTGGGTAGGGAGTACTGTTTGCACATTCCTGATACGAAACGTGAGTGAGACATAAAATAAGCTTCAAACGACCTTTTAGGCCTTTCCCTCTTTCACCTTTAATCGTGATCCATGTTTGTTTACATTTTTATGCCCTAATGTTCTTTAGTATGAATAGGCTCTGTTATTTCCAACAGCATCTGTTTGGCGAAGCGTTTCATTAAACTGTTTACATTCGTCGTTTGTGCGAATTTTGTGATAGCAGCATGGGCCACTTTAAATATATGTTTGCGTCTCATCTAATGCACAGCAAAAACACAGAGCCCTGATCGTATAAAGTGTTCTTGTTTGCCAAGAAAAATCTTTCAGAACGAACTACGGCTGTTTAAACAGTATTTCTATTACACGTTTTCGTAAAAATCTTTTGATTTCTCAACATCTGGTTAAGGGATCTACCTCGTGTATTTTTTTAATGCAGCTACTGCAGGGTTCTATTGATCATAGTGTCGGTAAAAATATATTGCTTTATCGAGCTGGAAATTACAGCCTATTGTTAACGAAATTCATCTGTTCACTTTTATTCCCTAGTAAGTCTATTGGTTTCGTTTTTTATATCTATTTTGTTTTAAAATTGTATGGTGCTCGAGTTAGACAGGGACATCGTTTGTCTGACGTCATGAGTGATTTCGTGACTGAAGAGATATCATTTCTGATTTTACCAAATTATGAAAGGTAATACAGTTTACCGCTAGGAACTGTTATCTCTAGAAAGAGTGTTATGGGTGTGTTTGTGTGTGTGTATGTGAAGGGGAGGGAGAGAGAGAGAGAGAGAGAGAGAGTGAGAGTGAGAGAATGTATCGATTAAACAACTACCACATTAAAATCGCATGACACGATTTTCTCAATGCAACCTTTAGGCAGACTTCAAAGACGAAGTTTTATCTCTCATTATATATTTAAACACGTGCAATAAATTCCCACAAGTGCACTAATCAGAATAGTTTCGCTTTTGTTTAAACAAATAAAATGTATTTTTTTACACATTTTTAATCTAGCACGGAGATATTTTTCTGTCGCTTAATCAAAGCAAATTTCGCATGGGGAAGAGTTGTTTGTTAGTGCGGAGTTTTGGCAGAGGAATATACGCTGGTTTCATCACAGACAGAAATATACTACTGTACAATGTACAATATATTCCTTTCGTTATATTCACTTACTTCTTGGGCATTTTCTGGCTCATTTAACTTGAAATTGCTGTCAAGCTATTTAACCCTTGTGACTTCAATTATTTCTTCTCCACATCTCTTATTTCTTGTCACCAACCGCTGTCATGTTTTCTTTGTTCTCCGGTTTCGTCAGGATAAGCAAAATTGTCAACACGGTTCCGTTTTTTCGTCCCATTGAGATTCACCTCTGTTGCACCTTTCAACTCGTATTACGCTGGTTCAGTTTTTTTTTTTAAATTTCTTATTGCTTTTAATAGTGGGTAGGAGAAATTCAATGCTCTTATTCATCACGATAGTATAAGATAGTTGCAATTAGTATATATTGCCGTAATAGATCTTGAGATTAAGGGTACTGGTAATTTTCCCCGTAATTATAGAAAATTCATTTCCCTCCGAATAACAGTTGCCCGAGTTCTTACTATGTCGTGTCCTTTGCAACGCACACGAAGTGTGTTATACCAGAGATTGTGGAATAAGGTAGATATTGACATTAAATATATTGTAAATATTTACCTTTGTGAAATATTTACCTTTGTGAAATATTTTATTACGCTTTTAATATCATAATAAAATGTGTGACCATTGTTTCATTTTATCTTCTTGCGTTTTATTGTGTTTCTTATCTGAATTCAACAAATGATGCCGAAGTTGTAAAGTTTACACAGTACTTTTGTCGTTGAGGTTTGATAAATTGGGGATGTAACTGACTTGACTTTTTCTGTATGTGAATACCTACTAAATTTAAAAATACACCTCTCTAAAACATTTCTCTCCGTGATTGTGAAGCAATTTTTATTTTAATGTACTTAGCAAGAACTAGTTTTACAAAATCGTCTAAGATTGTGTTTCAATATTGTCAGTAAACGTGTGTTTCTGCTGGCGGAGAAAATTACAAGGTATAATTCGGACTTGGAAAACGTATTGCGACCTTATACTTAACACCTTAATAAATAATTATCTGTGTATTTAGCGGGTAGAGTGGGAAATGTTCGGCCTTAGCTAGCTGCGGGATTGACAGATCTTTGTTAGTGGCAGATGGACCGAGAATTGGCTACAACGAGAAAGATACCACAACGACATGTTCCTTGTTCCTTGCAGATATCTGTCCACTACTTCTCTGGAAATTATAGTGACTTACAGAATATGAGTTTGACTACCGTCCACTACTTCTCTATATTCTAACAAAATAAGAGTTGCCTAGGTCTGTCCACTACTACTCTATAGAATAATGGCTATCGAATGTCCACTATTTTTCTATATTCTATTGTTTCTTATATAATAAGAGATGTCAACTGTCCACTACTTCTAGATTTTAATAATTCTTACAGAATATGAGTTGACTAGTGTCCACTACTTTTCTACATTCTAACAAAATAAGAGTTGCCAAGTGTCTGTCCATTACTTCTCTAAGTATATGTTTATTCTTACAGAATATTGACTACAGAATTTCCACTATTTTTCTAGATTCTATTGTTTATTACAGAATAAGAGTTGGCAACTGTCCACTGCTCTAGATTCTAATGATTCTTACAGAATAAGAGTTGCAAACTGTCCACTACTCTAGATTCTATTGATTCTTACAGAATAAGAGTTATAACTGTCCACTACTGTAGATTCTATTGATTCTTACAGAATAAGAGTTGCAAACTGTCCACTACTCTAGATTCTATTGATTCTTACAGAATAAGAGTTATAACTGTCCACTACTGTAGATTCTATTGATTCTTACAGAATAAGAGTTATAACTGTCCACTACTGTAGATTCTATTGATTCTTACAGAATAAGAGTTGCAAACTGTCCACTACTGTAGATTCTATTGATTCTTACAGAATAAGAGTTGCAAACTGTCCACTACTCTAGATTGTAATGATTCTTACAGAATAAGAGTCCCAACTGTCCACTACTGTAGATTCTAATGATTCTCACAGAATAAGAGTTGCAAACTGTCCACTACTCTAGATTTTAATGATTCTTACAGAATAAGAGTTGTAAACTGTCCACTACCCTAGATTTTAATGATTCTTACAGAATAACAGTTGCCAACTGTCCACTACTCTAGATTCTAATGATTTTTAAAGAATATGAGTTTCTTATGCAATATATCCGATTATAGGCTTTTAGTTAGTTTAGAAACCCCAGGAAGAAATTATTTACATTATAAAGAAATAAACGTCGAGTATGACTCGTTAAAACTACTTTAAACGTTTTGTCGGATACCATAGGGCATAGGGCATGACCGTTTTGCCTCTGTATGTATATTCGGGGCTTGCGAGAAGCCGGAGTTACCATTAAAATACAGGTTTTATTATGGAACACGCAAGCATTATAGCAGTTAATTTATAAGGATTAAGATAGCCATTGATTTTAAGCTGTATTCATTAACCTTTCGGTTGTATTCACGAAAATACTTTTAAAGTCTCAATAACTTTTATTTCCAACCGAATCCATTTGGAAACATACTTGCTTTTATTTCCAAGTATATTATTTGATTCATACTTTAAATTTTAAACATAAAAATAATTTCGCATTCCCCACACGAAGCAAACAGTTGTACACAGGCTTTATTGTTACTGTGGTTTAAATATTGGATTCTTTATTCAAGAAAGTTATTTACAGAGAAAGCCTTCTGTCATAAAGCGTAGACCCGTCTTCGCGTCGGATTCCCTGTTCGGGTTTTATATGCTCCCATGAGAGCAGCCGCCAGATCACCGGAGACCCATCAGATAAAGACAGCGTTCCGAATGTAGCATCGAAAAAAACTATAATAAAAAGTACACCGGGGATGCAGATACGATAAATCATCGTCGAGAATTGAAACTTTATCTTTGGTAACAAATTGTTTTTACTTGTGTCAGCTGTGTTGTTCTACAAGCTGTTAATAAAGTTTTGTTTGAAAACATTTCAAAAACGTTATCTTTTGCTAAAGGTATTATTGTATTGTTGTAATATTATGGCTGTTTATTAAATAAGTCTTGTACATTAATTTTACTGCGATGTATCTTTTACGTTATAGGTCAAAGTTTTACTTATAGAGATAGTTGGCTGGAGAAATACCAGATTTCTGCTTGACCCCGCCAGAGAGCACATGCATAGATTGAACTACGAATTTAAATCCCTTTATAACTCCGGTGGAGAATAGGTCGTCCCCAGTATCAAGGTGTCATTATGGCATTTTAATTTACTTAGACCTTGCCTTGTCATCATGCTTCTATCACAGCTGTATAACGGATAGACGCTTTATGATAGAACTCTGTTTATTATATATTATTCATAACTATTTTCCTTATGCCTTTCGTCTACAGTTCAGACTTTAACCCTAACTCTTAACATGCCATAACAATGACAATACGCTGAAAGTGACTCTGGTGAAGCCTTTCTTTAGATATACTGGAAGGCACTTATGTGAAACCTCCTCTTCTTTATTGGCTATTGCCCTTGAGCGGCGAATATGTATTCAGGAGATAAACTCGCGAAACAGAGTAACGTACGAGTATATACTCCTTCGATAGAGAATAATACCATATGTGATCGTTTAAAAACTCTAAACCCATTCCTACTAGGGTGTAAAAACATCTTCCCAGTCCAGTTTCTCGTCCCTTACACCAATCTAGGATGGCTTCAATCTTTTCGTAATCGTCCCTTACATTCCACACTTCTAATCATTCACATACTTTTATATATCTTAAGTGGGCGAATATGTAGGTGGGGATAAACTTGCGAAACTGAGTAGCCCATAATCCTTCGATAGCAAATAATAACCATTTTAAACATTTAAAAAATTGTAAACACATTCCTACTCCGGAAGAAGAAAATTCTCCCTAGTCCAATTTCTCGTCCCTGTCACCAGTCTAGGATGGCTTCAATTTTTTCTTAATCATTCCTTGCATTCCTCAAATCTAACCATTCACAGACTTTTATATATTTCTCAATATCAGTATAACTTAGTAACTGTAATTCAGTTGATGCGATCCTATACACTTCAGTAACAATCGTTCCGCACTGTTGGACCACGGGGTATTGTGTCTCTTTGGATACTTGTCTGTATTTTGTCAGCCTTTCCGCAACGTTCTCGGGCGATAATATCTCTGATGTAGTCTTCCTCATCAACATGGAGGAATATTAAATTTTTGCTATAATGCAACCTGCTTTTGTAAACGTTGACAGTTGCAGCGATGACAGCAGTCAATACAATTGCGTCTCTGGATATTTTCATGGTAGGGAAGCCTTTAGTGTTGATTCAACAATCATCCAGGAAAAGTTCTAATTTTATATTTTAGATTTGAATAAAGAATAGAACCGATAATTTTTGTATCTCGATGTTAATTAATAGTAATGGTCATTAGGGGCTCTTAAAATATTTCACTTCACCCTGTACTATACTGAGATTTTTGGGTTATTTGAAGATTTCCCAAATTTTGCTCCCCTTTCTGTACATTAACCGTATTATATCTTAGCCTATGAAAGACACATCTAATTATACACTTTATGACACGGAGTGGAGTACGTTATCATTTTATCTTTGAAACACCGAAAGACAAAATTGTAAAAGTGAAAATTAATATCAAAACTGTGTCTTGCTACTTGCATTGTCTCAAAAAGAAGCTACGTCGTAAGCAGTATACCAGATTCTTCCCATATGACGTCACCATCCGTTCCATATAAGGTTTTGTTTAGATTGTTGGCACAAAGCTATGATTCGCATTGCTTACCGTTCTTTCAGAATAATTGGTCATTGACAAGCGCAGAATCAATTCCTTCCTTGTCAGGTCTATTACAGATTTCATTTCATCTCTCCTAGAGGGTTTCTCCGTGTTGTTTCTTCTTAAATACCCAATTAACTTTCCCTTTCCTCTTAGCATACCAATTTGTATCATTTAGAAACTAGAAGAAATCCGTAATCTAGTTTTTATCTAGTTGTAAAATGAACACTGAGTCGACAGTTTTCGTTTAATCAGTGCTTTCTCTTAGAAAGTGCCTTCGAGAAAAACTTGTGACAAGTATTACTTCAAAAGAAGGAACGTTTTCCATAATAGGTTATTCGTCGGGAAGCTGTGGTTTTGCACTTTACGGTCCAACAAATAACGAACAGGTTGTTTAATCCTAGTACCAAAACATACACTTTAACCTATTGCAATGAAATGAAGGATTTTCTAATGTTTTACTTCTTTAATACTTCAGGCTACAGAAAAGTATAGAATACTGTTCATATTTATTTAACTTCATTGTTTAATTGTGTTAATTAGGGGCTTAACTCCTAGTCTAGGCACACTAATAGCGTTGCAGGATTTCGCGTTATTCAAGTGTTTATTATGTTTTGTTGCGTGTTTATTTATCTATTTGGCAACACTGTTGGTGTGTAAATCACGTCGTATAAATCATCATTCTTCCACAGCTTAACAGCGTACTTCAGGTCGTGAATTATCCTTTTATTAAATTTATTAGCTCCACATATTTTAAAATTTCAAAATTGTTGTTAGTGCTCTGAAACAAAAATTCAACATATATTTCTGTTTTTCTTTTTTTAATGTTTTCCATTCTGCTTTCATTTTATTTGCTGAATAATGATGCCGAATATTTGGCAACTTTGAATTTTGGTTAATTTTAATGCACACAAATTGTTAAAATAAAAGATTTATTTTCTATTTGGATTCGCATTTTTTGTTACTTTTAATAAGCGTTAACTTCATCCAATTACCTCATTTATTTATATCTTTTGTCTTAACAGTGACCATAGTTTTTCTTATCAAGGAATAGTCGACGTGGGTATATAATAAATACAAGTGTTTCAAAAAAGTCTCCATGAAATTCCTCCGCTTACAAATCCTAACATCCGTACTTTAATTATATAAATGGCATAAACACTTTTAAGATACTTACTCTGTCTGACTTGTCGTTTGTCCTTCTTATGTCCCTTGCTTTGGGTACCGGATCTTTTTATATTAACATTTAAACTGTTGTCATTCTTATATTAGGTACGGAATCTTTTCAACTATCGATTGCCCCTTACTTTGTGTACCAGATCTTTTTATATTAGCATGTAAACTGTAGTCCTTCTTGTATTGGATACGGAATCTTTTCGACTATCTATTGCCCCTTACTTTGGGTACCAGATCTTTTTATATTAACATTTAAACTGTTGCCATTCTTATATTAGGTACGGAATATTTTCGACTATCGATTGTCCCATACTTTGTGTACCAGATCTTTTTATATTAGCATGTAAACTGTAGCCCTTTTTGTATTAGGAACGGAATCTTTTCGACTATCGATTGTCCCTTACTTTGTGTACCAGATCTTTTTATATTAGCATGTAAACTGTAGCCCTTCTTGTATTAGGTACAGACTTTTGCCCTCAATTATCTGTATTCTCTGGGTCCAGTTCTTTTTTGCCTGCATAAAATCTCACCATTCCTGTTGTGTAAATAGTTTAGTATCAGTGAGTTTTATTTCATCTATTTATATGGAAATTTACATACAGATAAAATATTCTCATTAATTTAACGTATCTGTGCTAATCTAACCAGCCCTGAATTTTCACCGGTCATTTCCTGAGCATGTTTCTCTGTCATCGTTGATGAAAACAGCTTGTGCAACAGTATTTGCTAAATTAGCAATGCAATGAAACCCGTGTCAAAGGCATGAGCAGTAAAATGCGGGCACTTTACATACCTAGCTGCACCTATCAAACATGATCTGGATCTCATTTGCTCGGGCAAATATTTACATTGCCATTGAAGCACAACATGTTCGCTAAAGATTGTCTTTATCTAGGCTACACGTAGACGATTTAGTTACCAGTATAGCCCAGGCAAGAGAGGTAATTTGATAAAAAACTAAATGGTCTAGTTCTGAACGTTGGTACAGTTGTGTAGAAAACTGTCCTAACCAACATATCAAAAGTCCCTGGCGGTCAGAGGGGAGCGTTGCTGGGAGGGGGGGGGGCGCGCGGTTTAATGCGTATTTTTCCAGTTTTTGACAAATATCTCGAAAAATATTAGTTGTATCAAAAAAATGGGTTGTATAACTTTTTTCTGAAGGATCAATGGTTCACAAGCTAAAAGTGGCACCAACTTAAATAGGTTATGCCAGGTTCCGTTATATTGCGTATTTAATATTTGATTAACAATGTTTTTAAAGTTTAAATTAATTTAAATAAAAAATTGGTAATGCATATTTATTAAGGAATTTAATAAAATTCATGGCTATAAGAGACATGTTGTGTACTATTTTTGCACCACATTCAGTGGACAGTATGCTAACGGGACATGCTTTTAGCAGAAGTGTCTGAGGCTACTGGCGTGGCACAGATTATTCTCCATCAGAAGCAAAGCAGGCTATCAATAATATGCTGGAGAACATGAATGGAAGTTTATGGGAAATAAGTTAATCAGACCGGGTTAATGCGGGTCCTACCTTCGTGACAGACCAAAAGCGGAATGTTGTTGCAATAAATTATTATACTTCATAAAAACCTTGGACGTATGTGTTAATGTATATTTTTGTATTTGCTGATTTTAGTGTCTTTTTGCGAGATGGCGCATATATGAGCCGGCCAGTCTCTAGCACGAAAATCCTATCGTAGACCGAGCGACCCACGTAAGAGCCACTACAAAGGCTTATATCAGCAAACATCCAACTATCTCAGTTTTGGCTAGTCATGCTAGACAGATTGCTTCTATAGTCTACTTACGGTATCGAAAAAATACAGGCAATATAAATATTATTCTATCAGAGGCAAAATATGATTGCATTTGTGTTCCATATACAGTTGATAAATGTCATTTAGACTAAACCCAGTACAACGTGTTTTCAATCAAAACAAAAACTGCCGCAGTGGCAGGAAGGAACAAACAAGAGTGTCAACTGTATTTTGACGTAATTTTTTTTTGTTTTTTAAAAAAATTTTCTTTATTTTTTTTCTTTATTAAAACTAGTCTTGTTAGACCAACCATTAACTTTCCTTGCATTATCTTAACCTAAATACTGATATAACTAAAGCACCCATTGACTTGAACATTGTCAATACTTATTATATTAGAACTAGCACAGTTCAAGACAACACTACACTAACTCAAATTGTTTGGTTCTCTTCAATCGTCTAACCATGGACTGGTTATCGAGAAGAGCCACTGTACTTGGACGAAGGTGAAGTCTCTTTTCATGTTTTTTCGCCATCTTCTTTATTTCTTCTGATATTGTCGGAATATCTAGATCTCGGTGAATATCTGTGTTTTTTACATACCAAGGGGCATTACCATTTTTTTCAGTACTTTGTTTTGGAAAATTAGAGAATTTCTACATTAGATTCTTTTGCACATCCCCACAGTTGACTGCCATACATGCAAACTGGTTTCAAAATCTGATTGTTGTTTTTATTTTATTTCCTAATGCGAGGTTTGAATCTCTACCCAAGAGCCAATAGTGCTTCCGGTATTTGATATTTAACTCCCTCTCTTTCTTCATGTGGTGTTTCCATCTTAGTTTAGTATCTAGGTTCATACCTAGATATTTAGCTTTATTTTCGTAAGGGATGATAATTAAAGCTGATAATAATAACATCATCAACGGAGGATCTTTTAGTACCTTATTTTTGAAGTTGATGAACTTCACGTCATTCAGTTTGATTTTCCATTTATTAGTCCATTCTAGGAGTTTGTTTGTTGACGTCATTGATCTTGAAAAACTGCAAGACCAAATGTCCTATATTAACGCCAGACATGCCAATAGTCAGATACGAATACATTTTATGTTATCCGGTAAGATAAACCACTGATTTGTTAGAGGAATAAAAGTATCCCAAATGTGAGCCGTCAGTCCATTTCAACTACCCCAAGCTAGGGACCTATCAGTGTATATGTGAGACAGCTGGTATATACCAATAGTGGTTTTTTGAATTGCGGTAGCGAACTTGTTGAAGTGAAAAGAGGACGGTAGAGTTTAGGTTATGCAGTACGGACTTATTCTAGATAGGTCCGAGATTCAGCTTCTGTCCATTTTTCTTAATTTCGAATTTTGATGCTGATTTGTAGGAATTGAACTAGTTTAAAAAATTTTATTCACCATTGAGAAAAGGCAGATTAGCCTAAACATTTTTAAAGATGAAAAACCTCATCCTTGGAAGAAAGAACTTGACAGGTTCAGTGGATCCTGGGGGAAAAACAGATAAGTCCAAATTTACTTGTCTAAAGGATTAACATGTAGCAAACTATTTTTTAAGTTTAACACTAAAAATCCAGACGTCCAGAAGTATAATTCTATGAAACATACAGAATCATTTTAAATACAGAATACAATATATAAATTTTGGGTACCTTTGGACAGATACCTGCTCCACTTGCAATGTTATCAAGCAGAACCATTGTTTATCAAAATAGATAACGAAAAACTTGACTAAAAACCAGATCAAAGATTTAAATTTTGATAAAAATGTAATGAAAGCCAATGAATGGTAGAAACTTTAAAGTAAAGCAATGGTTGGTACGTAGAGTTGCGCGAAGACAGCCGTCAGACTCGCTTTTGAGATTATTGGTGTTGATAAATCTCTCATATGTGAATGGACTTCTTATTTATACTATAAAGAAATTGGAATGGCAATATGCAAGTCTTCAAGGGTCTAGACACCATCTCTCTTTTTGTGTTCTTCAGTGCTTACTACAATGTACCACGGCTCCAAAGCCCTACTATACCTTAAGAAAAAGACCTTAGATGTTGTGTTCTACAGAGCTTACTACAATGTACTACGGCTCCAAAGCCCTACTATACCTTAAGAAAAAGACCTTGATGTTGTGTTCTACAGAGCTTATTACAATGTACCACGGCTCTAAAGCCCTACTAGGCCTATACCTTAAGAAAAAGACCTTGATGTTGAAGAAAAAGAAGTAGTGGAAATAACAGGAGCATGTTTTGTCCTTGCAAGACAACTGGTTTTAATAGGTAGCTTCATTGAAGTAGCTTCATTTTTTACGCTAATAATAATTTTAAAAAATAATTAATAATCTTACCATCTGTGATTACATCCACACTTTACAGCATATGTATACAATACATTTATTTATTTATATATTATACAGCGTAGCTATAATTCCTGATGATGACAGGTTCTTTAAAACGCGTTTAGTGTAATAAACTTATTGTAATTGTGTGTTGGCCAAGCTCAAAACGGTGGTGTTTAAAGGCGATGCGGTGGCCGTCGACCGTGTCATCGTATCCTGCGCTATCTAAATATACTTTTTAATTTTTAAATATTTTAAAAAACTACAATTTACAATTTTCCCCCTTTATATATTTGTTATAGAGATATTCATGTTAGTTTGTGTATAGAGTTTAATCATTGTTAATCTATTTATTTTCTACATTAACTACTATTTGTTATTGTTATATTGTTTTGTAATTTACAGTTTTGTTGTTTTGTTAATAATTGCGATGTGTTTTTTTATGTTTCTCCTTTTTCTTATATAATTATTGTTACATATTTAATTTTATATTATGTGTTTTTGTTGAGTTTTTTAAATTTTTGTGTAGTTTAAAATTTCAATTTAATTTATTATTGTGCTTTATCTAAAACATTTTGTTTTCCTTTTGTTGCTGACTGGCGATGATAACCATAACGGATTTTCGCCAGGGAAAAACGCCAAGCCCAAATATAAAATGGAGTTATAGTTCAATAATATTTGCTGGTTAATTTAAATCAAAACAACCCTTTACAAATTAATTGCAACCTTGACAATTAATTATAATATTAATTTAAAACCAATTTTGTATTGTATTGTGTTAAAGAGTGTGTAACTTGTTTTTTACCAATAGACCCAAACCCGAGTAAATGCCTTGTAGACTGTTATATTTTCTTTTTTCTTTTGAAACTTGCCGATCTGCTGAGCTCCAACAAGGTAGATTGATTGGGGCGTGTATGATGTAATTAATTGAGCTAGGGAGGAAACAGTCTGGGGGGAATTTTCCCGACGCACAAATATGTTGCAAGACACTGAAATTTCGTTCCTCAGTTTCATTTCTTGGCTACATCGAAGCGTTTTTTTAGCACAAATAATTTACGTTTTTAATGATTTAAAAACTATGTCTTTTGCGATTGAAGTAATAAGATTTATTCACTGCATAAAGTCGTTGCAAAATTTTATTTATCAGGGCTGTTATTTATCAGCGTTATAAGAAAACTAAAAACATTATTTTGGCAGCCGAGGTGAGGATAACACTAGACGCTATTCGCTGAGTACATTGGCAGGTGCCAGTTACTACAGAGCTGGTAGATTATAATTTAAGCATTTTGAATGTTTACCATGTGATACCAAGAAGTCTGTTTTCTTGGTAAATAAACGAGGGCCTGCATGTTTGGAAATGCTAACAAAGGTCGTTAGAACCTTCAGTTTTGCAAATATAATTTTCTCTTTACCTATAAAAGCCATTTCGTTTTCTACTATATCTTGCAGGTGGTTCTTAAAGTAATTTTAGCCGTTTGTTATTATTAATATTTCTTATTAAAATCGGACACATGGCTCTGTTTTAAATTAAGTGGAATTTCTAGGGGAAATGTTAAATTTCATGTCAGATTATTGCAGCAGCTCTGTTTTATTTATTTAGAAGTTATGTTTATATGATTTTCAAAAGCCTTATAAATTGGCTGCAGCGATATATTCAAAATTATTAGTTTAACGTTTATATTAACAATATTTAAACGGGAAATCTAAACTAATAAATTTTAAAATGTAGTAAATAGTTTTATACATTAAACAATTTTTTTTATTTTGTTAACTTCGAATATAATTTTGGGTTAGCGCAATTTGGTATCTGTAGTACATTTTGATTACCTGTAAGTCAATATTACAGAATCTACATAACATTTGTTAAGCTCTGACAAGCTTCATAGAATTTATTATGACGTTATGGCGTGCGTTAAACACAAAAGGTATATCATACAATTTTCAGTTCAATTGTCCAGCTCTTGCGATGCATGTTTTATTGCAAGGGAATTAAATTTAGGAATATTAAAGTGTTACAGGGTAGCAAAAATTAGAGAGAAATCTATGCGTGTCCGTTCATTCTAGAGGTAACATGCGTGCAAAGTCTTTTCCGTCGGGGCAATTTTTCGTGTGGTCAAATGGTATCTAAGGATTTATATAATTAGCAGTAAAATACGCATAGAATTATCTTGTATAGTAACACAAATCAAAATCTAGACGCAGTGAGTTTAAATACTAAATACATTTTTGTGCCTACTTTCTTGAGAGGCAAATTCGTTTTTTGATCACACTTTAGTATTTACATAATAATGAGAATCATTTGAAAAATAACGTCCTCTAATTGTTACAATGTCATTGACTAAGCGGTACTTTGAAATGTCTCCGAACTATGCATTGTTCTTTTTTTTTATTAAAAATTCCATCCCTTGTTAATAAAGCTGTCGTCATGTTTTTTGAGGTTATAGGTTAGCTGCAACAACTTATTAGTCTGTTGTTCTGGGAACAATAGTCACAGATTGAACAATAGTAAGTAATCTGTGCGAAGAGATGCGATGGCTGTCTGCCATGTTTTATTACTTGTTGCGTTTTATAAATGTGTACATGTGTAAGTAGTAGACGGACGTATGAAGTGAGGTTTGACGGGGACAAATTCTTATTACCTTCATCCGTTTATATAATATATAATTAGCAAAAATTTATCTACGATATTAGATAGAACAATGAGTGATGAAAGATGACGTAACATTAAAACAATTGTATTACATTGCGTGACTATTTCTAGTTTTCACATTAAATTAAATTTCTAGTAAAAAATTAAATTGTATAAAATTGTTACAATACGTAGTTGGCCTGTTTATGTTACAGTAATGGTCTTTTTTAAAGGCTAATACAGTAGTTATTCATAACTTTTTGGAGATATTTGTATAACAACATGGACAGCACTGTCTAATACATTGGGCTTTATTAATTATTTCTGTTTGTTGTTGTTGGTATTATTAATAATAATAATACTAGAATTTAATTTCCGAAACTATCGGGACGCCTGTGTAGGTCTTATCACTTATTTTCGTAAGGATATTAGGTCCGTGTTTTAGTTGTAATTATAACATAGGCTATTTTCAGTTACATCTGTATAGTTGATCACATGCAGGCTGGTGGGGGGGGGGGGGTAGCAAAAGACAGTTCCAGACATTATAATATGAGGTATAGTATTTATATTACAATAATGTAGATCTGACAAGGCCGAAAGGTCGCTATAAATACAATTTTATTTGTCATATTTATCATATATGACATAAGATATGGATATAACCAGATTAAATTTTATATACATAAAGTTGTTAACAAATTTACTTATATCAGTTTTGCTGCAACGCCTGCAATTTCTGTGCGATGGCCTTTGATGCAACACGCACTACAAAAACCAATGTTTTTGATTTGGAGTAGCTTTTGGTTTTCTACCTATCGCGCTCCAGGTTACGAGTGAATAGCTATAAACGTATAGGCCTTCGTAGATCTTGCCTATGACAGCACTTTATGTTAAATGAAGACTTTCGTGTCGGATGATTGTGTTGGAAAGTAAACTCCTTTTTTTAAGAATTGGATTGAGACTATATCAATTAATACATTATATAGCTCGAGTTTAATTGGGAAAGAAATATGGAATTATTGTTGTAAATCAGTGAAACATTACGAAGTTGGTCAGATTAAAGGTCCGAAACACAATTTTGCAAACGCAAAACGCTTCTTTTGATATAAAATAAATTTAGGGGAATTTATTAGAAACATAAGAGCGTTAGAAATCCCATAGGCGGGTGATTGGTGTTAAATTTTGAAAAATTAACATTGCATGCATATTAATTGTATGTACATTAATTGTCTTACATTGTATGTATATACAAAAAAATAAACATAATTTGAAAATAAGTGAAGTTTATATGTTTTGAATTGAAATACATTCCAAATGTAAAGAATATTTAGAAAGCTTGCACTTGTACAGGAGTAGCATTTATGTAATGAATGAGGTATACACCTATAGTGCTTGCAAGGTATAATATCCTATCAGGTGTAGGGTTTTAACAGAAAACTTTAAATTTTTAATTTTCACAAACTACAATATTACAAAACGTAGTCTAAAAGACTTCTTTCAAAGTTGGTTAATGAATTTCGTTCCAGAGAGTCTCTTAGGAGTAAGTCGTGGTTCCACTCAGGCGCTCTTCCGAAGTTTTTATTTCTCAGATATGCAGCCATCGCCAAACGTTAATTCGCACGTTGAAATTTTCTGTGAACATAAAATACGTATATTTATTAAATGCGCACAAAAACCTAAAGGATTGAAAGGAAACTTTGTAATCCTTCTGAGATATTTAAACTTTTTAGATATTCAGTCTAATACAAGTAGTAGTCCAATATTGTCAGATACATTTAGGCGTAAAGGAATTTACCTATATTCACAGGCAGTAATTGTTTCGTGGTTACAATTAATACTTAACAAACTCCGTAACAGTGTCGCCTGGGTTTACTTTAGCCGCGGCACCATTCTGTCTAATATAACCTGTTTAATGAACGATGGTAATTGAGTGTGTGAATGCTAGGAGGAGAGAGAGACAGAGCATATCTATTTCTGAACACCCTGTACACGGCGTGATATATCGAGTGGTATGAGTCAGAGCGGCCCTGATGAGTTAAACAGACCTTTCTACATCTGCTTCCCGACGTATTTCACCCGTCACTAATTTGTTGTGACGTGCTTAATGTTATGAAAACTGAATCTAATTGCCGTCGAGATATTTATTCTAGTCGCGTTATATTTCGACTTATTGTTTATCGGGTTTCCGCGTTGTACGGTCAGATTGTTACTTGTTCGACAGCTTTTAGAGCAATATATTCGCTATTCAGCCATGTAAATTCTTCCAATGACTGTGTGACTACTAACGTTTACATATATTTTTAGCTAATACCTGTTCTGTTAGTTTTCGTGAAAATGTTGCGTTTGCATTTATTACTACCTCGTAATTATTGTAAGCAGTTCTAATAAAATTACAGGTTATTCTAACATATCACAACTTAGAGAAAAGACGCTCTGAAATACTACTTTAAATTCTTCCTTATAATCCGGATAAAGTAATGGATTAAACGTATGACGTAATAAAGCCCAATTAATGCCACCGACGACAGTGTCTTGGCATATATAGTTTGTGTAAATTCCAACTCATGCTTAACATATAACGAAATTTTAGCTCTAATTCAGAGATTTTAATATGCGTAGAACTACATTTCAGGTCAGGCGCCTTCGAGGTGAATGAATTGACGGCGTTTTTATTAAAACGTCGCCTATCTGTGATTAGAAAGTAATAGCTATGGAATTGTATTATGTTTGCAATAAACAAAAACAGTGAAAATTGGCTAAACTGTTTGCTTGAAACCTGTTAGTTTTGAAAATTTAGCGTTTTTAGTATATTCATGATTTTAAAAGCATTCGAAAAGTTATCGAATTAGTAGGATGTTTATATATTATTTGTCTCCAACATATCTCTTAAGGAGAGACAAATTTGCAGATCGCAAAATACAATAAGTAGGACGTAATTTAATGGATTCATGTTTGTGTTAGAGCGATATTACATAAGTCAGAATGGATATAATTGCAAGATAATTATTTACACTTTATGTATTAGCTACTGTGTTGATAATTTTGTTATAATTTAGGAAACAGACATGAATATGTTTTCAGTTTAGTTTATTCTTGTATGCCATTATCCATTTAGCATTTGTAGAATTCGTTAAGGCTTTTCGGACTTGTTACAATTTAATTAATAACTGTGTAGTACTCCGTATTCGTTAAAAGTCTGCTATCGTAGTGTTTGAGTAAACGTATCACTGAACTCATACTGATATTTATAGATATTATGTCACGGTGAAGGTTTTTAATTATGTTGGTGTTAGAACACTGGGTCAGAAGGTGGCCTTGATGCGGACATCATCAGTTAGTTATGTGAAACCCGTTACTGGTATGGGCATTGTGCCCTGAACGTTGACCGTGTGGAACGGGATTTGCTTTCCCCATCTGACATATCTACTTCCTGTTTGTTAAGTTCGTGTGGTTTGGACTGTTTGTTTTACTAATCCACTGTGTTGTGACACCGATAGAGAATTTGAATCGTCAGACGTGAAGGAAGACATCCTGGCCTCGAAACACGGCACATTCACGTTACACGGATTACAAATTGACCTTGTAGTCGATTTGATACTTTTAGAAGTACGGAACGAGCACTATTTTGCACATAATTACCATCTTTCTCTAAGTTCTGTAATTTTATCTATAAGATTATTTCATACTAAAACTACTTAATTATTGAATTATCTAATATTGACCGTCTCATGTAAATCAGTTTTTTTGACAGTCCTTATTATTTTTTTATGAGATTATTCATCCTAACTCCTCACCTTCCGTCACGCCTACTACGATCTCTCAAGGCCAAGTGCGCTGTTACGCGGTACGAACTATACGTAAGGCATGCAATCGCATAACGGTATTTATTGTAAATGCCAAATGCAGCTTTATCTGGCAAATTGGTCGTAGGAAAGTACAATATATGCAATTGTACTCAGTGGAAGTAATGATTAGCTTGGTAGGTGGATTGTTAAATTATAATGGAAATTAATTTTACAGTGATATTACAAATGTAATTAGAAATGAGCTAGGCGCTTCTACTTCTTTCCAAATTTTAGTTCGTAAGAAAATTGTGAAAAAAAGGAATTTCTGAGTAAAGTTAAGAAAGGAACTTATCACAATAATTAATTTTTAATTATACATTTTTTTAGATAGAAGCAAAATTTTACAAAAAAAAAATAATAAATAAATACTGTCAAATATCAAACTTCAGGGAAGCGTTAATTTAACCTTTTATTCGTTCAAATTATATTAGATTATTCAGAACATCAAATTATAAAATACAATATCGTAACTTTTTACTTTGCTAAAAATTATTATTTTTTTAAATATTCTTACCTTATTTTTTGCATAGTATAATTCCCCCTTAGTGGTTTTACTTAGAACATTTCTTGGTCATATTTATTATGACTTAGAATTTTTAATATAATAAATTGTCCATGGTTTTAATTTTAATCCTGTAATTTACAATAAATTTTTATTGCAAAAATAACTGGTATGAAAATACATTTGAATATAATAGAAATATACTCTTGTGCCTCTCTCAACGTATATAACAGCATGTAGTTCAGTTGAGTAGGGGTTTTATATGAGACCACTTTATATGGTTTTAAAAGTTACAAAATAAACTTCATTAACCAGCAATAGGTCCTTGCCGCTTCCATTGAGATTTTTAATTACCAGTTTTATAGTTTGAATACTAATTCTAAATTTGTTCTATTACTGTAGGGAAAATTATTGACGTCACATGGAAAGGAATAGAGATTTTGTTAGCGTAATCCGTTCCGTTATTAATAACCTCAAACAAATGCGACAAATAACCATAAACCGCGAACTGTTTCCGATACGGGCAGTACACGTGCGCCGTACCTCTATCAACGGCAGTACATGGAACTAAATGCGTTTCAGATAATGGCTAACTTGTTGGCTATTACCAAGCGATAATACAGTCAATGCGGGTCGGATTGATAAGCCCGTTAGGCCATATCTAAATGTACATGACATCTGTTTTAAGCCTTGACGTCAGAGGAAGGGGAATTTGAGTAAATTAAAATCGAAACTGTTTTAGATATTGAAATGGGGGAGAGGAAATGAGATGATTGAATCTATTACTCCGTTCCAGTAAAAAAGTCAATCAATCCACTTTCACTTGAGCGTTTGAGAAAGTTGTTTTAGTTAATGAATTTGAAAATATGATTTCGTATTAGGAAGAAAAATAATTATACCTAGTAGAAAAAAAAGACAAATCGATTATGCCTAATTAATATACTATAAAGATTTTTTTAAGGTTAATGGCTGCTACTTATTCACCTGGGTGAAATCTTAAATCTTTGTTGTCAAATTTATTTATATTATTTCACTCGTCACCCCTGTATTAGTTTTTCGAGTTTTACACCGAATTTGCAGCAACCAATAGTTCTTATTAACTTACGTCGCATGTTTTATGTATTGGTCAAATTTGTGTTTTATCTGGGTTCTCTCTCTTTGAGCCGGAGCATTCTCCCTTTGTAAAATTTAAAGGCTCTTATACTGGCTTATGTATCTTGCCCAATATGGTCTTCTACATTTCAGAATCCCAATTGATAACCTTCAAGGAATAAAGCAAGCTTGTTATTTGCTACGAAACAAAGATAAGTCACGTCTTGTTACTTTGAATTCGCCTTTCTTATTTCAACACCCCGATGCATCTTCCTAAACGAGCCATGACGGTAGCAATAGGTCTCCTATTCTAGACATGCAGTCTGTGAAAGTCTACTTTTTATATCGCAGGCAAGGTATACGATAATTGCTTAATGTTGACAAGTGTAATATTTTAATTCTAGTCTGTATTCCTTCTTCTATATATGTTTGCATGTAGTTCAAGGCGATTAGTTAGTCTTATCATGTGTAAAAGATATAATAGGATCGTGAATAAAGACTGGACTTGAAGTAAGGATAGCCTATAACCCACACTCAGTATGGTATGGTAGGATAATGGTGTTACGTATGCGGGGTCTATTACTGAAGGAGGCCTAGTCTCTGTGAGGTCTGTAGGAAGGCCAGAGTGAAGCTCTGACTACGTGTAGTGGGAGTAGGCCTACTTCTTAGAGAACACTAGGAGCTACTGGTATCGGTTCAGTTTATCTCCTACATGTAACTTTATACATAGTGTTTTTTTCAATTCCTTCTATTAGCTCACATTTTACTTATACAAATCTTGTTCAAATTTTCAATCGCTAATAAAATACTATCGATTTATCCACTCAAGGCTATAAACATTTTTGTTTATAGTGGTTGACACTTGTTGCTATTAAAGTTTTTCAAACAAAAATTCATTAATAAAATTTAATGAATTCATTTTAGTTTTATAGGAGAAAAACATTTCTCAAAAGACGCAAGGCATGCAATATAGTTATTTCGTTCTATTTAGACTTAATATAATTGATAACACATGATTTCATAAAACAGCTGTTTTAACTCATAGGTTATGTTAATTTATTTAAATCAATTGTAATTATTTAATACAAGTAAATTTTAAAAAAAATTGAGTTGACTCAAGTAGGAATTGACTTTGTTTATATTACTTGTTTTTATGATTAGACTGTTTCCCTATAAAGGTGTGTGTGTCCCAAATTTCCAGTTATTGTTGACTAATAAAATTTTTAAGTGATTGGTTTTTGCAGTTAATATGTAACGTTTGTGTAGTTTCGTTAAATATATACTCGGTGGGAAATGAATCAAAATGGCCATCAGCTGTAACAATTTAATTTCGATGTTGTGACGAATGAGTCGAGTGTTTTCTGATCTTCGTGTATCTACTTGGTCAATGGGAAACGGCTGCGTGACCGGATGATTGACTAATGCGGGGTAAAGTCGAAGCCTAACAAATCTGCACTGAACTTAAAACAACACAATACACAAAGGTAGAGATTGCTTCATTTTGTCGGGCTTCCTTTGTTCTTAGGTTTCATTTAAGTATAGTATTACAATTTCTTTCGTCAGCGCAGCGGTTTAAAATTTATCTCTAAACGTGAAACGATATTATAAATTTTTAAAATTTATTCAAATATTTCCCAAATCTTTGGGACAACGTTTTAGCTCTTACGTTAGAGATGTTTGGAACCTGCAAAATTCTGGACTATTCTACCTTGAATGCCTGATGGATGAGAGAGTACCTACAAGATCTATGATTACACATCGATACCGAACAATTTTAACTGGTCTCTAAAGTAGAATATTTCCCAAATCTTTGGGACAACGTTTTAGCTCTTGCGTTAGAGATGTTTGGAACCTGTAAAATTCTGGACTATTCTACCTTGAATGCCTGATGGATGAGAGAGTACCTACAAGATCTATGATTACACATCGATATCGAACAATTTTAACTGGTCTATAAAGTAGAATATTTCCCAAATCTTTGGGACAACGTTTTAGCTCTTACGTTAGAGATGTTTGGAACCTGCAAAATTCTGGACTATTCTACCTTGAATGCCTGATGGATGAGAGAGTACTTACAAGATCTATGATTACACATCGATATCGAACAATTTTAACTGGTCTATAAAGTAGAATATTTCCCAAATCTTTGGGACAACGTTTTAGCTCTTGCGTTAGAGATGTTTGGAACCTGTAAAATTCTGGACTATTCTACCTTGAATGCCTGATGGATGAGAGAGTACCTACAAGATCTATGATTACACATCGATACCGAACAATTTTAACTGGTCTCTAAAGTAGAATATTTCCCAAATCTTTGGGACAACGATTTAGCTCTTACGTTATAGATGTTTGGAACCTGTAAAATTCTGGACTATTCTACCTTGAATGCCTGATGGATGAGAGAGTACTTACAAGATCTATGATTACACATCGATACTGAACAATTTTAACTGGTCTATAAAGTAGAATATTTCCCAAATCTTTGGGACAACGATTTAGCTCTTACGTTATAGATGTTTGGAACCTGTAAAATTCTAGACTATTCTACCTTGAATGCCTGATGGGTGAGAGAGTACTTACAAGATCTACGATTACACATCGATACCGAACAATTTTAACTGGTCTATAAAGTAGAATATTTCCATCTCGTTAGAGAGCGGTTATCTAAGACGTATAAACAATAAAATAAAACAATGTTTCAGTAGGCCGGGAGGAATTAAAACAGTTCAGTTTTACTTTGGCTCACTAAACTCTTTACTTGACGCAATTTAAAGATCAACTCAACTTGAGAAAAACAAATTCCATCTGGTTTCGGGAGCCATGGCAATTGTAAGGTATCAAGCAGATCCAGGAGAATAACACTCAGAAGCCGGGCTATGCGTTTTGTCTCGTGCTCGCGTGCTGCGCCTCTCACTCGACCAGGAAACGTGGGGTAACACGAGTAATACAACTATAAAGAGATGAGGGAAAATCTGACTAGGAAGAGTAACACAGGGCTTGAAGTAACCTTCGAATACTAACCACATACAAGATAGATATTGTTTCCAAGGATAGTTGGGAGGATAGATATTGTTTCCAAGAATAGTTGGGAGGCAGTGCCTTTTCGCAAGGACTGTAGTCGAAAACGTTGGATTAAAGGTAATTCCGTAGATATCCTTATGTAAGGATTTAAAAATACTAATAAATAAAGAAAACCAAGAACATTCAAATGACTGTTTTAATAATGAGAAATCCGTGCGCGTGCGGTATGTTTTTTGTTAGCATAAACTATTTTGACAACACTGTGCTGTTTTTTGCTTCTGTTTTTGTATTCTTATTTTTTAAAGAGTAATAATAATAAATATATACACATAAATTCTTTTTCTCTATAAAACACGCACACAAACTCTCCTCCCCCTCTTCCACCTCCCCCTCTCTCCTCTCCCCCTCTCTCCCCTCCCCTCCTCTCTCTCTCTCTCTCTCTCTTTATATATATATATATATATATATATATATATATATATATAATTACTATTAATACTTACATTTGAAAAGCGTTGCTGCTAGAAATAATTGAGCAGTAGGTTATTTTTATTGGGAGGTTATCTGCTTGCACGCCAATATTTCACGTTATTTCAAGGAGTATCTGACTTTTATTAATTATAGAATATAGTTTTGTAAACAAATCATATTTTATCGTGGTTGCATAAAATGGCACATTTAGAAAGGCGTTTTTATTGAAGCAAACAAAATGGAATCAGCATTTGCTCTTCTACTTCATTATGCAACATCTAGGTTAGGTGTGCAATATTTCCACCATTGTGTTTTTAATACAGAGAAGACGACCCGTTTCGCCAAAGTAGTTTTTCTTGTATAGGATAATATTACGTTTTTATGTTGTTTCCAGCTCCTTTTAAAGTTAACATTGGAGATAAACCCTTGATTAAAAAAAAAAAAAAATTAATTAATTTTACCTTATTTTTTTGCAAAATAATTTTAAGAATAGAACAAAGCAGATCGTGATTCGCTCACTAAATAAGAATAAAATCTTGTTAAGTTATGTTTTTTTCATGTTTTGAGGGTAATTTGTATTAGTCATTTTTTTAAAAAAATTTTAATATTTGTACTTTCCGATAGCGCAGGGTTGCGCAGGCTCGTGCACAGTAATTTTATGCATGTTTGAATGTTTATATACAACTCTTAAATACTGCCACCTGATATAGAAACAAACTCCGTTAGGACGAGCTATACTTAACCCCCTCCACCAAATAATTCGTTTCCGGTTGAAATGAATTTGGCATTTCGATATTCGCTTTAAGAGGTACGGCCTCCACTTAACCAGAAACCTAGACAGTTTGGCTACTGGAGTGAAATTTTTAACCGTACCAAATTAGTAATGTTCCATGAAATATATCAGACACACATCTTTCCTCCCCTACCGTGCTAAAACAGCATTGTATGTTTTCCATAATTAGTTCGGTTGCGTTCAGTTCTCAGAACGTGCAGTTGAGTTTAGTATTACATTGCTGTCTACTAGCTTATGCATAATTCTATTTAAATAAAAACAAATTGAAAAAATCAATACATAAAGACTTCGATGATAGACCAGAAAGGAATTTTTAGAAAAGTATGGGATTTCCTAAAACAAAAGCAAAAGTACTATCTTGTAAACTGGGAATCTCTAACACGTTTTGAGGGATAGCTCGAGATTCCAAAACAGATAATTTCTTCACACGTGGTTTCTGGGGAAGCAAGTAAATGAGATAAAAAATATTCGAAATGGATATTTTTAACGTTGATAAAACCATTCCACCATTTGTCAGATGGAACTATCGACTTCAATGGGGTTTAGTGCCATGGTTGTTCTCTGTGGTAATGCGAATGGTATAGACAAAATTAAACATTGTATGGAAGCGGGAAAAACCGGAATCCTAGATGTTTGAAAAACGTAAACATATTGAAATTACCCTGCATTTATACACTTTAGTGTTTTTTATAAAAACATGGGTCGATGTTTATTCATTCAAAGAATGGGCGTGAAAGATATAAAAGATGGCTTTAGAAAAAAAGAAAAGTTGTATTAACTTTAGACAACTGCTCAGACCATAAATGCGATGACTTGGATGTACATAACATCGAAATTTTAATTTTACTTCCGAACGTGAGATCCAGAATACAGCCGTTAGACCAATGTTTTAATTTATTGTTTAAGAATATTATAAAGAAACGTCTTCGGAGACGTTCAGTATTACTCGACGGAGTGATTAGGAACATCAAAGCAAATCAACTCAGAAGTAGAATGTGCTGCAAGATATACGAGCATTGGTTGTTGCATGGAATACAATAAAGAATTGATTCAAACAGTATTAAAACCACCTGATGAAATCCTGAGTGTACTGACGGCCCTGAAGAATTATATTGGCTAAAAAGCACTATTAGAGTTCGAGACGATTAAATCCGTAACGATATTTAAACGTTGACGAAATTGTTTAAAGTGACAGACCCTCCAAAGTTACTGAGAAGCAGGATAAAGGCAAACCTAAAGAAGAGACTGATCCCGAAGATAAATTTTTAAAAAGAACTCCTAGGAAATAAGTGATGTGAGCTCTCTCTCCATTATCCAGAGACGAGTAGATGCAACCGATGTGGAACCCGAGTTTAGCCTTGCTGCATAAAATACTGCGTATTTGTTAGAAGTTATCCAGCCCTTTCCTGTCTCCCTCATAAAATAATATAGTTTTATGGTAATATAATGTTAGTTATGTAATTATTTTGGTTAATGACATCAATACACATATTAATTAGTAACAAAATAAGTATTTATAATTTAAGATTGTGTGTGTGCGTTCGTGCGAAACAATCGTCTCAAAAATGGTTAATGTCTAAGGCGAAATGTTCTAATGAAATGTGGAAATGGAGTTCCAACTCTGTAGTGATGCAATACATAAACAACTTAATATATCGAAAATTGACCCGAAAATGAAAACAAAATAGTTTTCGAAAGGTGCCAAAGATTATAAATAAATTATACTTGACTCGCGAATTAGAATCTCTGTTATCCTATTTCAAAATACATTGTTTGCGAAGTTCTAGCCAAGAAAATCATCAATTTGAATGTAGATTTTCATTGCACAATTCTGTCTGATTGTTAAGATCAAATTTAAAACATCTTGAATTATTTATCTTTTATTAAGACTTTTCAACTTATTCGTTGTTCCTGATAGAATACTTACCATCATTTGATATTTCAAGTCGTTGTTCCTGATAGAATACTTACCATCATTGATTTCAAGTCATTGTTCCTGATGGAATACTTATCATCATTGATTTCAAGTCGTTGTTCCTGATAGAATATTTATTCTGTTCAAAGCAATATGCAAATCTTGTGTTTGGAAGAATAACTTGGCAGGATTTGCTCAAGATGCTTTAAAGCGAGTTGCACCTATGAGAGTGATGACGTATATCCAGCTACTGCAATAGCAACACTCAAGTGAAAGCAATAAACTCTTTGCCCATGGATTATTTCGGTTTATTGGGCGAGAGGAAGTACTTGGCGAGAAACAACTGCGAATATGTGAGCCATTCTATATTGCAAATCCCCTGAATTTGCCTTCACTTTGCAATGTTATTTCATCATATGATTGCAATTGATAACGGGAAGTAAACAACTGCCGTCACGCTGATTGCTAAATCAGTAGTGCATAAGTAATTGTTTTACAAATCTGTCACTTATCCCAGCTATTAGCTATTGCGGCACGTCTAGAGTGGCGTGGGGGTTAAATGTTACTGTTCCTGATTACAACTGTTATGGGAAAAATTTTATCGGTTGCTGATTACACCTGTTATGGGTAAAATTGTATCGGTTGCTGATTACAACTGTTATGGGTAAAATTGTATCGGTTGCTGATTACAACTGTTATGGGTAAAATTGTATCAGTTGCTGATTACAACTGTTATGGGTAAAATTGTATCAGTTGCTGATTCCACCTGTTATGGGTAAAATTGTATCGGTTGCTGATTCCACCTGTTACGGGTAAAATCGTATCGGTTGCTGATTACAACTGTTATGGGTAAAATTGTATCGGTTGCTGATTACACCTGTTATGAGTAAAATTGTATCGGTTGCTGATTACACCTGTTATGGGTAAAATTGTATCGCTTGCTGATTACAACTGTTATGGGTAAAATTGTATCGGTTGCTGATTACACCTGTTATGGGTAAAATTGTATCGGTTGCTGATTACACTTGTTATGGGTAAAATTGTATCGGTTGCTAATTACACCTGTTATGGGTAAAATTGTATCGATTGCTTATTACACCTGTTATGGGTAAAACTGTATCGGTTGCTAATTACAACTGTTATGGGTAAAATTGTATCGGTTGCTGATTACACCTGTTATGGGAAAAATTGTATCGGTTGCTGATTACAGCTGTTATGGGAAAAATTGTATTGGTTGCTGATTACAACTGTTCTTTGAATGTTGACTTTAGATCTTTATGGCATCCTTTTGTAATACCTTTGAGCCGTAAAGTTTGTATGAAGTTGCTGATATTAAATGGAGCTTTATGAAATGTGTAGTTTCGCGCTATATTATGTTTTAATTGATATTTGAATCGGCGTTACTTGATTTGCGTAAAGCTGAGATGACAGTTGAATGTTTTGGTAGAACGTGCGTTTCGATTGTATTGATTATTCCGAATTTGTCTTCACCAGTTTCCAGTAGCATTTCTGTAAAATATTCTTAGAAATGATTTCTATTATATGAGTGGAAACTAGCCGTGTCATTTCCCGAACAAAGTTCTCCATATTTTTCACCGAAAAACTATTCTTTTTAATTTAAATTTTTTTTTCTTGTAAATCATAAATTTTGTAGGCCCTTCCTAGAAAAATTTGGAATTATTGTACATTTAAACTCAGATTTGTACGTAAACTTAATACAGTAGCAATGACATCTGTAGTGTATTTTTTAAATTTTAAATATATAATACCTCTTAACCATTAATATTTTTATTCAAGTCCTTATGTACGTTTCGACTCCGAAGCAATAATCTTCGGAGGAATTAATTGTTGCAAGAATAACTCTTGTTAAGTTATTCTTGTAATATTTTACTCTGAAAATGCTAGCTTTACAGTCGAAATGCACATAATGATCTCAATAAAAGATGTTTCTGGTATTTAGAAGTGCTTTATTTGTTAAAAATAATTCAGTAGTAAGTAGCCTACTGAACGTCATATAATTTTGCAAGGTTTCACAAATTCACCCGAAAGCTATGCCCTCGTTTCCAGTTTAAGTAAAGTGCGAATAACCCTGGAGTCTCATTGTTAAAAAGTAATCACATGCTTGAATTAACGCTTTTAATTCTGTTTGAAAGCATCGTTGCGTGAATCCGCGATCTGCAGTTCCTAATGAAAAAAGAAAACTGTCACAAAAGAACTTCAGAATTAAATTTTACTTCCAACGGACGGTGTTTTTCTTTTGCTTTGATTATCGTCCTGGTTTATTCCAAATGTCTTACATTAATGCAAGCGACATTAGGTTGTGTAATAATTTTATGAATTATCGTTTTGGTTTAATCGAAATGTGTTACACTACTGCAAGTGACATTTGGTTGTCTAGTAATTTTATGAATTATCGTCTTGATTTAATCCAAATGTTTGACATTAATACAAGTGACATTTGGTTGTTTGGTAGTTTTATGAATTATCGTCTTGGTTTATTCCAAATGTCTTTCACTAATGTAAGCTACGTTAGATGTTTGGTAATTTTATGAAAATTAATTCATAGGGGTAGATATATACTTTCGTTATGAATTTTGTATTGCGTTTCATTGCTATCAGAGAAGAGTATCCATTGTGATTGGGGTATCAGAGAAGACATTTTATCCTGAACATCTATCGCTGTAGAAAGTATCTATCCCTTGATAATGGGGGTCTGTACCTTCCTATTGCTCTTGTTATTTTTGTTTTCGTTATATAGCGTCGGGAGTACTGACATCGTCTTTGGGGTACGACTTTATACTGAAAGAGGTTGTCGTAAATATTTTATCTTAAAATTGTCTGCAAGTTGCCTTGGTAGTATAAATGTCTTGTATTTTCCTTAATCGTGAAATAGAAATGTTGGCAGACTAAACTCGGAGTGTTTGCCACTGAGGGGATTATTCGGGGAGCGACGTTGGAATTATGTACATGTTCAGGAAACCACACAAGACCCGGGTAATGCGATTGCGGTGGCGCGGTCCTTTGTAACCCATTCCGGCTCTGTCTAATAAGCTCAAGCGTTTCTCATGTTATTCTTCGTGAAGCCCACGAAGAAGTCAAACGGCTCTTTGTCTTTGCTGAGGTAAAATATCCAGACCATAACCTCTAGTCTAGAATGTAATTCCCGTCATTTGTTTGGCTGTTATCTTAACTGCAGCTGTGGTGTGTGTGTGTGTGTTCGCGTGAGTGTATGTGCTCGTGCGTGTGTATGTTTTATGAATGTCTGGCGTTGTGAAGATTATTATCAATCAATTCAGGAAGAATGTTCATGAAGGATCCACTGTAACAGGTGGGTAGAGTGTCATGGTGAGTTCGTTCGGGGTCGCACTTGGGATCATGGTTATCTGAATACTTCTATAGCCGCACCCGAGCATTTTGTCGTTGGGGAGTAATATTACAAAACTCCAAAATATTGTATATTCATTTGAGTTTCTCGTGTATGTTTTAAAGGTTTGTAATAAGTTGATACTTTGGGATATAATGAACACATTAGGGTACATTACAAGAAGACTACTGTGAATAATCTCAACACCAGATAAAGTAACTTACAAAAGTTCCATTACAATGACTATTTTATAATCAGAGTGTATTTTTCTATTATAATACAGAACTACCTAGATCAGGTGTTCCCACGCACCCTCCTCTTGAAATGAAATCCTCCCACGCCCCGTCCAATTTAAACTATAAAGAAACATGAACTCCGATTTAAACTATTTACGGGAATATGAAAATTAATTAAATAATATACTGTAATGTTATTTATTTTATATTAATTTTGTATTTGAATATTTTAGACATTATAGTTAATTCTGTCTATTGCACTTGTGGTCCTGAACGAGAACAACAATATAGTTGTCGAAACATTGCTGAATTTTTAATAAATTAATATTCTTGAAGCAACCGTATTTTTATTCATCAGAAACATTTTTGTGAGATCGCACATCATCATGGGTCTTTAGTTTCATAGATTCGCTATAAATCATAGGTTCCCAAACCGGGGGGGGGGGGCAAATCAGGGGAGGCGCAAGTCCAGTTGAAAAAAAATAAGATGAAATCTCAATTAGCTAAAATTTAAATACCGTAAACAATTTATCAAAAATTTAAAACTAAATTTCCACCTTAGATTTTTTTACATGGGTAGGGCTACTTTTATTGACCATAATGTTCAGAAAATTTAAAACGAATGTATGCATTTATAAAAGGGGAATATAAGTAAAGGATGTGCAAATTTTGTAAACTTAAAATTAAATCAACATGACAGCTTGAGAAGAATAATAGTACAAAAGTGCCGCGAAACGAATGTGGCAACAGCGCCACAATAGGCAAATCTTCATTTGAATAAAACTCCTAAAAGTGTATCAGAAGAAGCGCTTTTATACTTCCTTCTTTCATGCACCTAGTTGTGTAAACAAACATTTTCAGCACTTGTTGCAATAAAAACAAAATATTACTAAAATATTGTGCCCTTACTAAAATACAACCTCAATAGAGTATGCTAGTGTAAAAAATGCAAGCTCAAGCATCTCACTAAAAGATTTCCTCTTATCGGCTAAAATTTATCTTGCGAATTAAAACTTGAAATGTTATATCATGTTTCTTTTGAAAGTAGGTATAAATGAATAAATTGTTTAATGTATATATTTGTTCCTTTTCTATCCCCATACCATTTATTTATAGTGTAAAGTGGTGTGGCCTTGGGAGGTTTTCATTTCAAGAAGAGGGGGTATGATACGAAAAGATTTGGGAACCCCTGCTGTATAGTCTTATTTGAACAAATAAACTTTTAGTTTTACATATTCGCTGCAAATAATCTTATTTGAGGTGATTTAGTTTTTAGACTTTCTTTCTAATACGCTACACATACTGTTTATTCTGTATAAACATTTTGAAGATTAGACGGGTTTTATATGCCAAATAATGTATAAAGTTTTCCAGGCTTAGCACGATTTTAAAACCTGTACATAGATTGAAATAGTAGCAAATATTCATAAGTTGTGGGCAAACGTAAATGATACGTTTGTGCCGAAGAGTCTTCCGTTCGGAAATGTCCTGAAGTTCTTACTCTCCGACTTTTTAAAAACGATGGAAGGTGGGGAAACCCTGCCCGGCCGCGGCCGTACCCACCAAGTAAACACATATACATTTGATTCAAGAATATTTATTTTGTTAATTTGCCGAGACGGGCGCCTGACCGTGCCGTGCCGGCTTAGTCCTCGCGTAGCTTATACTATCTCATTACAAATGAGTTTCCACGACGATATAGCCTTCATTAGTGCTGCTACAATGATGAAGGCGATATCGTTGTCGAAACTAGTCTGTTTTAATAATCTAATGTGTAGTGAGGTATAGAGTTGACTTTTAATTCTTACTGTTGTAGATTGTTCTCGCTAGTTAAGCTCTAATTAACTTAATATTATTAGAACGCTCATTTTATACATACATTCTGCAATGTCATCATACATTCACACTAAATAGGCTACGGAAACATCTTCGGCTGGCTATTTCGTTATCGTAATACTCACAATTTCTGTTTCCGTGAAATTACTGCTCCTTCCGAAACTCGCACGGATGCTGTCTTACAAAATAGATACTAGGCGATTGTTACGATATCGTGAGATACGTATTATGAAACAACTGACATCATTTTAATAGTGAGCGTCAGATGCAAAGGTGTGTCAGCCTCTTTGTGCACTCAATCGGATTATATATCAGTTCTTGTAACATCCGATATGGGCCTTTCTCTTGTTCCTTGCAGCTCCATTGTGAGATTAAATGTAACCTTTATACAGCAACCGGTACGGTACGGTGGTGGTGGATATATATAAGTCACTAATTACGTAAAAGTGAGGTAATTTGTAAAATATATAATGCTATATTATATACAAAACCATATGTAACAGCAGACATTTAAAATATTACAAAATAAATATCTAAACCTTGCCCCAAAGTTTAATTCTTTTCAATAAAAAGAAGAGTTTATAAACGATGCCGTTGCGAACATTTATTTGACCTCTAAAAAGCAAAAGGTACCAGTATCATCAGAATTAAAACCCTGACGCATTCTTAAGAATCCTGCCGTATTGCGCTACGTCAAAATTGAATATTGTTAAATACATACGAGAAACACAAATAATACTTCATTAACAATAAATGATATTGATTACAAAATGAAAAAAAAAACAGTTTTAGTTCATTTTAATCCCCTTTTTTTAGGGCTCTACACATAACATTATTCGGGGGAACAAGTAAATGGGCTTACTAAATTTGTAATTTGGAAACGTGTGTTTTATTTGGCAGTTTTTGTGTTGTACATTGAGGTTTATCTATAGTTACACTTTTGGTATTAATTTGCCAAAAATCCACTACTTACTGATATTTTTCAGCAGACGTGTTTCGCACTAGGTCAGTGCATTATTCAAAGCTGTGAGTAACGAACAAGACTGTTGCTCAGGTGTGTTGTGTTTCTGTGGTGTATTGGTGTACTGTGGTGTTATTGTTCATAGAGTAGTTAATTATGTGTTCAAATACAGTATTTGAATGTGAATGTATTTTCTAAAGGACAAAACATTATAAACGAGAAAACACACTCGCAATCAAATACTACATTTGATCGCATTATTAACAACTACTCTATGAACAATAGCAAACCAATGAACACCAATACACTGACCTAGTGCGAAACGCGTCTGCTGAAAAATATCAGTAGGTAGTGGTTTTTTCCTCTGTTTTTAGCTGGGCAAATTCCTTATATTTTCTTGTTCCTACTACTTTACGACAGTTAATCACTAAAACTAATGATACGTCACAAATATATGATACAACTCATATGTAACAGGTATGGAATACCCATTGTAAAATGAAACCCATAGTTTATTGACGAGAATGTCCCATTGGAATAATTCAAGTATACCAGCTTTAATATCAACTGGTGGTATTTCTGTGCGAAAAACTAAGTTTTCTTCTAAGTTTCTTGTCAACACAAGCTCCACGAGTGATTTCGTAATTTTTCGTACAGCTTTCTAGAGTCCCCTTATAAACGTATTGTTTTGATGTTTTCTTGTAGCCCATTTATTAGGTTCTTACTTCTTTCATTACTAGAATCATCTGTTTCTTCTTTACTCCAATTATTTCACTCATAAGACATCTGTGAAAAGAAAGTACTGTATGCAGATCCCTAATAACAATTTGAAAAACTTGGACATCGTAAAATGTAGGTGTCAGACTGTAATGTATGTACGTAAAGCAGTTAGCAAAATTTTTATTTAACTAATGCCATAATAAAGAAAAAATTAAAAACCACGCCTTAAATTTTTGTATGTTAAACAATATAATTTGTAATATTTGTATTATTAACAATATGTTGTATATAAGGATTTAATGGCTACGAGCCACTAACTATGGTAAATTAATGACTAAAAAGTGTACATTTTAATAAATTAATCTTTGCTGCCTACATGAACAGGATCGAAGCCCGAATTTGTTGCAAATCTTGAAGGACAGATTTTATGTTGCAATTATTGTCCTTCACATTCAGGATATTAAAGTAATGCATTCTTTGGTCATTTATAAAATGCCTTTTCCCCCATCTACTTGTAGGAGATAATCATTTGCATTGAGCGGAATGGAACAGCAGAGTTACCTCTTGTCACTGATGTAATAGAATTTAGGTTAATTCCTTATACATATTTTAAGGGAAATATAGAATATCGTCCTCAATTTAGCAGTAACCCTTGGCGTAAATACTCAAGTCTTTGGCTTGGCAGCTTATGGCGGTAAACACGTTGCTACCTAACCATGTATCCCGCCAGTTAGTGAAACAAAACTGGATCCACTTAATCATTCCCGAAATTTGCTTTTCTGTTAGCTTCTCGAATACATTACCGAGGGACGACCAAACGTATTGCCAGAACGTGCATATTCGGTTTTCTCGTTTGAACTATGAAATTATTCTCGCGCATTCGCCGTATGACCGTAAGTCTTCGTGATAAAGTCTCCCTGTGTATCCTCACCTAATTCCTCAATTCCAATTAGCCTCGTGTAAACACTATCCGGGCATGTAAGTACCTCAGCTGGCGCTACGCCACGCCTGTCAACTAGCACTCACTTTGTGTCTGATTCATGCGTCCCGAAGTATTGTTGTTGGCCACCGCATACCGTTCCAGTTTCCACCGACTGAATTATTTTTAACCGCAGAGACAGCTAATTTTAAAAACAACTAACGAGAAATTCTTTTGCCGTCCACCTGCGCATATAATTAGCCTCGCTTAGATTCAGTTTCGTGTTCGCTTTGTTCCTTTATTTGTTTTGTAAATGTGTTTCGTATTGGTTTTGTAAATTCCTTGTCAATATCCTTCAGACTGGGCCAGAGCAAAGTTGATTATTTTTTCATCATGTACCTATGTTTCCCTTCAGCCTAGAAGTAACTGTTATACAGGTAACTTGTAACATCGGTAGCTTTATTCAAACTTGTAGCTTTATTTAGCCTGAACAAGATATTTCTGTTGCCCCATATGTGTAACGTACGTGTGGGTGTACACACGAGCGCCTGGCCTCTTGTTAAACATTCCGTATTTTTTGTGTACTTTAAATGTTTGTAAATACAAAGTTAAAGGTTAATCCACTATCAAAGAAATAGAAATAGTTATAGTTATAAAATTGCGCTTTAGAAATATTTGAAGTATCGATTTCGTGGTATCGCTTCAATTCGATTAATTTGATATCGTCGTGTTTTTATCATAAATTTTAAAGTATTGAAGCGGCTTATCCACTTCACAAAAGATAAGGATTACTAGAAAACGCCCTTTACTTCGATGAGTATAACAGATACACGTGAGTTTTGATCCACTAATACGTTTATAGTTTGTCATTAAAAACTTGTTACGTAGTTTTACAATTTAGCTTTAAATGTAATTTTTAATTCGTTAGTAACGACGACCAATTTTTAAGACAAACAAATAATTCATTAAAAATTACACGTGAAAGTCATTCTCATTGTAACGAAGGCCTTACCATCGCTTTCCGTAAACCTTATTTGAATAGTGTATTTATTTCGGACGCTTCAACACGTGCATCGCATATTGTATGTCAAACTTTTTGCATAGGTACAGGTCTAATATTATAAGCTGGGTCTTAGGTAGAAATTGTAAATTTTTATCTAGAAAACATCATGCACTCTCACCATTCCTCAACAGGGCCTACCCGTCACACCCCTTTGATAATCATATTACCATGCTCCTTTAAACGCCCTATTTACTTTTGTTGTTGTTTTTAAAAAAATATTAATAATTAACAAAATAGTGAATTTATCATAATGTGTCAGCGGAAGTCCATTAAGTACTTTAAAGGAAAAATGTTTTTCATTCGAATGTCTTCGATAAGTGTGTAAAGTACAAGAAAAAACAAAATCTGAAGATGTATGAATTTCGTGAGTAAATCAAACTGGAGTGAACATTTGTTTACAGTTTGTATTGGCAAAGTTTTTAGAGTTTGCGAATTCTCTACAAGATGTTTTCGAAAAACGCTTCATTTTTAAGATATTGAGCAACTTTGTCAACTAGTGATTTAGATAAGAACTGGCAGGAATATCGTAGAATTACAAGCTGCTATTTACTAAAATCGCTCTTACTACCTTGTAAATGAAATTTCATAAACAAAAATCCACATTGAAACATTTTGAAAGAAAATCCTTGCATATTAGTAATCCGCAGTTTATTCATGCATAGTTGAAAACAGAGGGTTTCTGTTAGATGTTTTGTGTAACCGTCAACAACGTAGCTACTTACAAAGATGACGTTGATGAGTTTTTCTAATATTCACACTTGATTTAATTGAGTTGTTGAAGAACAAACTGTATCTCATTTTTTAAAATTATATCTTCAAATAAATTGAATCAGAGTCGGTCATTTCGGAATCTTTTCTTGGCTTCCGTGCTTCCATCCAATATTAATCTATCAATGATATTATAAATTCTTACTAAGAATCTCTAAATTGAATTCGACATTTTCCAAAGACGGTCCTTGTTAAGCGTTGTGTGGTTTCAAAGGGAATGGCGTCTTGCGCAAGGTAAAGTGCGCACTTGTCACACTCAGCTGATTTTGATTTCGGCGTAATCATCGGAGCTGGCGATACTGTCATGTGGAGTGTCAGTAGGTAAAATGAATACAGTTAACAACAGCAAATAAATGAAAATCCTTTGTGAGTGGCTCTCGAAACAGTGATGCAAGATATATGAGTAAAAATGTTATAAAATGTCAAGTGCATCGGATTGTTATGCAAAATATAACAAAGTTAATAGCAATAAGAAACTTCTACACATTATATATTGCTGGCGAGAAGAAAAAGAAGAATCATCGCAGCCTATAAAAGAAAAAAACAAGGGTGTTTTTAATGTATAATTTTTAATTTATTTATTAAGTTTTTTAGAAAAGATGAATAGTAGGGAATCAGCTACGCATCTAAGGAATTAAATTTTTTTTTGCATTTTAAAATGGATGTGACTAGATGGCCTGAAGTTTCGATACGTTTTTTTATACATCAATACGTGCGTTTTGTCAAGTTTATGGTGTTACCGAAACAGCAACTTCGATTCTGGACTAATGTGTTACCGACGACGACGTTGATGATACTAGGTGCTTTTCATGGTAACGAGGAAAACACTGAAAACTACCCCGAAAGATTCGGGTGATAGGATTTATAGATATAAATAAATAACACTATACATAATAGCACTTGTACCAGTATAATCCAGTATAATCCAGTATAACGAGTATATCAGTACTATTAATAATATTTGTGACAAATACATCAAAACATTACTTTTTGTCGTTACATAAAACTTAAAATATTGTACGAATAGTCTACGAAATATTCTTATTTTAGTATATATCACTCTAAGACTCAGCGCTAATCAGTTCACTACTGTTATGAGATAACGCACGAGTTTTATTTTAATCCTTTTTTTTATGTATTTCTAATGTAAAGAAAATTATTATACCCTTCGTTCTTTATTATTCGTTCTCGAATTACGAGACATTTGATTGAATACACATGTAATTACATCTTGCGTTGCTACAATAACACTCCAACTATTTGTAGCATAGTGTGGACGATACTCATCGTTTCTAAATACAATGTTTGCTTGTACAGCTAGTGTACAGGCATTTAATTCTATTTAATATAAAATCGCGTGTTATCTGAGCTCGAGAGTACGATTGCATGAATTTATCTTGACCTGAATTCCGTACTGATGGTTGAGTAATTTTCTGAACACCCAAGATTGTTGTGCGCGGATCTATTCAGGAATTACGCAACTCTTGCAAGCTTGCCTGATGCAAATCGTCTATTGATTGACTTGTCTGCCCTGGTAGTGAACGAAACTGTAAACACATGTCTTTAATAACCCAGCTGATAATTGTGCTCAACGCATTGACGGACAAGTTAGGTAAGCTAGAAGATTTCTCTCTCTTAACAATCTTTGTTTGGGATCGATTGTCATGTAAAAGCTAGGTTAGCTGACAGCAGGGTTAAGGTCATTTTTCAAACCCTTTTTATCAGAGGTTAGCCTTCATGAAACAAAAGTAGAAGACTAAGAGTGAGATTAAATTTTGGAAGGACCTATCCTAGAGTAAAGAGAAAAGTCCGCTGGATTACTGTTGGCGTTGTCAAGCAATGCGCTCGAATCATATATAAATAGTCTCTACAAGGTAGTTTTACCCAAACAACCAATAAACAGTATTTGATCAATTAACTAAAGCAAAAAAAAAAAAAAATGTTAAGGATACTAAGCCTTTTTGGCTGATGTAAATCTACTTACCCGTCATATAAGCAAAGTGACCTACCTACCTGAGTTCAATAATTAATTGGACACAGCGATTGAAGTATCGGATAAAGTAACAGAGACTCGCTCTCCCCTAACTTCACTAACTCACCCAACTTTTTGGCATTCAATACTTTACATACCGAATTTAACTGGTTATCAAAATATGTGGTTTTATCTACTTTTTTAACACCTTTAGATGAATGCCACGGCTACCTCTGCACTTAATACTATGCATGCAGATTTAACTGATTATCAAAGTATGTGGTTTAATCTACTTTTTAACCCCTTTAGATGAATGCCACAGCTACCTCTGCACATAATACTATGCATGCAGATTTAACTGATTATCAAAGTATGTAGTTTAATCTACTTTTTAACCCCTTTAGATGAATGCCACGGCTACCTCTGCACTTAATACTACGCATGCAAATTTAACTGATTATCAAAGTATGTGGTTTTATCTACTTTTTTAACACCTTTAGATGAATGCCACGGCTACCTCTGCACTTAATACTATGCATGTAGATTTAACTGATTATCAAAGTATGTGGTTTAATCTACTTTTTTAACCCCTTTAGATGAATGCCACAGCTACCTCTGCACTTAATACTACGCATGCAAATTTAACTGATTATCAAAGTATGTGGTTTTATCTACTTTTTTAACACCTTTAGATGAATGCCACGGCTACCTCTGCACTTAATACTATGCATGTAGATTTAACTGATTATCAAAGTATGTGGTTTAATCTACTTTTTTAACCCCTTTAGATGAATGCCACAGCTACCTCTGCACTTAATACTACGCATGCAAATTTAACTGATTATCAAAGTATGTGGTTTAATCTACTTTTTTAACCCCTTTAGATGAATGCCACAGCTACCTCTGCACTTAATACTACGCATGCAAATTTAACTGATTATCAAAGTATGTGGTTTAATCTACTTTTTTAACCCCTTTAGATGAATGCCACAGCTACCTCTGCACTTAATACTACGCATGCAAATTTAACTGATTATCAAAGTATGTGGTTTAATCTACTTTTTTAACCCCTTTAGATGAATGCCACAGCTACCTCTGCACTTAATACTACGCACGCAAATTTAACTGATTATCAAAGTATGTGGTTTTATCTACTTTTTTAACACCTTTAGATGAATGCCACGGTTACCTCTGCACTTAATACTACGCATGCAGATTTAACTGATTATCAAAGTATGTGGTTTAATCTACTTTTTTAACCCCTTTAGATGAATGCCACAGCTACCTCTGCACTTAATACTACGCATGCAGATTTAACTGATTATCAAAGTATGTGGTTTAATCTAACAAAGTTTGTACGACCTTTACTTATATTTCTTTTATAAATGCATACATTCAATTTAAATTTTCTGAACACCATGGTCATTGAAATTACCTATGTAAAAATAATCTGAGGTGTAAATTTAGTTATAAATTTTGATTAATTGTGTACTTGAATTAACTAATGAGAATTTATTTTACCATTTTCCGACTGGTCTCGCGGCCCCCCTGACTTGTCTTTACGCCCTCCAGTTTGGGAATCAATGCTTTAGACGATAGAGAAAGATTAATTGTAATTGATCGAATAAGAGTAATGGGACCGGAGGCGTTGCGTTCTAACCATTTTCCTCAGAATACCGTGCTGTTTGAGCGCTTTAGGTAAATGGATAATGGCAGACACTGTGCATTCTCTGTTAGCTCTCGTTATAATTATATCTATAGTCATAGTAGAAAAGCTGCCTTCATTTGCAAAGTATCCGGGATCTTTTGTTCATTTATTTTCCTGCTGTCTTAATTAACTAGTTGTACCTATTAACTTTCTTTTCACTTGTTTTTTAGAATTATATTATCTCATTGCTTCTTAAGTTGAATTAAGCTTTATCTGCAGTATTATGCAATAAAGTTCCCCTAGTAATTTTGTATGTGTACTTTTCTTATCACTTGCAACTGATATCATTCTTTACATTGAGATAATTTTCAAAATAGGAGTCAGTTTTCAGCAGGTGCAATTAGGTTTTTATATAAATTATTTTTAATGTTTATTATTCTAGTGGTAGCCATTGAATATTCATTCTCGTTTATTTATTACTTTCTGTTTTTATATTATATAATTCCAAAACTATTTTAATTCATCTATTTGTTATAAAGTTTTGTTGCTGAAGATATTAACATGTCTTCCTGTTTATGACAAGGAATTCTTTTGCTTATGGTTGGTATTTATTGCCAATCCAACCCGATTCTCCATTATTTTTATAATTTTTTTCTTTAACATTTTGCATTCATCCGTCTCTTTCTTCTGCAAATTGTAAATAAAGATATCGTGTGATTACATCTTGATCTCGCAGAGTAACCGTGGCTTTTCTTTCCTGGAGAGGACGAAATTCTCCTCGATCAAGATTTAAACATGTACATAATTGTGTTCTTTTGCTATATATATATATATATAAACAAGGTAATTGCAAACATTATTATCTAACATTAAACAGCGAAAAGTGTGAACCGATAAGACTACAAACAACGCAGGTATCGCATGTAGAGATAGGCTATATAGTAATTTTAATCGTTAAGCTGATTAACTATACGATGTAAACGTCACTCGTAGGCCTGTATCAGATTGCGCGTAACGAGAATTTTTCAGCACCACCTGGCTTGATATTAGCTAACTTTTGTAGTAATATTGTTTTTAAATATTATGGTATTATTTTGCCGTTCCCACGTAAACGATTTTAGGGGATAAAATTATACCGGGGTATGCAGAACGTCAACCGGAATACGGAAAAAATTATAAAAACTTCCGCTTAAGCCCTAAAAATTTAAGTTTTGGAAAATTGCAATACTCCCTCCCCCGTCCACGGCATACGTAAAACGTTATTAATTCAACGTTATAACCTATTTATTTTGACCTAGTAACTCTCTCAAAATGTCTCTCAATATAATTAAACTTGCTGTTGGCTCTTAAAAATTACAAATTAAAAAAAAAATTGTTCAATGCAATATTTTCTGCTTTGTGCGTGCAATAATGTCTGTAAGTGCTGTCATTTGGCGTTTCAACTATTACAAAAAAATAAGCTGTGTGTGGGAGTTTTATAATTTTATTAAGTTCGTGTGTTGGGTGGACGCTGTATTAGTGCTTTGTTGGAGTTGGTTTTTTTTCAAAATTTAAAAATCTCTAGTCAACAGCAGGTTTAGTTTTATTTCGAGGCACTTTGCGAGTTAATATGTCAACAAAACAGAGTCAAACCGTTGAATTAGCAACCTTGAACGTGTTGCCCTGAAAGGGGAAATTGTTATTTTTAAAAAATTCAATTTTATCAGCAAGAGCAGACGTTTTCGTAAATTTTCGCATTCATGATGACTTTCTGCATCCCCGGTATATTTTTAAAGTAAACGTTCGTGTTTGCACTTCGTTTGTAGAAAGTTTGTAATAGTTTCAATCAAGAGCACTGTCCTTTCGTAGATTATTCTCTTCCTACAAGTTTCTGAGTAGCCGGAATGTCCGTTCAGCTGGTATATGGTAGGATACCTTGCTCATATACTCGTGGGATATATTGCCACCATATCACCCGTATTAATGCTTCTTCCTAAAGACTTGAGTAGGGTAATTGCCTTCCGGATGACCGGGTAGTGTATTTCAGAGACGCATGTCATCAGACGAGAATACTGTATATATATATATACTTCTGTATATCCCAGTAAGGGGAGTCCATTTCCTAACCGTATTTCAAATGGGTTTTTTGTACCTTCATAGGCAGTAATGGAGAAATTTTCCTCTTTCGCTTAAGAAAAAGGAATTTTTATGAATTTAGGATTTTGTTTGTATTTCATTATATAGTTAATTTTAATAAAAAGCCTTTCTTTATACAGATAAGCAAAGCGTTAAATAATAATATGGATTTTGTTTCCACTACAAAGAGTTTCACAACAATCGGGTTAAAAAAAAGTTAGTTTTCGTCATTATTTGCATAACATCCAATCTAAAACAAACACAAATAAAAGAAATGCTAAACAATATGTTTTCCTCAATAGCGTTAGATAACGGCGAGGACAGTGAGTGGCCTTTTGTCTTCCACTCGTGTTACATTTAGCTCTCTGCCAAGTCTTTCCGACTACCTTATGTATAGCGATCGATTGTTGCCCTTTAAATCTATCGACCGTTGGTGACTGTATTCCGGGTTTTTGTTCTGATTAGAAAATTCCATATGCTGTAATGTATACACTCTCCCCTGTTTCCCTTTCAATCGGATGAGGTATTTTAACCACTTGTAATAAGATTGAAGTAATAACAGCTAATTATTCGCGATTCCATCGCAATATGTTTCTCTATAATCCTTTCGCGGTTTATTCCTTAGTGTTTCATGGCCTTTAATGCTTTCGTATTCTCCTTTCCCCCACTAAGTAGATGCCGTATCTATTGTATGAGGTTTGCCACTTTGCGAGATGATGTCCCAGTGACCCAAACGGTTGTAACAGTGATAAATAATAATAAACACTTTTTTAGATCTTCGTAGAACTGAATATGATTTTAAAAAAAAACTTATTTACAGATGGCCATTTGTCGAATTAGTTTAACTAGTACTTTATTAGTTTTTTAATGCGTGAATACACACGTAGTGTTATCGTCTCTTTTTTCCTAGTATTTTGATATAAAATAATTTTGTTTGTTCGCACAGTGAAATGTAATTCTTTTTTCTTTGAGCAATAGTGAGAGATATCGTCAATCAGCTCAAATAAAATGCACTGAAAATTACGATCTCGTTACATTTTTCTACATATTTTCTGCAAATTGTTATGCCTTACATATCAAGGAAAAAACTCACATGCATGAAGTGCTTAAAAAAATTTTTTAGTTATGGTTTTTTACAATTATTGTTCATTTTGTAATACGTAATTTTTTTATTTTCCAGGTTGGTCAATTGTTCAAGATCTTCATGTGTTAACGTTCGAGTTAGGTGAGGTAATTTAAACTTGCTATATAATAAGCTCCATATATTAGAAAATTTGTCACAGCTTGTAAGAGAAGTTTCGTTTGACCAGTCTTGGCCTTTACGACTGGATTTTTGTGTTTGACCACCTAAGCAACCTATTTACTCAATGCTAAATATAAACTCGCGTACCGGCAAGGTGACAAGCAGGGCTAAGTTTAGATCGGTGTGTGCATTGCGCTGCAACTTCACTTCTTCGTTCCCTCTAATCTGCAGACAACAAATATCAGCTGCTCAATTATACGGCCTATTAATTCAAATTTGGCATCGGTTTTTAGGTGGCGGTAAAAAATGTTTGCAGTGTAAATCAGTTAATGCGCGCTTGACTGGTCTAAAACAGAACTGTCGTAGTCGTTGAGTTTTGGCAGTCATTTTGTTTCCTGCTCACAAGCAGTAAAATTGGAGGAAATAATTTGTTTAAAGTTGTTAATACCAACCAATGAAACCTATCTTGAGTATTTAATTTTGTTAAAATATTGAATAGTTACTAATTTTATTCCAATTAAAAAGGTGTTATATTTGGAGTAACGTTTTTGAGACATTTTCGGTTAAAAAAAAAAAAAAAAAAACATTAAGTGTGGGCCACGTGGCACTTGGCCTTGCGAGATTTCTCGTGTACTACCACTTCTTAAAACATTTCACTTATTCAGAATGTTCTATACATCATCAGATTCTGCATCCGGTATGTCTACTCATGTTTCGTGATTGTTTGTTTTTTCATACCGAAGCCAATTTATCTAATACTGACCGTTTCATACAAGAGTTTTAACAGTATTTATTACGTTTGTAGGAAAGAACTAGTACTCACCCTCTACCTCCCGTCTCGCCTACTGCGATCTGTCAAGGACAAGTGCACGGTTATGCGTCTGCACTATAACTTTTGAAAAACTTCAGTGTAAAACGAACTAAATATCTTACACAGCTCACTTTAGTAGGTCTATTAGCAATTTTAACCGAATTTGTTTAGCGTTATGTCGTAACTATTACTGTTTCATGGAAAAAAAAATGTAAGAACTATCTCAGGTAGCGCCCAAAAATCATGAATAATATATTTTAGGATCAAGGTAAGGAAATCATTTAGCTCTGGCACTTCCAACCTTATTCCTTTAATTAAATCAATTTCCAACACGGAATTTGTCTCGCATTCCTTGTACGGATTTGTTGGTTTCGTGATACGAAAGGAAACTAATTTGTTCACAAGTAATATCACGGTTAACATTAGTCGTCGCGACCATCACATACAGACTAGATTGCGAACAATTGGTCTAAGCTCTATTTAAAGACGTATTAAATTCTTGAAAATCTGAGTTCTGTCTTTAAAACAGTTATTCACGAAATTGTGCTTATGAGATTTTTCCCGTAATTTCACTAAAACACAAGGGTTATGTTCTGGGAAATCGCTGGAACCATTTTGACGTTTTCTTCATAACTCTCAACGTTATAATAATGCTGGCTCCATTAGCCGTTTTATAAAACATCTGATAACTATAAAAACAAATTGCCAACGATTTTCCGCGTAACTAGTCAAGATGTATCCGTGTTGCCAATGCGATGCCAAAATCTTAGACGAATCGCTCTTGGCTGGGTGAATGCTTGATTTTGCCTCTGCTTTGTCACAGATGTGGCATAACTGTGTTTATCGAAGTTCTTACCACTTAATGTTGATGCGATCACTTTTTATGGACCTCAGTTTAAATATTGCAAAGGAATCGAATCTCTAGTAAATAATTCTTAGTGCTTGGAATTATTGTTGGGCTTACTGAAACATTATTTCTAATTCTCACAGCATTCCGCACGTTTTCCGGTGCTTTCAAGGTAATAAGTTAGATTGACTATTTCACGCGTGACGGGAGAAAAAAAGTGAATAACGTTATGTGGGCTTAAAACTAAGTTAAGGGTTATCACGTGTATTGTAGGGATGAACATCGATAGTCGATGTTTTCAATGCAATGTCCATGACTTAGGCCTACTATTAAATAAGTGATCTCTGTTATTGTATACTTTGTACAGTGTTTAGAAACAATATATTGTTTGTATATTTCACTTTTGCTTTAAAGACTGTAGGCAACTCTGTCCTGGTTACTTGAAGTGCGCTGAAGTGCTGCACTTGTTCGTTTTGTCTTTAAAGTTTGAACAAACGAGACGTCTCATATAATTTTTAATTTTTATCCTCGATATTAATTGGTATATTATTGACATTATTTCGTTATATTCGAAATTTTGTTTTGTCGCCTATATTATTGTATCATTTAACTAATTTCCACTTACATCAAACCTCGTAAATATAAATCTGCTCTAAATATGTATTTATAGAATATCGATCTTTTGCGAAGGTAAATAACCTCATATTTTAGCTGAAGGTTTTAGGCATATTTAAATTAAATTATTTATGTTCTAAAGTTATTTTAAATTATGTTATAAATTTTTAAATACTGTAGAAGGAAAGGTTGATATTTTACACAGGAAAACGAGTGTTTTGAGTTTGATGTTTTCGACACATCAATTAAGTTTTTGTCAAGCACAATTAGATACAACGTAAATATATTTGATTTACTATTAAAGTGGTTCGAAGAAATGTCTTGTGATTGTGGTTTTGGGTTTCTTTGTATGCGTTTATATAAATATTGTTTACAGTACTCATAGAATTTCACTTCCACACCGCCATTTTTATTTGGCTAATTATTTTTTTCCATTTACAAGAAACAAAATAATTATGGTTTGACCTTCTTTTGCTCAGGAAAATACTATTATTTGGCTAAGCTATAGTAAATAGATAGTGACGATGCCAATTTTGGCAATTTGCCAAATATAGCATTTAAAATACAGAATATGTCTGGCATCAAATATTTCATGATGCAGAATAAACTTATTGGGAAGTGCAGTCTTGTGAACTAGATTGTAGGTTTGGCTTATATCTTGTACAAATTTTCAATCGTTAATAAAAATACATTTTTATTCATCAAATCAAATTTAAGTACATAATTTGGGTGAGTGACAACTGATATTAATACAGAGTTTTAGAATATTTATTCATTAATTAAATTTTATAAAGTTTAGGTATAGGTCAGATTCAAACTGACTTCATCTCTAAAGTGCAACACTGGTACAGAACAACTTTACCGTTACTAGAAATCCATTTCTCAAAGTTTTATTCGAATTTTTGGTCCTCAGCTGGTTGTAGTCCAAACATCTATTTTGCAATCTTAAATAGTTACCATTCAATATCGTAAATAAGGCTCCATCTTTAAAAAAAGTATAAAACCAATAACATTATTATACAAAACTGGATTAACGGTATCGAACCTTGCTTCACAAACGGATAATGTGAATAAAATCGAAAAGAAACTACAACACAACTGAAGGGACGAAAAATCTAAAGTGAATAAATACTAACAATAAAGAATAATAGTACAATATCATATAGAGATAGAAAAATGGAAAATTTCAAGAAAATTCACTTTTCATTTTGCAATTTGATATTGCTGTTGTTCTGTGTATATAGTCTACATATTTATATTAATTGTAATTAAAAAGAATTTAAAATAACCTTTTTCTTTGTTGACTTCAGTAATTCACTTATTATTTCTTTAATTGTTCGTAATCCAATGTATAGGGTCTGAGTATGCAGTGCTGTAAAGAATTATTAATGTTGGTTTATACATAACAAATAGAAAGTATTTTTTCATATTCCAACTCCTAGTTTCACGAAAGTGGATAATTTTATTTTTAATAAAACTTTTAATTTTTCCTGAATCCATGTTTGATTTTACATTTTACCGTTTATTTTAGAAGTAAATGCAATAATATTTACCATCGCTATTAACAAACAATTATAATTTTCGAAGTAATTAACAGTTGAAATCTTATTAGTAGCATCTATTAAAACTAGAGGGAAAACATTGCCTGTAACAGTGATCCCGTCACGCACACGCCATTTCATTCAACGGGTTAAGTACTAGATTAGCAGCTGAGTCTCAATGAATTAGCTGTGAATGAGCAAAGCTGATGACTGGCCAGTTTGATGAAAGGACAACTTGTCATGAGTGCCAGGATTAAACCTGGTGGCCTACTTACGTCCTATCTACGGGCTACTGATGTGAAAACAGCTCCCGTTGTATTTTATACCACATATCCGTGACTTGTGCAGGCTCAAGATATAGGGCTTTTTTTAAACTTATAATGACTGACAATTGCTGTTATCACAGTTTTTCTCAAATATTTATTCAATAATGGAATTATAAAAATCTGGGTAGCTAGGTCGGATTCGAACTAAGTATGTTCATGTTCGAAGTCTAGCGCCTTTTGTCACTGACCCAACTCTCTCATAGCTAGAAGTGTATTTCGCAAAGAAGTATACGAATTTTTTTTTGCACCCATCTGGTTGTTGTCGAAACTTCCATCGCACAACCTTAAATTGTTGCCATGGTTACCACAGATTATCATAAATAATAGTGTTCAAGGATTAAAAACGAATGAAAAGAATAAAATAAACAAACAAACTGGATTAACGATATCACACCTTGTTCCACAAAGGCACAATGCGAAAGGAAAGCGAAATGAAACTACAACATAGTTGTACGAAAAAAAGAAAGCGTAAAAATAGCAACAATCAAAAATAATAGTCCAACACCGTACATAGACAGAAAAATTCAAGGAAATTCGCTTTCTATGTTGCCACTTTATATTGTTATTCTGACATATGCATATTCATATTTATATTAGTTGTGATTATAAAATAAGAGGAAACTGAAATATAATTTGTCTTTGTTGATTTCAGTAGCAATTGAGTGTGTGTGTGTGTGTTGTATTATTAATAGGAATAAAATTCTTAAGTTATTACTACTCATTAGAAATTTTATTATTTTAGGTACAGCATTTAATTTTACAGTATCTAACATTATTTGATGAAATATAACGTTCCGCATGGATATATTGCATAGTTTATATTGGATAAGGGAGGCGATTTAATTTTTAAAATCAATTTTTTTTTTAAATATTGTTTCAAATAACTGAAACAAGTTCTGGAAAGCAATAGATTGTAGATTATTTTCGTGTGTGTAAGTGATCCCAGAATAATTAGCAATGTGCAGTTTTGTGAACAGGAAGTGAATGTGGTGATATGTGGGAGGTTGGTGATATAGTTTAAGACTGTCTTTAAATTGTCAGTAGCCTGAAACTATCAGGTTACCATATTTTTCTTCGGTTTTCTAATGAATCATTGAGTTTGTCCACTGGAGAAATAAGGCATTTTGAATGAAGGCCGTGTTTGTATTGCCGTGTGACGGTAGTCAGCTGGTGAAACTTGAAAGATTACCGTCAGTTCCTCAGCCACGTCGGGAGATTCCTGACGTAGGTTCATATGATATGGCCTATATAATTTTCGGAGTTTACAGTTTTGAACTATTATTTTCTCTTAGATTTCTTAGAGAAAATAAATCAATTTTCTCACGAATAAACGTTCAACACAAAAGAATAAACCATAATTTACACAATAATATACTATTTGTAACTTGTATATGTAACACAGTGAATACATCATTAGTCAGTGAACTCACGCCTTACAGACAATGGGTGAACGTCATTTCTGATGGAATAATTACTTGTAATAGATATCGGTGAATGAGAGGGGGGATAGTTAGAAATTTGTGTCATTGCCCGGTTTGTTTACAGTCTTACAAACCTTGAATTATTTTAAAAGTAAAGCATTACTGTAAATCCTTTAGTTGGCTACTTGCTGCTATTGTCTAACATATTTAATCACTAAAGCATTTTACTTTATCCTAATGCCATTGTAGAACAATATAATTACTTCTTTTAAAATACACAATAAGTTGGGTTGTATTCTACATCAAGGTCGCAGATATCTTCCTCCACTCTAGTTGCACAGTTAGAATGCATAAATGCATTGAAAGGGTTTATATAATTATGGTGCAACCCATTTACATTTGTTCGCAAGTAGTTATTTATGAACGTTCAACTGGTCAGTTATAAACCTGTGTATATAACGATGTTTTGTAAAACTGTAAATTCAACGGATGGGGCAGTTATTTAAATATTAGTTTCACGTGGCTAGAGATCCTGTAGAGTACATGCATTGGCCTATGTACCATTATGTAGAGGAATGCATTCCTGTAGTAACCCTACCGGTTTTCTCTAAGACCGGAAGTGAAGCGTTTTTCTATAATTTTTTTAATGCTTAAGATGTTTCGTAGTTTTAGTGCCGGAATAAAAGCGATGCATTTTATAAATGTGCAAATAAAAAAATATTAATAATACATAGTCGTCCAGGTTCTTATGGTGGTCATTGTCCTTATATATTCTTCAGGCCTTCCCCTGGGAAGCCTTTAGAGGTCAATAAATTCATAATGGTTGCATCTGTTTAACCGGATATTGGCGTAGCTCCAGAAATCGACATTAAAATGCATTGTTAATGATTCATTCGCCGGTGCGGTTGTTAAGAAGTACGTACGATTAATTTTATACAGCATTTATTATTTTAACAGCTGGTTTTATAAACAGTGCATAATTATTAATAGGAAATAGACTCGGCGGTTATTCGAGCGCGGCAAGTAGCAATTTTAGGACGCATGCCAGCTATATAAACGGCCGTTGGGAAGGGAGCGGAACGCAATCAATCCTTAGTGCAACACTGTAATCTTCGTCACTCTCGTCCTGCAGACTACTGCCTTTTCCCCTTAATCTATCAATAGGAAAGTGTTTTACATGACCGAGTCCCCTTATACAGTACAAGTTGGAATATTATAATTTTACCCCGTGAAAAAACCTTCGATTTCTATTAATTGTTTATAATTTAAAGAGGTTTATAATTTAAATAAAAATTGGCAGGGCAAAATTATTTAGCGTTCAGTATTCTACATAAGTTTTAAAAGTATTTGTTGATTCCATCTTCACGTGAGCTACAAGTCTTTAACTAAAAACACTTGTAAATTGTTACACTAGTCTATAGTAGCACTTTATATTGTTGCGGACGGCCGTTTCAGGAGATGTATCGTAGTAGCCTATTCCTATCATATCCCATCCTAACCCAAAACGACCAAGAGGTCTGAGTTGACAATGTAACACATCTCCTGAAACGGCCGTTCTCAACAATATAAAGTAAGTGCTATTATAGACAAGTGTAATAATTTACAAGTGTTTTAGTTTTAAAAATAATTGATTAAATATCATATATTTATATTTTGTCTATAAAAATAGTAATATGTTTAAATTACATAAATCTCATTAATATGAGTTGTGTCGTTTAAAATACGCTCCTATCAGCATTCTTAATGATATTCTCATAATCCTGTGTTCCTTCAGAAATAAATACTCCGATGTATCATAGGAATAGGTATTACTGTGATTTGCTATAGCTTAAATCCATGCACGTTATAAGAACTAATCGAAAAGCGGTACTTTGCTCGCTTCACTAAAATTGAATCTATTTTTGTAAACCCCATAGTGGATAGAAGAGAGTAGGTCTACGTCACGGAGGTAAGCTATTGCGGATCATTAATTTCCATTAGTCCGTTCCCAATCCTTTTATAAAGTATAACTTATATAGGCACCTCTTTATGAGCCCAATAAAGAGTACGTCAGGTACAATGGGGTGTACTTGAAGTACGCGACCTAAGCACGTGATGTAACGGTATCTGGTTCCTATGATCCATTAGGAGGTTTAACGACATTAGTGTTCTCTTAAACACACTTATGTTGACAGTACTTGCCTAATCTTCGTGTAACATTAATCATATTGTCTGATGGTCAAACACATGAATAAATAGGCTACGTCTCACAATTAAAAAAACTATAATGTCAGACACGTTTCATTGCGATCATCCTCAGTGGTGCTACACAATCGAAACTTGATTTGAAAAATTGAACATAACCTATAATATTTTAACTAATGTCTATAAATTATAATACCTAACTAAGTTTACGTCCTTTATTGTTTATACGTAAATGTATAGTTTTATCACTGACATTATATAAGAACGAATATTATTTGAATCTATAGATTAGGGGAAATAGTTTTACTTAGGAAACTATACTTGTCATATATACTTCAAGGTCAAGTAGCCCTGGTATAAAATAAACATCTCGCTAATATTAACTGTCAAGTTAAATTGGTCAAAACACAGGTAATACGGAGGAGTAAATGGGGTTTGAATAAAATCTTTAGAGAAGAAACTATGTGCTGCAACATTCTCTAGAAAGAAAGTTTAAAGCAGAAGACATGTGTCTGATGGGAAGTTGTAATTTCAAATATTGAGACAATACACAAGTTAGAGAAGCACGAGTTTGAATAATTCGTTCAAATAAGAAACTTCGTGCAATGAAGTGTAGAAGGAAGGCTCTAACCAAAAGAAGAAATCACGTTTGATGGCAGATTGTATTATCAAATACTGAGACAATGCTGGAGTCAGAGACGGGGAAGGGAGGCGGTGGATATGTTCGTTTCAGAAAAGGCGTGACTAGACTTTAAATGGTGACGGAATGATTGTGGTAACACTGTTGGCACATTGTGCATAACTGCGTACGCCCAAAATATTTTATATTTCTTGTATTTAAGGAGTTTTACATTTAAATTATAGTATCCCCCACTACAGTGCAATTTTTGTGTGTTTATTGGCGATAATGTTTGAATGTTCTAACGGGCGAGTTAGAACTCACACTCAAAAGAATGCAAGTGTTGATTTTAAAAGAAAATCCTGAATGGGTTTTAGGAAAATGTACTATTTTTGAGTTTATTTAGAGCAGTAGAACAATTTATTGGCGCAAAAGATGATGAAGCATCATTTTGCTTGCAAGAGTGACTTTTATGGAATGAAGTACGACGCCAGCCGGTGTGACACGGAATGTAGCGTGACCTACAGAACGAATAGAAGGTGGGTGAGCCCTTCCAGCTTGTTCAGATCACAATGTATCTGTCTCGTGTCTCCTGCTCTCTCGGTAATTGATGTCTGTGTATATAGAAGCTGTTTCTGTTAAAAACCGTATTAACAGAAAATGTTTATACGAGTCGTAAAACCGGTGCGGAATGTCATTAGAACCGCGATTCGTTTAACGGGCGTACATATTTTACCCCTAACGATAAAATACTGCTTTGACAAGCGTTTCGCGTTACTTGTTTGGATTTCGTTCTGAAATGTTATGAAATTCGAATTTGGGAATGCAAAAACCTATTGCAACCTTTGTTGCGTGTATTCTTTGTTTCAACCTATATTCTTTGTTCGTGTATTTTGTCTCCTTTTAATAGAATTTCATTTACAAATGGATTGGTAACTGGGCCCAAGTCCAACACAAAATGGTAAAGTTTTTGTTTCTACTGCTTCCACGACCTTTAGAATTAAGACGGATGATAATTCCGAATAAAGACAATATTAAACTGCCCCATCCGCTCTTCATCTCTGTTATTCAGTTCCTTCTATCAGCTCACACTTTCCTGATATATCTTACACAAAATATTCAGTTGTTAATAAAATACGTTTTTATTCATTCAATCCAGTTCAAATACATTATTTTAAACATATTGTTGATGACAATTGATGTGAATACAGGTTTTTCAAATATTTATTCATTAGTTAAATTATAAAAATTCGTGGGGTCAAAGTTATATACGAACTGAGTATCTTCGTGTTGAAAGTATAGATCTTTGGCACTGAGGCAAATTTCCCCCAAAGAAAGTTAGGGTAAATGTTTTTCTCAAAGATGTATATATCAGTTTTTCTTTTGCCTCTATCTGGTTGTCTTCGTTTAAATTGCTGCCATGGTTACCACACAATATCATGAATAATGCTCTAGGATTAATGAATGGAAAGAATAAAATTAACAAACATGCTATATTAACGGTATCGAACCTTGCTTCACAAACGGATAATGCGGAATGAAACTACAACACAATTTTAGCGACGAAAAAAGAAAGCGTAAAATAGTAACAAAGACAAATAATAGTCCAACAATATATAGAAATGAAAGTGTATAATTGTTAGGAAATTAGTTTTCTATTTTGCCACTTAATATTGCTATTCTGGTATATGTATATACATATTTATAATAATTGTAATTATAAAATAAAAAAAAACTAAAATATAATGTTTGTTGTCTTAGCGCTTCAGTGCTCAATAACTGCACTGAGATTTTAGCTATTTCTTTTGCCAGTAATCACATTAATTGGTTTAAACTCTTCATCTTGTTTATATTCTAAACACGTCTTATTATGTTTTGAAATGGTTTTCATGTTTATCTTTCAACTCTACCATTCCTTTACAAATATGTTTTATTAAAATTATTAAAAAAATTAACCTAGTATCACAATTTTGATGTTTTTTCCTACAATCAATTAAATATTCGTTGATCGAATTGGAGAATGCCGATTTAAACTAAATGGTGCGCGCGCGCGCGCGCGCGCGCGCGCGCGCACACACACACACACACACACACACACACACACACACACACACACGGGACACGTAGGAGTGGTGCTTCTCTGTTTTCAGTAACAGTGAATTTATTTTCTTCAATAATGCCACTGTTTTTCTACATAACCGAGTTACTTTAAAGCAGGGTTTCCCAAATTTTCTGGGACTACGCCCACCTCCCTCGAGATGAAATCCTCCCACTCTCCTCTGTACTTTACACTATATATATAAATGGTATGGGCATATGAAAAAGAATCATATTATTATATGTATTGAAAACAATTTATTCAATTATACTTAGGCCTACTTTCACAATAAGCATTATATAACACTTCAATTTGCAAGGTAAATATTAAGTGACGAGGGAAAATCTGTGCTTTTACTTATTTTTTTACTCTAGCATGCCTATACGATGTTGTATTTTAGTAAGTGCACAATCCAAGTCATTAAAAACATCAAGTTTGTTCCTATAATATTACATATATTAAACTTATATTTTCCAACTCGCGCCCACTGACTTGCCTTCCCGCTTCTCAAGGGGTACGCCTTCCTCCTCCCCCCCAGTTTGGGACCTATGCTCTAAAGTGTGTATGGAGAGCATCCTGGCGTCTCTAATGGAGTTTTCTGTTTTTTTGTTACTATGGATTAATTTTCTTCTAGAGAAATCAGTTTGATTCTGCAACAAAAGGCTAAAATGACTTCATTCAGAAAGTTATTACCCTGTTTATTATTTTTGTTATAAATTTACGACATATCTTGAATGTTGAAAGGTGCATTTTATATATACAGTGGATGATGTGTCATAGTAGCCTACAGTATATATAAGTCCCAGGTATAATGCTGAAGTATGAAATAAAAATGCTACACTGTAGGATACCACATTAATTGTTAGAACCGATGAGGAAAAATCCGGTTCATTCTGACTACAGATAAAGCTTACTGGCTTGCGAATGTAGCTCAACATTACCTATCGTGAAAAGAAATAAAACGTTCAAAGTATGCAAGATTCCATATTTTCTGAAACCGATGACTCCCAGTACAAGGGTGGGTAATTATCGATAAGTTCGAAATTGGTTTAATATTTTAGGAGGTTCACTCTCTTGTTCCCTTTATGTATATTTATTTTAAATAGATCGAGGTCAAATTTTTAATAATGTGACGCAACCTCATGTTGGCGCTGTAATCAGGGAGATATGAAGTATCCAATGCTCCCCTCCCCACCCACCTTCCACACAGCCGTAAGCGTGACTCCGTTCCGTCCGTTTTATTAAGACGGCTTCCCTGTAAATTAAATTCTAATATATAATTAATTTTTAATGAGTGAAAAATATTTTGAAAATTCTCGTGAATATTGTTTTACTTTATAAACTGCTGTTCTCTTGTGGATAATGGCTTGCGAGATCAGTATTTTATAGGAAGAATGAAAGTAAACCTTTACGTATTTAATTAAACGTCTATTGTAAGTCATAACGTGTTTCGACAACTGCTTAATGACCATCACATAACATTTTAATCCAAAACTGTTTGATTGAGAATAAACTATTTATTGATTAAAAAATGTGGAAATTTTCATCCTTGATTTACATCTGATAATATGGATCCATGTAAAATTTGGATTGAAGGTAAGAAATCACATTCTTATAACCATAATCAAGCCAGATTTGTTTGAGATACGATCTTGTTTGTAAACTGTGTATGTTGTCGGAACGTGCAGGAGTATTCGTGCGCACAACTCATTATCCACCCGTAGCAAGTAGATACATACATCCTCTGAAAAATCGATTTATTGTCCTTATAATGTCTATGGATGTGTTAAAAATACTCCCGACTTTGATTTAATGTGTTTAGTTCATACAATTTATAAGTGTTTCTTTTCACAGACGTCCGTCGAGTCCACGATTATCTAAACATTATTGAGACGATGATGTGTTTGTGCTGACGATTCAAGCCGTGTTGGTACACTCACATCTAGTGCAACATTATTACCGTGGTTTTTCATATAGTTTGTTCTTGAATAATAAAGAGATAGTCCCCAAACAATTTTATTAATATGTATACCTAAGGGAGTGAAGGTGAATAAAAAGTTTCAAATTTCATATCTCGCTGAAAATCCGTATATAAAACCCCGCACATCCTCCTAATTTCAAAATTTTGTTAGCAATAATTCGTTTTTTGGTATTTTCATTTTTTGCTCTGCCCATATTAAAAAAAATAAAATAAAGTGACGAAAAATAACCTAATATAAAAACTCAGGAATATTGTGTCAATGTTTAGAGGCGAATAACTCAATTGACCATAGAACATAGGAATGACGACAGATCTCTAGAACTTATGGTTCCAACTTAGTTGTACGTATCTCTCTAGTTTACACCTTGAAGAGATAAATCTGTTAGTCGATGTTTCATTGGCTTAACTCATTACTGTGGTGTAAGTGTATAACTCCTCTTGTATATTGCGAAATAATGTTTTCTTGGAATGAACAAATTGTTCTAACATCGTCCGCATAGCGTTTGCCAATATAGGAGACACCTCGTCTCTTCGTTTCTTGGTTCGTTGCCAAAATATCTTATTCTCCGTATCTTACTTTGGGGAATGTTTTGATCCGTGGAGTAGCTCATCTTTCCAACCACATATTTAGATAAGTCATGTAGTTACTATTATTGTTTGAATTCCTTATATTAGTTCACACTCTCCTTATGTATAGCTTGTCCAAATTTCCGATCGTTATTAAAATACTTTTTATTCAACCACTCAAGTTCAAAAAATTTTAACAGTTGATTTTATGTTATAGGTTATGTGGTAGAACAGCTGTTTTAACACCTAGGTTTTGTTACTTTATTTATTTGTAATTGTTTATATTAGAAAGTAACTAGAAGGAAATGTTTTTGTGGCAACCTAAATAGGAATTGACTATAATTTTTTTCCCTCAGCCAGTCATCAAAACAATTAATAAAAATATGTTATACTTTCAATTTGTTGTGATTTTAATATTGCTCTGTTTTTTGTCAATCGTTACCCGGCAGTTTCCGTTCAATTTCATTTTATTTTGTAGTTAGTAATTTGTTTGAATTTTTATAATTCAATGCAGTAACGATCTTTTTTTTATTTTCGCAAAGAAAAACCTTAATTTAACGTTAACGTTGTATGACTTCTGATGTTGGCAAGAGATAAAATTTTGATAAATGAAAATTGTTTGATTATTTACGAAATATTGTATACCTACAAAACATTTGTGACATCGGTTTAATTTCGTACGGTTTTGTCACCCTTTAAACCTTGTGCACACTTGTTGGTAAAATCCCATCTACTTTATATAATTTCCCAAGGTGCCTTATACCCCTGTTTGTATTCATACAATTTTTCTGAAAAGAAAGAAAGATAAATAAAAGGGTTTTAATTATTACACTTTTTTAATGTAAAGAGTAGTGAAATTCTGTGTTTGGGCTGCAGCAAACTGTAATGTATTTATTAAGACAAGTGAAGCAACGTTACTCAGATAATCTAATTAGAATGAATTCGTGATAAAATTATTGAAAAATACTAAAAGTGTTAGAGACGGGAAGATAAGGGATATATATATATATATATATATATATATATATATATATATATATATATATATATATATATATATATATATACTGTATATAAGAAGAAAAAAAAATATTTATAGATATTATTAACCGGAGGGAATTCTTTCGAGAAAGTTAGATGAGTGACAAAGTATTTGCTCAAGTCAAAAAAAACTATTTGTACCAGTTTTAAAAGTCTGACCTGACAAATAAATATTGTAAAGGCTGTCTCTTGCTAATTGGACTGATTCATATTTTGAGTGTAATCCTACACCCTTAATGGAGTTTCAGAATTTTTGTGTCTCGTAGCATGAGGGTAATTTAAATAATCGGGATCAGCAAATTCGTCGTCGAATTAGATCGCCATGTTTATTTGATTAACTTGGTTACATTCAAATCGCATGTAAAACAAGACAGAAAGGCTCTGTCTGTCGTTCTTTTAGGAGACGACCTATAGAAGCAAGCTAATGAGTAGAGATTGTAATTAGGCGTATTGTAACATAACAAAGGGCTTGTGAGGGCCAACGACGACGCCGTAGGTAACCCGTGCTTTTTGTAGAGTCTACTGTGCCAGATATTTGTGTCGTGATGTTTAGGTTTGATGTATTTTTTTAAACATGTATTGAGCGATATGCTGTACTTTGCGTGTAGACGTTTCACGTAAGAAACTACTAGGAATATGAGAAAATTTTGTCGTTTATATGAGGAATTTTGGTTACAGGTGTTTTAATAAATGTTGCGTAATTTTTTATCGTTTGGGATATGTTGTGGAAGCCGTCGAGAGGATGTGGTAGTTATCACCTTGCATTGGACAATTGACATGGCAACATGGTTAGCCGTCCGAATCGAATGGAATGGTTTGCAGCTATGCTGGGAGTGACCCATCCGTTATATAGCACGATCTGTGTATTTTATAACATTGGTTTTGGTTCCTCCTGCAAATTATTTTCACTTAGTTTTACATGCTCATACATATTGACGTGACGTTATAGTTTATCGTAAACTATTCATTTTCCTGTTAAATACATGTAAGTCGGTATATTTTAATACATAACTAGGCCCTATTATTAAGTTCCTTCTATTAGCTCATACCATCCTGACATATATCTTGTACAAATTTTCAATCAATAGTAAAATACGTTCTTATTCATCCAATCAATATTGGATTGATGTTAATACAGTTTTCCAAATATTTATTCAGTAATTAAATTATAAAAAATTGAAGGTTTAGGTTGAATTCAAATTGAGTATCTTTGTGTTCGAAGTCTAGCACGCTTCGACACTGAGCCAACTTTCCTACATCTAGTAGCCTAATCTATTTCTCTAACATATATATATTTGTTTTGGCTCCATTTGGTTGTCGTCAGAACCTCTATTGCACAGCCTTAAATTGTTGCCATGGTTACCCCATAATATAAATAAAGCCCTGGGATTAAAAATTGAATAAAATAATTAAACCAACAAACAAACGAGATTAACGGTATCGAACCTTCCGTCACAAACGTACAATGCGGAAGGAATACGGAAAAAACTAAAACAAAATGCAAGCGACGAAAAAAAAGAAAGCCTATAAATAGTAACAAACAAAAGTAATAGTCCAACGCCATACATTGAAAGGACAATGGAAAATTGCAAGGAAATTCTGCTTCTATATTGCCACTTAGTATGCCTATTGTTATTCTGAAATATGTATATATATATATATTAATATTAATTGTAATTATAAAATTAAAAAAAAACTAAAATGACATTTTTCTTTGTTGATTTAAGTAGGATTTGACATAAGGTTTTTTTTAAAAACTAACTTGATTTTACTATGTAAATCGCTGAACTATCATAGTTAATATACCTTCTGAGTAGTCCTAAACTGACCGACCATTACATGCACACTGGAAATTCAATTGAATACACGTTCTAATATGATATAAAATTGGAGCATAAGTGTTAAAAGGGGAAAAGCCTCCAGCAAGTAACTTTACAGTATGCTGCCCCACCCCATTTATATTAAATCTGAGTTTAAGTCAACACATAAAATACTTGAATAACGTTGATTTAAAGGGTTCAGAAAACAGTCAAATAACGTATACCTAAAACCCATGAATTACTTGTACCACCGTCCCCGCTCGAAGATATTTTCACATTAAATTTGATTTTCATGTCAGTCAGTCAAGAAGTATAAAAACTATGTATTTTTATAGGGAGGTATAAAAAATAGTTTATTCAGTTTTGCATTTAAAATGAAAATGTTTCAAAATCTTTCAAGGAACAAGAATTTGAATAAATAGAAGACAGAAATTGTAGAAAAGGATTATTAAAATTAATAACTTACATATTTCAAAATATATAAATTCTATGTTATGAGTTGAGGGTATATGAAATGGGTACGTTTCAGGTTTAGAATAATTTCAAGCCAATTAGGACACGTTCCTACCTTGTGTTACTTGGCTTGGCTAGGAAAGTTCCAAAAATATACTCGTCTTTGATAAGGGCAAAGTGTTTTGATTCTCTATACAACTCTATAAGTTTTTTGAAAAAAGGTTTGTTTTCATTTTTTTGTTTTGTTTTAAATGGCATTGATACTATCCAACAATGTATCTAGACAACAAGAAGATGCGGGACCTTCATTTTATTAATTACAGAACTAAACATACTTGGAATATTAATGAATAACCAGATCATCCACCTTCTGCCGTCCTCCTCTTTAGACGCTCAAATCAAAGTTAAATAGCGGACCCAAAATAAAATATTAATTGAAATTGTACGTTCCACCGATCGTCTTGGACGACAAAATCACGATTAGATTCTACTTTTATTGATTGTAAATGGTAACATAAATATCAACTACAACACTCTTATCTATTCAAGTTCTAGATATAAAATTACAGTTGTGAAACACTAATTGCATTATTTCGCTCACGAAGACTCCTTAACGAGTGAGTCATAACAAAGATTTGTTAGGTTAGAAAGTAGAAACCATAAACATTTCTAATTGTATTTGGATTTAAGATTAAATTTGTAAATATGATGAACAGCCGGATTACGTAATATTTTCCTTATGCAAATGTAACTTGTCAGTGGAACGTTTCGAGATGGGGAAAGTACGGACGTTTAGAATTCATTCGTCTCATCCAGCGAAGCAGAATGTGCTGCGAGGGAAGGCGACTAACATTTCATCAAGTATGTTTCTCCAGATGTAATTGCTTTTTATTATTTCTAAAAGGTTTTCATCGTTATTTTAAAGGGAAGCCGTTCTTTATACCATTTATTTCTTTGTCTTTATTTGTACAAACACAAGATGAGTCCATGGGATATTATAATATATTTATTTTAGTTATGGTTCAAATAACTTTTCAAGTTAAATTAAAATTGTGTTAATATTTAAATCGTCCTACGCAATGTGTGTGTGTTTTTTTTAAATTACTAAAGAGAAATGAGAAATAATGTTGCCTTGAATTTACTAACGTACATTTCGAGGCATAATATAACTCCGGGTTGGGGCTCGTTGGGTAAACAATCACAAAGTGCTTCGACAAATAAATTTTCATTACAAACAAAATATTTCAGTAATTCAATTACATCCATTGAATTTCCCATTGCCATATATAAGTTCTTGTAAGTTCATTAATTTTAGATTATTCCGGTCAATATTTATAGTGACTCAGTAGTTAATGGACCCTTCTCATCCTGTGGGAAATTCTTCCATAGGAAAGACAAGACAAAAGGTCTTTCCCATATCTACTGGTCATTTTGCAATTAACTTTCGTTTGTTGAATGAGAATTTTATTTAATATAATACATTGACTACCTAACAGGAAAACACCTGCTTTGAGATTACGACAGGCGATCCAGCAATTTTATAGGTTGCAACAACCACCGAAAATTCTTCTACCTAAATTTCTTATTTGCTAGTTTTCTCGAACATTAGACTTATCGCAATTGACCCTTATATTTTTTTATATATCCAGCCGTTTTTCTTATATTTCAGCAGATTTTAGTTGTGTAATCAAAATTCTGGTTTATTAAAACTTATAAATGTTTTGCTTGTATTCTGTAAGCAGGGGAAAACAATTATATAAATTAAATTGCTTGCCCAAATATTTTTTGTCCAAATTAACTGGAGTTTTGACTTAGAAATTCTGGAATTAAACATTTTTTTACTGTTATTAGTGTATGCGCTGATACGCTTTGACAAATTTATTCTGTTTGTAACGTAGAGGGCGACTAGTTTAAGATGTTAGATTTATGTCATTAATAACTACGTCAACTTGGCTGACAATGCGAAGTACAAGAGTGTTATGATAAATTAGGTGCTAGTGTGTGGCATTAACTTCGCGATGCCGATCAGCTTGGTCCATCGCCAGGCTCTAATTGTAGAACCGGCTATCGTATCGTATCGTATCGGTGCAACAGTACGCTTCGTCGCCTTAATTTGGTGCTCGCTTCTATTGTTGCTGTAAATCGACGAATATTTTATCATAGACAACTGTCTTCTTGGTAATATTACCTGCAATTTTACATTTATTATTCAATGAGTGAAAAATTCACTAAATGCTTATATACTTACATTTTGTCCTTCGATCGATTCTATTTATCAACGTTTTCCCTCAATTTACTTAAAACGCAACCAACAAAATAAATCTGAAAATTCCATTCTTAGTTAGCATTTTCATTGCGAGAGCAGCTCTCCGCAGGACAGTAACTATTTTGTTGCCCCTTCATTTTCGTTATCTCGGAACGTTTTGAACCTGACAAGCCTCCAGATCGGTCTTTCGATCGTGAAATCAGGTCTATCGAAATGTTCTGTATAGTAGTTATATGTGATTTCAAGTTGTGTGGGGATCATATTTCCTAGTGTGGGATAATAGGTCCAAGATTGCGAGTAGATTTATAGATAAAATAGATACGAGTTGATATTTCTACTGTACGACTCCAGAACTGTTACACAGAGCCTTCATTATCATAACAGATGTAAAAAGAAATAATTTAAAAGTTTTTTTTGGGAGGTTGGTAGTTTTGAATACAAATCCGACCAGTGAAAGGTCCTACAGACCTTGCACTGTAAAGATGGTTTGTTTCTTCTCTCTTTTCCTATGTACATTAAAATGATTTACCAATAATAATGAATTCTAAGACCTAGACATTGATAAATAAATCACTGTGAAAGATAGTGTTTTTATGAATAAAGGGTAGTTGAATAATGTAATTGTAAAATTCCAAGATCTTGGCTGGTAACTTCAGAAAACAATTTTAGAATAATTGCATGTACATTATAGTTTTTTACTCCTCGTAGCTATTTACACTCTCCGGAAGAGGGTTAGTATTCTAAACTCATTTTGAAGGGGTCTAAACTCTGGTTTAGAAATTAAACCTGCCACCATAAGCAGTGGTACATAAAAGTCAATTACGTTCTTTCTTCAAATTGTTCATCGTAGTGAAGTTTCTCGAATTTTGTTTATTTAAATAGAATCAACATTGCAAGGCAAAATTAAAAACTTTTAGCAAAGTATAATTTATTCGTTTCATCTACATCATTACGCCAATCCTACTTCCAACCGATTTTGGCAAGCAACACAAATAATTCTCTGTGTAAACAAAGTGATAGTTTCTGATGTTTCATCTACGTAATCTGGTCAAAGCTGTTTAGGTCGCTTTGATGTTTTATTTAAACATCTATTTCAATTACACATTTCAGTTAACATTACTTTTGAGATTGTTTTTATATTCTAAAAAAACTGTTTACAATTTACTTTGGACTTGGTTATTTGAATATTGGTTATCGTACCATGACTTTAATAAATAACATTCTAGACAGGTCGATTAAACTCGTGTTCTCTTGATCGCAGAGAAAGGCAGTTACTAAGCTATACATAATGCACAATTTTGTATGTTTAGGTATATTTTTGTTGTATAATAATTAATTTAGAAACACAATGAATTAACTGTATGCTTTTTTTACTTGCGCCATCGTTTTCGAGTAGCTGTAGAGGACAATGGTATAACAAAGGCTTAATTTACTATTCATTAATTTTTATTCAAAAACCTTCAATTATAGGTTATTTCTATATCTTAATGAAATGTCTTTTGTTAATAAAGAAAGACGAGACCAAAATATGAAACATTTATTTGTGTTAAAAGTCCGTATCCTTAATTCGTCATTAAATACCCAGACTTTGTTTTTGAAGTATGCATTTATATTTACTATGTCTACACACAAATTTTAAGAACCGTTTAAAATCCTCAGTTCGTGTAATTCCACCTTTGTGCTTTTAATTGACAAAGGTTATCATAATTTCTGGGTTGTACTATACACACCCAAGTACTAACGTCCTGCTAACGTATATATGTAAACTTATAAGTTTATTTGATGTATTTTTATGTTTGTAAATATTGCTATTTTTCGTTAGCTATTTTTTATGTTCAGTAAACATTTATTTCAGCATAGATTTCCATAGGATCATTTATTTCATTTCCCATAGATTTGACAATGCATTATTTCTTTTGAAAGTCGTCATCCCAAAATACACGAATTTTCATTTATAAGAATTTCCCAAACTACAACATGATATGATGTTTGCTTGTTTCTCATGAGTTCATTAAATTTTATTCAACAGATTTTTTTAAGTCACTTTTTTGAAATAAAAGTTTACAAAACCATGTTTACTTTAGCCAGTTTACTATGAGTTTCAAATAGGTGTACCTTTGTGACGAGAAAAAAACAAAAGGGCACCGAGAGCGTGAAAGCCACTTGGCACCGGAGCGGGTTTCACGCGTTGAATCATCTGTTATTTTTTGTCCCATCCCTTCTCCTTGACGCTGTACGCTGCGTAGTCGATACCTGCTTTTTACGTGCTGTAAGTACGTGCAGGCCCGTAAAACCCTGCTTGCAATACATGCCGTCATGCTCGCTTTGTTCCCATTCAATTAGGCTTATCTTTGCAAAATGCCAGTGTTTACGGGAATCTGTTCCTCCACACTTGCAGGATATTTGTGTTAGCTCTTGTTAAAGTTTTTGGGAAATGAGTTTAAAATTAATAAACAGATTTAACGGGGAATTCACAATCATCTTCATAGTTTTATTCATTTCGTTTTTTCAAAATAATCGCTCTTCAAACTGAAATGTATAACGTAGTTATTATAAATGTTTCCATTTTATTGTACTTTCTGTATATTTGTTAGCAACGACTATAAGCTATTCGACGTTACGACAGTTTCTAGTTGAGGGTCACGACTATAAGGAATCGTTAGTGTGGGAGCGTAATGCTCAGCACTTCCATGTTTCAAGGGAACTAGCGCAATATACCTTGCTCGAATGACTTTCTGTATATATGTTAGCAACGACTATAAGCTATTCGACGTTACGACAGTTTCTAGTTGAGGGTCAAAACTATAAGGAATCGTTAGTGTGGGAGCGTAATGCTCAGCACTACCATGTTTCAAGGGAACTAGCGCAATATACCTTGCTCGAATGACTTTCTGTATATATGTTAGCAACGACTATAAGCTATTCGACGTTACGACAGTTTCTAGTTGAGGGTCACCACTATAAGGAATCGTTAGTGTGGGAGCGTAATGCTCAGCACTTCGATGTTTCAAGGGAACTAGCGCAATATACCTTGCTCGAATGACTTTCTGTATATTTGTTAGCAACGACTATAAGCTATTCGACGTTACGACAGTTTCTAGTTGAGGGTCACCACTATAAGGAATCGTTAGTGTGGGAGCGTAATGCTCAGCACTTCGATGTTTCAAGGGAACTAGCGCAATATACGTTGCTCGAATGACTTTCTGTATATTTGTTAGCAACGACTATAAGCTATTCGACGTTACGACAGTTTCTAGTTGAGGGTCACCACTATAAGGAATCGTTAGTGTGGGAGCGTAATGCTCAGCACTTCGATGTTTCAAGGGAACTAGCGCAATATACGTTGCTCGAATGACTTTCTGTATATTTGTTAGCAACGACTATAAGCTACTCGCCGTTACGACAGTTTCTAGTTGAGGGTCACCACTATAAGGAATCGTTAGTGTGGGAGCGTAATGCTCAGCACTTCGATGTTTCAAGGGAACTAGCGCAATATACGTTGCTCGAATGACTTTCTGTATATTTGTTAGCAACGACTATAAGCTATTCGACGTTACGACAGTTTCTAGTTGAGGGTCACCACTATAAGGAATCGTTAGTGTGGGAGCGTAATGCTCAGCACTTCGATGTTTCAAGGGAACTAGCGCAATATACCTTGCTCGAATGACTTTCTGTAGATTTGTTAGCAACGACTATAAGCTATTCGACGTTACGACAGTTTCTAGTTGAGGGTCACCACTATAAGGAATCGTTAGTGTGGGAGCGTAATGCTCAGCACTTCGATGTTTCAAGGGAACTAGCGCAATATACGTTGCTCGAATGACTTTCTGTATATTTGTTAGCAACGACTATAAGCTATTCGACGTTACGACAGTTTCTAGTTGAGGGTCACCACTATAAGGAATCGTTAGTGTGGGAGCGTAATGCTCAGCACTTCGATGTTTCAAGGGAACTAGCGCAATATACCTTGCTCGAATGACTTTCTGTATATTTGTTAGCAACGACTATAAGCTATTCGCCGTTACGACAGTTTCTAGTTGAGGGTCACCACTATAAGGGATCGTTAGTGTGGGAGCGTAATGCTCAGCACTTCGATGTTTCAAGGGAACTAGCGCAATATACGTTGCTCGAATGACTTTCTGTATATTTGTTAGCAACGACTATAAGCTATTCGCCGTTACGACAGTTTCTAGTTGAGGGTCACCACTATAAGGAATCGTTAGTGTGGGAGCGTAATGCTCAGCACTTCGATGTTTCAAGGGAACTAGCGCAATATACCTTGCTCGAATGACTTTCTGTATATTTGTTAGCAACGACTATAAGCTATTCGACGTTACGACAGTTTCTAGTTGAGGGTCACCACTATAAGGAATCGTTAGTGTGGGAGCGTAATGCTCAGCACTTCGATGTTTCAAGGGAACTAGCGCAATATACCTTGCTCGAATGACTTTCTGTATATTTGTTAGCAACGACTGTAAGCTATTCGACGTTACGACAGTTTCTAGTTGAGGGTCACGACTATAAGGAATCGTTAGTGTGGGAGCGTAATGCTCAGCACTTCGATGTTTCAAGGGAACTAGCGCAATATACCTTGCTCGAATGACTTTCTGTATATTTGTTAGCAACGACTATAAGCTATTCGACGTTACGACAGTTTCTAGTTGAGGGTCACGACTATAAGGAATCGTTAGTGTGGGAGCGTAATGCTCAGCACTTCGATGTTTCAAGGGAACTAGCTCAATATACCTTGCTCGAATGACTTTCTGTATATTTGTTAGCAACGACTATAAGCTATTCGACGTTACGACAGTTTCTAGTTGAGGGTCACCACTATAAGGAATCGTTAGTGTGGGAGCGTAATGCTCAGCACTTCCATGTTTCAAGGGAACTAGCGCAATATACCTTGCTCGAATGACTTTCTGTATATTTGTTAGCAACGACTATAAGCTATTCGACGTTACGACAGTTTCTAGTTGAGGGTCACCACTATAAGGAATCGTTAGTGTGGGAGCGTAATGCTCAGCACTACCATGTTTCAAGGGAACTAGCGCAATATACCTTGCTCGAATGACTTTCTGTATATATGTTAGCAACGACTATAAGCTATTCGACGTTACGACAGTTTCTAGTTGAGGGTCACCACTATAAGGAATCGTTAGTGTGGGAGCGTAATGCTCAGCACTTCGATGTTTCAAGGGAACTAGCGCAATATACCTTGCTCGAATGACTTTCTGTATATTTGTTAGCAACGACTATAAGCTATTCGACGTTACGACAGTTTCTAGTTGAGGGTCACCACTATAAGGAATCGTTAGTGTGGGAGCGTAATGCTCAGCACTTCGATGTTTCAAGGGAACTAGCGCAATATACGTTGCTCGAATGACTTTCTGTATATTTGTTGGCAACGACTATAAGCTATTCGACGTTACGACAGTTTCTAGTTGAGGGTCAACACTATAAGGAATCGTTAGTGTGGGAGCGTAATGCTCAGCACTTCGATGTTTCAAGGGAACTAGCGCAATATACGTTGCTCGAATGACTTTCTGTATATTTGTTAGCAACGACTATAAGCTATTCGCCGTTACGACAGTTTCTAGTTGAGGGTCACCACTATAAGGAATCGTTAGTGTGGGAGCGTAATGCTCAGCACTTCGATGTTTCAAGGGAACTAGCGCAATATACGTTGCTCGAATGACTTTCTGTATATTTGTTAGCAACGACTATAAGCTATTCGACGTTACGACAGTTTCTAGTTGAGGGTCACCACTATAAGGAATCGTTAGTGTGGGAGCGTAATGCTCAGCACTTCGATGTTTCAAGGGAACTAGCGCAATATACCTTGCTCGAATGACTTTCTGTAGATTTGTTAGCAACGACTATAAGCTATTCGACGTTACGACAGTTTCTAGTTGAGGGTCACCACTATAAGGAATCGTTAGTGTGGGAGCGTAATGCTCAGCACTTCGATGTTTCAAGGGAACTAGCGCAATATACGTTGCTCGAATGACTTTCTGTATATTTGTTAGCAACGACTATAAGCTATTCGACGTTACGACAGTTTCTAGTTGAGGGTCACCACTATAAGGAATCGTTAGTGTGGGAGCGTAATGCTCAGCACTTCGATGTTTCAAGGGAACTAGCGCAATATACCTTGCTCGAATGACTTTCTGTATATTTGTTAGCAACGACTATAAGCTATTCGACGTTACGACAGTTTCTAGTTGAGGGTCACCACTATAAGGAATCGTTAGTGTGGGAGCGTAATGCTCAGCACTTCGATGTTTCAAGGGAACTAGCGCAATATACCTTGCTCGAATGACTTTCTGTATATTTGTTAGCAACGACTATAAGCTATTCGACGTTACGACAGTTTCTAGTTGAGGGTCACCACTATAAGGAATCGTTAGTGTGGGAGCGTAATGCTCAGCACTTCGATGTTTCAAGGGAACTAGCGCAATATACCTTGCTCGAATGACTTTCTGTATATTTGTTAGCAACGACTATAAGCTATTCGACGTTACGACAGTTTCTAGTTGAGGGTCACCACTATAAGGAATCGTTAGTGTGGGAGCGTAATGCTCAGCACTTCGATGTTTCAAGGGAACTAGCGCAATATACCTTGCTCGAATGACTTCTGTATATTTGTTAGCAACGACTATAAGCTATTCGACGTTACGACAGTTTCTAGTTGAGGGTCACGACTATAAGGAATCGTTAGTGTGGGAGCGTAATGCTCAGCACTTCGATGTTTCAAGGGAACTAGCGCAATATACCTTGCTCGAATGACTTTCTGTATATTTGTTAGCAACGACTATAAGCTATTCGACGTTACGACAGTTTCTAGTTGAGGGTCACGACTATAAGGAATCGTTAGTGTGGGAGCGTAATGCTCAGCACTTCGATGTTTCAAGGGAACTAGCTCAATATACCTTGCTCGAATGACTTTCTGTATATTTGTTAGCAACGACTATAAGCTATTCGACGTTACGACAGTTTCTAGTTGAGGGTCACCACTATAAGGAATCGTTAGTGTGGGAGCGTAATGCTCAGCACTTCCATGTTTCAAGGGAACTAGCGCAATATACCTTGCTCGAATGACTTTCTGTATATTTGTTAGCAACGACTATAAGCTATTCGACGTTACGACAGTTTCTAGTTGAGGGTCACCACTATAAGGAATCGTTAGTGTGGGAGCGTAATGCTCAGCACTTCGATGTTTCAAGGGAACTAGCGCAATATACGTTGCTCGAATGACTTTCTGTATATTTGTTAGCAACGACTATAAGCTATTCGACGTTACGACAGTTTCTAGTTGAGGGTCACCACTATAAGGAATCGTTAGTGTGGGAGCGTAATGCTCAGCACTTCGATGTTTCAAGGGAACTAGCGCAATATACCTTGCTCGAATGACTTTCTGTATATTTGTTAGCAACGACTATAAGCTATTCGACGTTACGACAGTTTCTAGTTGAGGGTCACCACTATAAGGAATCGTTAGTGTGGGAGCGTAATGCTCAGCACTTCGATGTTTCAAGGGAACTAGCGCAATATACGTTGCTCGAATGACTTTCTGTATATTTGTTAGCAACGACTATAAGCTATTCGACGTTACGACAGTTTCTAGTTGAGGGTCACCACTATAAGGAATCGTTAGTGTGGGAGCGTAATGCTCAGCACTTCGATGTTTCAAGGGAACTAGCGCAATATACCTTGCTCGAATGACTTTCTGTAGATTTGTTAGCAACGCCTATAAGCTATTCGACGTTACGACAGTTTCTAGTTGAGGGTCACCACTATAAGGAATCGTTAGTGTGGGAGCGTAATGCTCAGCACTTCGATGTTTCAAGGGAACTAGCGCAATATACCTTGCTCGAATGACTTTCTGTATATTTGTTAGCAACGACTATAAGCTATTCGACGTTACGACAGTTTCTAGTTGAGGGTCACCACTATAAGGAATCGTTAGTGTGGGAGCGTAATGCTCAGCACTTCGATGTTTCAAGGGAACTAGCGCAATATACCTTGCTCGAATGACTTTCTGTATATATGTTAGCAACGACTATAAGCTATTCGACGTTACGACAGTTTCTAGTTGAGGGTCACCACTATAAGGAATCGTTAGTGTGGGAGCGTAATGCTCAGCACTTCGATGTTTCAAGGGAACTAGCGCAATATACCTTGCTCGAATGACTTTCTGTATATTTGTTAGCAACGACTATAAGCTATTCGACGTTACGACAGTTTCTAGTTGAGGGGCACCACTATAAGGAATCGTTAGTGTGGGAGCGTAAATGCTCAGCACTTCGATGTTTCAAGGGAACTAGCGCAATATACGTTGCTCGAATGACTTTCTGTATAATTGTTAGCAACGACTATAAGCTATTCGACGTTACGACAGTTTCTAGTTGAGGGTCACGACTATAAGGAATCGTTAGTGTGGGAGCGTAATGCTCAGCACTTCGATGTTTCAAGGGAACTAGCGCAATATACCTTGCTCGAATGACTTTCTGTATATTTGTTAGCAACGACTATAAGCTATTCGACGTTACGACAGTTTCTAGTTGAGGGTCACCACTATAAGGAATCGTTAGTGTGGGAGCGTAATGCTCAGCACTTCGATGTTTCAAGGGAACTAGCGCAATATACCTTGCTCGAATGACTTTCTGTATATTTGTTAGCAACGACTATAAGCTATTCGACGTTACGACAGTTTCTAGTTGAGGGTCACGACTATAAGGAATCGTTAGTGTGGGAGCGTAATGCTCAGCACTTCGATGTTTCAAGGGAACTAGCGCAATATACCTTGCTCGAATGACTTTCTGTATATTTATTAGCAACGACTATAAGCTATTCGCCGTTACGACAGTTTCTAGTTGAGGGTCACCACTATAAGGAATCGTTAGTATGGGAGCGTAATGCTCAGCACTTCGATGTTTCAAGGGAACTAGCGCAATATACCTTGCTCGAATGACTTTCTGTATATATGTTAGCAACGACTATAAGCTATTCGACGTTACGACAGTTTCTAGTTGAGGGTCACCACTATAAGGAATCGTTAGTGTGGGAGCGTAATGCTCAGCACTTCGATGTTTCAAGGGAACTAGCGCAATATACCTTGCTCGAATGACTTTCTGTATATATGTTAGCAACGACTATAAGCTATTCGACGTTACGACAGTTTCTAGTTGAGGGTCACCACTATAAGGAATCGTTAGTGTGGGAGCGTAATGCTCAGCACTTCGATGTTTCAAGGGAACTAGCGCAATATACCTTGCTCGAATGACTTTCTGTATATTTGTTAGCAACGACTATAAGCTATTCGACGTTACGACAGTTTCTAGTTGAGGGTCACCACTATAAGGAATCGTTAGTGTGGGAGCGTAATGCTCAGCACTTCGATGTTTCAAGGGAACTAGCGCAATATACCTTGCTCGAATGACTTTCTGTATATTTGTTAGCAACGACTATAAGCTATTCGCCGTTACGACAGTTTCTAGTTGAGGGTCACCACTATAAGGAATCGTTAGTGTGGGAGCGTAATGCTCAGCACTTCGATGTTTCAAGGGAACTAGCGCAATATACCTTGCTCGAATGACTTTCTGTATATTTGTTAGCAACGACTATAAGCTATTCGACGTTACGACAGTTTCTAGTTGAGGGTCACCACTATAAGGAATCGTTAGTGTGGGAGCGTAATGCTCAGCACTTCGATGTTTCAAGGGAACTAGCGCAATATACCTTGCTCGAATGACTTTCTGTATATTTGTTAGCAACGACTATAAGCTATTCGACGTTACGACAGTTTCTAGTTGAGGGTCACCACTATAAGGAATCGTTAGTGTGGGAGCGTAATGCTCAGCACTTCGATGTTTCAAGGGAACTAGCGCAATATACCTTGCTCGAATGACTTCTGTATATTTGTTAGCAACGACTATAAGCTATTCGACGTTACGACAGTTTCTAGTTGAGGGTCACGACTATAAGGAATCGTTAGTGTGGGAGCGTAATGCTCAGCACTTCGATGTTTCAAGGGAACTAGCGCAATATACCTTGCTCGAATGACTTTCTGTATATTTGTTAGCAACGACTATAAGCTATTCGACGTTACGACAGTTTCTAGTTGAGGGTCACGACTATAAGGAATCGTTAGTGTGGGAGCGTAATGCTCAGCACTTCGATGTTTCAAGGGAACTAGCTCAATATACCTTGCTCGAATGACTTTCTGTATATTTGTTAGCAACGACTATAAGCTATTCGACGTTACGACAGTTTCTAGTTGAGGGTCACCACTATAAGGAATCGTTAGTGTGGGAGCGTAATGCTCAGCACTTCCATGTTTCAAGGGAACTAGCGCAATATACCTTGCTCGAATGACTTTCTGTATATTTGTTAGCAACGACTATAAGCTATTCGACGTTACGACAGTTTCTAGTTGAGGGTCACCACTATAAGGAATCGTTAGTGTGGGAGCGTAATGCTCAGCACTTCGATGTTTCAAGGGAACTAGCGCAATATACGTTGCTCGAATGACTTTCTGTATATTTGTTAGCAACGACTATAAGCTATTCGACGTTACGACAGTTTCTAGTTGAGGGTCACCACTATAAGGAATCGTTAGTGTGGGAGCGTAATGCTCAGCACTTCGATGTTTCAAGGGAACTAGCGCAATATACCTTGCTCGAATGACTTTCTGTATATTTGTTAGCAACGACTATAAGCTATTCGACGTTACGACAGTTTCTAGTTGAGGGTCACCACTATAAGGAATCGTTAGTGTGGGAGCGTAATGCTCAGCACTTCGATGTTTCAAGGGAACTAGCGCAATATACGTTGCTCGAATGACTTTCTGTATATTTGTTAGCAACGACTATAAGCTATTCGACGTTACGACAGTTTCTAGTTGAGGGTCACCACTATAAGGAATCGTTAGTGTGGGAGCGTAATGCTCAGCACTTCGATGTTTCAAGGGAACTAGCGCAATATACCTTGCTCGAATGACTTTCTGTAGATTTGTTAGCAACGACTATAAGCTATTCGACGTTACGACAGTTTCTAGTTGAGGGTCACCACTATAAGGAATCGTTAGTGTGGGAGCGTAATGCTCAGCACTTCGATGTTTCAAGGGAACTAGCGCAATATACGTTGCTCGAATGACTTTCTGTATATTTGTTAGCAACGACTATAAGCTATTCGACGTTACGACAGTTTCTAGTTGAGGGTCACCACTATAAGGAATCGTTAGTGTGGGAGCGTAATGCTCAGCACTTCGATGTTTCAAGGGAACTAGCGCAATATACCTTGCTCGAATGACTTTCTGTATATATGTTAGCAACGACTATAAGCTATTCGACGTTACGACAGTTTCTAGTTGAGGGTCACCACTATAAGGAATCGTTAGTGTGGGAGCGTAATGCTCAGCACTTCGATGTTTCAAGGGAACTAGCGCAATATACCTTGCTCGAATGACTTTCTGTATATTTGTTAGCAACGACTATAAGCTATTCGACGTTACGACAGTTTCTAGTTGAGGGTCACCACTATAAGGAATCGTTAGTGTGGGAGCGTAAATGCTCAGCACTTCGATGTTTCAAGGGAACTAGCGCAATATACGTTGCTCGAATGACTTTCTGTATAATTGTTAGCAACGACTATAAGCTATTCGACGTTACGACAGTTTCTAGTTGAGGGTCACGACTATAAGGAATCGTTAGTGTGGGAGCGTAATGCTCAGCACTTCGATGTTTCAAGGGAACTAGCGCAATATACCTTGCTCGAATGACTTTCTGTATATTTGTTAGCAACGACTATAAGCTATTCGACGTTACGACAGTTTCTAGTTGAGGGTCACCACTATAAGGAATCGTTAGTGTGGGAGCGTAATGCTCAGCACTTCGATGTTTCAAGGGAACTAGCGCAATATACCTTGCTCGAATGACTTTCTGTATATTTGTTAGCAACGACTATAAGCTATTCGACGTTACGACAGTTTCTAGTTGAGGGTCACGACTATAAGGAATCGTTAGTGTGGGAGCGTAATGCTCAGCACTTCGATGTTTCAAGGGAACTAGCGCAATATACCTTGCTCGAATGACTTTCTGTATATTTATTAGCAACGACTATAAGCTATTCGCCGTTACGACAGTTTCTAGTTGAGGGTCACCACTATAAGGAATCGTTAGTATGGGAGCGTAATGCTCAGCACTTCGATGTTTCAAGGGAACTAGCGCAATATACCTTGCTCGAATGACTTTCTGTATATATGTTAGCAACGACTATAAGCTATTCGACGTTACGACAGTTTCTAGTTGAGGGTCACCACTATAAGGAATCGTTAGTGTGGGAGCGTAATGCTCAGCACTTCGATGTTTCAAGGGAACTAGCGCAATATACCTTGCTCGAATGACTTTCTGTATATATGTTAGCAACGACTATAAGCTATTCGACGTTACGACAGTTTCTAGTTGAGGGTCACCACTATAAGGAATCGTTAGTGTGGGAGCGTAATGCTCAGCACTTCGATGTTTCAAGGGAACTAGCGCAATATACCTTGCTCGAATGACTTTCTGTATATTTGTTAGCAACGACTATAAGCTATTCGACGTTACGACAGTTTCTAGTTGAGGGTCACCACTATAAGGAATCGTTAGTGTGGGAGCGTAATGCTCAGCACTTCGATGTTTCAAGGGAACTAGCGCAATATACGTTGCTCGAATGACTTTCTGTATATTTGTTAGCAACGACTATAAGCTATTCGACGTTACGACAGTTTCTAGTTGAGGGTCACCACTATAATGAATCGTTAGTGTGGGAGCGTAATGCTCAGCACTTCGATGTTTCAAGGGAACTAGCGCAATATACCTTGCTCGAATGACTTTCTGTATATATGTTAGCAACGACTATAAGCTATTCGACGTTACGACAGTTTCTAGTTGAGGGTCACCACTATAAGGAATCGTTAGTGTGGGAGCGTAATGCTCAGCACTTCGATGTTTCAAGAGAACTAGCGCAATATACCTTGCTCGAATGACTTTCTGTATATATGTTAGCAACGACTATAAGCTATTCGACGTTACGACAGTTTCTAGTTGAGGGTCACCACTATAAGGAATCGTTAGTGTGGGAGCGTAATGCTCAGCACTTCGATGTTTCAAGGGAACTAGCGCAATATACCTTGCTCGAATGACTTTCTGTATATTTGTTAGCAACGACTATAAGCTATTCGACGTTACGACAGTTTCTAGTTGATGGTCACCACTATAAGGAATCGTTAGTGTGGGAGCGTAATGCTCAGCACTTCGATGTTTCAAGGGAACTAGCGCAATATACCTTGCTCGAATGACTTTCTGTATATTTGTTAGCAACGACTATAAGCTATTCGACGTTACGACAGTTTCTAGTTGAGGGTCACCACTATAAGGAATCGTTAGTGTGGGAGCGTAATGCTCAGCACTTCCATGTTTCAAGGGAACTAGCGCAATATACCTTGCTCGAATGACTTTCTGTATATTTGTTAGCAACGACTATAAGCTATTCGACGTTACGACAGTTTCTAGTTGAGGGTCACCACTATAAGGAATCGTTAGTGTGGGAGCGTAATGCTCAGCACTTCGATGTTTCAAGGGAACTAGCGCAATATACCTTGCTCGAATGACTTTCTGTATATTTGTTAGCAACGACTATAAGCTATTCGACGTTACGACAGTTTCTAGTTGATGGTCACCACTATAAGGAATCGTTAGTGTGGGAGCGTAATGCTCAGCACTTCGATGTTTCAAGGGAACTAGCGCAATATACCTTGCTCGAATGACTTTCTGTATATTTGTTAGCAACGACTATAAGCTATTCGACGTTACGACAGTTTCTAGTTGAGGGTCAACACTATAAGGAATCGTTAGTGTGGGAGCGTAATGCTCAGCACTTCCATGTTTCAAGGGAACTAGCGCAATATACCTTGCTCGAATGACTTTCTGTATATTTGTTAGCAACGACTATAAGCTATTCGACGTTACGACAGTTTCTAGTTGAGGGTCACCACTATAAGGAATCGTTAGTGTGGGAGCGTAATGCTCAGCACTTCGATGTTTCAAGGGAACTAGCGCAATATACGTTGCTCGAATGACTTTCTGTATATTTGTTAGCAACGACTATAAGCTATTCGACGTTACGACAGTTTCTAGTTGAGGGTCACCACTATAAGGAATCGTTAGTATGGGAGCGTAATGCTCAGCACTTCGATGTTTCAAGGGAACTAGCGCAATATACCTTGCTCGAATGACTTTCTGTATATATGTTAGCAACGACTATAAGCTATTCGACGTTACGACAGTTTCTAGTTGAGGGTCACCACTATAAGGAATCGTTAGTGTGGGAGCGTAATGCTCAGCACTTCGATGTTTCAAGGGAACTAGCGCAATATACCTTGCTCGAATGACTTTCTGTATATATGTTAGCAACGACTATAAGCTATTCGACGTTACGACAGTTTCTAGTTGAGGGTCACCACTATAAGGAATCGTTAGTGTGGGAGCGTAATGCTCAGCACTTCGATGTTTCAAGGGAACTAGCGCAATATACCTTGCTCGAATGACTTTCTGTATATTTGTTAGCAACGACTATAAGCTATTCGACGTTACGACAGTTTCTAGTTGAGGGTCACCACTATAAGGAATCGTTAGTGTGGGAGCGTAATGCTCAGCACTTCGATGTTTCAAGGGAACTAGCGCAATATACGTTGCTCGAATGACTTTCTGTATATTTGTTAGCAACGACTATAAGCTATTCGACGTTACGACAGTTTCTAGTTGAGGGTCACCACTATAAGGAATCGTTAGTGTGGGAGCGTAATGCTCAGCACTTCGATGTTTCAAGGGAACTAGCGCAATATACCTTGCTCGAATGACTTTCTGTATATATGTTAGCAACGACTATAAGCTATTCGACGTTACGACAGTTTCTAGTTGAGGGTCACCACTATAAGGAATCGTTAGTGTGGGAGCGTAATGCTCAGCACTTCGATGTTTCAAGAGAACTAGCGCAATATACCTTGCTCGAATGACTTTCTGTATATATGTTAGCAACGACTATAAGCTATTCGACGTTACGACAGTTTCTAGTTGAGGGTCACCACTATAAGGAATCGTTAGTGTGGGAGCGTAATGCTCAGCACTTCGATGTTTCAAGGGAACTAGCGCAATATACCTTGCTCGAATGACTTTCTGTATATTTGTTAGCAACGACTATAAGCTATTCGACGTTACGACAGTTTCTAGTTGATGGTCACCACTATAAGGAATCGTTAGTGTGGGAGCGTAATGCTCAGCACTTCGATGTTTCAAGGGAACTAGCGCAATATACCTTGCTCGAATGACTTTCTGTATATTTGTTAGCAACGACTATAAGCTATTCGACGTTACGACAGTTTCTAGTTGAGGGTCACCACTATAAGGAATCGTTAGTGTGGGAGCGTAATGCTCAGCACTTCCATGTTTCAAGGGAACTAGCGCAATATACCTTGCTCGAATGACTTTCTGTATATTTGTTAGCAACGACTATAAGCTATTCGACGTTACGACAGTTTCTAGTTGAGGGTCACCACTATAAGGAATCGTTAGTGTGGGAGCGTAATGCTCAGCACTTCGATGTTTCAAGGGAACTAGCGCAATATACCTTGCTCGAATGACTTTCTGTATATTTGTTAGCAACGACTATAAGCTATTCGACGTTACGACAGTTTCTAGTTGATGGTCACCACTATAAGGAATCGTTAGTGTGGGAGCGTAATGCTCAGCACTTCGATGTTTCAAGGGAACTAGCGCAATATACCTTGCTCGAATGACTTTCTGTATATTTGTTAGCAACGACTATAAGCTATTCGACGTTACGACAGTTTCTAGTTGAGGGTCACCACTATAAGGAATCGTTAGTGTGGGAGCGTAATGCTCAGCACTTCCATGTTTCAAGGGAACTAGCGCAATATACCTTGCTCGAATGACTTTCGGTATATTTGTTAGCAACGACTATAAGCTATTCGACGTTACGACAGTTTCTAGTTGAGGGTCACCACTATAAGGAATCGTTAGTGTGGGAGCGTAATGCTCAGCACTTCGATGTTTCAAGGGAACTAGCGCAATATACCTTGCTCGAATGACTTTCTGTATATTTGTTAGCAACGACTATAAGCTATTCGACGTTACGACAGTTTCTAGTTGAGGGTCACCACTATAAGGAATCGTTAGTGTGGGAGCGTAATGCTCAGCACTTCGATGTTTCAAGGGAACTAGCGCAATATACCTTGCTCGAATGACTTTCTGTATATATGTTAGCAACGACTATAAGCTATTCGACGTTACGACAGTTTCTAGTTGAGGGTCACCACTATAAGGAATCGTTAGTGTGGGAGCGTAATGCTCAGCACTTCGATGTTTCAAGGGAACTAGCGCAATATACCTTGCTCGAATGACTTTCTGTATATTTGTTAGCAACGACTATAAGCTATTCGACGTTACGACAGTTTCTAGTTGATGGTCACCACTATAAGGAATCGTTAGTGTGGGAGCGTAATGCTCAGCACTTCGATGTTTCAAGGGAACTAGCGCAATATACCTTGCTCGAATGACTTTCTGTATATTTGTTAGCAACGACTATAAGCTATTCGACGTTACGACAGTTTCTAGTTGAGGGTCACCACTATAAGGAATCGTTAGTGTGGGAGCGTAATGCTCAGCACTTCCATGTTTCAAGGGAACTAGCGCAATATACCTTGCTCGAATGACTTTCTGTATATTTGTTAGCAACGACTATAAGCTATTCGACGTTACGACAGTTTCTAGTTGAGGGTCACCACTATAAGGAATCGTTAGTGTGGGAGCGTAATGCTCAGCACTTCGATGTTTCAAGGGAACTAGCGCAATATACCTTGCTCGAATGACTTTCTGTATATTTGTTAGCAACGACTATAAGCTATTCGACGTTACGACAGTTTCTAGTTGATGGTCACCACTATAAGGAATCGTTAGTGTGGGAGCGTAATGCTCAGCACTTCGATGTTTCAAGGGAACTAGCGCAATATACCTTGCTCGAATGACTTTCTGTATATTTGTTAGCAACGACTATAAGCTATTCGACGTTACGACAGTTTCTAGTTGAGGGTCACCACTATAAGGAATCGTTAGTGTGGGAGCGTAATGCTCAGCACTTCCATGTTTCAAGGGAACTAGCGCAATATACCTTGCTCGAATGACTTTCGGTATATTTGTTAGCAACGACTATAAGCTATTCGACGTTACGACAGTTTCTAGTTGAGGGTCACCACTATAAGGAATCGTTAGTGTGGGAGCGTAATGCTCAGCACTTCGATGTTTCAAGGGAACTAGCGCAATATACCTTGCTCGAATGACTTTCTGTATATTTGTTAGCAACGACTATAAGCTATTCGACGTTACGACAGTTTCTAGTTGAGGGTCACCACTATAAGGAATCGTTAGTGTGGGAGCGTAATGCTCAGCACTTCGATGTTTCAAGGGAACTAGCGCAATATACCTTGCTCGAATGACTTTCTGTATATATGTTAGCAACGACTATAAGCTATTCGACGTTACGACAGTTTCTAGTTGAGGGTCACCACTATAAGGAATCGTTAGTGTGGGAGCGTAATGCTCAGCACTTCGATGTTTCAAGGGAACTAGCGCAATATACCTTGCTCGAATGACTTTGTGCTCATTTTCAGTAATGAATAAGCTTATTTATTGTGAAGTGTAATTATATTCTCATATTTTTGAGATTCTGAACAACCGTATCAGTCTCTGATTCATTTCCCTAAAAGCTACTTTATCTCGTTAGATACGACAATGTAATGTTCTGTACGAAGGTAAACATTTCTTGATTGACTGGAAAACGTACAAATGTAATTTTCCTCGTATATTTTTCATGTCGGTATGATCCGGAGTTTCGTTTATGGTTAACCTTTTTTTTACCACGTGATAGAATTTCCACCTTCAGTTTATCTAAGTACCTTTTAAAACTGTTACATCGTCGTCGAGACTCTTCTGTTTTAATAAACTAATGCGAAATGAGATTTACTGTAAACTGATACAATTTTTACGGTTTAGAATTGTTGTCACTAGCTAAGTTCTAATTATCTTCTTACCGTTTTAAGGTTCTTACTTTTACATTCCAGTTTCTCATTGCACTTTCAAACCTTTCTCTCATTTCTCTGTTTTTATTGTATACATCTAGGCTTGCCGTGAGTTTTTGCAAAAAAACTTCTACATGCGTGTTTTTCTAATACTTCACGTAGCATTAGGCTTATTATATGTTCATATTATTATTGAAATAGATTGAATTAAAATATTATTTTTACAATACTTCACAAAAACATTTGTTAAATCTGATTAAACTATCTGCAGTTTGAAATGTTTTACATCAACATTTTGTTTGACTTGTGTAATTTTTATTGCTTTATGAAAGACATAACATACGTATCTCGTGAAAACGTCAATAAACATCAACGACGTATTAAATCCTTCAACGAGGAAGAGGTAATCTGCGATTCAAATCATAAGAAGAATGCTAATGCAATGTTTTATGGTGAAATTCTGATTAGATATCTTATATTATTTCCTTTATGGTGTATGTCGCCCTGCACATATGACGTGAATAGGCTTAGACTACTTCTATAGATCCCTAAACATCTTGAGGAGTTTCATGGCGGTATGGATGAATAATGCGACATAATTTTACTTTTGAGAACATTGTGGGTCAAAAATATTGAACTGAGGTCTTCACCATCGCCGTGTTTTCAGATTGGACCTTAAAACTATTTACACTTGATTTCGATGCTTTTGTTCAGATTCAGGCTTGAGTGTTTTGTATTTATGAGGACACAGCCTCGTTGATTGCTCTTTTTCCTGTTTTATCCATTGTTTTTCGTAAACATAATTACATAAAACAACAACTACGCACGGCGAACTGGGTGGAAATATGAAATGGATACTCGATCCCGTCATTACATGATCGTCATGCTTGAATTGCTTGCTCGTATCTTCTCATATATATAATCGCTTTATGATACTCAGAGGGTGCGACTAGAGAGGCTACAGACAAAACACGCCTCTATTAAAATAAGACGACTGTTCTAGTGACATGTCACTGCCGCGTCACCCGGTCGTCCTGCAGTATCCTACACAACAACTGTGATCAATGGCTAAAATTAATGTAATGGACGCCACAGTGGTTGCCATGGTAACGGACGCGTTGCTAAGCAGACCGAGAACGTTGCCCTCTATTCAGGGTCACTTTGTTGCTTTCCTTCGTTGGCAAAGTTTTTATTTGTATTTCCTAACGCTCAGTTTGTTGCGGTTACAATGCAAACTCTAGGGACCTAGAAAGTTTTTCATAGTCATGAAAAGGAGAAACTAATTCGGCCTCAATGCTCAATCAAGCCACGTGAAATACAGACATTTATATATAACCATAGTTCACTTCACATTTTACAAATTCCTGTTGAAGCACACAAGAATGTTATACTGTACTGTTAGAAATATTTTATTTGGAATAAAAATAACATAGTGTTTGGTTGGAGTTAATAGTTAATGTTTGAAAATTTGTTAATTAAATTAGGTAAAAGAAGAAATAATGTTAATACTCCGCCATAACATGATGTTAATTATTTTTAAAAACAAATAAATCCTAAATTAGCTTATACAACAAAAATGTGTATGAATGAAAGGAAAATCCTAAGAATCTATTACATCCCCAAACCTGGACTTCACATAAATTTCCATCGCATTTTTTCTGTTTAATCCAGGCCCGTGAAACTCGTTATTGTGGTACCTGCCCAGCTTTTCATGGACTACCCCAATGAGTATTCATATGTTGTCTCATATCCTCCTTAATTCTCAGTTGCATTCTTACTATCGTTGTTCTTTTACTCTATATTTCATAAGAGAAATATCTGTTACTTCATATTATTAAGATTGAATATAATAAAGAGCCAATGCGGACTTTACAATGACCGTCTTTGTTGCTTAATATATTTCCAATATTATTGTATCCTGTCGCAAAAGTTGAGACCTTATTTACAAAGCATCAAAATACTACTGTGGATAACAATTCTTGCTTCTAAAGCCACGTAATGTTTAGTAGTATTCCGCGAACACGAGAGCGCTCGCTTGCATAATTGAATATTTAAATTACCTTTGACATACATACTTTTGAAATGTAAATCCATCCTAGCTTTGGAGAGCATTAGGTTTACTTTGTACAAAAAGCGTAGCGATTCTTCCTTTTATTCAGACAGTTTTACGATCTTTTGAACTAGCTTTTACTTTTGGGATTATAAAGTGGGATTTTCGAAGTAGTTTATTGTTTAGAACCTCATTTCGATTTCGATCCTTATTTAATTTGTGATAACTAATAATGACCTTTTGCAAATTATCATTGTCATGTTTCTTCAGTTTTCAATATCACGAAATTATTTGATAAGACGTTTCTTACTTTTTAATATCTTATATTAGTTCACACTTTTCGTGTGTGGTGTGTGTGTTGTTACGGTTGTTCTTGTTCCCAGCTGCCTTGCTAGAATCGTGTGTGTGTGTGTGTGTGTGTGTGTGTGTGTGTGTGTGTGTGTGTGTGTGTGTGTGTGTGTGTGTGTGTGTGTGTGTGTGTGTGTGTGTGTGTGTGTGTGTGTGTTTCCCAATACATTCTGTTAAAAACTTGTTTTTTAACACTTGATGTTAATACAGTTTTATCAAAATATTATTTCACTATTGAATTTAATTAATTAGTTTTAGTTTTATACGGGATAAGCTATTTATATAATAGTTATTATATAGCTACGGGAGAGATATAGTTATTTCTTCCCATTTGTGATAGCATGATTTCATAAAACAACAAATATTGTTGGTTATGTGCTAGGACAGCTACTTTAACTCATCGGTTATGTTACTTCTTTATATTAATTGTTATTACTTAATAAAAATTAATTAAAATAAAGTTTTTTCTGTTGACCTAAGCAAGAATTGACTTTGAACGAATTTTTTTGTTACTGTACTTGTTATGTAATGAGCAGCAGATGTAACAGAACGGCCAGTTAACTTTAATCTACTAAGGTACGTTTCAGAACTTTAATTTATTTAGTTTGAAAGTGAATAATAAATCCATTCATTACAGGATTTCATTTAACGTTTCGTGTATTTTTTGACAGTAATACAATATAGTAGTAATTCATTCATGATGACAAACTGTCTAGAAAATAGCCTAACTTTAGAGATTATGACCAATATCATGTAGTCAGGTAGAGATTGACTGATTAACAAGTAATTCGCTTCAGATAGATTGATTTTACATTTCCACTCGATTATTCCATATTATTATCCATTCACATGACAACAGCTGTTTTATGTTATTATTTGATATCGTGGGCCCTTTCGAAATAGAAGTTCTGTGCTAAAAAAATGTAATTATTTTATAAGTCGCACATAATAAACGAGTCATTAGCTTGTTTTCTATATGCAAGACATTATTTAAAAGCTTTCGCTAATTTCTATGTTACAAATGAAAATTCGGGAGCCTACTTAAACTCTAATGTTTGGTTTAATATCCAGAAGACTGTGTAGGCGTGTCCGTCGTTACAATGGATTATTTTAAATAAACGAAACCATTATTCGACTGGCGCTTCTTTTGCAGAGTGAATGATTTGAGGAATTACGGCAGGCGCGAATTAAATCCACCAGGATTGCAAGTGTCAAATAGTGGCTGAAGGATTATTAATTCTGTTGTGTATAGTATAAATAGCGTTGTGAGTTGGAACATTTAGTGTTCCATTTAGGATTACCATGAAACCATTAAGGATACAGCAAATGTAGAATTTGCCACGATTCAATTTAAGTTTTAGATTAATCTTTTAGTATTTATCAACACTAATGTTTGATGTAATACATATATTTAAACAACAAAAACCTGATTAGGGACATTATTTTAAGGAATGAAAATTTCTACTGATTTTGTTTTGTTTTGAAAATTTTCAACGCGTTTGTGCATATTTAGTTTTCTATTTCTAATTACTAACTATGGATTTGATGGGCCTTTGTTCTGCAATGTTTGCACTCATTTCTTTATGTCCCATTGCATTTGAAGTCTTCCTGTTGTAACCTACGGGATTCGAGGTAGATAGAAACATACAACAAACTCGCAGTATTCGGTTTATGTCCATGACATTGTAGACATGAAAATTTCAGAATGCTATGAATTATTCCAATTCAAACCAAATAATCAATACAAGTGGTGCAATTTTTAACACAGGAAAATGTGTCTCCAAATGTGTTGACATAAAGAAACATTAATGTCCTACATCACCTGTCGCTCTCCTGATAAAATTCACAGTCACCTCTGACAATTTTGTTTTGATACCAGTTTCACATCACGGAAACAGGGATAGTACGTGTAACGGATGTGTCAGCTGATAATGCGACAGTCTTGGTACTGTCAACGTCTTGTGGTGAGTTTTGTTTGACAGTTTAGCGGAAAAGAGAAGATATGGAATCTTACGAAGTTGTTGAAATTATTTATTGTAATTTGTTTCGTTTCCATAGGTCACTATAGAAAGTAAGACGTATCAAACTCTGTTTTATAGTTTATTGACGAAGATAATAAGATTATTCATTATTCTACTTGCAAAACCTTTTTCAGCATTACATTTTTATCTTCTTTTTGTCAAGTTTCAGTGTCTTTTAAATCTTCAGAATTAAGGTAAACTGCAGGCTATTACTATCAGTAAATCCTTAGCTACATTTGAATTCAGTTTGTACATGTATATTAATAATAATATTTTTACTATAGTGTTGCTTATAAAACAGTCCATAAAACCAGCTTGTGCGTGGTCATAACCTTATGAAAATATCAGTGTATTCCCCTGATTCATAGTCTTAGTGACTTTTAGCTAGATATAGCTGTTCACTCCTCAAGCTGGCGCGCGATCGATCGAGAAAAAAGAATAAGCTAGGAATATTCAAAAACATTGGTTTCTGTACTGCGTGTTGCATTAAAGGCCTTCGATAAGAAATTGCAGGCGTTGCGGTCGTTTAGAAAACTGATATCAGTAAATTTGTTCAAAACTTTATGTAAATGATCTGGTTAATATGATAAATGAAATAAAATAATAATTATAGAGGCGTTTCGGCCTTGTCAAATCTATATTACTGTAATATAAATACTATATCAAATATTGTAATGTCTGTTGAACGGTCTTTCGCTTCCTCTACCCTTCCCCCACCTGTACTCGCCCTTCGAGTATAGCAGTTTACGTGTGACTAGACATACAAACATGTCTCGCCAATTGGCCCTGCGTTGTGATAGCGAAGTTAAGATGTAAACGTTTGAGTCTATATTAACGCCGTCGATTAAGTAAATTTATGAAAAAGGTACTGATACAACTTTATAGATCGCCCTGAACAGTCTTCATTAATGTCTCACTCATGAACTATGGCATCGGCATGTCCCCTCCGAAGTTCAAACGTTTACAAGTTTCGCCGATCGTTACGAATAACAGGGTCTACGGAAATATTTTTATAAGGCAGATTTACTTGGTTTCTCGGATAGCGTATTTACTAATGAAATACTTGTTTTTAAATCATTCTTAAAGCATGAATACAAGTTATATTATTTACAAATTCAATGTTGTGTGTGTATTCTCTACGTTATTCATAAACTGACTATTACAGCCATATAGGGGACACAGAAAATATACACGCCGCATAAAGGACGATTAAACCATCTACTGCGGTATTAGGAACATGAACTAACCCCTACATTGTTATTGTTCTCACTACATTGGCGTTTCATGTTTTTGTAACACGTATTTAATATTTTGTTACTGTGGCTTATGGTTTTGTGTGTTCAACTTGTGTCAAGGCGGCATGGGAGCAGGATTTTTTTGTATTGTCAGAAAACGCAAACTGACTGTTAGGGGTCAAAAGATCAATCTAGACCTTATCACCTTGCTACAAAGTCTTTAGCGCCGTCCATCCTTAGCATATATTTTTCCTTCTCGTAAAACAAAAATATTCTCTATTTTTCTGAAAATAATTCTGTAACTATATTGAAGAATTTCTATGGGCTAATTCTGTTCTGGGCAGTATATTGTTTTGTAACAGTATAAAAAAATCACGTTTTTTACGTTCCTCTATATAAAGATACGTAGGCTATTTTAAATGCCTTTTCCTCCAAAATAAACTAAATGAAATTTTAATGAAACCACCTGCTTGATTATTTACATGATTATTTTATTCTGTTATAGATATAGGAATGTAGAAATGCAGGAGATCTACATTGAACTTATTCAGGCACTATGAAATATAGTTATTATTATACCCGACAATTAAAACAGGACTAACCTTGGCCACCTGTTTTAATTTAGCACTTCTCAAAATGATTTTTTTAAAAAATAACTTCTTCTGCAGCTTTAAACCAAAATGTTTACTTTGTACTATAATATATTTTATTTAGGGTTTTTTTAATTATGTAAAATGTTTAGTTCAGTAGGCCTACCCTATTACTTTATAGTAACCATCCGCCCAATGTCTGTAGGGGACTTAGTTTTTATTGATGGGTTTGTAGTGCATACTAACATTAAAATGTGCAAGTTGTAATAGAAGTTTGGTACAATTAATATTACGTAAGTCAAAGCCAACTTGTTTAAAATTTTTGTCGGATCTATTTCAGTCAGTATTAAAGATAAAAAAAAGATCTCGCATAGTCACGTTTTTGGATAGAGCTTGTAAACTCCACAAGGTGATCAGATGTACGTGGGTTATGTTGCCACGTCTCTGAGATTGTAGGCTTAGATTATGGAAGATCCTACATGCCGTGTCATTTCCCCTATACGTACTTCAAGGTTTCTGTAGAACTGTGATCTTAATACTTTAGGAGGGGTAAAAGGTGGAATTCATTTTGCCTCGATCCTTCTGAAAATCATATATTATTATGGTGCTCTGAAATCCTTCTTCTATTATCCACTAAGACCAAAGAAAATTCTCCATTTCTCACCACTGTATTGAATGTAATGTAACATTTAGAAGAATAATTTGATAGATATTCCCTTTCGTCTGTACAATGATTAGGTATAGAGTTTCATTGAAGAATGGAGGCGGTAATTGCTATTCCTAGCCTCAAGAGGTTGCCAAAATTCGGATTCAGCAAGTGAGATATATCAGAAGCTGATGTATACGCGCAATGACACAATGAAGTTAATTACGCGACTCGCGCTCTGCAATATGAACGCGTCTTGCACTCGCTCATTATTCCTTGTCCCTTGGGATTTACAGCTGTGACTGTAACGTAGCCAATAATCCACCGCTCAGCATGCGGCTAGAGTTCCATAGAGAACCTTGTTGGCGCTCTTAATACAATCATCCCTTCTAATATGCTTAGTGCAGTGGATCTTCATCAACTTGGATAGGTTCGAAAAAACAAAACCACCGTGTTGTGCGGTTAGATGAACATTCGTGGATGATTGGTTAGTGGTTGTGTCCGTTAGGTCGTGCTCATATTCAGATCCTAAAGGAAAAAATATATTTGCCTTGGTCCATCTGGCTAACCTGTAATTGTATCCTTTAAGGCTTTACTCACTAGAACGTATCCTACAAGGACCTAGCCCGTGCCGATGAATGCAAACAAATATTCTTTGCATCATTAGCATCGGAAAACGCCAATGACATTCATGGATTACTGATTTGTGACCGTGTCCGTTAGGTCGTTCTCATATTCAGATCCTAAAGGGAAAAATATATTTGCCTTGGTTTATCTGGCTAACCTATAATTGTATCCTTTAATGCTTTACCCACCAGAACGAATCATACAAGGACCTAGCCCGTGCCGATGAATGCAAACAAATATTCTTTGCATCATTAGCATCGGAAAACGACAATTACAAACGGTTCCTTACCGACCAACACATTAGCGTGCCCTGCCAGGCCAGCTGAACATTTGTCGGCTTAAATATTTTGTCGGGGACGAAATGATCCTTGCATGATACATAACGCCGTCAAACCTGTTGCAGCCGGGGATATAGTGGTAAACGTTTTCGTCATCATCAACTAGGTGTTTAGCGTCCAATGTTCTCCCTTAGTTTTTCGTTTTCTTAAAAATTCGTGAGTCCAATAGCGTATCTGAGTCTTGTTTTCGTTTTCCTTGTTGAAAATAATAGCAGACATTGTCAATTCTGTTAATGGCAATCGCCCAATAGCCATATTTTATGATTTCACATAAAACAACTGACATAATAAGTTAGTTCTCAATTCACGACACCGCAAAATAAAGTACAAATAATAATTTTATATATAAAGATAAATAACATTAAAACCGTAGGCACTGTACTACTAAAGTAGTTTCTTGTATTTACTTACGTAGATGTTCTCTACAGTTTGATTTAAAACATAATAGGATTCTACGTAGGTGAAATTGGCCAGAAGGAGCGGGAGATACCGCCATCTGAGCGAATGAGAAGTTCAGATTTTGCTGCGTGGGTGAGCCTTGTTGCCAATTCGACGTTAAACTTCCGTTCGTCGCTCAGTTTCATCGTAGCTGTGGCGGAGTAATTTACTAGTACTGTAGCTTGCTTCTTTCTGCCGCTGGCGACGGCAGGTTGAGAGTCTCGGGGTTCGAACTGACAACTCCGCATCCCTACCCTGCCACAGACCCATTCCTATTCTACTTTAAATTAAAGTATAGGTGATGCGTTCACAAGAAATGACAGCACAGATGCGGGACTCAACGACTACCGAACGGATATCATGCGCGTTGCATGCGGCGGTCCGTTACATTGGGCATAGTAGTGATCGAAATGGTCCTATGACGGTCACAGCGTGATACGTTCTAGTGGATAAAGAAATATCTTTAGTTGCATATGGTTATATACTCAGATCCTGACGGAGAAGGATCTCAGTTTTCAGGTTCACCGTGGTCTTTCAGGCTAACCTGTAGTTTGGTCTTTTTTTGTTTAAATCGAGTTACATTTTGCTCAACTTCTAACTCACATCAGTTTTTGCTCCTGCAAATCGTATCATACAAAAATAAATAGAATAAAAGGTGAGTGACTGACATTTATTAGTAAAGAATTATATATGAAATGTTCCATTACTCCAAGATGACATTCGTTTAGGCCGTGTTGATTTATGGTTTTCTTTATATCGCTGCCGGTATTTTTCATTGTGATTATCTTTCCAAGAACAAGAATCCGCTTTTATCCTTTTATTGTTTTATCTCGTATACATAATTGTAGATACCCACAAGTTAGTTGATTTTTTTTTTTTTTGCTAATCCTTTAAAAATAATTCGATAGTTATTGTTTTTTAAAAAAATTAAAGGATTTCTATTTGTGATTTCAGTAAAACAAATCTGCTGGAGTTTAGTTCATGAAGGTTTGCTACTATTTGTGTAAGAAATTGTTTTAAAAACATATTATTATAAAGTTAAAAGTTTAATTTGCATTCGACAACTCTACAGAAACGAACTATCCTGTATGCGATGGGAGATTTTTGTATAAATGATAAATTCGTTGTGCTGTCGAGTTTATTAATGGTTAGAGCCAGAGTGGGCCACCCTCAGCAGAAATAGGTGAAACTATGTACATACATTCTACTGCTAGAGTGGACTAGTTGGATTTGTAGAACGTTTAATTAGATAGCAGCACTGAAATCTATTTGAACTTATACTGTATTAATCTAGTGTATTTTAGCATATTAGTCAATATTTAGCATATATAATCTAACATTAGAACATTGCGAGAATGGGCCACTCTGGTTCTAACCACCTCTAATATCATCGACACTGCAGCTTTCCATATTCTTAAAGAACATTTTTCAAACAATTCGACGATTCTGCCTCGACCAAAGAGAGTCACATTCTATTTAGTCTTTTCGCTGTGCGTGCACTACGTTTTTGTTCATCACTAGTTTGCCTTGTACCTTTTTGTTTTCGACTTTAGTTGGAGAAATTTAAACCGCCTTACTTACGAAATCCACTCAAAAAATAGTGTTTCCAGCTGTAAACCATTACTTTAACAAAGTACTGTTTCTGGCCTATCTTGCCATTCAATGACGAAGTGCCGTTTCTACACTGCTATTCCTTATTGCCGAAGTTACGTTTCTGACCTACATCGCTATTCCATATTGGCGAAGTTATATTTTGACCTACAAAGCCACTCCATATTAACGGCGTTACGTTTCTGACTTACACTGGTATTCCAAATTGACGAAGTTACGTTTCTGACCTACATCGCTATTCCATATTGGCGAAGTTATATTTTGATCTACACAGCAATTCCATATTAACGGAGTTACGTTTCTGACTTACACTGGTATTCCATATTGACGAAGTTACGTTTCTGACCTACACCGCTATTCCATATTGGCGAAGTTATATTTTGACCTACAAAGCCACTCCATATTAACGGCGTTACGTTTCTGACTTACACTGGTATTCCAAATTGACGAAGTTACGTTTCTGACCTACATCGCTATTCCATATTGGCGAAGTTATATTTTGATCTACACAGCAATTCCATATTAACGGAGTTACGTTTCTGACTTACACTGGTATTCCATATTGACGAAGTTACGTTTCTGACCTACACCGCTATTCCATATTGGCGAAGTTATATTTTGACCTACAAAGTCACTCCATATTAACGGAGTTACGTTTCTGACTTACACTGGTATTCCATATTGACGAAGTTACGTTTCTGACCTACATCGCTATTCCATATTGGCGAAGTTATATTTTGACCTACAAAGCCACTCCATATTAACGGAGTTACGTTTCTGACTTACACTGGTATTCCATATTGACGAAGTTACGTTTCTGACCTACATCGCTATTCCATATTGGCGAAGTTATATTTTGATCTACACAGCAACTCCACATTAACGGCGTTACGTTTCTGACTTACACTGCTATTCCATATTGACGTCGTTACGTTTAGAGTATTAAAGTCCCCCCCCCCATTGTTTTTATCCTATCTTGGGCGTACAGTTGCATCACGAACAGAGTTTTAACCATTCTTTTTAATGGTTCAATGAATAGCACGTGTACATCTGTCAAAAGTCCTTTTAGTTTTACAAATAGTACTGTTATGTATCCTTTTTAATGGTTCAATGAATAGCACGTGTACATCTGTCAAAAGTCCTTTTAGTTTTACAAATAGTACTGTTATGTATCCTTTTTAATGGTTCAATGAATAGCACGTGTACATCTGTCAAAAGTCCTTTTAGTTTTACAAATAGTACTGTTATGTATCCTTTTTAATGGTTCAATGAATAGCACGTGTACATCTGTCAAAAGTCCTTTTAGTTTTACAAATAGTACTGTTATGTATCCTTTTTAATGGTTCAATGAATAGCACGTGTACATCTGTCAAAAGTCCTTTTAGTTTTACAAATAGTACTGTTATGTATCCTTTTTAATGGTTCAATGAATAGCACGTGTACATCTGTCAAAAGTCCTTTTAGTTTTACAAATAGTACTGTTATGTATCCTTTTTAAGCAACATTTGTCTTTGTCATTTGAAGTAATCGATGTTCGCACTCCTTGGTCGTTCCTCTCGTGAAGCTTTTGTTATCTAACGAATGACTAGAGCGCTGTTAACCTAGAAACTGTGGCGTATAGTGTTTGATAAAGCTCACAATTGCCTTTAAAAGCTAATACGCTTGCATTCAGACTTTTCAATTGCTGTTGACGTCATAATTTTACATTGTTATGTAAAGTAAATCAAAGTGATCTTCAGCGTGCTCCCATTTCCTATTGTATAATTGATTTTATACTTTAATGTTTTATGAACTATGTTTACCCGTACTAGTAGAACTATAAAAGTCGCTTTTGCTCTCGGTCAGTTAATACTCATCAATCATTTTTAATTATGAAATGAAAAAAAGCAATAAATAGATATATTTTGTATTGCGTATACGTTATTTGTTTGTGTAAATCCATTTATGAAAATCCCATTACATCCATATTGATAATATGATATTTTGCTTTATTATTATTAACCATTGTGTTTTACGTAATTTTACGCTAAATAAGAAACCTTTACATAGTGCCAATAATAAGCATTTGCTCGTAGTAATAATTCGTTTCCCCAATGATTTCGTGTACGGGAGTTTAACAATTTTTAGAAATACAATATTAACATCAAGCTTCAGTAATCATATCTCGTTGCTACCAATAAATCAATATTGTACAATTGTATTAGCTAAAAGTATCGATGAGTCATTTTTGTTTTCTAGTAATCAATTATAATGGATTATTTCGAACTTTTTTTCAAAGCTTGGGCTAAGATATGTCTTTTTAAGGTATACCAATAGTAAGTATCCTTAGAGATGAGCCGTGATAGTAAAAAGCGTATTTTCATTATTTTTTCTGCAAAATCAATTAATATGTAATTAATTGCTTTTGTCGGGATAGTGCTTCAAGTATTTCTCAGCCTTTGCTACTTTATTAACATTATTTACACGTACATATATTTGTACAGTCTTACTCGATCTTAAACTTAAATAGCTTCACAGTTCATTCTAAAATGTCTTTAGTTATTGAACGTTTTTCTGTATTACCAATTGTGTCTTAACATGACCAGTCGATTGTTTATTTCCCTCACAGACTATTTCATATTTCCTGTTCCAATAAACGCTGTCACTTAGATGTATTTCCAAACGTACAGTGGGCTAGGTTTAACCGTGTCTCTGACCTTGAGATCGCTAGGCTGGACTGGGTTGTAGTGCGAGGTCAAAACCCAACACTTCAGTGTCGTGTTTAAAATGTAAACAGCTCTAATTAACTAAACGATAATACTGTAATAGTTTGTTATAGATATTATGATTAAATATGTTGTTCTGCTTCTGCAAAAGAAAGAGACGATATATGTATTGTATAATGTTTTCAGTTAGTCTAGTAGTCAAATGCTAGAGCAGAACGAGGGACACCGTTAAACCTCACGCACTCTAAAGGTTACTGTTGTCCTTAAAAGTGTTGTGTGGGGGCGTTATTTTGTAGGGAGCTTCAGGTAGGGGATCTTGTAAGTGTAGCTTGTAGGGACCTTCATGTAGAGGATCTTGTAAGAGTAGCTTGTAGGGAAAAAAGCTTTCCGCTTCCGAAAAAACCCGTAATATATAAATTTCGCCTTTTAAAGAAATATTGTAAGAGTGACATCTTTTAACGTAAGGAAAAGGTCTTACTTGTATATGTTTTTTACTTATATTCCTAAGCTACAAATTATTTTCCACCTCTCATGTTTGTGTCTTTTAGCGAAGTATAAACAAAAATCGACAACTTGTAGCGAGCAAGCATCCCGTAAATGACTAATCCCAGTACATTCACGACCTATGGTCTCTCCAGAACAATTATCTACAACATTTCTAGTAACAAAATTATCTGACCGGGTGTGATTCCTCGATATAGCCAATTCCCGAAGGGCTCTACAGGTCTACAAGTTCCTCTAAGGGCGTCGTGAAGTGTAGAATATGGTTAACTTAACGCTTCAGGATATTATAATTTCCTCTTTCCCCTCTATTACTGTTCTCCGACATTTGGTAACAAATAAGCAACTGTTCTTAAAATAAGGAGCACAATCTAGAAAGGTATCGAGAAATACGATCGCAGTTCCCAATGGGAATTTATAATTGTTAAAGAAATAAAAATAAGATGGTTCAGAGGGGTATAAAACCTGTGTTGAAACGTACAAAGCGTATGCTACCTAAATGCTAGCACCGGTTGCATGTCCAAGGTATTATAGCTGATGTATTGGTTTCCCATACTCTGCATCTACATCGTATTTCTTTAACTTTTCCAATTATATTTTTTCTGATATGCTCTATCATTAGTTTCTTAACTATAAAAGAAAACCCATTCAAAGTTTTTATTCTGCTGGGAATAATATAGTGCATAAATGTGTTCTGTACATTAATCTATTCGTCGTGCGATTACATTATTGCAACTTACCTTCAGATCTAGGTTCCTTAATGCACAGTTTGCTTTTATACGGACATAATAGCGAGGAAACCGCCTTAACTAAGCAAAAGCTGCAGGTTTTCTAAGCGTAGGGAGTTTAGAATGATTAACCAAGGCCACGTTTTTGCAGCGTAAAGCAAATAGAAAGTATTGACCAAGAATTTTAAGCATCGGCAGGTTATTTTGTATTGTAATCCAAAATATAAGAGTTGCGTAATTTTCACTTTGTTGGTGGTTTATTTTTTAAATTTTAAAAGATTTATTTAATCAAATTTAGCAAACGTTTCATTCTCCTTTGAAAAGATTTATATAATTGCATTTTTAAACGAAATACAGCAAAACAATAAATGGCAAACACTAGAACGAACACACACACACACACACACACACACACACACACACACACACACACACACACACACACACACACGCGCGCGCACACACACACACACACACACACACACAAGGGAGCCGTGTTCTCCTGACGATTTTACTACTCCTTTCTGAAAGATTGTTTTTACAGACTTTACGCCTACATTTGCCATTAAACACGCTCGACAGGAGTTGTCATTGTTAGATTTTATTGTCATAAGCCCACAGTTTTATTTATTTTTTACATTTGTTGAGAAGTAGTTTATATAAAAACATTAATTTTAAATACATTATTTGAGTAGGCCTGCAGCATTACTCCCTATTAGTGTGTGTGCAATTCTTCTAAATTACCGCCCGACTCTGGTTCACCTTGTGATTGAATGGCGCCTTAGATAGGAATATATAGCAGTGTGTGGGAATACCAGTGCCAGCGTGTGGGTTTGTAATAAACCTATAGATGCCCAAAAGTCGGATAATTACTGTTTTTCTATACCTTGACATACATATTTCTTTACTGCCTTAATTAAACGTAATTTCTTATAAAGTGCTCCGTACAATCGATTTTCAGAAGTTTCCGGATTTCTTAGCCTAAACTAGAATTTTTACAGCATAAAATAATGTATCACATAACATAATAAATGTTTGTACAAAATTATCTAGAATAATATAAGACGTAAAATTATATAAGGGAAGTACAGTCAAATAAACAATTAAGTCCAAAACCAGTATAACAAGTAATGTAATAGAATTAGAACCACAATATAAACAAGATTTTACAAAGTTATATTTAATTACAAAGTTATGTAGACCTAATCGATATTGGTAAATAAATTATACATGGTAATGCAGAAACAAGGAAAAAATGATGAAAGGTTGTGATGGCGCGCTAAAACTTTAAATATTTAAAACTAATTTCGCTCTTCGCTTGAACAAGTGTTACGTTTTTTCATAACCAAGTTTAGCCCAACCGGATACTTTAAGTAATATTCTAATGTAGCATGGTGCTATGTTTTATAAAAACCGAAAAACTGAAGATGAGTCATTTTTGTCTGTTTTCAATATTTCAATGTTTTCTGTCATCAAATTTTATAATTTTTTCCTTGTTGCTAAAGGCGTTGGCGACGAATAACTTAATTCTTTATTGTATATAAGTTCGTTTCTGGACCGGTTAAATAGCTTGGAAAATTAACCGCCATTATAATAACAAATGTTATTAGAATAGAAAGTAACTCTAGCGCGATTATTCATGGGTGACAATGAAATATATTTGACATATAATTTTGCAGAGCATGTTTTGAATATTCCATTTTGTAAGGACCTTGCTATTTCGTTTTGTAAAATAATTATTTCATTTTGTTTCAGGTATGCTTCAATTTTGACATTTTGTCGTACATTGGTAAGTAAGTCATTTACAACCAGAATAGTAGACGTTTATTTTACAACCAGAATACAAGACGTTTGATTCTCTTTTCTCTTGCAGGAAATAATTCCGATGGGGATATTAGTCTACCTACTGACTATATTTACATAGTACAGTTTTATACTTCTTTGGTTAAAAAAAAAAAAAAAAAAAAAAAAAAACGAAACATATTCACTTCCCCGTTTCTAGTTATGAAACAGTACTTGTATTGTACAGGCAGATGATTGTGCTCAATCTTATTTCATAACTATTAGGCCTAATTGTGAAATTGATGTTACTACCGGTTTAACTGTCAGGGTCTGTAACTATAGTAAAATAAAAATTTGTCTTTGTTGATATAAGTAGGAATTGAATTCAACTAAATTTTGTTTTATATTACTCGTACTTGTTTGTACTTCATTCCACAATCATTTCGAAATGAAGTTTCCACCATTCTATGAAGTTTGCACCTAATTATAGACTACCGTTTTCCAGATAAGTGTATTTAATTCGTGTTCAAATCAGGTACAATTTCTTTCAAAACTCCGTATGTAATTCGTGTTAGGGAAATGTAGATGTAACATAGTTTTTCTCCGCCAGACAAGCACTTACTACTCATGGTATTTGTTTAGTCCATGTAGCATTTATTATAGATATTCTGTGCTGATAATTTATACTGTACAATTCTGTTGGAACTATTTTGACGTAGCGCCAGGCATGTTCACAGTGTTGGGACAACACGCCGAGAGGAAGTGTGCAACGAGTGACGCCTTTCTGTGAAACTGCCGGGCTACGGGTGCATTCGCATATCACAGCGACAACCTGCAACGGCGAGAGTATAGGCGTAAATGAACTCTCGCCAAACAGTAACTGAGCAATAGGTTACTAAATTTGCTAAAATATTTGAGGATATGATGAAGTTATACATCATAGAAGAAAAGCAATTCCTTCAAAGAAGCACATAAAAGTGGTCAGTGGATTATATTCTACCGTCAACTCGCCTAAATAGTTTGTTAGATAGTCGTCATCGTCAGAATGCTATTTGGTATAATTTCTTTGTAATACCTTATGAGCATTGCTTTAAGTGTGTATAAATGTATGCTTTGTGTGTGGAGGATGTGGACTTCCTCCTCCAGGCAAGACAGTCACTCTCCATTCACTGAAGCAGGTTAGATCCTAATGAAGGTCTAGATGAGCGTGTTTTCTGTTAGGTGTTTTAATGCCTTAAAACAAAAATGTATTTATTTGTATTTATGTTTCTATTAATCATGCCCATTCCATTCTGAGGTTAAGGTCTTCATTCGAATAGGTTCTTCTTTACGAGATATCCACTCATTTTCCTAGAGGGATTAATCCCCTCCCCTCACCAAATATATAGTGGTAATATTTCTGAGGTTTTTTTTAACTCGGTATGGTTCATGTTTTTTTTGTAATTATAAGGTACTCGTTGATGACCTTGTCATTGATACGCTAATGAGAAAATAAATGTTGATTATGAGTTTGTATATTAGTTAAGATTTAATTACTCATACTGTTTCCCGTCATTTCAGTGTCTCCGCTTCACCAACTACTCTAGTTTCACTTCATGCATTTAACCAACACGTCTTCTGCTTAGGGGTATTGTAAGTTCACGTGATGAACACGTCATTTCCGTATGAATTAATTTAGCGCGCTTCGGAGGGAGGATTAATTGAAATGTAGGATTGGCCGACGCAACGTAGGAAGTTTTGCAATCGCGGCCCAGTCACGCCAGTACGTTTAGAGCCCTTAGCTTTCTAACACGCGCACACTTTTGTTTTACCATAAATCACGAAGCTGTGGCCGGACCTCACGAACACGAACACAGTGCGTACGCTAATTGCTCGGAAGAGCGAGGTTAAATGTTTCTACCGGGACTATATTAAAGTCCCCCTATTTGCGGTGAATAATTTCACATCTGCTAGAACAGACAAAAACGAGTTTTATAATTTTAAAAAATGTTGTTTATTGGTATTGATATTAGATAAGTTTTAAAAATGTAATTAAAACTAAATAAAACTATATTTCGATATTTTTCAAGTACATTTTCACCACTACACTAATATACTAGATTTCTACTTTTTCCTGGGTAAAGACGAATCTGGACGTGTTTTGACACCATTATCTAATAAAGTCAGGAAATGACAGACTTATTGGTAAAGGTTCATGTGTTTATTCCTTCCATCTGTTTTCTACTTCATTATGCTTCCCATATTTACGGTCTCGTATTTCGTCTGTACGCATCACGACCATTTTCACCAAGAATTATAGTAACGAAATAATTTGTGTGCGCGCGCGTGTGTGTGTGTGTGTAAAATTGTGCTGTGTTGGGTTAAACGTTGACTTACAGAACAGTGGGAATATACTTAGGCGAAAACGTTAATGTTTTATGATTAAAAATCTCTTTAACCGAACCATTTTAAGAACTTTTAGAACCCTCCAACGAGGCACAAAACCCTAATGCATGAAATCGCTGTGGGCGTCCGCAAAGCCCACATATCGCAAGGAATGTGGAACCAATCGAAGAACAATGTTCTCCGTTTAAACTTTTAGATGTAAACACTGATATTTGCAATGTTCAAGGTTACAATTGCGTTTAGGTTTATAAATCTTCTATAAAGAAAATTACTGTTTTGCTTCTAAAAATTGTTTAATTGCGATACGTCCGTTTTTATTATAAAGAAAAAAGTAAGAAACTAAAGGATAATTACATGATAATGGTGGTTTCTAAGCGAATATTTTCTCTTTAAAAGTTTTTGCTTTAAAAATCAAGAGGTCTTGTACACCAGCATTATTAATTGTGTCTTTTCCAATTTTTTTTCTTGCATATTTGACATAATTTAATTAACGTTTCGTCTTATGAGGTCGCTAAAAGAGCAACACGCCTTGTAATATGTTTTACTTTTAATTGTCCTCTCGTGTTTAACTCTATAGACTACACAGTATTTTACTGTTTGTAAAGTCTATTTATGGCTTATGATGATAGTCATTACTACGAGTTTGTCTTTATAAATTTAATTAATTTTTCCCTTGGTTTTATTATTAATTAACTTTACTTACATGCCAAGCTCACAAGTTAAGTAGGAAAATATACTTTTAAAAAAACATTTTAGGGAACCAAGAAAAATATAGATACAAACAGTTAGTTTAATTAAAGGTTTTTTCTTCGTGTATAGTGCGGCCACGTAATCGTCCACTTACTCCCGCTTTTTCCGGTAATACCACTTCTGAAAACATGGTACATATTCAGAATGTACTACTGTATATACATCAACAGCTTCTGCATCGGATATGTCTAGACATACTGCAAGAATGTTTGTTATTCCATGCCTAACCTAATTCCAAGCCAGTGTTTTGACAGTCCTTATCATGTTTATAGTAAGACTTTCTTACTGACCCTCTACCTCGCGTCTTGGCTACTGCGATATCTCAAGGACAAGTGCACGTTTACTTGGTCCGCACTATACATTTAGGTATTGCCTAAAAAAAAAAAAAATATTACGAACGCCCTAGCGGAACACTGTTTATTCCGAACTGCAAACACATTTGAATTAACCGAGGAGGCCTACTCTAAAATATGAGCCATGTGTACGGCACCGGAATATTAAGCTACTGCTATTTAAATATTGATGCTATACTATGAATTTATCAAACAAAGACGTCATACATCTTATTGCACCGGAATATTAAGCTACTGCTATTTAAATATTGACGCTATACTCTGAATTTATCAAACAAAGACGTCGTACATCATATTGCACCGGAATATTAAGCTACTGCTATTTAAATATTGACGCTATACTCTGAATTTATCAAACAAAGACGTCGTACATCTTATTGCACCGGAATATTAAGCTACTGCTATTTAAATATTGACGCTATACTCTGAATTTATCAAACAAAGACGTCATACATTTTATTGCACCGGAATATTAAGCTACTGCTATTTAAATATTGACGCTATACTCTGAATTTATCAAACAAAGACGTCGTACATCTTATTGCACCGGAATATTAAGCTACTGCATTCTAAATTTCGCTATAACATTATGAGCATTTTTAAATATCAGATATATTATATCGTTTATAGTTTTAGAATATTGACAATTACGCAGGATTTTAACAATATAAAAAACCTGGGTAGGCCCTGGCCCACCCGCTGTAGCTGCCGCTGAAGTCCTTCATATATTACTTACGATGTCAGTAGCTTTTGCCTCCTACTTAATTTTAAAGTTATTTTTTTTCTAATTATATTAAAAACTTTTGCGCCTCTCAAAAGGAAACGCGTTGCAAATTCATTATTAACGTCCTTCGTTCAATAACTGTTGCCAACTTGGAGCAATTAATAAAGTTCAACACAACAAGACGGCTGTATTAAAGCCTAATGCAGTGATATTTTTGCGATCTGGAGCGGCGATTACATTGAGTGGGGCCCGGACTTCTGTTTTAAATGTGATAAAATTAAAGCACGCTTCTTGAGAAAACGTAAAAACTGACGATGCTTTTACTACCGCGTTAATGACGGAAGTTTTTCCTCCCCTAAATCACTTTCTGTAATAAAAGTAGCTCCAACTCAATATTTTTTCCTTTCCAACCCTATCACGCCTGATTTTTACCCTATTATGTCCGATTTTGTATATTTTTTAATGTAAAACAAGAATATATTTCCTTCTAATTTTTCGGTTTCTTTAAAAAATACAAATTTCAATTGACTTATTTTAAAACATGTTTTAACCGTCATCCTGTATTGTCTGTGTGCTCCTCGTGTAAATAAAGTTAAAACTAATATTATAATAGGTAGAAAACAGTAATTTATAGGAACTATCAACTTTCAAAATGGCGTCTGCTATAGAAAGGATATCACGAGTATTTAATTATAAAATGCCAATCTTGGCGAAAATTAGAAAAGAGTACATCTATTTGGCTGCATTATGAATTCAAATTGTTACTAACCAGTGGCATTTAAGCCTTTTCAGAATTGTTTCCCTTATTTTTAGTGTTTTAAGTTAATTTGTAACTGATAAGTCTTAATCCTTAGTAATTTTATGGAACTTTAGGATAGCATTGTAATATGGTTTCCGCCTAGCAGCAATATCTGTGATCAAGTCATTGAGCAATACCGTTTCCTTAAAGGAGTCATTAAAAGTATTCCGTCAGGATAGCTTTGTAGTTATCTCTACAGTACGGCCTAAAGCTAGAGTAGGTATATCGGCTAGACACCGTTATGAATACACCCCTACAAGCCATTTGTGACTTGATATGGGCAATAGTGTCTACTAGTAAATTCAGAAATGATTCTTAGCCATTCTCTTTCATATCTCTACAGGTGATAAGCCCCCTGATTCAGTGGAAGACCGAAGGGAGGCCTGGGTCCCTCCTTGACCATCCCTAAAAGGAAAAAATTACATGCGTCATCCTTCATTGTAAAAGGTATAGTGCGCATGTGCCGTATATAAGTTTAACTACTAAGATTGACTAAAGCAAGTGTTAATGATAGATTTTTTGGCTTTTTTGAGCCTGAAGAATTAGCAGCATTAGTCAATCAGCGAATTAAAATGTTGATAATATTTAAATGCATCAATAATAAAATATTTAGGATATAGGATATCCTTTTTCACAGTTGATGTTTTTATACCCTAAAGTAAAACTTTAGGTAACTTGAATGATTTGGGTTAACCTAGTTGATGTCCCCCGGCTTAATGAAATTCGGGTGCGCCGCTGCCCTGATTTGCCCATTTCACAACACTAGACATTATACACTCTCGCATTATACATTAGCAATAGATGTACGTCCTCAAACATGTTAATATCTTCTAAACATAACAAACCGATTGTTATCCAGGATTTAGAAAGAACTGTGTTATTGCCAAAAACATTCTCAGAGATTGAACAAAACCAATTTGCTAAAAACCGACAGTCTCTCGTAAGTTAATCATCTTTATGGTAATAAATGTTCGATCTCGTTTAAACAGAATTTTTATTTTGTGTATTTATTTTACCTCTTGGTAAATTTAATTACTTAATACAATTTTAAGCAATGGATAGACTGTATTCAATTGAACTGAAATGGTAACTTCAAGTAAGACATTTATTTTAATAATTTAAGTCATTAAAAATTCATAGTTTTTTTGCGATGTTTATATAGTTTTTACCGTAAAACGATCAATTCCAAGTAAAGTGTGTGGTTCTTGAATAATTTTGTATCTGGATCTCCTAAGTTAACAGCTTCAAGGAAAAAATACTTTATTTAAATAACAAAGAAATAGGTAGGTTGCCTCGCGCCTTAGATGTAAGTAAATAGTGTTTTTAATATTTATTTATTGTGTTTGATAATCATTAACATAGGATTTGCAGTGTTTCCTTGTACAGAGCTGTGTTTTCCTCTATAATGGGTTCCGTGAATCATTCAGCGCGTGTCCTCTGATCGTTATTTTGTTAAAGCAACAGTGCTGCAGCAGTTCCTAGAACCATGACGACGGTTGAGGCGTTGCTTTTAATTAAGTCGCCATAGTTTGTAGGTTATTGTAAATTCATTGGATACGGTTTCAGAAACACTGTGTCGTCGACCTCGCAGCTTGCATACCAATGTTATTGTGATCGTTCTACAGAAACCAATCAAATATCCATAGATTTTCCCAAACGTTGTCAAAACTAAGAAAACTTTCCCTTTCCAGCGTACAAAAGGTGTGACAATTAACGCTTTATGGTTGATGGAGTGGAGCGCGCGCGCATAGTCCCCCCCTCCCCACCATCCGAAGGGAGAGCGCTCAGTTGTATCGCTTCAGTCGAGGTACAAGCTTCGAGTCATACGTGTGCTCCCATCACCAACATGAGTTTTCTTAAAGACCGTTTAATATTTTTTGTAATCAGTGATCGGTTCTGAACATCCGTGTTTGAAATGTATTCAGTGATCACTTGACAGTCGATGTATATAAAGTAGAAGCATAATCAAAGGATTATGTTTTCTGCTGACAAATAGTTTTATAGCTTTTAACTTATACCAAAGAATACTTTATAGCCGGTCGTGTCTTCCCGTATTTTAGTGTAGATAACCCCTGGGGATTTTACATTGTGCCTTTATTTGACTGTGTCTTAATGTAATAAGGACCAAAGGAGTAACGGGTTATGATAGTGTTAGTGTTTTTGTGATTTTGTTTTGTGATATCCTTTTTCAACCAAAGAATTACATATATTAGATCTGTGATTTAGTGAATCTTCCAGTATCCTGCTATAAGTGCCCTTTAGTGGTGAGGGAATTAAGTGTTTGACGTTAAATATGGTAGTGTTAGAGAATCCTACAGGCTCTTTGGCATCGGCCGTCGGGTTGTTGGATCCTCCTGCTTCCACTCCAATGATAGTTGATTCCACGCCGGTACCTACTTATCCTAGGTCCACAATGAAAATCTTACCGAAAAGGTTTATCAACTTGCATCAGTGGTTGGGGCCAATCTGCGCCAAGCAGCTCAAGGAAGTTGTGGTGAGTTTTCAGAATTAGTTCTGATCTGTGCGATTTCTATAAAATATTGTGTAAAGTATATAATTTGAATATTTATTTGTAACTTTTAAATGTTACAGCACGAAAAACAGGTGCAATAAATACACACGTTTTTCAAGAAATAGTTTTAAAAAATGTATTCAAATTAATATATACATGTACACAGGAAAGGAATTGGAAGTGTATTTTATCTACTTTATTTGCCCCATTGTATCCTACAGTTATTTGCCAAATCACTCATTATATACGTTAGCGTACCATATGGTTTATTGCCTCTCTGTTCCTACTGCGTATATTTTCTATAACATTTTCTCTTTGCCTCGACAAAATACTATTTTAATAGATATCCCATTTTGTTGTATCAGTTTTTTTTTGTTTCCTGTATTATTTCTCAGCATAAATCCTAATCGTAGCCTCCTAATCCTGAGGCAATTAGACATGCATCTGCAACAAAACTATTCCGCTTACACTGTTTTTATTTTGCTGTGAAATTTAAACGTTTCACCCGTACGTTTTTATGTGCATTTAAAAATTTCCCCAAGTTGAAAGTTATTTTTCCAGTGGATAATGTAAGAATAGTTTGTTAAAACGTTACAAAATGTTTACAAAATTATAGATAACATTGTTATTTTTATCCGTATTTAGGGGATATTTTAGTGTGTTAACGAAAAGTATTATATAAAAATTGTTAGAGTGAGGACGTTATAATCTTATCGCATGTATATTACAAAACTAATAAATTAATCGTTTACCATACACTTCCAGAACAAATATATTCTAATTTTCTTTTTTTTCCTTGCTACAAGTTTGTAACCTTTAGATTAAAATAGGCTTGAAAAGTAATTAATTACAGTAGGACCCGTTGACACAGATCTCCGGATAATCCGAAATGAATTTGAAGTACACAAAAAAACATCAAGAAATAACGGAAACCAAGTACATTGCATACAAAAAAAGTATAACGCAACAACAAAACGTCGAAGACCTACGGATTAACAATGCTGAAAAGTCACAAAAACTGCTCACAAAATTTAAACAGCCGAAATTGACAGATTTGTTTGCCAAGGAATTCCTTGCAGTGGAGTTTCCCTGTATATACAATATGTACGTACATATACTGTACATACTAATAATACTCTTTGTTTTATAAATATAAAGGAGTTTTTTGTAAGTACAATATCTTCTTTCAATTTTCCTTTTAGTCTCCGGCTAATCCGGATTTACGATATTCGGATGGGCCTTGGTCACAGTTAGACGGACAGAATTAGGTCTATTGTTGCTTACAAATGTATTTTCCCGATTGCACGTTGTTTATTGGTCTTTTCAGTTTAAGGTTGAAGTTACCCTTTAACCTATTTTATTTCCTTTATTTTAAACGTATGCTACTCAAATTATTGTTATTTGTAATATTAATAGAGCCGTAGAAACGTTTTTAAATCTCCGTTTTTTTGACATTTGGAAAAACATTTTTTTTATACTGCTTTTATATTGTCAAGAATTATTTACAAAGTTTGTTAACGTTGGAACATCTAATTTCAATATGTACAGAATTATCACAAGATGTAACAAAATATTATTTAATATTATGTTTGATGTTAACATTTAGTTTTGTAGAACCTTTTATCTATGTGGTGTTTTAAAATTTTTATTGACTCATAAATGTTTGACATACGGGAATTTTTTTTGAAGTTCATATTTATACATTTATTTCTATACATTGTGACAAATATAAAATATTCAAGGCAATTTTTAATAGCCCAATATTACTGAAATGGAACTAAAATTTAAATTTACTCTGATATTGTAGTAGATCAAAGAAGTCAAGGATTTCTTTTAAATGGCTGCAAAAAGAGCCTTTTATTTCGTGGATCGAAGTGCTATAGGTGAATGAGCTAAATTTTTTAGGCCGCTTTCTTTGTAGTTTTGTCATGAACGCTCTTCTTAGTTATATCAAAGGTTTAAAAGGACTGATTCGTTAACTCAGTTAAGGTCGGTGCAATCGCGTTATGAACTTCAGTGTAAATGGAGTTATTTTAATGTAGTAACATCTTCCTACGCATGTGTCTTGTTTAAACTCCTTAAAAAAACCGTCAAGGCAAATGTGTCACAGCATGTTACCCGATGCCACAAAGCCATCTACAGTTACAATCCAAGGTCATTGCATGGCTAGCCTACGGCTACTTAATCATGCATGCATTGTGCATTATAATTCAGGCTGCATTATTGCGTCCTGTCCAGTCATTTTTTCCAACGAAAACCCTATTACGTACCTTCCTGCATAATAATTTTGTAAATTGTTTAAGTCAAATTGCTTTAAAAAATTGTTTAGATTTTTTTAACCAATATGTAAATAAAATTAATTTTAAAACCAAATGAAGTAGTTTTGAATATATGACGTAGTATTTGCTTTTAGTTGATATACGTCATTGTAAGTGTTTCAAATTTCCTACTAAGAATTGATAAGTTTTTATTTACCAATTTGTGATTTTTATTAATAGATATTTGTTGCAATTGACAACAGCAAATATTTGTGTAACGAAATTTACCTCATGTAGATCCAAGGTGTGCCAGAGGATAGGCACAGTACAGTCCCGATATTTCGAGCTTCCTAAATTCGAGCCTATTTTATCTATTTGAAAGAAAAAGATGAATCGGGCTTCCTGTAAATGTTTGTGTCAGTAAGGTATGAAAAAGAAATGAGTCTGGTTTCAAAGAAATATCCATATAAAGTTTTATAAACTTTATTTTTGCATTCTTAAAAATAGTACTGTATTAAGTTTATTAAAACCCCTTTTTTCTAACGCACAATAGCGTACTTCCGTGTAATCTGAGTGGGTCTCGGTCCTGTCTACCTCGAATTATCGATACTGCTGTATTCCACTGCTATAGCTAGCTGTTTCTTTCGCCCTCCCACAAGAAATGATTTCATCCATTGTTTATTGTTTTAAAGCTTTGAACCCGATGATTACACTCATTCATAATGATCTTATTCAATATATTTGTAAAGCTTCTTTGATTTTCTTGTTCAACAACTTCAGTTTGGATCTGTCCATACTGTCTTTTTTTTATATAAAAAAAGTTTTCAAAGGATAAATGAAAGAGCTTTTCATGTCGGTTTTTCAGTTAAAACTCAAGAAATCAACCGTGACCGGGTTTTTATATAAAAATTGTTATTGTTTAATTCTGTATATCTATTCGTCCAATATATGAACAAGATTTGACAACACATTCTAGTTTGAGTAGCGTGGTTCTTTAACCAAATGTGACAGTATCAGAATATGTGCTAATGTAACGCATTTTAATAATTATCGAAATAGAAATTAGTTTAGTTTTAATAGGATAATTTTTAATAGAGGCCCATTAGGTTCTAAGAGTAAAAAAACCAATCTTTCGATTGTTATCGGGTCATTAAATTATTTATACTAAAATCAAATTTAATTTTAAAGTCGTTTCTCTGCAGTCATGTTTTACGGGCCTGCTTGGATTAGATAAAGCATGTTTGTTTTATAAATTCATTTATTAATATATGTACTTTAAGACATTTTTTAGGTTTTAACTTTTTGTTTGATAGTTTTCCTGTACATTTAATTCGAACAAGTTCAATCTATTTGTAAATTTTTACTCCTGTTTAATAATGACGCGTTTTTAAGTTCTCATTAGCAGATAATTACTTTCATGTCTGAACTTACAGCGCTGTGCAAGATAGATTGTATGTACTAGTTATGCCATATTGTTGAAGACGTGTATCCTTTTACATTGACCCAGTTACCTGACCACAACCACAATTGATGTAACACAAGAATCGTAGTAGTAATGGGAACTTGGAATAGAGTGTAAATAATGATAAATGACTTGAAATTGATAGCTTGCAGCGCCTTTGATAATTTGATTTTTAGTGTGTCTTTCAGATGTGTAGTGTTTGAGCAAGATGTACAACAAAAAGTGAAAAATCTATCATAAAGCATCGTGCAGTATTTTTAACATCTACAGCAGTGGAAAGTTTCAGCTGCCTTTAAGTGAGTCTGCACATTTAGTGAGCACGTAATCTTGGAACTTAATTTCCCTGAACTGAAGAAAATTGTTTCACAGATGTAAAGCAAAAAGTAAAAAAAAGCATCCTGCAATATTTTACCACCTACAGCAGTGGAAAGTTTCAGCTGCCTTTAAGTGAGTCTGCACATTTAGTGAGCTCGTAATCTTGGAACTTCATTTCCCTGAACTAAAGAAAATTCTTGCACAGGTGTACAGCAAAAAATCTATCGTAAAGCATCGTGCGTTTTTTAACATCTACAATAGTGGAAAGTTTCAGCTGCCTTGCGGAAGTCTGCACATTTAGCGCGCACGTAATCTTTGGACTTAATTTCCCTGAACTGAAGAAAATTGTTACACGCTTTCTTTTTTTAAAGTTTATTATACGGACGTATCTGTGAAATTTTGTATCAGACCATCGCCGGATTTTGTCATCTAATCGAAATCGGTGGTACGGTTTGATTTGAAACGCGGTGCAGCGTAACTCTGTTCAGTTTTTGTGGTGAAATTGTTGAAAAGAGAAATCTGATAGCTACGGTACGGATTAAATTACGACAAGGCCTATCTTATGTTATTCTATTGGTCAAATATGAATAAGTAAATAAAACTTTTCCACATACTCGCCCGTATAAGTTACGAACATGGACGAATTTATTATTTTAAAGACCTACCTACAATAAAGCGAATTGCCCTTCAATTAATTAATGACAGTAACATTCATTGAAGTGGAATATATTGATATAGCAGGCTACGTGAATATAGAAGAACAAATACATTTAATTACAAATATTTAATAATTTTTACAATCTTGTCTTCCCCTAAAAGCTATGGAATTGTAATTGAACAATTTAGGATATAAATGGTTTTATCCTAGTTTTATAGATAAATTATGCATAACAAAGGTAGGGAATTCTTATTACAGCCAGATGTATGGATAAATTATACATAACAAATCTAGGGAATTCTAATACATCCAGTTGTATAGATAAATTATGCATAACAAAGCTAGAGAATTCTTAATACAGCCAGATCTATGGAAAAATTATGCATAATAAATCTAAAGAATTCTTATACATCCAATGTATAGATAAATTATGCATAAGAAAGGTAGGGAATTCTTAATACAGCCAAGGTGTGTGGGTAAATTATGCATAACAAATCTAGGGAATTCTAATACATCCAGTTGTATAGATAAATTATGCATAACAAAGCTAGAGAATTCTTAATACAGCCAGATCTATGGAAAAATTATGCATAATAAATCTAAGTATAGATAAATTATGCATAACAAATCTAAAGAATTCTTATACATCCAATGTATAAATAAATTATGCATAAGAAAGGTAGGGAATTCTTACTACAGCCAAGTTGTGTGGATAAATTATGCATAACGAAGCTAGGGAATTCTTAGTACCACCAGATGTATGGATAAATTATGCATAACAAAACTATACAATTCTTAATGCAGCAAGATCTATGGAAAAAATTATGCATTACAAAGCTATACAATTCCTAATACAGCCAGATCTAAGGAAATATTATGCATAAAAACGTAGGGTATTCTGTATACATCCAGCTGTATGGAAAAATTATGTAGTCTATGTCAAAGCTAGGCAATTTTTCTACATCCAGACGTATGGAAGACTTTATGTATAATAAAGCTATACAATTCTTTTTACAGCCAGATGTATAGAGAAATAATGTATAACAGAGCTATACATTTTTTTTTACAGCCAGATGTATGGAAAATTACACATTATAAAGCATACATCCAAAAGTCAAGTATGGTAATATTATGCATAGCAAAGAAAAGAAAGGGTTTGAAAATCTAAAACGCCATTCATACTGAACGAAGTTGTTAAAGAGCTATACAGTTCTAGTATGCAGCTTTGTTTTTTTTCTCACAAACACACACCCAAACACACACGCAACGTGTAATAATCGCAAGCAAAACCTATTGTCGATAATTATAACTCATTAGTATCATCAAGCCTTTAGAGGGAAACTTTCTGCTTTTATAGAAGTCCTACGCTGTAACAAAAGCACAGTGTCATCAAGTAGAGCGATATTCAGATCAATCAATACAACATTAAAAGGACGGTTTTAGACACAGCTCGGACGCATTAAGATGTACACACGGACGGAATCTCATACATTAAAATGCTATAGCTAGAATTACTCTTTACCACTCCTTAATGATATTTAAGTAGTAACTATCTTACTGATATCAGTAAGTAGTGATATTTTCAAGTGATACTAAAGAAAATGTAATTTATAAGAAAAATTTTAAAATAGGCAACACAAAAACTGCAAGGTGTGTGTGTGTATATATATATATTAAAAGATACGTATATTGATATCATTTCTATATTTTAATGTTTTGGAATAAAACTTGTATACATTTACCTGTGAAATATTACATAAGTAATATATATATATATATATATATATATATATATATATATATATATATATACATATGTCACCGCGATATGTTTACTGAAACAAAATTCCTAATTTTGTAATCACTTTTCTAATTGCATTCGCCAAACGTGCTTTCTATACGACGGTGTTGAAACACGTACAATGAAGGCAGCTTGTAGGGGCTTAATTCTGAATTAATTTTCCCTCTTTATTGACCTCGAAGTTGTTGTAAAGGTGAAATAATGTCGAATTAATTTATTGAGTATTAGGGAAAACACCTGGCCCCCCCCCCCGGATCAGTTTTTGGAAGCTATTGGTGCCATCTGCCGGGCCTAGTAAGGAACAGATTATTAGGCTGCGTATATCTGTGTTTAATTTAGATTTGTTATACCCTCTGGTAAGGAATTTATCCCTCTCTCTCTGTGCAAGTAATTTAATTTGGTTTAGGGATATAAACCTGGTTTATTGAAAAACATTATTAACCATGTTATGAATTCACTCTAAATATAGCCTGCTTCAGGTTTTGCATTAATGCTGTTCTGTAAAATTTATACTGCTATTTGCTTGAAACGCCCTTGGATGTTAGAGAAAAATTGTAAATAAATTGCACGACTAGTTTGATAAATGCGACATCTTGCTTTTGCAAATCGCAGTGGCAGCGAATGTCGCTCAGTCAGATGGAAGTTTAACGACAGTGAGAGTTACCAACGAAACTCGGATATATTGAATAGATTATTTACGTGCTCTATGAGTTTCAAAATAACTACTTTCAAACAGGGTTGAAAATAATTACTATTCGCGTGGGCGTAATTACATAATCAAGTAAAGGCCTACTGGCGCATTTACCTGTATAATTCTCGTCACTGCGATTACCAATAACTACTGGTTCTCTATTGTATAATGTTGCTTATGATCAAAGTTGAAATTAAAAATCTGTTCATCTTCTTTAGTATCAGAGACGTTTTAAATAGTTGCACTGCAATGAACGCAAGTAATGCAATCATTTATAGGGAAATGCAATGTTAGTAGCCATTGTTACCAGTCGTCATTTCAAGGTCATAGACGGTCGATTCTTAAGCGGTTGGGTGCAGCAGATTTTCTAGTGACATATCGCTGATGCTATCATCAGGTTAACTTTCACATTCCCCAACGCGGATCATGGTGCTGTGGCAGTTCAAGAAACATGTACAACCGTAGTATGAATGATTAACACTTGTAGAATTGAAGAGTTGCAGTACTGATTACATGTACATTTTCTTTTGTAGGGGATGATTGTGGGTACATATTAAAGGTTGGCTAACGATTTCGGTCACGGGTTCCCAAACGGAAGGCGTAAAGACAAGTCAAGAGGGACGCGAGACCAGTTGAAATATATTTAATATTATAGGAACAAACTTGATGCTGTTAATGACTTGAATTGTGCCCTTACTAAATAATACACTTGAAATAGAAATCCTAGTTTAAAAAAATATGCAAGCTCAAGCATCTCTAACAGATTTTTCTATTGTCAGTAAACATTTACCTTGCAAATTAAAACTTGAAATGTTATATCATGTTTCTTGAGAAAGTATGTATACACATATTGTTTTCAATATATATAATAATTGGTTCTTTTGAAAATTACACTTTTGCTATTACTTGCGACCAGACATTTGTTAACTAAAAGTTGTTAATTGTTAACTTACACTTGGAGGAAACGTTTTCGTCTTTCGACTTCTTCAACCTCGTATTTTTGCCGCTAGGAATGCTGCTGTTGTGCTTCCTCGGTACCATTTTTTTTTAAAAGTTAGAAGTGATGTGATCGAAAAGTATGTGTGTTCTTTTGCATATGCCCATATCATTAAGGGGAGGGATGGCGTATGAGGATTTAATTTCAAGAAGGCGGCGCGTGGAACCAAGAAGATGTCTAGGTAGTAGGGAAAAGTCTCTACTTACTACACACATCAAATAACAATAGTAAGTATTTAAGGTTTAAAGGACCCAGGACTCAAATGAAAGTGTAGGAATTTAAATGCTGTGTTAACTACTATCCAGCATTGTTGCGCAATGATTGTACTCTATTTGGATTTTCTGAAATTTAACAGATAGTGTTTGTTAATTGTTAAGAAAAACTCTTAGATTAACTCAATTCGCCTTCGCACCTCCCAGTATTGTGTCATTCATTGTACTCCTGACACCTTTGTAGACTGTTGCACACCTTCAGGGGGTCACCACTCTCAGCCAGGTTTGCTGCAGAGTGCATATCTCAGATCTTTCGACATGTAGTTGATGCAGGTGTACCCAAATTCAATCATAACCTGAATATAGTGTTCGTAGTGTTAGAACAGCGCGTTTCGTGGAAGATACGGAGCTTATGGTTTATTATGCGTTGAACTAGGTAAAATATACGAGGTTTGATTATTTTTTGGGTGATGCAGCTATCTGATCAAAGCGTGGATTTTCTCATTGGGGTGGTATTGCTATTGCATTAGGCATAGCTATAGCCTCTACGCCTGATACTAAGTCCCCCCCCCCATAAAATATAACATCCCTATCAAAGGCGAGAGGAAACTTAATTTGCATTTAATTTTAGGGCATTTAAGGAGTACAAAGGTATATATTGAATTACCTATCCTGTCAAATGTTGATTGTTATTAGTGGTAATTGCATTTCCGGTAATTTGTTTACAAACAAGTTGAGCCTGTCTACGAAATGGTTTTACTACAGCTAGATAATTTATTTTGAGCAAGTGTGTGTAAGTAATATTATTTACCTTCTTGGCACATTTCGTTTAGAAATTAGAAGATTTTCTTGCTTTCAAGTAGAACGAGAAGGATTTGCAACTATTACGTGTGTAACCTTCAGAGTAATGTTACCGTTACAAATGGGCAAAAGCTTTCCGGCGCATTCAGTTCACAAATTGTTTACAGTTTGTGCCAGATAATTTTTAATCTTCTTACTAATTTGCTCGTTAATCCTTCTACTGTTTGCAATGGAAAATTGATACTGTATTAGTTTGCGCGTTATTTGTAACAAGATCGGAGTTTTGAGTTGATTAATGGGTCTAAAGTGAAAATGTTTATCTGGTTCTGGTAGAGGACAGCGTACTAGCGGTAAACCGGTGTCACATATCCGTCAGTAAATAGTCATTAATTAGGAACATCAGGTCAGAGTTGACATTCCCGGTTATCTGTGTGTTATTTGTGGGTTTAATATTGTCTGGAGGGTTTCAGTTTGTGCCACGTTCAATAGGTTAATATTTTTTTAGGTGACGTTTACACAAAGCGAGCATATTTTGTGGAAAATTTAATTTAATTAACACAAAGCGTTATTAATTTGGTTCTGTTCATTACAATTTGTTTATAGTTAATCGCATTATGTAATAATTATAAAGCGTTCATTAAACTCAGGCGCAGAGTAGGTTTGTACATTCTTTTTTAGTTTCAATATATATACACAAGTTTATTGGTTGATTGTGCAGTTGAGAATGTTAGAAAATATTCTATAGTGTTCTAGGATTGGGGTACACCGAGTACACTCCAATAAAGAGTACGTCTGTCTGTTACGTAATGTCACCCTTCACCTTAAGGTTTTATGTCTGGACATTAATCCTCCTTTACAGTATTCACGGTACTTCCAATATCTCGAAGATGACAGTCATACTAGCATCACTTTAACCATGAACCTTTTCGTCAGGGAAGGAAACTTACAAAATGCAGGTTGTTTTGCTATTTTGGTGGCAGAGACATTGCATTGCTCTCAGTGTGATGCTAGACCCCTCTTAGCAATACCGATTCTTCTTAATTTAACAGTTTCCTTAGAGTTGCTTGAAATATATTTCATGTAGGGATTTTTAATGTTGCTTGAAAGTAAGTTGGCATTACTGATTGTCAGTATTTTTGTACCGCCATGTATTTGGCACTTTAGTTTCTTTTCAAAGTTTGCAGTAGTTTTGCTGGATTTTACGTTAGCATTTAGATAGGACTTAATTTTATATGCTTTTTAAAGTAAATGTCGACTATTTGTATCGAGCGGCTATTATTTGTTCCCGGAACTATGTGTAAGGGCAATACCGAGTCCAAATGCTTGGTAAATGTATAAAGTAAATCACTATATTTATCCACTGATTTTTTCTAACCCTGATCAAAACACTACTGGAAGAAATAAAACAACTACCATGGCAAAACTGGCAACAGTCCAGTTGTGATGCTACGTCCGTCTACACTCCTTAAATTATAGATTCAATAATCCCACATTGTAGCGGAGATGAAACAATCAACACTTAGCAAAACATTTACGGCTCTAAGCAAATGTTGATCTTCCGTGAAGAAGATTGCGCCGTTCCTTAGGACATTACAAGAATAAACAGCATTAAATTATACAATAAATCAGGTTTCCCCGTTTGGAAACAAACTCGTATTTGAAGTAGAGAAGCAGCGTGTCGAAAGTGGTCATTATGAGGCTTTTTTATGACGGAAATATGGACAGCGGGTTAAAACCAAAAGACCCGTTCAAGAAAAGTGTAAAAAAGGTACATTAATTTATCGTCACATTCTCAATTTGATTGGGGAGCTGAGGAATCTATGCGTTTGGCTTTTTCTTTATATCTCTCAGATCACTACATATACTTACCGATTTCATTGTTTTTTTTTTATGAACATTAAAGTAAGACCTCACAGGACTCGCTGTAATCTTTTAAGTAATTTGTAATCTGCAATAATAGACTTTAGAAAGTCTCCTTGGTGTTGATGAAGTTTTATTTCCCACATTCAAATTTCGTTTTGTTCAATACGCATTGACGTCAAAATGCCTATAGTGTTCATGGACCGTCTTGAAGCTCTCAGGACTTAGGAACTCCTGTTTTAGTATATCCATGGCTTTAAGATAATTATACATTTCTACCCACTACATTCACGTTTTGTTCAATACGCATTGACGTCAAAATGCCTATAGTGTTCATGGACCGTCTTGAAGCTCTCAGGACTTAGGAACTCCTGTTTTAGTATATCCATGGCTTTAAGATAATTATACATTTCTACCCACTACATTCACGTTTTGTTCAATACGCATTGACGTCAAAATGCCTATAGTGTTCATGGACCGTCTTGAAGCTGTCAGGACTTAGGAACTCCTGTTTTAGTATATCCATGGCTTTAAGATAATTATACATCTCTACCCACTACATTCAGTAGGATAACACTCTCAAATTAATAACAATTTAATTAGCTGTCTTCTTGGAATTCCTGATAGACACTACATTTGAGAATGTGATTTTTTGCGTGTGTAAATGAGCATGTAATCATTTCTAATGCCGTCTGTGAAATTAAGATTAAAATTGTATGAATTTCACACGTGGAATATTGTGAACAAAATGTTATGATACGGTAACTTTTTTTCCATTAATTCCTGTTTATTTATGGCTGATAGCAAGTTGGGAGAATTGTCAATCAGTAAATTACTTTGAGAAATTAAAATGAATAATCACTATAGAATTGTAAGTGTTAACAAGGAAAAAAGTAAAAGATAAAAGTAAAGCTAGAAGTGAAATCAGCTCCTTTGTTATGGAATTCTATGCATAATTTATTTATGTATGTAGGGCAATTTTTCTCTACCCCTCTTATTCGTCGTAAACGTGTTGGATCTTCCTCAAAACTTGGAAGAATAAATTATCATATAAACTACTTAACTAACTAAATTTGTTGTAGAAACTTGGTCGTTCCAGCTCAGCCACTGCTAAATACTTTCTGTGATACGTGTATACTGTTAAGGGGGTGTATTGTTCTGAATAAATACATAGCCTCGAATATGTGATTTGTATTAAGCGTAGAGGCACATGCAGTCTGACATTTAGTTGTCTCCTACTAAGTTAGAATTAAGGTGGATAGGAAATTTTTTTTTAAATATTCAACTTTAAGGTTAGCGTTTATGTTTCGCTTTATTATGTAAAATTTTATCGCTTAAGAGAAAAAGTTCAGCGCTTGTATTAACGGCAAAAGTAGTAGCTTGGATACTGTCCAAGTACGTATTTTTAAGGGACTTTTTTATATTCCTAAGCTAAAGAGACATGTCAAAGATAGTGAAAGTACAGATGCTTATATGGTGCAGATAATTATTTTCCTTTAATGTATATAGTTGAAGCGAAGATTATATCTCATTTTGCAATGTAGAATTCAAGAAATATTAAATTATAAAGTTTTATTCGTTGGTATCACGGAAAATATTGCTCTTTTCAAATACCCTGTGCATCATTGGTGTTATTTTTAAAGCACTGGCTTGGCGTTTTTGTTGGTAAAAATTAAATCCTGTATTTGATCAGATAAAATAGTTTACAATTTTATAAAATCAGTTTTAAAAACATGATTCTGTTTTCTTTCTGTACACGCAACACGGTTACTCGCGGGTGATCAGTGCCATCTGCTTGTAAAACGCCTGTCTCCCCTTTCATAAATAACTCAGTTTCACTACCGCGAGGTTATCGCCAACTATTCCAACTAATAATAAACACGTGTGACACTCTTTTATGGCATTGCGTCCAAAACATGATTGACGTGCATTCTGCTTGATGACATTATTCTGGCCAATGTTTTCAAAAAGCATGCCTTTTCAACAGGGCGTCTATATGACCTACTTCTAAAGAAGAGAATCGCTGGTAGATACCTCTTCATCTCGGTTGAGCATAGGGCACCTTCGATAAACAACCCCACTCACGGCATGCCACCTCTTCATCTCGGTTGAGCACAGGACACCTCAGATAAGCAAACCCACTCACGTCATGCCACCTCTTCATCTCGGTTGAGCATAGGGCACCTCAGATAAGCAAACCCACTCACGTCATGCCACCTCTTCATCTCGGTTGAGCATAGGACACCTCAGATAAGCAAACCCACTTACGTCGTGCCATTATCCCTCACAGTTCCCTAGTTCCCTGCATCATAATGATATTATGCCCTTTTATAATTCCGCCTACCCGTTGTTACTCTTCTTACGAGTCTGTATGATTCGGGTAGGACTTCGCGCTACGCGTCCTTCCGTGTTTAATGTTATCACTTATCCCCCCCCCCCGAATTCTTCTACCAGAGATGTCTTGTTCCTATTATTTAATCCTAGGTTTTCCGTATCTGTAACCTATCCTATGAGTTTGTTATTTCATACGGAAGCTGATGCAATTACTTCTCATGCAAGTCAATGTTTTGACAGTCCTTATCATGTTTGTAGGAAAGCATTTACACTGACTACCATTCTCCCCCCCCCCCCTCGGTCTCGCCAAGTGCACGGTTACGTGGTCCGCAAAATAATCGTTTCTAATTTCGAAACGCGCCAGCAAGCATGTTCAAAAGTATTCACTCAGTTATGCAATAATTACTTTATAATATATTTTTTGTTTTGGAGAAATCGTTATCTTTTTAAAGAAAATATAAGTAAATAAGTTTTTATTTCATTTAACTTTTTGTAAACGTGGAAACGTTGCACCACTATCTATTTGAGGATGCTTGTCATACTGCCCCTGCGTACGTATTCTTAGCGGTATTGTGACCCAATCTGAAGGGTGTAGAGAAGGATCGATTCCGGTATTTTTTCCAGTTGTTTTTCATCACTTCGCTGGATATCCGGAGATACCGATAGTTGACAATAGCCACCCCCGAAGACTTCCCATTAAATATGCTACTATGCCCGCACTTAGACGAACGAGGGTTTTAGATCCAGCATCTGCCAGTATTGGAAACCCTGTTGACGTGATAACCTTCATACTGTGGTGCGTTGAGCCGCTCAGTGTAATAATTTTAATCGTCAGTTATATTTACGACATACTCAGTTTTCGCAATATTACAAACAATACTCTCGGGCTTTGCTGCCTTAACTGCGTTATAAAACTGTGCATAAAGCTTTTGTTGCCCAAGCGTAAACTGTCATTATCTGGTTTCGACGGCGTATTGTCTTTTTCAATGTGTTTGTTTTTAATTACTTTCTGAATACGGGCTGTAATTGGTTATGAATTATTCATGCTTGGGACAAATTGACTTCAAATGAATATTTTTCAGTTGAAATACGCTGTTTACATATGTAAAACAGGTCGAGCTATGGGTGACAAACAAAGAAAATTTGTCGTTACTTGATGTCACAGTTTTTTAAATGTGTTGCGTAGAAACACATAGAAACTGTAGTAACGCATAGAAATTACAATGTAGGGCTCCTTCTACTAATCTTGATTAATCCTTTCATCTTCTTTAAATATGTGGTTATTTTATTATTAAATTCCTTCTATTAGCTCACAATCTCCTGATTTCTTGTACAAATTTTCAATTGTTAATAATATACTTTTTTAATTATCCAATCAAGTTCAAATACAGTTTCTTACCTATTGTCGATGCCAGTTGATGTTAATACAGTTTTTTAAAAATATTTTTTCAACAATTAAATTATAAAAATTTTGAGGTCCAGGTCGGATTCGAACTGAGTTGAGTATCTTCATGTTCGAAGTCTAGCGCTTTTTGCCAATGAATCAACTTTCCACAGCTAGAAATGAACTCAATTATCTATATGACAAACCTCTATTGTATAACCTTAAATTGTTGCCATGGTTACCACTCGATATCATAACAAAATATATCAACACAACATACAAACAAACTGAATCAAACCTTGCTTTCACAAACGGACAATGTAAAACGAAAACAAACTACAACACAATGCAAGCGACGAAAAAAAATTGCTTATAAATAGTAACAAACAAATATTATCCAACAATAATGAAAAATTGCTAGGAAATTCGCTTTCTATTTTGCCACTTAATATTGTTATTCTGATATATGTATATACATTAAAAAAACTAAAATAAAATTTTTCTTTGTTGACTTAAGTGGGAATTTATATCTTATAGAAAAAAAAATATGTTTGTTGTTCAACTTCTACAACTTAGTGGAAATGTTTCTACCAGACTTTTAATAAGTATTGATTATGTAACATCTGAATCCGCGGGGTTCATAGCGTAGTATAATACGGGTCAAAGTGTACAAAGATCTATGTGTCTCACGAAACCTACCTTTACGTTGGCTGCACACTCGTCCCAACTTGCAAAGTAGTGGCTGCGTGTCCTCCTCTCTCTTTGAGAAATAATTATACTAATTTGGTTAAGTTGTATTACTCAGGGTGGGAAAGTAGATCAGCCCGGCGAGCATTTCATCTAGACGAGAACACAAAGACAGTATAGGTACTTGAGTTATGCTGACATGTATATATAGGCTACATATTTATAATAATTGTAATTCTAAAATAAGAAAGAAACTAAAATATTTTTTTTGTTGATTTAAGTAGAAATTAACTTTTATAAAAATTTTGTATTACTTGTTTTGCTAATTATTTTAAAAGCAGTACTTTATCATTAGTACTGCAAAAGTATTGCATCGAATAGCAGCTCGCAATTTATAAGTCGTCAGTTTGTTTGTAAAATACTATAACTTTGTTAACGCTTTTACACTCACTTAGACCATAAGTCGCAAGGACACATAGTTTGAGACTTCAAAATTAGTATATACAGTAGTAGCAGTTGTTTGTTTACATAGTTTTACGGTGACACTTTATGTTTTATCTCGTTTGGATGAGTATTCATTGTTAAGTTGTCGCTATCAATTATGAAATACTGCTTCAAACAACTAGAAGTCATTTCACTTTATAGAAACATCTAAGCCAGGCCTCACACAATAGCTGGCCCCAATACAAACACCGCCTTTTGTATTCACTAATAGTTTTAGATGTGAGGTTTCACGTTTCGTTAGGTTATCTTTTGCTTTGTCAGCGGCGAAGGTTACATGCGTGACTAAACCAACAAAGGCAGTGGCCTGGTTAGTGTTCCTCAACATAAGTGTAAAATAATACGGGCACAAGCCGTATTCGGTGTAAGGTGATTTGTGGTCTGACATTTCAAGGCATTTACTTATGATTTGTAAAGAATTCTCATAATCTTGGGCAAATGAAAAAAACTTCTGGTGTTATGAAAAACATGTTTACGGGATGACGAGTATATTCAACTTCCTCACTCACATGACGGGTTCATTTTATTATACCATAATAGTAAAAACATATTATACAAAGATATTTTTATAATGCACTTGTCGTTATTCACCGCTCTAAAAGGTGTAGTTGGTAAGTCTGATGGATCGGAAGGCAGTGAACAAACTGAGGTGGCTTCACTAGCGACAACCTTTTACTGTGCCCTGCAGGATGAAGTGTCGCTCGAAAATGAAACTTGTCCTATTTTCGCACTACACACTGCCGCCAACAGGCTGCACCACTACCTGTAGACTAGTGTCGCTACTGCAGCCGGAGTGATCCCAGCTCTCGTCTACCGCCACATTAAACAGTAGTGAAGCCAGGGAGAGTGCGAATGGCACTGCAGATTGTGGTTGGTATTCTGTTGCCTATGGTGCCACCCAACTGTTACTTGTATTGCGATAGACTTCGGCAAGTAGAACCCCAGTCAAGGAAAGTAATGTGGCCACGTGCTACACCTATTATTACGTAAGGTTCTCAATGCAACAGAAGGCAACCCGTGGGACTGAAAAGGCGAAAAGAAATATTTTGGCCCTACCGAGATCATGTGTTTAGTTGTCAAGTGATTTCTCAGCCGCCGTGTATAAAATATACCAATGATAAATATTCTATGGTAGTACATTTTCTCTGAGGTTACCAATATAATCAAGAGCGTGCATTGATTTTTGTAAAAGCTATGATCTCTTGTCCTACAGTAAAGAGCTAATTCAATTATTATTAAGAAAAAAAGTATTGTATCTACTTTAACGACAAATGAAGAATATGAGAATGAAGGAGTGAAAAAACAATTGCTTTACCAATATAATCAAGAGCATGCATGGATTTTTGTAAAAACTATGATCTCTTGCCCTACAGTAAAGAGCTAATTCATTTATTATTAAGTAAAAATGTATTGTATCTACTACAACGGCAAATGAAGAATATGAATAAAGGAGTGAAAAAACCATTGCTTTGCCAATTAGATTTGGCATGTACTAAAAGCAGCTACAAAACCCACGTTGAATATATTTTACGTATTGTCAGAATCTCGTGTTTTTTATTCTCTAATATTTTTCGATTTCGTGTAAAAATTTGTATACGTTACATGAGAAATGCCTATATTTAGGGGCCTATACGTTACATTTTCTCCGTCCTAACCGTTATCTTCTTGCTGATATCATTTTTTTAAATTGGGATTGCTGTCTTTCCTACATATTTGTATGGCTGTAAAACATGTCCAATTTCTTTTATATAAAAAGTATGTTTCCAAATTTAAGAGTTTGTTTCTATATCCTCCACACACAAAGTCTTGAATATTTAAGTAAGACTGTTATCCTTTTAATAATCTTTCTAATACAATTTTTAAATTATAAAATCCTATTTTCAAAAGCTGCCCTAACTAGCAGATGGTTACTCTTACTTCCAGTTTGGTTGATATAGAGAGATGAAGAACATGTAATTTCTAGTCAAACTTTTATAAAAATATGTAGTGAATTGTTTTTAAAACCATATTCACCATTCAAGTGTTTATCTACATTGAAATTCGTCGATAAAATTCGTCGATACACTAATTATAACAGTTTATAAATATGGTTTTAGTTTCAGTAGTACAATCTAGATCTAATTGTACTATGATCAAACTATTGAGTGTGTAGATGTTAATTAATTTGCGGACATGGAGTGACTTGTTGACTACAAGCGCGTCATGTACATCCGTTCCGAAAGGGAATGTGCGTAACACGTTATAATAGCGTCCAGTGTCGCGGTGTCAGCGAATATCCACTTCCCTGCTGCATTCCGGCATGTTATTGCTCATATAGCAGAAGTTGCTTAAGAGAAGCAAGGCCCAGAATTTGCTTCTAAAATGTGTATCGACTGAATTCCGAATCGCATGCGAAGGGTGAAACACGCTTTGTAAACGTTCTAACCCGTGTTTGCGGCGAATCGACATATCCTACCAGATTGTGCGAATTTACCACAATTGTTATTTTAGACCACAGTTGTTCATAAGTTTGCACTGTGTTCTTTATAAAGATATTTCGCTTCGTAGCACTTCAAAATATAAGACTGCGTCATTTTTATTGCAGTTTATTCTTTGATATTCTTATTTGAACACACTGCCATTATTATTATTGTCGTGACGATAAAACATTGGTTCCAGTTTCGCAATTTTTGCACGGGTTTTCATGATATATCAGTAACAATTAAAGTAATTCGTATTTAAATTTCAACAATAAAAAAAACTACTATATATGCAATCTGTTGAATGCATTCTTAATTTTGAATTCTGCGAATTGCGAATTCTTAACTTGTCATTCATCTCTATGAACCTATATTAGGTACAGTAGAGTCTCGATAATTCGAGATAAATGGGTCAGAGATCTCGGATCACCGAAAACTCGGATTACACGCACCAATACGTTCCTGTACATTAAATATTAAATGAATTTTTAATGAATCGTAATACTATAATTAAGAATTCACAAAATAAGTGTATAGAACTTTATATGAACATTTCTTGTAAGTTCGGCTCATTTCCTTTGCATACCGTATTGATATAACATTTCTTGGAAGGAAGGCTGGCTCATTTTCTTTGCATACTATAGATATATATATCTATATACATTTCTTGTAAGTCCAACTCATTTCCTTTGCATACCGTATTGATATAACATTTTTTGGAGGGTCGACTCATTTCCTTTGCATACGGTATTGATATAGAAATTTCTTGAAAGCCCGACTCATTTCATTTACATACTGTAAATCTATAAATATTTATTGCAAGCCCGTATCATCATTATATATATATATATATATATATATATATATATATATATATATATATATATAAGAGTAAATAGTCGTAGATTAACCGACGCTCCAAAAATCGGGACTCGGAATTTCGAGACTTACTGTACCCAATTTATTTTTCATTTCATCAGAAACCTTAGTTGTTGACGTGATGCTAGCAATAGGTTATACCTGAATTTAATATTTGTGTTATATATTATGTAGTCTCCTATAACAGTTAAACGTAACCATGTCAACGCTATACACGTATTAATTTACTACTTCTCCATTTTGTTAATTGTAATTAAAGTACCATTGTGTACAAAGCGCTTGGATCGACAACGGCGTAAAAGTGACTCAAGGTGATCGCCTGGTGCGCTGACTCCAGTGACACGAATTGCATAATCTTCACAATTGTATTCGATTCGCGTAGGCGTCTTATCGTAAAGACGTTGCCCCGTGTGCGGCGCGACTAATTGTTGAATTAACATCAGGGTGGTGCGGACTTGTATTAAAAACCTCCAAAACTATCACAGGAATACAACAACATTTCGGGGATAGCAGGTGGACACTTGTTTCCGGGTCCTGGCAGGTTATTTAAGGTCAGCGACTCTGCCTACGCGATGCATAACTTTCCTCTGTGATCATCCCTGCGATTCGTTAGCTCCACTTAGTTCATCTACATTTTACTGCCTGCTTTCAAGGAGGTATGAGGGTAGAGAATAGATCTATTCTTATAATCCATTTTTAATCCTAGACCATTGTTTATGATATTGTGTGGTAACCATAGTAACAATTTATGGTTGTGCAATAGAGGTTGCGACAACAACCAGATGGTGGCAAAAGAAAAGTATTTATACATCTTTGAGAAATAGATTACTAGATGTAGGAAAGTTGGCTCAGTACCAAAGCGTGCTAGACTTCGAACACGAAGATAATCAGTTCAAATCCTGCCTAGACCGTCAAATTTTTATAATTTAATAAATAAACTATAAATATTTGAAAAGATTGTATTAACATTGTCATCAACTATAGGAATCAAAATGTATTTGAACTTCACTGGTTGAATAAAAACGATTTCTATAAAAGATAGAAAATTTGTCCAAGATATATATCAGAACAGTGTGGGCTGATGGAAGGAATTTGAAAAGAAAAGAAAACGGCTGGATAGTTAATAGATGCATCTCGTTGAGCATGACAGAGGGCTTGTTTTCGAGTTTAATCTTTTCGTCATAATTTTCCCTCACTCGCAGTGTCTAATGGTCTATGCCTTGGCTAAAGGGCAAGTATACTTCAGGTACAGACCCTACACAACCTGATCTATTAGTCTTCCCTGCATTCCATAGATAAGCTCTTGTCCTTTTACTCTTATCCTACTTATATTTTCAGTTCTTTTCATATCCTCTATAGCCAAATTGACTGATTGTCAGAACACACATAGCCCTTATCATAATAATCTGAGACTGTTGTGCTACATATCTCCTTTACCAGTTGTGTTGCTGGTAATTTAATTAATGTCGCTTTCATGTTTGTCTATCATACGTACACCTTGTAACAGGAATACTACTTGTATTTATTGGCTTCCTAGCTAATTTTGTGCGCAATATGGTTACCTATTTAGTATCTTGACAGAAGCCATTTGCAAGTTACCAAGTTTGTAGAAATAAAGTTAAATTGCTTCGTTGCTATAGTGAAAGCGCTGGAATGATAACAGTGACGTTTAACTGACACCTATTGCATATCTAGGATTCATATTGTTGTCCCCATTCTGCATGATATACGGTAGGTTTCCTGTTCTTTCTTGTTATTGGTAAAAGATACAAATAGAATACTTCTAAGCTGTAACTGTTTCATCGCAGATTAGATATCGATGTGTCGCTTGTCTGTTGATTAAATCTTCGCTTCGTGGGGTTATATGTATGATGTTGGTTTTACAGTATAAATCCCCGCGCTACAAAATATTTATGTGGAGTTTCATTTAGAAATATAGTTTTTTTAGTTTTTTTGTTTACTGCGTTGATACTTCTTCAGCCTAAAATGGCTGAGTGATGGAAGCTTTTTTATACAATTCAAATGCCACAACTTTCAGAAATCTTTCAACATTATTTAAACAAAGAAGCTAGGCGGGTTCCTACCCGTCCAGGTTTCGGGTCCGAAAGACTTGTTTTGCTTATTGCATTGTTTTCCAACTGCATGCCTTGACTATCGCCAGACTAATTATTTTGTTTCTTTATTAATATTTTTTGATCTATAGTATAAATAACAACAAATATAAATATGCGTTCACGGAAGCGTGCTAATAGGATTGTCTTGGGGTTGGGACGAGTAGGCTGCAATTTATTGCCGCGATGATGGATGACAACGGTGTCTGATGTTTTCTAGACGACGAATACACAATTTATACCCAGGAGCTAAGTGCCAGCTTATAAAATTTGGCATGTACGTGGCTCTAAACAAACCTTTGTTAAAGATGGCTGAAGCAGTTAAAGTTTCTAAGCTTTACTCAGGAACAAGTGCTGGTCCTAGGTTTCAGATTCAAGAGAAAACTGATTTTCCTGAACTTTTCAGGTATAGTACCGAGTCCGTAACGCTCGTTTTCCTAGTCGTATATCATTAACAGTTATTTAAGGATCGTTAAAGGCTCTATCCTTACCTTAAGGATCGAGTGCTTTAAGTTTACTATTGTTGACAACAAACAAGAAGCGTGTATCTAAATAAAATAATCAAATTGTCTGTAAAAACGGAGAGAATAAAAGAGCGAATAAAAACGGCAATGTATAGGCCTACGTTATTTGATATAACGACTATTCTACGTTCTTTAAAATTTTTCATTATGCACAGTATATATTTTGTTTGAGTGTGGGTTTTGTTTATCTCTTTTTGAAACAGTGTCTCGTAAAAAAGGTTTTGTCAGGAAAACTGCCTGTCAATAAATGTTAGGCACTGATATAAAGACGTCTTGATTCTATGTTGTGCCGCAACAGCCAGTAGAATGGTGAGACAACGGTACCCTAGATGTCGTTGACCTTGGGCAAGAAATGGTTGAAGCATCAAGTTCAGTTAACGTTGTGATGAGTCAACTGAGTGTTATACGGCGGCCGATAGTTGAAATGCTGATGTTATGCAACTGTTTGTAACCCGTCTAAAGTTCAACTGCGTCTGCTGTATTTACTATAAAATTAACAGTCTGTGACAGTCGTTACCCGATACCCTTGAATCTACTTGCACATTGGGCCTGTTGATACTTTTATTTCGTATAACGTTTTCTGATTTTTTATAGCTTGTTAGTTTCACCTACAGAAGGCATCGACAATACATGTAGACCTATATATGATAATACGCTGATAAGTATAAAATTAACTTTTTGTTAATACATTTGTTTTCTTTTACGCGAAACATGTTTCCTGTATTTTTAATAGATTGTTGCTAACAAATTGTACCCACACACACACACACACACACACATATATATATATATATATATATATATATATATATATATATACAGTATATATATATATATATATACTTACATACATACACACACGTTGTAGATTACTGAACTTCTATATTTAAACTGTTATGAATCTTGTAAATATTTTTTCTCTGTTTTAGCTTTGTAAAGTTAGGGATTTGGTATGGGATTCCACCCGTTGTAGTGGGAAAACATTTGGCTTAGAGTTAGTGCAGTGGTCGCAGCGCCTGCTTCTTAGGCAATGTCAAGGCTATTAACAAAGAGTCCACTAGAACTCGGAATGATGCTAAGGAAAGAAAGTTGACAATGGAGCTGATTGTACGTCAGACGTCTCATTAAATCTGTTCACGTTGTGGGGCCGCATTACGCACGCTGAGGTCGTTGAATACGCGGCGGACCTTATTGCCCTCCTTTCCCAAAATGGCCGCTTATCCTCCTCTTATTGGCTTGACTTGGTTTGTCCCTTTAAAGGTTTAAGTGGCGTAATAACAATTCCAATCTTCTGCGCAGATTGTCTCCACATTCCTCTTGGCAAAGTTGCCATTCATTTGCTCTACTCTTCAGTTTCGTTATGGCTTCATACGCGCACACAATATACATTAAAATTTTGCCTTTTCTAACATTACAATATATTTCTTTGTTGACGCGTTTCGGAATAACTCCATTATCAAAACTTCAATAGTACTCCATACGCACATAAATCACTTATAAATTTCTTTTAAAACGAGTGTTTATTACTTCTTGATTTTTCAATGCAAATCTGCCGAAGCGTAGCCAACTTTTGTTTTGTATGCACCTTCATTTTGTTGAAATGATGGAATAATAGGTGGGGAAATGGTTTACTTAGCAAAATCGAAATATCTCATGATAATTAGTTTCCCATATTGATTACACTTTCTAAAAACCGGAGAAACTAAAGCATATTTTGTTGTGACCTTGACTTCAGTAAAGAAACTTGTAACAGAGTGTCAGCGAAATATGGTGTACAAGAAGTAGTCTTGACTTCAGTTCTATCACTAGATCATAGGTTCGCTGCTGTTGGGTCCTCGCCTTAACAAGTTAAAACGTTCTCTTTGGCTCTAGGTAGCTGTGGGACAGTGTTATGTTTCTATCCCACATGCTATGTTTCATTACAATAATATTTAATAGAAATTTAAATCAATATAAAAGTAACATCTATCACAGTTATGTTGTTTAGGTATCTAGAATATTCTTTTACTATAACCCGGATAATTTGCCTTTTTCTACAAACAGATGCACAGTCGCCCTACTATTTACATTTTGTAGGTGGAAATAATTGTAATAATAGTAAAATATGGTATGCTACACCTAAAAACCTACTCTGAACATAAGCACTTCAAATTAGTACAACGTTTAAAATTAGGTTTAATGAATTAATGTAATAGGCGTTCATTTAATTAAGGAGCCGTGTTTTTTGGCAACAAAGTTAATTTAAAAGCTAAATCTCTCCACTGGTTGAAAAATGGGTTTGCCTATTTTATGGTGATTATGTCACCGGGGGTTTTTAGTAATCAGGTATTTTTCTCTTGTTTAAGTAAAAACGTTGGTATTATTTATATGATTTGTTTGTCTCGTTGACGATTGTAGACGTTTCGACTTTCTATAACAGTGTCGGTGAGATTTCGCTCAACCATTGCGTACTCGATCTGTGCAAGTAATGTTTTTTATAGATGATGTTTTCAGTTTAAATTTGGTTCTACAGCGTTTTAGAAATATTTTTTAAAATTACAAATATTTGTACCTTTTCTCCCGCATTATGCTCGCCTTATAAAATTCTAATTTACTAACTGTTCTCCATATACTCGTATTTAGTTGGGTTATAGACGGTCTTCAAGGAACACCATTGATCTGCATTCCTTGACTAGAAATTTTACCTCTTCTCCCGCATTGTGCTCGCCTTATAAAATTCTAATTTACTAACTGTTCTCCATATACTCGTATTTAGTTGGGTTATAGACGGTCTTAAGGAACACCATTGATCTGCATTCCTTGACTAGACATTTTACCTCTTCTCCCGCATTGTGCTCGCCTTATAAAATTCTAATTTACTAACTGTTCTCCATATACTCGTATTTAGTTGGGTTATAGACGGTCTTAAGGAACACCATTGATCTGCATTCCTTGACTAGACATTTTACCTCTTCTCCCGCATTGTGCTCGCCTTATAAAATTCTAATTTACTAACTGTTCTCCATATACTCGTATTTAGTTGGGTTATAGACGGTCTTAAGGAACACCATTGATCTGCATTCCTTGACTAGACATTTTACCTCTTCTCCCGCATTGTGCTCGCCTTATAAAATTCTAATTTACTAACTGTTCTCCATATACTCGTATTTAGTTGGGTTATAGACGGTCTTAAGGAACACCATTGATCTGCATTCCTTGACTAGACATTTTACCTCTTCTGATTTGGTACGCTTTAAAAACCATATCAATAAAGGCTTAACCTAAAGTACAAAATTCTAACAATAAATAAAGTAAATCTTAGTATTAAAGGAATACTGATAATAAAGTAGGAAATAAGTTTAAGAGAAATCGTTTTTTCTCTTGCGCCTCAGGCACTTGCGCTACATTTTTTTTCATAAGTCCCAATGACCCTTTCCTCCAATTCACTCTCCCTGGAGTTTTTTTTGACAGTCTGGGCCATGAATAACTGGACCAGATCTAGATTGCTTTGAAGGTCTTCTGGTTCTTTATGTCGTCTCACAAGTTCTCTGTTTAGATACACCGGGGTTCCGTTGCTCCGGCTGACAACCTTATCCTATCGAGGCTCAGGTCACATGAACCGCCATTATATCTCAGCCTCCTTTCTTTTGGAGTAACCGATTAATTTATGTTACAAATGGCTGATCTCTAAATTCTTATAAAGCTAATTCTTAAATTCATTTTATTGAAGTCTTAGAATAACTATATTGACGCCTAGGATAACTATAACGGTTTATAAGCCTATGTGATATTTAAAATCTTGGAAGTATTTGGAGTTTTTCCAGGTGAATATAAATAGGAAATGAAAACCCCAGGACGTAGGTATAATCGCGTTGCGTGCTATGCTAACAGACTCATCCCAAAATGTGCATCACTCATCATAATAGAAATGACGAATATTACGGAAGCGGGGTAATTCGAATGCACGCTGGTTTGCCAGATACGGCTAAATTTACTTGTGTAATTTGCATTTACAGGCTTCAAATGTTAACGTTTGTAATGAACGTAATTAAGTATTAACCTGCAGGCTATTTTATTACAGCCGGCGGAGCAGACGTTTTTAATCGGAACGTGGAGTTGTAGCCTAATTAAATTACAACGTAATGTCATCAGTCATGGCCTGTAGCACGGCTGTTTAATCTTGCCAGAATATTTGCTCTGTTCTTGTTTGTGCGAGAAATAAAACGCATTACCATCCCAGATTCAATCACTTATTGATCGTTTGGTAAGGGAATTTGATAAAGTACGCTCTTTAGCCATGTACCGCAGCATGTCCCTTTATTCATATGGAAATAGATTTAAATTATTAATGCAAATATCACTAAAGCTGGGGCATGCTGAAGGTTACTTAGTAATTCTGAAAGTATTTTCATGCGCTAAAACACAAAGTGACGTGTTTATGAATAGAAATAAAGGGTGTATTCATGGTTCTTGTGTATTCTCTTTGTTAAAGGAGAATACGTACGTGCACGGGATGCGCGGTATGTAATTCGTTAACCTTTATTCTTTTCGCATTATTAAGTAACTGTTATTTAAGTTGGTGGAGTAATACCAATCAAGGTATCAATCCACTGCGTATGAAGTAGTGAAGTTCTAGTAAAACTTGAACATTTTATTTAAATGTTGCATTATGTATTAACTTCTAATATTTAACTCTCGTAGAGGACACAGTTCTAAACAGCCTAGAAATAGCTCTTAGAAAGAATGATAAAGAATATTAACTCAACTGTTTCTAACATTTTAATTTAATAAACATTTAACCTCAGTGTTAGCGCAATCTGCAAGCTTTAAGTGAATTAAAAGTTGCGTTCCAGCAAAGCGTGTAAAGTTTCTGTAGTACGTTTATTTGGTGGAACCTAATTATATTTCCTTTTGTACTTGGTAATAGGAAGCAAACGTAATAAGGTGTTTGTTACTCCGTGATCGGACCTTGGTCATTTTGCATGTTATATCAGTGTCTATGTCTGTAATATAACATCTTACGGGAAAACAGCCATTCCATAATCATTAACAATGTTTAACAATTGCAGGTGAAACCGCTACGAGGCCCTACAATGATATAGGATACATACAATTTGCATACATTTCTGGTTTACAAATTTCAAACTCTGCTGTAACAGAAGAAAGAAATTTTAATTAAGAAAAAGATGAGTTTTTGTGCCGCGTTTAATCAATTTCAAGCAATTATTCCCAGCACTCCTTCGTCGACTTCCCCGCGCAAAAGGCATAAAACAACAAAACCGCTGTCATTTTAAATATGACTATACTAACGGTCGTTTGGAGGGGGAAAGTGCTTCATAATATTATATTTTTCAAATACTAATCCTAAATTTTAATAAAACAATAAAATGGGGACATGTAATTAAAGTCCTTGAAAGGTGACACGCTTATATACAAAGTAAGATTCTTGTCTAAGTACATTATAAGTGAAAGTGATATATATAAGTGAGGATCAACGTAGAGTTGAAACTATGAAAGGCATTGACTTGTGGAGTTTTCAGGGTACATTCCGTTCATAACATCGACGCTCATTAAATAAAATTTTGCAAAATATTGATTTTAGAGGCTAAAAATTGAGAAATTCCGTGGAAAGTATACAAGTCCTATATGATATGCACAAAGAAAGTATAATTCCAGTGTCTATGCCTGTAGCTTCTTACAGGGAAACAGCCTCTCTATAAGCATTATCAATTTTTAACAACGTTCGAGAATCAAATCCCCTCCTTAACCGATCCTTATATCCGAAGGGATTTTTCAAAATATAGTTATATTTAACAGTTCCTTCAATCTCTTCAGTTTTAGCCACGATACTTCAATTAAAAGGACTATCGTCCCTTTAACGTCTGCAATGCTTCCAAGTGGGAAATATATTTATTTGGCAAGTTCGCTTTCATGCCAGACAGACGTCAAGAACAACCGGGATACATAAGAGCCGTGCACGATCACATTGGCACGCACTGCGCATATATTTGTATTCGTGTATTTACTTGTTTGCTTGTCGCTTCTTGACGTATCTTCCTCTTAGGGTAATTTTTCATGTGGGCAAACCAGTATTTCAAAATTATTTCCAGTTCCTGTGTGAAACCTGATTTTAATTCACGAGTGGATTACTGTAATGGAATGGGTTTTAGTGGATTATAACAGTTTGCCCATTCAAAATACTAAAGTTTATCGCCAACCGGTTTCGTTTCATTTCTGAAAAACAGGAATAAAATGTTGATGCCAGTAGTTTAAAGATTTTTGAAATATAAGTACGTAAATTAATATGTAAATATTATTAATGGTATAGTTTTACAAATATTTTTATGATAAAATCAATAAACAAATATTTAACATATTTAAGCGCCTGTAAGCACGTTAATTTAATAGGTATTTAGATATTTTAATAAATATTCTAGGTTTGCTAATGGAGTTAATACGAAACGCACCTACGGTAAACAATGTTTTGATGTTGTTAAGGCAGAAGAGAATACTCACTTTTATATTTAGTAGAGTAGTTACTTTAGATTTTACTATAAAAATACGTTTATGTAGTAGATTGCGAGCGGAGGGGAGCTCATATAGTTTAGCCTGGATAGAAGACTTTATGATGATCAATTTGCCTTTGTGAGTTCGTAGTTTTACGGGCAGAATAAAAAGGTATATTCATTGCGACGGGAATTTTTGACACTTAAATACCAATAAAATGATTTTTAATGTTCTATCTGTACTTTGTATAAAGCTAAAGTGATCTCTGACGTACTTACTGGTTCCCTTTTTCAAGGGGTATTGTTTAGAAGGCGAGAGTGTAATAGCTTTCTGCCCACTCGGAGCCTTGCTAGATTGAAAACCAACATCTGGATAACCTTCCCACTAAACCTTGTAACAACAGTGTAGCTCAGTGTGTGTATATTCAGTACTCCGCACTGTCCCTAACAATATTCTTGAATTGCAAAACCGCAATGTTTACATGGAATACGTCATTTTGCTCCGGATTGGAAGCAGTGACCTCTCAATATGAGTTATTATCATAACAGTTCTTGTTTATGTCATAATAGTGGATCAGCGTTAACCAAATAGCAATTCTAAATGAATCGAATCTGTCGAACAGTTAGAGCGTCTATTTGCATAACGAATTGACAGATGCACAGGATTGGCTCGTAGTTCATCCTAAATGCCGCGATTGGTCAGGCTGGAGCGGCGAAGTGGAGCGTGCATGTTTCCGCGTTCTTTAATACAGGTTGTGGTACTGTTTTATGTAGAACGCATATAAAGACCTGCTTTTCGTCATTATAGTTAAGTTACAGGAATTATATTTAAATTGTTTTCGTAAGCAAGGCATTCTTTTAAATTGTTTGTGGTTTTTTTAAGCTCACAAAGTATGTAGTGGAATAGGAAATTAAAGCATTTGTATAGAACCCATAAGTTACCCATATTGCAAACCCAATTATACCTGGCGACGTAGAAAGGATTGAGAAACACAGAAAAAACTTTGCGCTGAAGCACCATGGTAGGACGACTTCTAAAATGTATACCTGGCCAAAAATGGAGGATTATGGACGTTTAAAGGGCACTGCTGGCCACGGTGCGCCCAACTAAATCCATAATCCCTGCTATATTGATTTAGCATAATTTCCTGCCATATGGTTACCGTGCGCCCTAGTAAAATAGCGCTAACATTTTCTTCCTAGGCTATCTTAGTGGTTTTAAAAATCTTTTTTTATAAGAAATAATATGTAATACAATAAAAATATTGAAAAGAACCCCAATACCACAAAAATAATCAAAAATAACAAATAAGACAAGTTACTTAAGATTAAACCCTGCCCAAGAGGGTTTAATCTTAAGTAACTTGTCTTATTTGTTATTAGGGTTTAATCTTAAGTAACTTGTCTTATTTGTTATTAGGGTTTAATCTTAAGTAACTTGTCTTATTTGTTAAGGGTTTAATCTTAAGTAACTTGTCTTATTTGTTATAGGGTTTAATCTTAAGTAACTTGTCTTATTTGTTATTAGGGTTTAATCTTAAGTAACTTGTCTTATTTGTTATTAGGGTTTAATCTTAAGTAACTTGTCTTATTTGTTATTAGGGTTTAATCTTAAGTAACTTGTCTTATTTGTTATTAGGGTTTAATCTTAAGTAACTTGTCTTATTTGTTATGAGGGTTTAATCTTAAGTAACTTGTCTTATCAGGGTTTAATCTTAAGTAACTTGTCTTATTTGTTATTTTTGATTATTTTTGTGGTATTGGGGTTCTTTTCAATATTTTTATTGTAATATATTGTACCACTGTGCTCTTGATATTGTGTAAATAATATGTAAGTTTTAAAATATTTACTTCTTACCTTGGGAGCAAAGTCTGCACATTTTTCTGCCAGTTAGAAGAATGGCATGTCCTTTTATTGTAGAATTGAATTTTAACAGAATTACTGTATACAGTAATTTCGCTGTTTAATATATCCAAGTTTTCAAGCAGATCTAAATGAGTTCTTCATTAATTTCAAAAAAACATTTCACGGTAAGAAATTCAATAATTCAGTAAATTGGTTTTATGTGCCGTGTTTGCCCATTATATATTTTTAAGCAAATATAATTGTATTGAACTTAATACTATTATCGGTTGTCCTGAACGCATTTTAGTTTACTTTATTCTCCTCATCTTACAGGTGTTGTACATAAAGTATAAATTTTGCGTCATTAAGTAAAGTACAATCTGTATTGTACCTATACAATATTTTTTTAGGTAAGGTAATGTCTTAGCGATTACATTTGTAAAAACGTAAATTAAGAATAGATCGATAAAGAGAAGGTTCTATAAACAACATTTCCATAAAAAGCGAGATTGTGAATAAGATCGGGTTTAAACGAAAAGAATAGTGTTTGTTATCCGGAGAAGTGCATAGGTGAGATGGGATATACAAGAGATTGCATTCTGGATATATTGTTTTCCTTATACAGTGTATAACACATAGATTGTGTTGCTCACTTCACAACATTTGTTAATAAAGTTATAGACCCCAGTCTACGTGTCCTACTATTGTTCTACCGCGTAATGGGGTATGCGTCGGTTAATTGGAATAATTGTCTCACTTCCCACATTACTTTCTACTTGGCTAATTGCCGTAACCAGATTATCAGCATTACTCAGTCATTAACAAGCCTGCATGGTAATTAGAATTAATTTGATTGCCGACGCACTACGAAGCGAGCGCTCCTTCGATTCATTGGAGACAATAAACCTATTAAATTGTAGAGATGGACGCAAGATATTAAAGATTGAGCCTCCTTGTCCTAAGGCACTTTTACATGGGTTCTTTGCGATCTTTTTGTCCGTTCCAAAGGAAGCAACTGTTTTCTAGGTACTCATGTTCGCAACGTTTTTGAAAATTTAGGATTAGTATTTGTAAAATACAATTTGTATAATGTCACTACGAAGCACTTTTCCCCCTCTAAACGACAGTTACATTTGTTTACCAAATTTAAAATTACAGCTGATTTATAGTTTTATGACTTTTGCGCGGGGAAGTGAACAAAGGAGTGAAGGGAATAATATTTTGTGAACACTACCTTGGACATTTTATCGTTCTAGAGTTATTTGCTGTAGAGTGCGGAAGCTCTATAAAATTGGCCTTGAGAAATGCCTTGTATTTTGTTGAGGACTCTAGGAGACCATCCATGAAGCTTGAAAAGCCTCCGAAGTTACCCCTTGTGAGTGACATCCTAAAAGGGATTAAACCAAATATACTAATCATATATATGTATGCCTCAGTGAATCACAATGTTCTGTTTCTGCCTTAGAAGACGAACGCAGGGTTAATATTATATAAATACCATTTGGAATAACTTGAATTTATTTTATGGTGGTCTTGAAATTTAACTTTAGTGTGTTTGCGTATACATATATACAGGTAAATTAAACACATTTTGTAATAAAATTCCTTTTATTAGCTCACACTATCCTGCTGTATATATCGTGCAATATTCCAATCAGTGAAAAAATACGTTTTTATTCATCCAAACAACATCAAATACAGTTTTTCCAAATATTTATTCAATAGTTAGATTATAAAAATTGAAGGTTTTAGGTTGGATTCGAACCGACCATCCTCGTGAAGTCTAGCGCGCTTTGGCACTTAGCCAATGTTCCCATAGCTAGAAACATACTTCTCAAAGATGTATGATTCTTTTTGCCTCCATCTGGTTGTCGACGAAACCTCTATTACACAACCTTAAAAAGTTACTATGGTTACCACACTATCTGGGATTAGACTGAATGAAAAGAACAAAATAAACAAACATCCTGGATCAAAGATATCGAACTTTGCTTCACAAACGGACAATGCGAAAAGAAATTATAACACAATGCAAGTGACGAAAAAAACAAAGCGTATAAATACAGTAGTAACAAACAAAAATACAGTAGTCCAACACCATACACAAAAAGGGAAATTAAAAATTGCAAGGATATTAGCTTTCTATTTTGCCACTTATTATTATGTTTCTAACCTATGTATATACATATTTATATTAATTGTAATTATAAAATGAAATGAAACTAAGATGAAATTTTTCTTTGTTGATTTAAGTAGGAATTGACTTTTAAAAAAATTATAATTTATGTTATCTTAATAATAAGAATTGTATGACAAAAAGAAAAAAAGTCGGAAGTGATGCTGTATTTGTCAATATATGCATGTTCAGTGGGTTTCTGTAAGTGATAACATTTAACCTTCGGATACGAATGGTACTTTCTAACAATATTAATGACAGTACTATAAAGACGTTATTGAATTACTGAATGCATTATCAGAAAATAGTTACAGTGTCGGCAATGACGTCATACAAATACTAATTTGTATGATTTAAAATTGAAGTCCTAATTAATATCGATAATTACACTCCTTATCAACATTATTAGTTATACTTGGAGTCATTTTATTCTTTTCTAACGAGTCTTGGTAAATATTTGTTTATTGCATCTTTGTGGTCTGTAGCGTTATCAAGTCGTAAGGCGCTACAAGACACGTCTGGGGAGGGGGTTGAGGGGGAAACACGCACACTAAAACTACTAATAATAGCTTTACTGTCTGATCATTAAGGGAACTCACTCAACTTGGAACTTCTGACCGTTAAATCCGTCCAGGGTACGATTTGTTCTCTGTTCAGCACATTTTTGTTTAATACATCTTAGTAGTCTGAAGCATTATCAAGTCGTAAGACGCTACAAGACACGTCTGGGGAGGGGGTTGAGGGGGAAACACGCACACTAAAACTACTAATAGCTTTACTGTCAGATCATTAAAAGAACTCACTCAACTTGGAAGTAGGAGTCAGAAGAGAGACCGTTAAATCCGTCCAGGGTACGATTAGCTGTCTGTTCAGCACATATTTGTATAAAATATATTTAAGGATATTTTACTTCCGTAACAATGAATGCCAGTTTTCCGACATTATCAATCATTTCTATATAGAGAGAAACCACTGTCCTTAGACTTTGCGACAGTAAAACTGTGGACCGATGATGGACGTGGGTGTTTTGGAACGTATGAAAAAAATACCGACTTTACCTTTTACAGTCTCTCTTGGAAGCGAATGAAAGGGAAGAAAGCTCTATGGGCTTTCTAAAAGGATTAGAGTTTAGGAAGTCGTGCACTGATAGCCGAATCATGTAATAAAATAAAGAAAAAGCTTTAAGTAAGTCATGGAATAAAATACTGAGCCATAGTAAAACTGTTGACTGTGTTTTTAATCCACAAGAAGAAAGAGATTTGACAGTTCTCACCAAGAAACTTCCAAGTTGGGAAAATGTCGATGATACTGACGTACGTCACAATGGCTGAGTAAGGACAAACGTAAGTAAATAATGATAACATAAGTTACGGTTATTGAAATGGACAACAAATTACTGAAGGCAGTGATGACGAGAATAAAGATGAAGGTTAGACCGAGGCAGTACAAGAAGAGAAAATTAGTGACGGTGAAGGAACGGCCGCCTTGGAAACTGCCATATAGATCAACAGACAGAGACCACCCCAACAGATGTGCTTCTGCTAAGACGTCTACACGACACCGCAGCTCGAAAACTATCTGATCAGTAGACGCAGAAGACACTTTATAACTTTATAAAAATGAAGCGACTGTGATGAACAGTGTATTCCAATGCAACATTAATTTATCTAAGTTTTGTAATCAACAGACGTATTTTGCGGGCTCTTATTAACTATAGTATTAGGGTTCATTAGAATCTCTTATTTTTTTCTAATGAACAGGAAAGTATATCCGTGTTATCCGAAGGAGTCTCGGTTCCATCTACCTCGAATTATCGAGACGTTACTGTTCATGGATATGTTAACAGCTGTATAGTTAGTAGTATAACGATACATGTAAGACGGCAGGCACGCACGTCAGGTTCATGTAAATGGCGTATTGTGGGTCTAATGCGAGCGTCCTCTTATGGCGACAGTTATGTTACTCAGAACTTCGTATTATAAAGCCTGTCCCTTATACTGAATTACTGCGAAGGCTTGTGTAATAGCTGTGGGAAGTAATCGTTTTTTAAAAATATTGTTAATCTATATAGTAGATTTGAATATTACAAATATTATATACGTAGGGGTTCTCAATAAGTTTTGTAAAATCGTTCAGTGTTTTATTTGCGCTGTTCTGTCATGCAACTTACAGCTTTTGCTAATTCCAAAGTGTTTTAGCTAAAGTGAACAGGCATTCATTGGTTCATTTAAATGAGTATATTTAACGGATCAATACGACTAAAGATCAGATGTATATAAGAGCTTTAACCCTGTATATTAGATGTTACGAATCTTGTTTTCTAAAACAAAAGATGGACATCGTTTAGAAACAGATAAGCAAATATTTCAAAGCACAATTCAGTGAAATCATGCATAACGAAGAAAGATAAATTGTAACAGAATTACTTTATGACGATACGTCGGAAGGTGGTTGTGTTAGGTCTGAGTAAATGTTTATGTTCGTTTCCCATGTTCGGCCTGGGAAATTGTCTGTTGCATAGTTAAGGATGACTTGGAATGCGATTTAAAGAGAAAATTGTTGCCTCCGGCTGACAGTACTTTCTTCTTTCTATTTGCAGTGAACTCCCGTTCGTAGTATAAAATTAGACGCTAATTCAACAAGTTATTTCTATTTAGCGTTAGACGGTTTTAGTTCTAATCTAACTCATCCACCCGCTTGTGTCACTTATATTTGTGTTTTATAATGTTATAATTCCTGTTGAAATTATTTTGTGGCAAATCCTAAGATTAATAAACTTTAATACATAAAAATGTTTGTGTTATACTGTGTTTATAGAGTTTTAATTGCATCTTAGTTATTTACTTACAGTATTATTTCTTTTGTGTTGCAGGTAAGCCAGGGGAATTGTTCATACTTAAACCCGTTCAAGAGCTTTTTACATGTATGTATAATAAACGTATTTTACTTAATATTACGTTGTATGGATATTCCCATCATGACTCATCAGATATTGACCCATTTCCCCTCATTCTTTAGTCAGCACGTAAACAAGGCGATACTACAGGGTTTTCACCTTTTAAAACCTTTGTGTTATGAAGTGGGTTAAAATGCCTCGTTTCTTCTTGTACAAAAACAAATTGGAATCGTCTGTGTTGTATCATAAAATATTCAATGATAGGTTCATCTGTGTGGCTTTAAACATTCTCTAAATTTTCCATTTCACTTGGTTAATTGTCGATTTCAGCGGTTAGTTTTACATTCCTACAGACGTTTAGCGGTTACTGCACACTCAGGAATATTTCAATGTTTCCCAACAGGACTTTAGATTTGGAAAACTTAAATCAATCCTTAAGGGTGCTTGCAGTGAACGCAAAATAGCAGTAGAAACGAATACGTAACACTGAAATCGATATTTCAATTCCTAAGTATATTTGATTAGGGTGTCCTCACAAAGGATTACTTACTTTTGCTTTAGTTTTATTAAATAGTTTTTATTTATTTACCTAATAAATGATCTTTAAACTGTATGGATGCAAACTGATTGTACACATTGAATTCAATTTGCTGTCGAATTAGTCATTTTGTGGTTTAGCGATTTTCTATTGTCTGCAAATAAAATTGTAAACTACCTAGCATAAAATGAAATTTGTAACACTATAAAAATATTAGTAATTTATATATTAAAATGTTCTTGTTGTGAATGATCCCATCGTATTACTTGCAGTAGTAAAACATTTCTCAATATCGTCACATTTTCTAGGCTAAATATCTTTTTTATCACAGTATATATTGTCTAAAAAGTGCGCAGTGATAGCCTTAGTCGATATTCGTATCTCTGATTTCTTGTCATCTGTGCATAGGTTTTTTTTGTAAACCCTTTGATAAGAAATATGTCCAAGACATTCCTTTAGCTTGTTGAAATTCTGAATTGTTAGTTGATGAAAGACTAAAGAGATAAATTGACATTATTATAAGATCTGTTGTGCAGCAGTATTTAATAATAATACTACTTTTATGAAATATGGAATATTCTTGAACTGTTTTACGTTTATTAACATATAATTCCAGTAACCAAAATAAAATTAAAAGTTAAAAGAAGTAGCATTATTTTTAATTTGTTTTGTTTGCTCTAATGATTTGTTTAGTTTTTATATTAGATTTTTCATTGCCAAAATCATGAATCTAAAACCTTTAATAATTAACATTTTGTAAAATCAAGGGTTTTTAACAAGAAATAATGTAAACCCAGGTATTACAAAATGCACCAACGTCTTGGAAAAGCGTTGAAATTGAAGAGAACCTGTGTAGCCTAGTTTAAGCTCCCAATAACAACAGTTTATTGTGGTCGAGATTACCATCTAAACGAGAAGAGTTCGTGACGAACGTAGCCTCACAATTCCATTCCGTTTCGTGGTTTCCGTCAATAATCCCAGCCCTGAGTAACCTCTAGCGAAACGATCTAATCCAGATTAGTGATTCAATTATTGCTTACTTTCATTCATGCAGTGATCGGGCTTGTATGATTACACAAAATTTGAAGAGTTATGTACCATTCTTTGCGGCTGTATTCCAACTATTCAGAGGTGATTATCCAAATATCCGTTTCTCTTAAACGGTTATTTTGTATTCAGGAATGCACTTCTCTGCGGTGGGTGTTTAGTGGAACCATTGTCAAGCTACTTACAGTTGTTGTAGACAGCTCACGCTCTTCAAGTAAATGCATAATATTCTGGATGTATCCTCTGTGTTCTTGAAAGTAACCATTTCTTCCCTACACCCTGTGCACAGTAAGATTAAAGAATTTACATTGTCGTCTCGCGTGAACCTGACGACGAGTACGAATTTGCTGCGTGTTAGAGTATAAGAAACGAGGTATAGACTTGGCGGACTGGTGCGCAGTTGCCTTCTTGACATTTAGAATAGTGGAGAACACAGAATCGCAGTGTTTGCCTAGCCTCGCTATACGTATACGCCACAACCGCTGAGTTGTTGCAAGAGAGAAGTAGGCACCTGAAAGGCCTTCCATCGCCACTAGTGAAATACCACAGCAAAGTTGTCACCCCTTGTTCTCGAAATTGTAATCATGGTTGGAATGCAGTTTTGGGATATATTTTTTTAATATCAAGGAAGGAGTACGGTGTGGAGTAGTCCCACGAATGTTATGTTTACTATTAAACATTTTTTACTATTCTATTTGTCTTAGAAATAATTTTTTTAAATAACTCTCGTAATATAATTTTAACAGTTTTAGCTTATTTCAGACTATTTTAGATTTCAGATTTATTTTTGTTGTATTTCATGAAGATAGGAACAATTTGCCATCAATTGCTTGATTTTCTTTATCTTGCTTTAAAGCGTTTAATTTAGACTCGCTTTGATTATTACAATTGTAATTACGTGTCTTTAGAGACTAGGGTTTACAAATTCTCCTATACGCGCGAGCGTGCCTGTGAGTGTGTATGCATGAGTGTCGTTATGTTGATCACAAAAATATTTTTGCCTAGACCCGCCTATAGGAAATTGCTTGTCACATTGCATGGAATTGCACTACCATTCTGCTACGCCAGTTATAATAATGTAATAGAAAGCCTTTATAAAAGTAACTGTCTGATATGTAGAGTAATTTTACGTTGGGGTAAGTGCATCATGATGTCTTTGTCGGGAAAACAATGGAGCGTAATTTAATGTTTTGAGTGACGCGAGTAATTGCTTACGGCGGACATGACGGGCACAGCGCTAAATTGTCATTCGGGCTGGTTTAATTAAAAACGTTATTATTCACACGAAACAAGTAAAAACTTATAGATAAGTGAAATCAGCTCATTAAAGAATCCACAACCGGTCAGGTTTTACAAAAGCGTTCACCTAATTGGCGAGATAGTGGTAGTATCAAGGGATATTTATCGTAGTTCTATTCTGCTTTAATTATTTGTCTTTTTTGAACAGTAAAAGTCCAGGATCAGGATTTAAAATTATTGACGATAACTGTACGCAACAAAATATTGCAATTTTTAAGGCTTTCGTGTCACTAAGCCGCTTTGGCGATTGGGAGATAGGGACACGATGGCCTAATAAACGGTTTGGAATTGAAACATATCGTACAAATTTATTTTTTCTGTTCGCCCGCAAAGCAGATATTGTAATCCTTTGATATTCAGAGGCGGTTTTTCCTAGATACGTGATGTGTCGCCGATCGAAATCGAAAACAGTCGAGGTTTTTAGTCCAATACAGAAAAGCAAAACATGGAGTTTAATATTGAATCTTGTGACAAATATAAATCCTATGATGGAATTAAAGGAGCTTCATTGTGTATGAAGAGTGTAAGGGCGATGTAAAAATCAGTAGATGTATGATGTAAAAGTAATGGTCCGCATAGAGGTCATCTTAGTGTGGGAAAACATATTCCAAAATTTTTCCAGACTAGTAAAACAGAACGCAAGCAACAAGATAATCGATCAAATTTATTTTGATTAAACAACTTTCATTTGAAACCAAGAATTTAAAGAATTGAAATTATATTATATATTATAAAAAAAGATTTTACAAATAAATTCCTGAGGTTAACAAAATAAAATGATGTTACCCTAGATACTGACACTAGAGGTACAATTATGATATTGTGTTGTAACCATGACAACAGTTCAAGGTTGAACAATGGAGGTTTCGACGACAACCAGACGAATAAAGGGAATTCAAATACACCTATGGGAAATATATTTCTAGGTAATGGAAGGTTGAGCCCTGCCAAGGTGCGCTAAAACATCGAACATGAAGATTCTCACTTCAAATACACCTATGAGAAATATATTTCTAGGTAATGGAAGGTTGAGCCCTGCCAAGGTGCGCTAAAACATCGAACATGAAGATTCTCACTTCAAATACACCTATGAGAAATATATTTCTAGGTAATGGAAGGTTGAGCCCTGCCAAGGTGCGCTAAAACATCGAACATGAAGATTCTCACTTCAAATACACCTATGAGAAATATATTTCTAGGTAATGGAAGGTTGAGCCCTGCCAAGGTGCGCTAAAACATCGAACATGAAGATTCTCACTTCAAATACACCTATGAGAAATATATTTCTAGGTAATGGAAGGTTGAGCCCTGCCAAGGTGCGCTAAAACATCGAACATGAAGATTCTCACTTCAAATACACCTATGAGAAATATATTTCTAGGTAATGGAAGGTTGAGCCCTGCCAAGGTGCGCTAAAACATCGAACATGAAGATTCTCACTTCAAATACACCTATGAGAAATATATTTCTAGGTAATGGAAGGTTGAGCCCTGCCAAGGTGCGCTAAAACATCGAACATGAAGATTCTCTCTTCAAATACACCTATGAGAAATATATTTCTAGGTAATGGAAGGTTGAGCCCTGCCAAGGTGCGCTAAAACATCGAACATGAAGATTCTCTCTTCAAATACACCTATGAGAAATATATTTCTACGTAATGGAAGGTTGAGCCCTGCCAAGGTGCGCTAAAACATCGAACATGAAGATTCTCACTTCAAATACACCTATGAGAAATATATTTCTAGGTAATGGAAGGTTGAGCCCTGCCAAGGTGCGCTAAAACATCGAACATGAAGATTCTCACTTCAAATACACCTATGAGAAATATATTTCTAGGTAATGGAAGGTTGAGCCCTGCCAAGGTGCGCTAAAACATCGAACATGAAGATTCTCTCTTCAAATACACCTATGAGAAATATATTTCTAGGTAATGGAAGGTTGAGCCCTGCCAAGGTGCGCTAAAACATCGAACATGAAGATTCTCACTTCAAATACACCTATGAGAAATATATTTCTAGGTAATGGAAGGTTGAGCCCTGCCAAGGTGCGCTAAAACATCGAACATGAAGATTCTCACTTCAAATACACCTATGAGAAATATATTTCTAGGTAATGGAAGGTTGAGCCCTGCCAAGGTGCGCTAAAACATCGAACATGAAGATTCTCTCTTCAAATAATAGAAGGAATTTTATAATATTAAAGGGCTTGGTTGAATACTTTGACAAATGTAAAACTTCGGGAAAGCCAAATAGCTCCGATGGTTAAAAAAGTAACACACACTTCTAAGGAAATTAGGATATCTTTTTTAGGATTGAGTACCTTTATAAATAGAAGTTTAACTGACCTAATCTTTACATTCTGGATGACTCAATACAATGTCTATGATTCATATTCATTAATAGTATCTGCTTGCAGCTTCGAATTTATTTGCTAATAAAGTACCAAGGAGTTTACCAGATATTCATCCAGTTTTGTGTCATACGCTAGCAGACTTTGTAAATCAATAAAGCAGTAATTGAAAATCTGCCTTTAGGGGATTTTTTTACACAGCTGAAGATATCACTGAAAGAGAGTTTATTCTCTTTAATTACGCTTTATCGTCACATTAGCACACGAAACTTACAGTTTTGGCGTATTAATTCAATATCAAGTTCATTTCTACTTTACTTTATTTTTGGCAAATAATTTTTTTCCCAAAACGTAAGGAACATAGGTTTTTATGGATAAAAATGTTTTAACAGACATTTATTTATACATAACAATTTGTAATAGCGCTTTTACAGTTTTCGTGATTAATTTATGACATGACTCCCAAAAACACAAACTATCTTCAACATTTTGTGTGTAAGCTAACCTATAAGTCCATGTTAGATCATGGATTCTGTTACAGACGCAGGAAATCTAATTTCATTGGTTGAAGAGAAGAAAATTAGATTGTTATGGTTGACGTTTAAGCTGACAGACGTTTTTCGACTAAAAAGAGCCGACTGTTCTGGTTCATTGAAATTCTTTGTCGGCTCTTACACTATGAAGAACACCGTTCGCTTGCCATTCCATATCTCTGGTTCAACGCCCTGAAATTAATGTAAAAAAATTGTTCTTCTGCTTTTATTTATTTTTTTTTATGTAGACCTATAGAAAATCTGTGTATATATATATATATATATATATATATATATATATATATACGGGTTTTAGTAACAACACATCGTCCCATTTTATACGTATTGATCTGGTAATATACAATAATTATTCTAATCCTTTTATCAAAATACATTTTTACGTCATGTTTTCATGAAGTATATGATCATTATTATATTTTATATTGAGGTGAATTAAATAAAATGTTGTCATTTTGCTGTGAGTGTAAATGCATTGTATTCAGCATCAAAGCGAGAGAAATATTATTGCACTCAGCAACCTCATGCACGCTACATTTACTACTGGTACGTACGCTGGAGTGGAACTAGAAATTCCTTTCCTGGAGGCGGATTGACGGACTGCACTGATACATCAAGTCTGTAATCCACAGTGCCAGACATGATTTACATGCGGCCTTGTATCAAATCAATATCACTCACCCTTTGCGACGCTTTATATAAAGCGCAGATCGGCATTTGCTGGTAACTTTACGATCTAATATCCGGCTGGCGTTTCCTAACTAGCTGTGTTCTTCCCGATATTGATGAGTTTCTTGAATGAGACAAATAATTATTGAAGAAAATATTTTGTTATTCTGAAATATATTTAAGATGGAAAGATCTTTAAATATATAAACACACTTTTCTGTTTAAATTGTTTTTTGTTACGGGGTTCAACCGGAAGCGATTTTTTTCAAATGAAAAAGTTGTTCTGTCGTTAAATTACGTTAACGACATTGGCTGTTTAGTCGTGTAAGTGGATAGTACTCTACTAATCGAACTAGTCTTCGTTAAATAGTTTTGAATTTACAGTTGTCAATGCTTATATCGTTAGTGTGTGTCCAAAACAAGATCTTCAAATTCTTCATACTTTCTTACTAATAATCATGGGTATTGATAAGACTTTATACCTACATTACAGTAACCGATTATCTGACTTTACTAATATAACTTCGCGTACAGAAAAATGCAAAAGAGGATAAGAAAACATCACTGAGTTACCATATTCCTCATCAGGCGTATGTTGACGTTTAATCTGAAGCAACGTCCATGTTGTTTATAATACATTCGCCTGATTTAATGGTCAATAAAAGCATTTACGATAACACTCGTGTGTTTTATTCAGTGTATTGAAAACGATAATTCCAGGAAAATTGCTGCGAAATGGCTGGATTTTGTCCTTTGCAGGCAATAAATCAAAAGATGACTGCTACTGAGCTCCGGGCGTCTCATATATATTATTTATGGAAAACTTGATGGATCGGACGACACACAGCTTTGTTTGTTGTAACCCCAGCGCTGGACGCAACCCAGTGAAAGCGTAGATGCATTACTATCTAGGATATATACGAGTTGAGGGTGCAACAGAGCTTTCTAGATAATTGTCTTTAGTAATTAGGTCAAATAATGGTTGTTATACGCCTGGGAAGAAGCGCGCGTGTGTGAGTGTGTTACAATTATTAGTTTTATAAGTGATTGTGTAAGTCAAGAATAATGTTTTTAATATTGAAAGGCCATTCTGTAATTAAAAGATAATTTAGTTTTGAGAAAAAGATTAATCAGTTTATCATTACGGAAAAGTACCCTGCACCAGAATGGCTCCAAATGTACACAGATGGATCATCCACGCCTGGTTCAAGCGAAACAAGTGCTGCATTCTACTGCATATGTTTCGAGCGATTTTCTGCTGTCGGGGCCCACCTTAACAACTATGACGGTGAGGTAGCTGCCATATATGCTGCAGCAATTGAACTTGAGAACCTGACTGCTCCGGCTAAGGCAGTTTCCCTTGTTGACTCTAAGACCGCTATCTTGAACCTCTCTGGGAACTCACAGACTGACTGTAGTAGAACCATAGAATGTAGAAGAAAACTACATTCCGGCTTTCGTAATTGCCGGGTTGGTACTGAATTTCCAGTGGATCCCAAGCCATGTAAACATCACTGGCAATGAAAAGGCTGATCAACTAGCCAATCAGGGAACAAGCCTCTTTCAGCCCTAGCATCTGAGTTCACATTCCTCCAGGTCTCTAATGAAGACGTCCACCAAAAAATGGAACTCTCAGCAGGAAAACGGTAGGAAAGTCTTGTGACGGGGAGACCAATTGACAATAACTTGTCCCGAGCTGTTAGCGTTGCAGCTTTCAGATTGATGACCTGTCATGATTACCTTGCTGCTACCTCCACCACATTTATGTGCTACCGACCCCGGAGTGTCTGCTGTGTGGTGGTGAACTTATGAATGCCGAACACCTTAATGATTACACAGCCCTAGACTGGGCCCAGGATTACAACAGTCCCATCTTCAGGGAGGCCCATCTCTACTGCTCGGCGCGTCGCCAAATGGCTCAACTGTTAAGGGTGGGCGTTGGCTAGTAAGTAAGTAAGTTTATCATTACGAAAAAGAATCTGAAGAGCAAAGCACATACCAAGAATAGATTAAATTACTCAAGACTTTGAATTTTAGCAGAAAACGTTACGATTAGATTTGCGTATTAGAGTATCTCGAAGACCAGCACACAGTAAACCAACAATATTATTCGGTCATGCTATGAACAAGGTCAAGCCAGCAACATGTACTCTCGTGCATGGCACTGCACGCCCTAACGCACCAAACCATCCATGAAATGGGCTAGGAGGCACTACATCACCTTCCCAACTTCCTGGATTAGGCGACATCTGATTTTCAATTGTTTGGTCGACTGAAGATGTCTGACATTCATGGAATTTTTAGAAAAAATAATGATGTCTACGATTTCATGGGGAAATTGCTCGAACTATAAATATGAAACAAATACTTTAGCTGATATAAGAAAACAGTTTGAACGTACCTTCGTTGAGATAAGTGCGTCGACAATAGTACTGGTTATGTCGAAAAGTTTTATTTGAATACTAAGACATCAATTTGTTACTTTATGATTTGCCCTACCTGTTAAGATAATTGTCGAGAGAAATAGATTGCAAAAACTTCGTTGTTTGCTGACGCATAATCTTTAAAACATCTGTTGGCACGAACCTGGCTTGACTAAAGAAGGTTATAATCAGTTCGACCCAGGAGAAAGAAACTGTTGGGTATTGGGATTGGCCTTAGCGAAACAAGCCTGGTTTTAATTTTCGAATGCTAATTTGTTCACATCTGCCGACATCCCCTGTCTGCTCCAATCTAGCAATCTAAACTTTGCTGACTGTAAGATTAATGTAATTTGTAACTTGGAAGTTGGCTGGTGTGGAGCGAGACTTTTATAATTTTCATAATAGCTAACAATTACAAAATTTGTGTTCGGAATTTTGTTTTCTTTATGAAGGTTGATGCTGTTTACTTCTTTTAGAACTGCAGTGAAGGACCTAATATAAAGATTGTTCTGTCTGTAATAACTTCGCTATTCCACGTTTTACTAATCTACGTATTCACTGTACTCGCATATATGTACGCGAGGAAACGCTCGCCAGAATATATATGAGGCTTATCTACACGAAGATACATTCACCAGAACATATCTATGTAAACGAGGCTATACACTCCAGAAGATATCTTATATACGCGAGGCTATACTCACCAGAAGATATCTATGTACACGAGGCCATACTCACCAGAAGATATCTATGTACACGAGGCTATGCTCACCAGAAGATAATTATGTACGTGAGGCTATAGTCACCAGAAGATATCTATGTACACGAGGCTATACTCACCAGAAGATATCTATGTACGCGAGGCTATATTCACCAGAAGATATCTATGTACGCGAGGCTATACTCACCAGAAGATATCTATGTACGCGAGGCTATGCTCACCAGAAGATATCTATGTACACGAGACTATACTCACCAGAAGATATCTATGTACGCGAGGCTATATTCACCAGAAGATATCTATGTACGCGAGGCTATACTCACCAGAAGATATCTATGTACGCGAGGCTATACTCACCAGAAGATATCTATGTAAACGAGGCTATACTCACCAGAAGATATCTATGTACGCGAGGCTATACTCACCAGAAGATATCTTTGTAAACGAGGCTATACTCACCAGAAGATATCTATGTAAACGAGGCTATACTCACCAGAAGATATATATGTGCGCGAGGCTATGCTCACCAGAAGATATCTATGTAAACGAGGCTATACTCACCAGAAGATAACTTATCTATGTAAACGAGGCTATACTCACCAGAAGATATATATGTGCGCGAGGCTATACTCACCAGAAGATATCTATGTACACGAGGCTATACTCACCAGAAGATATCTATGTACACTAGGACTGTAGAGAACACAATTTTTTTTTTAAGAAACATGAATCATAATCTAAAGTACTAAATATTATAAACAATAATCATTGTTTCGACCTACAAAAATGCAATCGTGTGTACCCATCGCTGCTTATAGCCTGGCTGCATGAGGTGGGTGCTGTTACAACGCGTATCATGTTACCTTTAAACAGAAATGCTCGCTCGAAGAATCGAATCCTCTCGGTAATACAGTCGTGGATGGAAATAAATCTTTCCTGGGAATACATTTCGTGTTACATTCTGGTGAGTGGGTTGAAAGTTCCCTGGGATTGGAATATTCCGTGCCTGTATCTGCAATTGTGATTAAGGCATTTTAATGTATTGTTTATTATACTGGTGTAATCTAGATCCCTACCCTACGAGTTACATAATTGCTTTCCACCCACCCCGTGCGTATATTTACATAACAATTTTTTGGATATCTGTTTTATCTGCATCAAAACATTGGCATGTTTATTTTCCCTAATAAACTTACGCGATTTTTAATAAAAATAGTATTAGTGTTACAAATGTAAGCTAGATTGGTCGCTTATTTACACGCACAAATTAACAAGATCCTGTCGTGTTTTAATTCACAGTGTTCACCTCTCGACTTCTGTTGATTAAAAACCTGAACTTTTTAATACATGAATAAATAAAACCCATTTACCGTAATACAAAAATCTTTATTTTACTACAATTACTTTATGTGCACGTACTTTAATCATTATAATATTATATCTAAAGATTATTACCATGTAATCGAAATATACTTAAAGTAATTGTAATGAATTGAATGAAGGTTTTTGTATTGTGGTAGTGGGTTTTATTTATTAATTGAAAGCTTAGTCCACAGTGCTCAACAAATTTATTAAACTAATTTTAAACTACTTAACTAAGTGAATACGTAATTGCTTACTTGCTGACGTGTTTCAAAACAATCGTTCCTTTTACGAAGCTAACCCTGTACTGTCGGCATTTTGGCTGTTTACAAACTGTATGACAGTGGAGTGGAGTGAGGTGTCGGCGTCTTGTGTCATGTACTGGAAGAGGCTATTGGCTTCAAAGTGTATGTGATCGTTTAATACATTTTCCCTGTCTGTTGCGTAGTGTTTGTTGATTTCATATTTTTCTAAGGTTGTTAGTTTTCTACTCTTGTTTTAATGTGTGTAGAAACGATCGTTTTGAAACGCGTCAGCAAGTAAGCAATTACGTATTCACTTAGTTAAGTAGTTTAAAATCAGTGAATTCAAGATGATTACATCAAGAAACTTCAAATTTACTAACGTAAAAATAAGGTAGATATAATGTAGCTTGGTAAATGCAATTACGTAATACATTTAGAAACATAACTAGGTGGGCGATAACGCGAGGGCTTCGGGAATGCCTCTCTAAAAGTTTGGAGTTGTTTGCGAAAACTTTCTATAAATACTGTATTTTTATCTTGTACTTCTGGCATTATAACGTTTTTACCTCTAATTTTGCTCTAGTTGAATTCTTTCGTGAATTTTATTAATTCTTGCTTTATTGTGACAAATGATATTTATATTTTGAAATGTAATTTTATGTACCAAAATTTATTTGGAATTTTTAAAGGATGTGCTCACATTATGACTCCGATGCGAGTGGTCTACTTCCGAGCACTCTGCACACGTACCTTCCCCTCCCATCTTGTAGTAGGGAATATTTTATATCCCACATGATGTTAACGTATTCACAATTCCATCCTATACTTCGTAGGCGATATTAGCAATATTGGTTGAGTAACATGAAGCTAGAGGAAAAAATCTTTATATTTAAAATACCTTCGTTCATGCTGGCGGGCTTTACAACGAAGAATGGTACTGTTGTGGAAACTGGAGTACCACATTTGTTTTAGCAGTCGTATCTATCAATTTCGTGTTATATATATGCTAAAACTGTGTATCTTATTTTTTTCAACTTGGTATTATTTAATAGTTTAATAACGGAGAGGGAAAATAGTCGCGGCGCGCGTGTGTGTGTGTCATTTTATATAATTATAATATACTAATTGTTGGGTTTGTCATCGATGAGCTTATGAGATAACAACTGATTGATTATGAGTTATGTAATTTAATTTGTCCTACTATATACTTCTTTCTCGTCGTATCAGTCTCTTCGCTTAAGGTATAGGCTTCGTTCCTGCCACATGAAAGCAGAATTGTGAATAATAGAATACTTTATCGCTTTAAACATTATATCCATAACATGATACGATTTCTCGTTATTACCTTGTTCTTTAAAAACAAGATGTTTTAAGAATGCCTATCTGAAAGCAGTTAGTATTTATAATGGAACAAGTTATTGTATCGTATAATAGTGTCACCATACGCGGAGACAGTAAGACGATTACATTTGGCCACGTAAAAGCAATCCGTTCGCTTTGAATAATTGTGCTGGGAACGTGCTTGGATACTTGGGTAAATATACGTTCGGTAATGTGTCCCCCCCCCCCCCGCTCGCACTACTCGGCTGCAATATTTGCACATCTTATTAGAGCATACACGTACGTTCGTAGCGTTTACGCTTGTCATAACAACACTGTCTCGCACATACTTGGAACTTCTTTTTTTTCACCTGTGTCATTTCTAATAGTATTCAAATAAGCCTACTGCAGTTTATGATTTTTTTTCTTCGTTATACGTTTACTAAGTAGTTTTCGAAAAACACAAATTGTGGACGTCTTCAACTTTTTTACATTTATACTTTAAAATTGCTATTGATTTTCATCCGTTAGTGAAAATATTACACTGATAAGAATAAGTCGGGACATGGAGTTTATTCAAAACAAAGCGATCAGATTTTATATTTTACTTCGAACTAGCAAACTATATCTTTATTTTTAATAGAAACTTTCTGTAATGGTATGACATTGTTTCAATTCCTTAGTTCTTCGAATAATACGCCTTGATTGATTGTTCATTAAAAGTGCATATTTATAAATTCTAGATTTACAAATCTAAAACTCAAATACTTCGGTTTTGTATGCAATCAGTTGGTATTTGTGTGTGTGTGTGTGTGTGTGTGTGTGTGTGTGTGTGTGTGTGTGTGTGTGTGTGTGTGTGCGTGTGCGTGTGCGTGTGCGTGTGCGTGTGTGTGTGTGTGTGTGTGTGTGTGTGTGTGTGTGTGTGTGTGTGTGTGTGTGTGTGTGTGTACTATAATGTGAGGCTATGTATTGTTGACAAACTTATCAAAACTAGTTTTTTATCTTTTTACTTTAGATATTAGCTTTTTTTATAAGACTGTTTCGGACGATTATCTAATTTTGTTTTTCGCCAGGAAAATAAAATAAAATACTTGTTTGCTTTTGACATTCGATACGTTTATGATTGAGCTATTATATCTTTGAATCTAGACTTGTGAGTTTTAATTTTTATGTACTATTTATAAATAATTAATTTTTACGTTTTACCAGAACATCGCATTTAACGTAATGCGCTCATCTCCAGTGTACCCATATTTGAACATTTTTTTTACATTTTAAATTATAATTTTTAACAAGCAAGCCGACAAAACGATTCCGTTTTGTTCTGAAATCAGTTTAAGTTAATTTGTTTGCCCTTTGATGACATCTGTGTTATTTCACTAGATGACTTAAATTATTCTACAAGTAGTTGTCATTGAATTACCGTTGAGAAAATATTTCGACAGGTTATGAAATTAATGAAGTAATTTCGACAGATACTAAAAAATATTACGCGTAAAAAATCGTGCGTGGATTGTGTTGCCGTGTTATTTGTCATTGAATTACCGTTGAGAAAATATTTCGACAGGTTATGAAATTACTGAAGTAATTTTGACTAATACTAAAAAATATTACGCGTAAAAAATCGTGCGTGGATTGTGTTGCCGTGTTATTTTCCCATTATTCTTCCGAAACCAAAATGTCGACAGTCGTGCGGAACGTAAGAACTTTGTCACCCGTCAAGGTTTTGTCTGTACCATGTGAACCTTCGCCATTATTTACAAACTAATTAGATCTACTTCCTGACATGGCGTGACAGTGTGTCAATTATTCACACCAAGCGTTCTGCAAATTTGTTTAATTTCTATTCTTTAGTTACTATTTGTGTGGTTTTTTGCGTGGTAAATCGTTACTAGATAAACAAAGGCAGATTTTATGTTTTGCGTCAGGGGTTTCCAAATAAGCGGGCGTTATCTAAAGATGAGGTATTCATAGGCGCCTAGTAATTATCAGAAATATTGAAGGCTAAAGAAGTCGTAAGACGAAAACGTTTCCACTAAGTGTAAAGAATTTAACAACCTTTAGTCTGGTCGCAAGTAATAGCAAAAGTGTAATCGTATATGCCTTTTCTTTTTAATAAATTTTGCAATTTTCGTTCCTGTATAATAAATAATTAACAACCTCGTCATGAACAGCATCATGATTTCGATATTTATTTATCAGAATTCAAACAAAACCTCTTACTTCAGGGTTTCCTGTTTTTTATATAACTAATGCTACATACATGTAATTTAAAAAAAAGTACCACTGTATTAGCCGTTAATTATAAAATACTGTTGGATCTTATATAGTTAATCTTACATATTTGAGATATGGGTGATATATACTACAACAATGGTACAAAAAGGTGGTTTTTTTGCTTCTTTCAAAATATCGTGATATTTGAATAATTTAGTATAAAAATAGATTGACTAATAACAGGTTTTAATATAAAATGAAATCTGTGGATACTAAATCTTTGCTAAGACACGATTCTGTTGTAGATTGTTTAACATTGTGATAGTATTCATCAAAAATTAAAACTCACTCTGCTTCTAATTTATATTTCCAAGTAAAGATGTCGACAATTTTATCAGTTAATGGTCAGCTGATACATTGTCATATAATTAAAGGATAGATTAAACCGACGCTTCTGTGAGTGTCGATAATTTATTAGAACTGGGACGTCAATTTTAGCTGTCGATATAGAGACGGTCTTATTGGCGTCAGTGGATTTCATAACAGATCCGTTGGTAAGCATATAGTGAATGTTGGCCATAAGTTTTAATATAAAATGCCAAACTATATCGGCACCATAAAGTGGGTTTAGTTTATAGTTTAATATAGCGTCGCTGTATGTGCTTTCGTGCCGGGTAAGTTTATGTGATCGACAATAGAAAAACACTACTTCAAGATTCGATTCTGAGGAGCAATACTATTGATTTATGTCTTAAAATATTTCAGTTATCAGGGGTGTATTATTGTACGTTATATTACTTCGAAAATACTCGGATTGAAGGTAAATGAGGGCTTGAAACCGCTTTTCCGTTTTATTTCCGTAGTGAGCGGGGGTAATGACATGTCTTCCGGGACATAGTCCGCCAGTGCTCTGCTGTAGACTGTTGTTACTATAATAATACGTGTTTTTACCGAAGCTCTCTGTCTCAACCTGTCTTGAGTGTTTGTTTCCTGGTACAGTCCGAACGACAAGTGTTTCCATTCCAGTAAAGTTTTCCTTTTAATTTTACACGGAGTCTTTTATTTTTTTTCAACACTTTTGTAGAGTAATAATTTTTTAATAATTGAAAAATAATGATTTCCTAAATAAAATATTGGGAAAAATCGTTCTTGTTTATTTTGTAGCGATACAAAACTTAGGTCTCGTTTGTAATTTCCTGAATGACAAAGTAGAAGAGAAAACCCCGAGGTAGATATTTAAAACACTCCAAATGTTCGAACCACGGCTCGAATTCGGGCAGAACGACCTGACACGTCTCTTGGGTTATATAACCTGACACGACAGGTTATATTTTATAAGCTGGTACTTAGCTCTTAGGCACGAAAATTCGTGCCTATAATCATATACGTACGAATCGTCTATAAAACATCAGGCACTGCCCTCATCCCTCATCGCGGCCTATTCGTCCCAACTCTTAGACAATCCTATTTTGCACTCTTCCGTGGACGTCCTATTTACATTTAATGTTATTTTTACTATACATTTAAACGTATGAATTAGTAATAAAATAATGAGTCATGTCCAAGGGTTGGTGTTTTAGAAAATAATTTGCGCACCTCCTCCTCTCTTCGTCCACGGCCTCTTGCCTATGTGATGCCTGATTTCTCCCTCTACTCTCAAAACCAGGCTCTTAATATGTCTTTTCCTTGGGCCTGTTTATACAGCCCCACTGTGGCATCAATAAGTGGCTTGTTCGTTTTGTAAGGCGAGGTTTATGATATGATGAACACAGTGGTTTCGTGTTCTGCAGATCCGCGATGCTCTCACTGCTATTGCTATAGCACTGATCAAATGGGAAATCTCCCCAATGTGTTCACACTCATCACTAGGTGCGACTCAGGTTTGGTGGCGCGTCGAACGCGTGCTCCGGAGAGTTACAGTCGTGTTTCCGGAACTGTATTCCTCACTTACTCTTCAACGATCATAAGATGTGTCCAGTATTGGTGTAGAGTGTTATTTGGTGTTCTAGGTATAAACATACAGAAGAAACAGTATTGCATTTGATTCTTTTTAACTGTTGTTACGATAGCCTGAATCGATATAAGGAATAGTGACTGCGCATCTGTCTTTGTTTCAACGTTAGAAACAGCACATTATTAAAAAACCAGGATATTTTTACTGAATTTAAAAAATATAAAAAGGCTACAACATTTGGTTTAATAATAGATTTAATAAAACAATGTCTACCTTTCGCAGTCATACTAGCTGGCTGGATTGAAACAAATAAGAACTAAACCTCGAGGAACGTTAAAATAAGACGCGCATACTAGTAGGGCAGTCTAATGAGAAGGTAATGCAGTCAGAGATCCTCCGCCTTCCGTGATTTGTTATGGGCTCTTTTCTGGAGATACTATACAGTCGACCAAGCTCTAGATAATTTTAATAGACGACTTGATGGAAGTCAAGGGAAAAAATATATTTCTAAATCTTCCCGCTGTATATATTGCAGGAGTTACGTTACGCCTACCATTTCTAACAAAAACTGACGTGGAAAATTATCGAAATTGTGTAACATAGTGGGTTTTTCTCATTTGTCCTGTTAATGTTGCTTAAAAATGTCTTCCTAAAACAGTAAATTGTTAATTATGTTGAAACTACGCAAAAAATTAGGTTGCATCTAATTGGAACTAAGTGCGACATTCTTGCTTCTTAAGTTGAAGTTTAGCTTAAACTATCCTAGAAATACGGTATAAATACTTCTTGCGGAGGAACTGGCGGCGATGACATGATTCGAGACTGATAATAAATAAGGCTTATACGTTAATTAGAACGAAACCAAAATACTGCGTCGAGATTAATTAATTGCCAAACACGTGCTGTTTATATAAGTGTGAAATACGTCCCAAGTGGCTATAAATTTGCGTATGACGATTTGCACACTAGGCTCTTTGTTAGAAATGCGCGTTTCACTGCACAGTGCGATTGCGGTGCAGAGAAACCTTTACCAGGTGAAAGTCGATCTGCGAGTGTGAGAATAGCATTCAGATCGTGGATCGCCTCGGCAACAATAGCATTCCGCGTGACGTCATTTGTACCTGGTTGATCTCTGGATAAATGATTTGTTTGTTTGCACGTAAGTGATCGCAGATGTTGGCGCTACGCACAATCTGTAAGTGGCGTGTTTATTTTTCTTACCAAACAGTTTTATCAAAATTAATACTTGATTGTTATGCGTTCAGAATATTATCATAGGCATGTTTGTATCTTTGAGTTTTATACAGTATATAATAGGAATGATACCTGGTGAGGGAGTTTCAGTGTTCTTGGGTTGAAATCTACACGCTATCTTTATTTGATAAATGCAACTAGTTCTTGTAGATTGATTAGATGATTTAAAATTATATTCCCAGAGAAATTATTCTTTTTAACATAGAAGGGGAAATGTATTAGCATTGTTTATTCACCGCACAAGACAAAAATATTTTTCATAATACTAAAGTTTCCATAAACTCTTTAGTTCTTGTCTGAATATTGTCAAGAACAATAACTAGCGCGTCAAGTTACATATATTAGAACTAGCTTAGCACATCACTACTCTGCACTCACTCAAATGGTTCGGTTCTCTTCAATCTTCTAACCTTGTACTGGTTGTCCAGAAGTTTAGCCACTGTAATTGCATAAAGGTGAAGTCTCCTTTCATGTTTTTGACCATCTTTATTTCTTCTGTTATCATAATACTAACATTACAATTAATTATAAATATTATTGCCAGGAGACGACCCTTACAGGCAGCCTTGCCATTTTTTAAATCTAATATTAGTTGTACTACGAATATATAAAAGAAACAGGAATATGCTTGGTGTGTTTTAATTAATTGACATTTCCCTTAGTTACGTTGAAATGTTTGAGCGCGTCTTTTGATAGTTTATAAATAAATAAGACACTTATGAAATATAGATTCAGGGCTCTAATGATCCATATAAAATCATGTGTAACTGGTTTTTACCCGATTTACATTTGTTACTGCCAATGTAAGTTGAAAAAATACTTGTTACATGTAGTCTCTTGCTGTTATTAAGTAGGTGTTGAACTTACTACTATGTGTTATTTCGTACCAGTGACTAGACTTTTTGTAATAACACATTTATAAATTATTTATTGTAAAGAAATGAAACCATAAATTTACGCACATGTTACACATTACTGGAAGTAAGTAATAAGAATAATATTATAGCTGCTATTACAGGACGTCAAGATATGTAGAAGGTTTGGTAAATCTTTCAGTATTTCTCTCGAAGTTTGTACTTCTGACACTATTTTTTGTGTTATAAGTTTATGGGACACAGTTAGCATTTATACTTAGAGTTTATATTATTCCTTGATCTCAGCGTCCGAACTTTCGAACGTTCACAAAATATTTTTTTATAATATAATATAACTAAAATAATTCTTATATATACATATTTAAGCAATCGTAATGAACTCGTTCACAAACTTTACTAGTGACTTTATTTTTATACATTTTCGTGTTTACCCAAATGTTGAACCTTTGATCTATGTGTGCACTTTTTAGTTATAAAGCTAAATCTCAGTTATCTGTGGACATAACTAACTGAAGATTTGGGATTAAACTAATGTTAATGTGTACAAAGACAAGGTGTTTTTATGTAGGGACTTATTTTTAATTTTATACTCTCTATATAAAATGGAAACAGAAAATTTTCTAACATATTTTCTTGGTAACATATATATAATAAATCTATTTTCTGCATGTTTATTATAGTTTAAGGCAGGCGTACGTAATAGTAAAGCTTAGAGCAGTATATTAAAGGAAGCATCATGAAAATCCAATAAAATAAAAATTTGGTGTAATTATTGTCAAAGCAGTACATTACAATAAATGTTGGCCGGGACTGGGGCAGATACTCTAACACCAGTCACCGGGATTCGGGCACATGCCCTTGCGTAAAGTCCCGGAATCAAAAGGGTTCTTCATAGTTTTTGTTATAGTTAGTTGAAATTTTTTATTGTTTTACAACTAACTTACCATTCTTTCGCTAATGTTCTGTAATCTCCACTACATACACTCAGTGCTATTCGTTTAAGGTCTTTCATAATGTATGCTTTGTTATTTCGTGTTTCTTTTTCAGTTGGCACATTTTTATCAATAGGAAATAGATTCCTCTTTCTTATGACCAAAATTTGTTGTTGTTGTTTTCTTGGGCATATCAGTTTCAATAATACATTTGAAATATATGTTTATATATATATATATATATATATATATATATATATATATATATATATATATATATATATATATATAACCTTTTAGAATCTTTGTGTTTTCCCTTTTACTATTACTGGACATACCACATTTAATAATGCGATGTTGCATAATTGTATAAGGAATAGTGTGTCCTTTTTCTATCATTGCACATAACGTTTTGTCTACTAACTCAAAACAAAATTCTTTTAGGTTTAGATTAAATTTGAAACCTTTAATGCATAATAATTCTAAATTTTACTAGACCTCAAATCTTGTCATAATTTTAGCCTTAGAATGAAACTCTATAAAGACATGGATTTAAATCAGGAAATGTGAAAATCCTAATTCTGGGGGAATAAAACTTTTATCCGGATCCAGATTTATGTGGCCGGGTGTTTCATATTTCGATAAAGCTTAAAAGAAAAGTTAGTCGACAGATTACTCCGAAGAAAGTCTTTCATAAGAACGGGGTAGGGAAGCAATTTGGTTTAAAAATGGGCGTTTCATTTCTAGTGAAAATGAAGTTACTACCAACGATATAAAGTGGCCTTCGTCTTATGAACCCACGCCTTAAAGCTGTTTGCTCTAGAAGTGGCTTGTCTGTGTGTAAATATTTGAACAGTGCATGTTACTGGTTTGCCTTGAGAAAAAAATTCAAGTTCACTCCACTAGCGCTTCATTGGATGTTATCTTTACTTCCCTGAAAAATTCAGTGTTTAATTTATTATAAAATGGAATCAATAGTAGATAATTGTTTGTTCTTTTTCAAAATGTATCTCTTTATTATCACACTTTTTTCGGGCTGCTTCCTCCGCCAATAATAGGTTTTTTTCTCTTTACAAATACGCCTAAAACCTGTCAGCTGTTTGCTTGAAACAGAAAACGTGATTGTTTACCACAAAGCATTGTTACGTTGCCTTAAAGGAAAGAAATGCAATGATTTTTCTCAAGCATAAATCCCATTTATCCCTAGTTACTAGGAATAAATAACTTTGCTTTAATATTGATAAATAATACACGAAACCTCTAACCACAAATATTTTTATTCTAGTCTAATGTACATTTCTGTTACAAAGTAACCCTCCTCAGAGATGACAGTACAGACTAGAATACAAATATTTGTGGTAAGAAATTGTGTGTATTATTTACTAAACCACATTATTTATTTTCTTTCTAAAGTCACTTCAAAATTTCACAGTTAAACATTTAAAACCTTACTACAGTGCTTTAAATATTCTGGATTTCAATTTGATCATTATTTATTGCATAAGTTGGTTCACTTATGAATTAAATATTCTTTGTTAATTTATGATTATTTTATGCTTGAAGAATAATTTAAATTTGAACATCTATATTAAAGTTTTTGTTTTTTAATTATCTGTAACAAATTTTAACGTTATTATGCGATTTTGTAAACTAAATGTTATTTTGTCTTTAGCAATATGGATTTACAATTTTAGCAAAAACCACTTACTAATGAAGTGTAATCATAGGCCTACATCCATACCTCCATTAGAGTGCATACAAGTACGTCTTGTACTTAAAACGTTTGTCAGGGTTACTGTGAATGTCTGCATTGAATGGATTCACTAACCTTTCTCCTTAGCGATTATTTTATTTAGGGTTGTTATAATGAAGGGGGGAGGTTAGAAGGCAACATACAGTAACACAGTTTTATCCCCATTTACAACACAAATATTGAGAATGCTTTAATAAAAATATTGTTACTTTTTCATTAAAAAGTAACATATATTGTCTTTGAATATTTACTGTCACTTAAATTAAACTAATTTCTTTTTAAACACCAGGTTTTACGCCCATTTTTAGATAGCGTGTCACATTCCTTCGGTCTACAACAAGAGAAATAGGTAAAACTGCGCCACAGAAATACACCAAAGACCAAAGGAACCCATACGATAGCGTTCCAGGAAAGACTGAAACCGGAAATGAGCTTGCGGAAACGTGATAACACGACCGCATCCGGTTGGTTGAGTCGGCCGTCAACAGTACGACTGAACAGTAGCTGTAATTGATCAGAATTCATCAACATTCTAGAAACTGGATATTTAGTATAACGACATTTTACTCCACCAGAGTCCAGATAATATATCTTAGAAGCTTGCACGAATAAAATTAGCATTTGTTATAAGTATTTGTAATATGAATTAACATCCCTGTATTTAGGAACTTATGTTAGAAGAATGCACGCAGAAATTCTACCAGTAATTTTTCGTTATTAAATTGCGTCAATGTCTATCCGTAACACATCAATCGCTGTGAAATCATTCTTTGTGGATTTTTGACAAAATAGCGCTTAAAACGGCAAAACCACCCCTACGTAGGCTTACACGGCGACAGACTTGATCGACAAGAAGTCTTATGCACTCAACAATACAGGCGGAAGCTTGTCAAATTATTTTTATACAGTATTCAGGTTTACAATCTCCAGTATGCATTGAAAATTTAATTTTTTATGAAGGTTGTTTATAAAAATGTTTACTTTTTAATACCGATGAAAGGATAAAGTGTTTAATCTTTCATAAACGTATTCGACGTGAATGTAGCCTCTGTGCGTCAGTAAATAATACCGCCAAACCATTCTACTTTATGCTTAAACACGTGTCCTTGTATGGGCGCTGCAACACCAAAATAATGACAGTAACTATGTATTTACCACTTGTTATTTGTTTTCTATAATTTATTCACAAGAGTATTGTGCTTCTTTGTAAACAAGCAAAATACCTTACAATTTATCTTTACTTAAATGTAATTTGGATTATGTTATAATGTTTTCAATGCCCCCCCCCCCCCCCCCCGTGTACAGTAGTTTTATACACATCCTCTAGACACAGATGCAGCTCAACAAGTACCGAAGCCTTGGGCTTTACAACTGTACGTGCTTTGGTCTCTTGAGTAGATAATTGAGAGAATAACCCTTCCATTGTCAGTGTGCGTCGCGCGTCCCCATTGGCTTCGTTGGCAACAGTTCAACGTAAAAGCGTTTCTCAGTCTAAACCGCCTGGACTCCATCCCCAAACGTTTTATTATCTAACTATAAATTCTTATTTTCTCCTCGGTTTAGATGTTTTCGCCACCCAAAATTAAACTCCCTGTTTTTTTATAACAAATGCGAATCAGCCATTTTAAATACTACAAAATGTGTGAACAAAAGTCTCGTAAATAATAGGCTATGTTGTGTCAAATTTAACGGCAGGCATACATTGTTGGTAAACTGAAATTTATATTTTTGGGAGTTATGTTGGAACAAACCAACAAAACCCGTGTATACTGTTATCAGGAAAGCAGCTAGTGTTAGGTATGTACTACAAACGGTGCATTACATACGTGCGAGCGCACACTTACATACAAGATTTTAAATACATGAATACAGTGGGTATGAAGCTTAATTATCTCCGTTTGTATATACTAACAGTCAGCCAACCTGGAAAGTATATTATCCAGTGTCATTATAGTAGCGTCGCCTTGATTTAGCCCTAATTACAGGTGGAATGTTTAAGTTTTTGTGATTTAACACTGTCAATATTTTCAAGGAATTGTGAGATAGGGAAATAATTTTCAAATTTGCATACCTTTATAATGGTCAAATTTCCAAAAATAACAGTTTGAACAATAAATAAATTCCGATTCTTGAACATTAAATTTGAAATTTTATTAATGTTACAAATGTTTTGTTTTCAACAATATTGAAATCGAAAATGATAGAACTGTATGCATGATTGGTTACACCATATATAAGTAGGCTTATACATAAGGTTTGTATAATATATTGAGAGAATCAAATGTTAATAAAATAGGCGTATCCTTAGCGTTTCTCCCGTCCTTGCGTGCATTTCCTACGACTTTGTGTAGGATACATTTAGGCCTACATGCTGTAGTATCAACTTGTCTACGCCCATTCTTCGGTCTGGCTACAGACTTTACACCTGTGAGACGACTTTTAGCAAAAACACAATATTTTCAAATGCCTTGTATTCGTACAAAAATAATTATCTAAACGCTAAGTAATTTTGCGTTTGTAAGAGAAAATTGCTGCCACTTCACTCGCATCGATAGGACACTTACAGGACAATAAAACTAAATGGGCTTTTAGCCAGACTGTACCAAAAAAACACCTGTCCAATCGAGACTGAATGGAACGACATGTGGTGGCTGCAATCTGCGTCGTGTCAAGGTGTATCTCATTCAGTCGGTGGCCTCATTAAGTCACCGCATACCTATCTCTTACATCTGTCCCCATAACGGAAAATCGCTTCATTTCTGTCACCACCACCTCACAGTTCAATAGACATTTAGAAATGCTGACGGAGCTACTATTTCTTATTAGTTTTAATATCTCAAATATTTCTACAATGTTCTCCCTAGATATTTTTTAGTTATAGCACATTCCTACCGACAGAAGATAATTGTATTTTTAAAAATTAATTTCAGTTGATATGTTTATATTAAATAATATGTGTGTATGCCCCTACAGCAGCGGTGCTACGCATACCCCCAGGGGTACGTAGAAACGTGTAGGATGGTACGCGAAAATAATATTTCTAATGGTGGACATTAATATTTCACACTTTAAATATGAAACAAATACCAGGTTACATAGGTAGTTCACAAGTTAGTTAATATGTTGTTGAACGGAAATTGCGTGTTGCTTGTATGTTTGTGTGCGACTGAAAGCACAGAATAGTATAGCTATGAGAAACATTTATTCTATATTTAGGTTAACAATACAAATGCAGGAATGGGTCTACAATTTGATGGTAGGACACTTTTAGGGAACCGTCTGCCATGTTGCCCACACAGAAATATCGTATACACATCCGGTTACCCCGTTCCGCCTATTAATAACGAGGCAGTCAGGAAACGGTCGAAAAATAGGGGATACTTTACATTGGGAAAACGTTTTTAGGGGTACGTGAAATGAAAAAGGTTGGGAGCCACTGTTTGGCCTACAGTAGGCTTACTGACATACAGACAAATTATAGGTACAATTTTTAAAATATTTTATTAAAAGTGGAAATAAATTAACAAATCCTTTCTTTGAAATACTGAATAAATGAATACCTTTCTTTTTCATTTCAGTGTAAGTTATTTCAACAGTAACTGTTTTTTACATTAACTCATTAATGCCGTTGAATGGGTTTACTACTTTAAATCCTCGTCCTATCTGCGGGAAGGTAAAATGGAAGGTCACTCGGCGAGCTACGCTTCTCATCAAAGCCATGATACTTGACTGGCTTTAGTATCAGATAAGCGGCAGATAAGCTAAGGGCTGGACATGTTTCCCATCTATTGCGAGTTGGATATGGCTAGGCCTCAATAATGAAGTCGTTTGGACGCCTATTCCAAGCGAGATATGTAACTAAACCGAGCAAGGATTTGTCCACCATTAAAATTCAGTTTTTTTATACGGTAGTTGGAATTGGCTCCACACCATTTACTAATCGATTTTACTTTATCACGTGTGACCAATCTCGACGGTATGAACTGATTAATACAATTTGTGCACGTAGTATATCGGTTTATTTCAAGCCAATAGCTTTAAATACTTACCAAACGGCGCACGAAGTCGATATGCATTGGTCTAGTTAAACGTGTTACTACTGCATGGAGTACACTATTGATGAAGAGAAGACTCAATAGATTTTAAAAGAGTTCACTCACAACACACTAGTCCATTAATTCATGCCGATTAGTTTCGACGACGATGTCGCCTTCACCAGTGATTCGCTACTACTCAAACAAGAAAGTAGTAGCCAATCGCAGATGAAGGCGACATCGTCGTCGATACTGATCGGTATGAATTAATGGACTAGTGTGAAGTGAGATTATGGGCTAACTCTAAATATTTACCGTTGTAAATTGTTCTCCTAGGCTAAGCTCTAATTAACATTAAAGGTTCTAAATAGTTAAAAAAAACTTGGGTGTTTGTGGTTGGGCAAGTAAAGGAGGGGGTTTTCCGTTACGAGTAACGTTTCAAGCGATTTCGTGTGTCTGAGAATATTTAGGATGCCTTTATATACATATTGTGCAAAACAAACCGAATAAATGTAGTGAAATTGTGTAAAAGTATTGCCATACCTCCATACGAAATTACGTCAGGAAAAACAAAGTTAAATTATATGTTACATCTGTGAATTTAATTAAACACTAACTAGTGTTGCTCAATCATAGCCGTGACGTTTGAGATACTACAGCAATGTTTTATTGTAAGATTTCCTTTCTGAAAGTAAATTCTTATTTAGTACAACGTAATCATTATTTTATTCTAAACACCACTTTACCAAGCGAACTGGAGCCTTACATCGCTTTACTATAAGATTAGAGCATATCATAATAGCTATTAGTTTTGTTAAAGTAGAAATGAATCGAACAAGAATTAACAGTTTCTATCATTGACATTCCTTATGATTTTAGCATTTAGGCCTACAATTTATACAAAACTAGACAGTAGGTGTGCGTCATCAAACAAAAGTAAACCTGAGTAGCATTGTGTGGTCAACTACAACTTACATCTAGTAGCATAGATGGTCATTTCTAGTATGTACATTATAAAATCTGGAAAGCTGACAGCAAACTCATTATTCAGTTATAAATCCACGTTACCTACAATTTTACCAAATACGTATGGAAATTTATAAGTAGTATTCTTCACGAAAGGTAAAATATGAAATGTTCGTTAAACTGATAGTATTCTTATTTGAAAGAAACTTGAAGACAAAATTCTGTTTCTTTCACATTGCAACTTTTATTTAAATTCACATTTTATTGAGTCCATTAAATGGACCGTATCTTTCTTGTAGGCATAAGAAATTAGTTCAGAAAGCTATTTCAGGACCTTCTATAGAAAAATTGGACAAGGTTAAAATTTTGCAGCTGGAGGCGCTAAGTTACGAGCAAGACCTACCCGCATAATAGGACCTCCAAAGCATGTCCCGCCCTAAATGTGGCTCTATAGTAATGCCACATTTTAGTCAAAATGGCCTACGTCGTTAAGGAGATATTTCTATTTGAAATTGAAGTGTGGTGAACGAGGAGTTTGTCACGTGAAGTGTTTGACGAAAATTCGAATAGGTTTGTCCTTTTACTTGGGGGATGTCGTGATTGCGGGTTGTTGGCGAAGAGAGTTCCGTGGAGATTGCTTCTGGTGTACAGAAACGTATCGTTTCGATCATAGATCCGGGTCTCTATAGGGTAAAGCGACTTAATGCTTTTTGACGTGAGTAGAGGGGGGGCGGTATCTTGAGTAGTGTGATGTGCGGTAACTTGAAGCGAATACGCATTGTAATTTTACAGCAATAATTGTTTACGTGGTTTTTACGCACTTTCCTGTTGGTCGGTTAGTTCCCTTGCAAACACCTAATTGCAGGGTCCCGCCTGTTTGACTGAAGTGTTGTTTTCAAGGCCCGGTAAGTGAAAAATGTTTATTTAAGGGAAATCAAGTATATGCATAAACGCTGAGCTCGTAGCCTATTGTTTCTATATTCATTTTATTTAACAAATTAGGTGTTTAAAATTCGACTTCACAATTTTACTAAAAATTTGTAAAAACTGATTTACCGAAATGCAATTAGTAATGTCTATTCAGTTTAGGTTTAAAAATCACAGATTTTTTTGAATAAAATGTCTCAGGGCGGAGTAAGAGATAGTATACATAAAGCGCGCACGAAGGGGGTTAAACTTAACCGTAGGAGAAAAGTTTTAATTAATTACTGGCACTCATTCTTGGCCATGCATCCATGTTACAGTAGTGCGTTACTTTATTCATCACTTAATTAAGCAACTTCACTTTGTATTAGCCTCGGCTATGCAATTAAGCAACTTCTTCAACTTAATCCACTTCGAAACAGCACTCAGCAATTCTTAAAGGGCTATTCCTGAAAATTGTATACAGCAAACTAATTAAGAAAACTGCAGCTAAATGGTAGTAGAATTTTCATCTCGATAATGCAGGTAAGTGCACGTGGCCTATAGCTCACTTTTACAAGTTCGCCCTCAATTACTTGGACGTACTGAATAATTAAATACCGCATGACATAGTACGAGTGTTTCCTTAAGCCCGGCACACATGAGCTTGGGAGTAATGAGGCAACGCACATGGGACGCCGATAGCTATCCGATAGCCTCGGCCTATCTCGATAGGTATTTGGGCTGACGCAGGTATCTCCTATCTTGCGTCAATTCTATCGCCAGCGTTCCACGAGTACACAGTTGGTAATGAGACAGCGCACATACACCGCAGTTTACTTTCTATCTGTTATATTTTATCAGGTAGGTTTTCGATAATATAATTACTAATTTCATATTATTTATATGTTTAACTTTAAATATGATTGAATAACCAATTGACATCAATGTGTAACATTAATATTAATTAGGTTGATAATTTGTTATTAATAGATCGTGTAGACATTCGAAAATAATTAAAGAATTTGTGTTCATCTTCCCTTAAATCAATTGAACGCACCTTTTAGATAACTCTCATTATTAAATGGGTGAATCCAATATCTTCTTCTTTTACTTTCCTTTTCACCAATGAATTTGTACACTAAGAACGAAAATACTACTTTTTTTGTAAACTTGCACTTGTTTATGATCCATCTCGTAGGAGAAACAACATAGAGCCAGTCCCCAACATGGAAAATAACTATCAAAAAGATAGGCTTGAAATGACGCGCGCTTAAACTCTATCTCGTGTGCGCTGAAACTCCGATAGGTATCAGAAAGATCGGATAGAAAACTATCTCGGCGTCCCGATTACTTTAAATCTCATGTGCGCCTAGCCTTCGGCTGGGGCTGCCGTAGTTTATTGTGTCATAAGTTTCGTGAGCTACACGCGACAGTTGGGTGGCTTCGCTGCTGTATTTTGGTTGTAGACTTGAGGCAGGATCGGCTTGGGTGCTGAGGCGACATTACAGTCTACAGCTAGTAGACCAACCTATAGGCGGCAGGGAGTAGAACAGTGTTGCTTAATCGTATCGCAATATGATACGAGCGTTTTCCTGATCGCGTCTCATTATGTTACGAATGTTCTCTAACCGCGTCACATTGCTAGTTCCCTTAACCACGTCACGATAAGCTTCGCCACATTTTGGTACGAGTCTTTTAATAGCCGAGTCACTTTATAGTAAGCGTTGCTGCGTAACCGCATTACGTGGTACGAGTTTCTCCAGCCACGTCGTGTGGTACGATGTTTCCTTAACCTCTTCACATTATGCTAAGGGTCTTTACCTAACCGCGTCTTATGGTACAAGTTTCTCTAACTACGTCACAATATGCTGCGAGTTTCTCCAGCCACGTCGCGTGGTACGATGTTTCCTTAACCTCTTCACATTATGGTAAGGGTTTTTGCCTAACCGCGTCTTATGGTACAAGTTTCTCTAACTACGTCACAATATGCTGCGAGTTTCTCCAGCCACGTCGCGTGGTACGATGTTTCCTTAACCTCTTCACATTATGGTAAGGGTTTTTGCCTAACCGCGTCTTATGGTACAAGTTTCTCTAACTACGTCACAATATGCTGCGGGTTTCTCCAGCCACGTCGCGTGGTACGATGTTTCCTTAACTTCTTCACATTATGGTAAGGGTTTTTGCCTAACCGCGTCTCATGGTACAAGTCTCTCTAACTGCATCACAATATGCTGCGGGTTTCTCCAGCCACGTCGCGTGGTACGATGTTTCCTTAACCTCTTCACATTATGGTAAGGGTTTTTGCCTAACCGCGTCTCATGGTACAAGTCTCTCTAACTGCGTCACAATATGCTGCGAGCTCTTTCCTAAGCCTCGTCACATTATGTTACATTTGTCTTCACCATGTTTTCCGTTCCATAAGAACATGTATAATAGTAAACGTAATTTCTCTTTTCGTCATAAACACAACCATATTTTGGTTTGCCGAGTTCTGTGTTACAAAATGGGTTACTTTTATGGTACAAACCAGCTATACTCTAAAAATTCCTAATCACGTATACGGGCTAAGTTAATTATGAAATGTGCCAGGGATCGATTAGGACGCGAGGGTGTGGTTTGGGTTTGAGTTGGACACGCCCAAATTAAAACTGATAACTTCGATAGCATGCGAACCTAACCTAACTTTACCCTCTTCCAGTTCCGGCTTTTAAACGCTAAACGCTCAGCTTTTAGTGGTTTTTCCCCTCCTACAGTAAAGCAACTGAAATCTTTATGATTTGCTATCATGGGATTTAAAATAGAAGAGGAATTTTTATCTCTAAAAAAGGGTTTTCTGGCCAAATATCTCAAGAGATTTTAATAAAATCTAAAAGTTAGTGTGTTTTACTGTTTTAGATTGAAGAAAAGATTATTTGATGAAAAATTTGGATCTTCAATTCCTATGGTATTTCTGAATAAATTTCATTTTTAAAGAATCTCTATTTAATTGTGTGCTGCTGGAAAAGTTAATGTATCCAATTACTGTTCAAATTGTAAAGTTCCGCCAGTTTCAATACCTTTGTTTATCATCGTCTGCCATTTGTTAGTGTTAATTAACTCTCTGCAATGCTTCTCGTTTCTTTAGTATTCAGATCTATCTTCACATTGATTTTCTTCTCTTATTCATTTTCATTGATAGGAAGGAACTAAAATTTCTGTTATTTCGCCCGTCACGACTTAGATTGAAATACTTTGCAACCATTTTATGATATCTCTTACATAATCTGATTTTAAATGACTTATAGCTGAAACTAGCAACAAGCAACAGCTCAATCGCTTATAAGTGTCATTGAGAAAGAGGTGTAAAACGCAGTAGTCGTGAATATACAGAGTATCACGTATGTAGAATTGCATCTTCGGAAAGTAGGCTCCCCTATGCAGCAATCGTAGACGTACATTCCTTTACAAACCGCGTGTAACAAAAAAGGAAGAGGGAGAGACAATTGGGTTGAATGGAATTCACGAAAGGACATTATGACACCTCGATACTTGAATTTTTAAAAAGAATATTGAATTTGCATAATAAGGGTTGCTGTTTTTATTAAATTCCATCTATTAGTTCACAGTCTCCTTATGTATATCTTGTACAAATTTTCAATCGTTAATATAAATACGTTTTTGTTTGTCCAATGAAATTCAAATACATTTTTTCAACTTATAGTTTATGACAATTGATGTTAATACAGCTTTTTCAAATATTTATTCAATAATTAAATTATAATAATTTGGGGTGTTTAGGTCGAATTCGAACCGATAATCTCTAGTTCGAAGTCTAGCGCTTTGGCACTGATCCAACTTTCCACAGCTAGAAATGTACTTCTCAAAGATGTATATGAATTATATTCTATTGCCTCCATCTGGTTGTCGTTGAAACCTCCATTGCACGACCTTAAATTGTTGCCATAGTTACCACACTATCATAAATAATGCTCTAGGATAAAAAATGAATAAATAAAATAAAATCATAAAACAAACTGCATTAAATGTATCGAACCTTGCTTTACAAACGGACAATGCGAAAACAAACTAAACACAATGCAAGCGACGAGGAAAAAAAGCATATAAATAGTAACAAACAATAATAATAGTCCAATACCATTCATAGATAGAAAATTGGAAAATTGCAAGGAAATTCACTTTCTATTTTACTACTTAATATAGTTATTCTGAAATATGTATATACATATTTATATTGATTGTATTTATTAAATAAAAAAGAAATAAATAAAAAAAAATGCGTTGTTGATTTAAGTAGGAGTTGACTTTGAAAAAATTCTTATAATCTTTCAAGTAAACCGTGGTGAAAAGACGTGGGTACCCCGCTCACCCTGAATTTACCTGTCTTGTCATAGACTCGTCCATTTTAATCAGGCGACTATCTTCTATCATACTAGACACTAATAACTGGGCAAAAAATAAACTAATAAGCATACACATCAACAAAAAAGGACCACATCTCAACACACTAGAACAATATGAAATTTACAAAAACACAAGGACAAACATGTTAAACGAACAAACCCAATACAAATCGCACATACTCTTTGAGAAAACCTGCCTTTAAAACCGTCACCCAACAGCTTCAAGCAGAAGACACTGAAGGAGATCGCCACATAGCGATCAAAACATTCTCTCTCAGTTAGTTGTTTACAAATTTACAAAATTTAAAGTTCGAATAGTCATAAACTAATGGTAAAGTAATAAAATAGGTTTCACCGAACTTAATAAGTATATTACTTTAATATCAAGATATATTTTATGTGTGCAATGATCTAAGATTTTCGTCAACCATTATTGTCAGCTTTAAGGCCAAGTTACCATGCCGCTGCCCTCGACTTTTGTACCTCGGAATGACAACATCTTGATAATGCTAACCATGATGGTTGACAAAAAGCTTAAAACATTACTGAAATCTAAAATTTATTTCTCTTTATGATGTGAATAGAGATGAATATAACTAAAGAACATAATTCCTTCTTGAAAGGAAACAGTTCATTTCGGTCTACCATTGTACAACAAATGCAGATTTTGTTTTGTGTCTTAAGTTTTACGAATGTTAATAGTTAACGTTTAAATTTAATGATGAAACATTGTAACCTAAGAAGTGTGCGTTGTCAAACTTTAAATCGATATTTAAAACATCAAATTTCATATTTACGGCCTAATTATACAAATAGTATTTACAGGCTATCACAGACATCTGTACATGGGCCAATTAGCTTAAATTACAAATTGACTCATTTTAAGTTAAGGGTAGTTTGTAACGAATACCGAGGTGGTGCGTGACAAAACAAATTTATAATTAGCCCCCCCGCCACCCTCGGTCTGCCCTCCGTAGTCTACAATTAATTGGAGTTTGTTAAACACGTTAAGATATGGTAGAAAACATGTTACGTAATGAACCTTTCTTGCCGTCTCAGAATGAAGTATTACGGCTGAATGTTTTTGATTGTAATGCGATTAGTATGCGTCCATAAAGATGTACATTTGCGTCCGAGATCTGTTCGTATTTTTGGGACGTCTTTACTGTGTCGTTACAGAAATTGCATTCGTTTTATATTTCTTTAAATTCCTTCTATTAGCTCGCACTCTTCTTGTATATATCTTGTACAAATTTTCAATCGTTAACAAATTCGTTTTTATTCAGGCAACCACGTTCAATTGCTTTTTAACTTGTAGTGGTTGCCAATTGATGTCAATACAGTTTTTAAAGATATTTATTCAATAATTAACTTATATAAAATTTGGAGTTCTAGGACAGATTCGAACAGAGTATTTCCATGTTCAAAATGTAGCGCTGTTGGCACTGACTTAACTTTCCCATAGCTAAAAGTGTATTTCTCATAGAAGTATAGGAAGTTTTCTGTTGTTCCCATCTGGTTGTCGTCGGAACCCTCATTCTACAACCGTAAAATGTTGCTATGGTTACCACACAATATCATAAATAGTCCTCTAGGATTTAAAACGAATGAAAATAATAAAGTTAACAAACAACCTGTATCGAACATTGCTGCACATAACGGACAGTGCGAAAAAGAAATAACAACACAATGCAAGCGACAAAAAACGTATAAATAGCAACAAACAAAAGTAATACAACAATAACGATAAATTTGAAGGAAATTTGCATTCTATTTTGCCACTTAATACTGTTATTCTGGCCTATGTATATAGATAAAAAAAACTAAAATAAGGTTTTTTTTGTTGACTTGAGTAGGAATTTACTATTGAAAAAATTATATTTCTTGTTGGTTTAACTTCTACAACATAATGGAAATGTTTCTACCACAAACTAGTAAAAATTATTATGTGAAATCTGAATCCGAGTGCGCACAGCATAGTCTATTATGTGTCTCAGGAAACCTACCTTTAGGTTGGTTGCACTCTCTTCCCAACCGGCAAAGTAGGAGCTGTGCGTCTTTTGGTCTCTTTGAGAAATAATTATACTAATTTGTTTAAGTTAAATTGTATTATTCAAAGCGGAAAAGGGGGACAGCCCGGAGAACATTTCATTTAGACGAGGAGAATACAAAGACAATAAAGGCACTTCAGTTATCCATAAGCTATGAAAGATATTGAAGAAAGTTCTCGGAGGTATTAGTATACAGTATTTAGTTTATTTGTCTTGCAATCTAAATGATTACTTAATCGTTATGATCAAGATAGAACCAATTTAAACTATCCCACTAGCGATAACTACACGGACACTGTTGCGTGTAACTACTTTAAACCAGCAAAACTAACTTTATTAATTAAAACCTTTATGCACACTTCACTAGAGCAGTTATCACCCAGTATTGTGTCTCTTATTTATTATTTTTTCAAAATAGTAATTAAATATAGAATGATTGTAACAACAAATTTATAAACTTTATGTCTCTCATTAGCGTCGTAACGGGAATTGTAGGAAAAGTCGATATTGTTTGCATTCAACTAGTTTCTTTTGAATGGACTTTAGGTAAAGACAAAAGAACTTATTTTGATCATTTTTTTTTTTAATGAAAGCCTAATACAAGCATGCAAATCTCTTACCTTTTTCTGAGTGTATTTTTAATAAAGGAAATTATTTCTTTTTCACTCTGGTTGCAAAAGAATCGGGAAAATATTAATAACCACTCTGGGAACACGGGTTCTTTAATCTCGTGCGCACAGATGCAATCTGTATGGGAACAGATGGCGACACAAAGATTGAAGTATTGATCAGAATGTGTGATGGATGGACGGAAGGTTTTTAATCACATGGCGACGTTTTATCACCGCACTGGTTAATTGTGTCCTTGAAGGGTTACGCTTCACTCTTGTCAGTTTAGTAGTTCTGTCGTCAACCTTACATTATCCTTACAGATACTTGACTGAAATATACCTCTATAGAAGTTTATATACTTGTGTACAAAAATAATAATACTATTTGTAAAACGTAATAAAAAAAATAATAAAATTAAATTAAAACTCTATGAATATCTAGATACAGACCGCTATGAAATTTTTTTCAGACACTTATATCACAAACCCGTTGTTTTGAATGAAAAAGCTGTATTTATTGTTTTGTTATATATGTTTGAGTATTTCAGCTTCAACGTAATTTAAATTGGAAAGATCAGCCAGGCACTAGGTCATTAAGGAATATAGCAAGGCACAGAATCGGAGGTGTGTGGGTGATATATAGTTCTATGTATATAATAATAAATAATTATATTCAACTAAAAAAGGAATATTAAGCCTTCAACTATGAAAAATTAAGTATTTTAAGCCTTCAGTATTTAATGTGTGTGTGTGTGTGCGCGTGCGCGCAACTGCAAAAAGCTACTTATTTGAAAATTACCTATTTTATGGTTTTTAAAACTTACAAGATATAATTATGTATATTAAACTAAACATAATTGGGTAAGATACATTATATTACTACGTAGGTACAAAATATCCGGTTAGAATAGATTTGGTTATAAAAAAAAACTAAACCAAAATTCTCTGGACGTAAAATGTAGCATTTCTAAATTGAAACACGGACTTTATTAGAGAAATTGTATTTCCCGTCAGTGGCTGTTCGCTTTCAGCAAATATCAAGCCCTACCGGCTTAAGTAGTGAATCTCGGCATTTTAGCGAAAACTCGTCTTTGCCTTTCAAGTTTGGTTAAAGTTTTGCAACCTATAATTGTTTAAAATTCAATAAAACGAAATTTTGTTGTTTATTTAACAAAGGCGTTTGCGGTAGTTTTAAGAAAATTCTCTCTCCGCCGTGCATATCGTGTAGAACGCAGTTGAACACCGTTTATAATTTGTACTTAATCATTCATTAATAATAGAGCTTTTCGAACTTCGTCTAGCTGGAGTTTACTTCATTTAGTATTCCATTGTTACTTGAACACATGAGGAAGTATTGACCATCTGGCATCCATGAAATCCCACGGTTGCCAACCTACGCTAAGGAATACGTCAACATGGAGGGCATGGACTGGTTTGCCCACTACAGTCTGTACTGACATTGAACTACTGGCTAGAGGCTAGGTTAGGTGGAATACACCAGCCTAGTGTGTCAGGGTGTCCCAAGGACAAGGCCTATTATATTTCGCTCAATCATTTCACTTTGTAGCTATTATTTACAAATCTGTTGACTACGAATTAACCTAACCAGGTTTGCATTGTTGCGGCTACATTTTTAACAGTATTTTTAAAACGTTCTAAGTTTCATTCCTGTAGAATATTTGAGGAAGGTAATTTAATTTATGTAATACAATAATAAACCTTTTAGATTAACGGTATTGTTTACAAACATTATTGCTTTATTCTTATATTTAGTAAATGTGATTTAAAATATGTAACCATGAGAATAAAATGCTACGGGTTTTCTTTAAAACAAACTTTCTTCTGTTAGTTTTAAGGCTATTAACCAATGTCATGATTGATCGTCTACGGAGGGAAGGAAAGGGTTGAAGGAATGGCATGCCCACCCTTACAGCCCGTCTACTACCTGAGACTAGATGGAATTGTTTAGTATAAAGGACTCTGGTAGGCCCACTTCGTGGCCAGCATCGCTTACCAGAAGCAGAACGTTCTCTTGCTGGCTGGAAACAACACCCCCTAGACAGAAGGTGGTGTTGGTGGAGAGCAGTGTAAGCTCTATCAAGCTACAGAATTAAGATGATACTTGTTACGCATACACAAGTAGTACCTTACTAGTACTAGTACGACACGACCACTTAGCAATCATCATAGCGTTCACAAAATTTTAAAGAAATCCTTTTAAGGCACAAACTACAATAGCTAGCACAATTTTCGACAAGAAATTGAATTTGTATTAAATTCATGCTTTTAATAACAAAATGAATATGAATGCTTGCCTCCTTGAGAACGATAAAAGACTTTCATTTCCATCTTGAAAGCATCTGGCGTCGACTTCTTTGCCGAGGCTCTTTGTTCTCTCCACTCTGTCGGCTGTCCTTTGCAGGAATTATCAGTATACAGATTTTGTAGTTTTCTTTTTTTAACGTAATGATATATAAGTATAATTTGTGGTTGTAATATCAGGCTAAGTTGATTCGAGTGTTAATTGTTTAAAAAACTGACAGTTTTCTTTTATATATTCATTTTTTTATCAACCATTGTTCATACAAAATTAAATTGATTTTTTTGCCAACAGAAGCTTAAACACCGGACGTAATTGCAATTTAATATTTTGCATTTAATAAAATGACTACCAAATCCAGTTATCTTGTGATTTCACTTTTTAGCTGTTTTCACGCTTCTTAACGCCTAAACAAATCCGCGTTTACCGACATTTCCAAACATTCAATCCGCCCGACAAAATGTTTACACAATTGTAAGGTAAATGATTCTATTTCTGTTTGTTAATGTTTTCTTATAGGGATCTTGAGAGAACCGTCTGTTACTCTCGATATTTATACTCGTAACTGTGCGCAATGTCGATAAGATGTGTCGCTTCTCTATTACCGACATTCAGAACGATTCACCCTAGGAACGTGTTACTACGGGAACTGGACACTAAAAGCCACGTAGCAAGACCACAGTAAGCCCGTTCTGTGTACGTACGGCTAAACCTGGCTTTCGGCCAGACCTGTCATATGTTGTGCATACCTGAATACGTCGTGGATACTTCTATTTGTGTCGTTTATCTGTGCTGCGCTCGTACTTGGGTAACAAATTACTTGAACAACTCACCCCAGTCTATTAAGGCATTAGGTGTGTAAGTAGGTCATTGGGATGGAATAAATTTTTTTCAGTAGGCGTTTCATCGCAGCCTTCTTTGGCAGCATTACCGAAGTCTCGTTACCTTGTTATAATGTGTTCTTCAGGCTGTATTTTCCGTGCCGTCTTGTGAAGGCTGGTGCAGAAATTTCTCTATTCATTAACAAAATCGACAATGTAGGCGGTTCGGTAGTTTTTCGATGAATCCGTCATCTTTCCATATGTATAAAAGATTAAATGAAAACAAATAATGATAAACATGTTTGTTGAGTACGCAATTAAACAAAACCTTGCATACTTAAATATTACAACGGTAAAAAGAAACAAAATTGTCAACTCAAATTCTCACGATAAAGTGAGATTAATAAAGCAAACGCTAGTTCATAATAGATTAGTTCTGGCGACGATGTCACCTTCCTCAGTGCTTGGTTACTACTCAATACACTGAGTACCAAGCAGTGCTTGTTCTCCATCGTTGGTAGTAGCCAAGTACTGAGGAAGGCGGCATCGTCGCCGAAACATATCTGTTATGAACTAGTGTGTTTGTTTTATTAAAAACTAACTTTTGGTGAGATTTTCAGTTGACTATTTTGTTTTTTACCGTTGTGAATAGTTCTCACTAGCTGAGCTCTAATTAACTAAAAATTGAATAATACAGTTGACTTTAAATTCAAGCAACAAATCCTCTTACTAAAAGTGTACAAAGAGTAGCTGGTCTACCCGCTTGAAGGAGAAATATTGTTTTTACCACAAAAAGAGAATGCTTCTAGTGAGAACGTAAGGAGTAACAGCGGAATAATGGAATTCTTTGGAAGCGTTGCCACTAACTGTGTGTCGACTAAAACTATCCGTCTGTGAAGCATATTGCTTTGTTAGAGCATTCAGTTATTGTTATTCCACGAGTGCGGAGACAAAGTAACATGTCGCATAAGTAGGTTAGATTCTCAAAGGGTTTGTTTCAGTTTGGGTTGGGTGAGATGGTGCAATAATAGTCTAAATCAATCGTAGAATAAAGTCCTTTATGCATGACTACAGCTAAGTATTTAATTTCTCACTGTTTCTGTATCGTCTGACAGAGTAGCAAGTCGCCTCATAAAGTAGGTTAGAATCGCCGTCGTTTAAGGACTCGAATTAACACCCTGAATTATAATGTAGCCTACGGTGACTGACCTCAGGTGAAGTGACAATCATTTTACTTTCTTTATCTACTAAACACAATTTGTAAATAACTGTTTTTTGTAAGGTAAGAGTGTAACATTGCCACTTCCGATTACATGTTTAGGAGCTTTGTACAGTGTTTACGGATTGAACAAAAACTGCGAGGGCGGGATTACTACAATGGCGCTATCGGTTCTGTGTTTTGAAACCATTTATCTTTATTACGTCAAGTTTTGAAAGGCTCTTCGATTTGCTGTCAACTCCACCATTAACTCCAACACTGCTTTGTCCATTGTAACTTTCGGAAAATATTCTGAAGCAGTGCTTTTGTGATTTTACTTGTGTTTGCAAGGCATTTTGAAACGTTAATGGCTTTATAGTCAATTGACCTCAATGCTGTTGTTTTTAAAGGCTGATGATATTTTTCTGAAGATGAATCAACGATTAATGACAAGATTTTGTTTCGTAATAGAAAACGCTTGAAACCTGTTATAAAATCTTACAAATTCTTTTGTAATAGAGTGTTATTACAAATTGTAATAGTGTTATACATTTGCCATCTTAAGTCCGATTTCAGCAGATTATTTTATTGGAGAGTACCAACTGAATACAAGAAGGACACAACTCTAACCCGGCCTAACTCAAGCTATTCCTCTTTGTCATTCTCTTCCTCTATATTTATGTAGGTGCTTGGATTTTTATACAACTGTTTCCAAATACTGTACCTCACCATCACATGCGCTTGCTATTATAACTCCGCCCCCTATTCTATCTCCTCCTGGTCTATCTCACCTTCTTCGTCATTCACTTCCTCCATATTTATGTCTGTGCTTAAATTTTCATACAACTCTGTTTCCAAATCTTTACCTCACCATCACATGCGCTTGCTATTATAACTCCGCCCCCTATTCTATCTCCTCCTGGTCTATCTCACCTTCTTCGTCATTCACTTCCTCCATATTTATGTCTGTGCTTAAATTTTCATACAACTCTGTTTCCAAATCTTTACCTCACCATCACATGCTCCTGCTATTATAACTCCGCCCCCATTCTATCTTCTACTTCTCTATCTCACCCACCCACATTTTGTTTTTTTCCCTTATATGTATCTTTCTACTGTAAGTTTCCTACAAGTGCGTTTTCTAAATACTGTAACTCACTATCACATGCGCCTGCTATTATATAACTCCGCACAACCCTTACCCATTCTCTCTCCTCTATTTCCTCCCGCTCTATCTCACTTTTCTTCTTTCTGTCAGTCTCTTCCTCTTTATTCAACTGTACCAGGGTAACCATTACATTTTCCATTACAATTTCCATTACATTTTCCCTTTTCTATGCTCTTTCTCTCTCCCCCCCCTCTCCCTCTCTCTCCATCTCCATCTCATTATCTCCGTCTTTCTCATTCTCTTACTTTAAAGCCTATCTGTGCATAATTAATGACTATGTCTAAAACTTTGTATACACTTATTTAGAAAAGCCACCTCTCATCATTTTGTTGACCTGTAGTATAGGGATTTTATTATTTTTTTGAATGCGTGACATTTAATATACGTCAGAGTTATAAAAGGATTTAAGTATATTTTCCTAGTTCCTCACAATAGCCTGAAGTCGCGTAAGTTACGTACCCAGTTGAAAAAGCATGATTACTTTTGTTGGACGCGTTGCAGAATAATTCCATTGCCGCTATGTATTGTTCTCCCTCTGCTCGAGAGAAGATGCTACATGCAGCGTGCGCTTTTTAATTGGTTTTGCCACCGTAGGCGATGCAGTTGTGACCCATCTCAGAGCAACGAAATCATTATGGTTTGCAATTAGTAACGCGTGATCGCAAGTAATTTGTGAATAATTATTTTCCGAAATTATTGATATTTTCTTGAAAATATTCTTTCAAGATATTGTGATTTATGTGGTAAAGCCATTGCTTTTAATTTACATTGTATTTTGTCGTAATTTGGTTTTGTATAAAAATGTTTTTACTAATTAGTAGGAGTAAAAATTTTAAATGACGACTTGTTAAAGGTAAGGATTTAGAGATTAAGAGATTTTTTAAGGATGAATTAGGCTCTCAGTTTTCTGAAAATGCTTCACCAGTGACTAAACCCCAGAGATGTAAAGCTCCTTGCCTAAATCTCTCTGTTTTGAAACCTGGCTTGTTAACGTATACCACTTTGTTGCGTCCACTTGTCGTTTTACTTGAGTGGATTGGGAACAATTTTCGCCTAAAGAAAAAACTTCACACTTTAGAAAATCACATGTAAATTGGTTAGCCTCTATGCGTAGCATAATTCCTTTGATGATAATACATGGAAACCCTGCTAACAGTAGACTGACACTGCTCCAAACACGGCTGCAAACAGAACCTTTCGCCTTATAAACTATCTGTCAACGCAATTTCATTATTGTCGCAAAGCAATTATTTGTGACTTTGTTCTTGACTAGATTCTCTATCTTTCTAACAACTGACCCATTTTGGAATTTTAATATAATCAAAGCTAACCTTTACCCATATTCTTGCCACATGTTTTGCACCCAAACTGCAGTGGCGGCGCTACCCAAACTGCAGGGGGCGGCGCTACCCAAATGAAAAGGGAGGTACACAGAGTGAGGTTGCTGCACTACCCAAACTGAAGTGGCGGCTCTACACCAACTACAGTGGTTCATATTATTTAGTTTTGTTTCTAGTAAGATACGAGTATATATAAACTAAACTAAAAACATGTTCTGCGAGCCTACTTTTTGTATCTCATACTCTGTATTATAGATATACTGTACCCTGTATGTATGTCGTGCACCTCCAAAACGGACGCGTATCAATTTGGGAAACGCATTTCTGGTAAGAGTGCGGACTGCAGATTTTACATGATCATTGATTATTTTTTCACCAACAGTTCCTTTTTAACGCATTTGATTGATGACGACATTACTACCCAGAATAAATAGGTTTCTAGCTGTGCGTCAGTACTGGAACAGTCTTTTGGTATTAAAGTACCAGCTGGTCAAAAATCAATTGTCCTTATCTAAAGATATTTTATATCCAGTTAGTTAATGATGGATCGCTTTCCATCAATCGATGGTAAAAGTAGAACAATGTCGGCCGTAACTGAGCTGTCAGTTTTGCCTTAGAGAATTCACGGGATCCGGGAGTACGGTTTGTATTGACCAGCATTCGTCTTGGCTGTGAGAAATGGTTGCGTTCCCCCGGCGTTATTTGTCAAACTAAGAACTACCGCTACGTTCACGAGAGGAAAACAGCAGATAGTCGTAGTAGTAGTGATCAGTACCACGCGCAAATATTGTATAAGATGCCTATTTCAGTCATTTCCTTTATTTTAAACGTTCTTGGTTAATGAGTGCAAACTGATATATTTATTTCCTACTAAACTGTATGATTTTTTGAGACATTAAATGTTTACTGTATCCGAGGGTATTTGTAACTTTATTCAGACTAGTGGATGAACCTCTACTTCAGCTAAGCTAACCTACCCTGCATTATACGTTCCTCTTATTTCAAGTATGCCTTTTAGTATGTCCTTTCTTTCCTTCTAATTAGCTCCATCAACTCTTTAGCCTTCTTCTCACATCTCTTTGACCCCCTCCCCACTTGTAATTTATACTAGATCCACCAACTCCACCAATTTTCGTACTACATCATGACCCCTGCAGTTGTGATCTACTATACCCTCCACCAACTCCTATTTTAAAACTATTTATATTAGGAATCCTTTCCTATTCTACATGCGTGACACGGAAAGCTTTCATATTCTATATGGGTGACAGGCATCAAACAGGGCGATGGCTTTAACACTACAAACAAATCTAGTTTTATAAAATCAAATTGTCATGGAAAACGTTTTATACGTATTTAATTACTAGATAGAGTAAATTATGTGAAACAATTTGCAGACTTAATTTTGACTCAACCTTTTTCTATTGCTAAAGATATTGGTCTAAACCTTTTTTTTTTAATTTTTAAATAACACTAGAGTTGTTTAGTTTTTACGAAATTAATATTGGTAAAACGCTTATATTGATTGCGTGGACGGATTTGCTTTTTCTGTGTAGAACTGTGAAGAGACCTTTTAAAAAATTCACTAGCATACAAATTCTAATACGCTGCATAATACTGCTACTTAAACATTTACAAAGTGCTGCTATCAATCATGCCGTCTCGTGTATGTATAAGAAGCCATGTAACAGCCTCGTACATCATGATTCAGGTCGTGTCAAACGAGCTTGGGTTTTTGTCGGTAGAAAAACTTATGCTTATTTTCTGATACGCACAGGTTTATTTAGCTGCATCGGTTGATTGTAGCCGAAACAGTTGTGTAGTTGTAAAACTTCAGCGTTTGTCAAAATTATTAAACGCGTGTTGTTGCTGGTATTTAGTTGTAGTATGAAAAAAAATATTACATGGTTTTATTTCACATGGGCTGAACTATGACTAACTAACATTTGATTTCTTCAGGACCGGAAATCTTCAGGGTTCACTTGTTGAATTTTATTATTGGTTTGAATTTGCTGTTAAACTAAATGCAATTTTTAAAGTGTTATTGAGAATTGTTGGAAAGTAAAGCATGGTTAGCTACTTACGTATTAAAAGGAAGGCGCTATTATACAGCGCGCTGCGGTGGTTAGGTTAGTTTAGGCTATGTTGTAAAAATATTTTACTATTACTTTCCCTGTTGCATATAAATCGGACTTCGACGAGCCTTACTTTCAGGAAAAAATACCGAGAGAGTGTTGCCTCAACATTGGGTATTCGGCGGTTTGTGCCGCGAAACAGAGCAACGATTTCTAGCCAAAGTTCTGAACCGTGATGCAAAAACTTGACCACTGAAAATAAATAAAAAAAACATATTGAACCCGGAACAGCAATTATAAAAAGTCATATATTTCTGATAACCTAACCTAACCATCGCAGCGCGCTGTATAATATTGACGACCTCCGTATAATACGTAAGTGCCCATGGTTCTTTTGCTGTATTGATTGTTTTACGATTGTATAAGATTTCATTTCAACTGAACTTCCTGTATAATTCGAATGTAGGTTATTTAATTAGTTTAATTATACCGGGAGCTACAATCAGCACTAAAGAAATTGTAATTATATTTTATAATGAAATAAGAAATAATCGAGAGAATTATTTCACGGGAAATTTTGTGAAATAGGAATGTGAAAATCCCAAGGACTTTCTTGGGATTCGGACAGGACTATCCTCTGATATAGTGGAGGCAGAGAAAGAAGATATGTGATCCAAAACCAGCCACTTAATTTATATAACTGAAATGATTCCAGGAAATATTGTATTGTACATAATAGAACTACTTGTATTAATTATCGATACGTCTTGGACAATTTGGAATAAAAATTCATTTGGTGTGTGTCTGTATGTGTGTGAATTTGCTACAGAAATGTTTCTCATTTCCACGAAAGCGCCGGTTTAAAAAGCATTATGAATATGTTGGCAGAATACATCCATTCCAATATGTTGGGATACGTCTTAGACAATTTGGAATAAAAATTCATTTGGTGTGTGTGTATGTGTGGGAATTTGTTACAGAAATGTTTCTCATTTCCACGAAAGCGCCGGTTTAAAAAGCATTATGAATATGTTGGCAGAATACATCCATTCCAATATGTTGGAATACGTCTTAGACAATTTGGAATAAAAATTAATTTGGTGTGTGTGTATGTGTGGGAATTTGTTACAGAAATGTTTCTCATTTCCACGAAAGCGCCGGTTTAAAAAGCATTATGAATATGTTGGCAGAATACATCCATTCCAATATGTTGGGATACGTCTTAGACAATTTGGAATAAAAATTCATTTGGTGTGTGTGTATGTGTGGGAATTTGTTACAGAAATGTTTCTCATTTCCACGAAAGCGCCGGTTTAAAAAGCATTATGAATATGTTGGCAGAATACATCCATTCCAATATGTTGGGATACGTCTTAGACAATTTGGAATAAAAATTCATTTGGTGTGTGTGTATATGTGTGAATTTGCTACAGAAATGTTTCTCATTTCCACGAAAGCGCCGTTTTAAAAAGCATTATGAATATGTTGGCAGAATACATCCATTCCAATATGTTGGAACGAAATTAGTCAGGCAGTTTTTCCACCTTCAAATTGCCTGATACCAGCCTCCTTCTTATCTTATCTACAGCAAACAGGTTCACCTCGTTAACACTTTGAACACGACACTTTTTCGTGCAGATAAAAAGCGTCGCTCAGCTTTTAGAGTTAATGGCCTTAAGGTTACATAACCCCACATCGCTATCATCTACAGATTTTCAGTCAGCCGTTTAAAAGATGATTGCTTTTAGTTTTTCAGGTTTGTTTTATTTTCGTTATACCACTGCTTCAATATTGATATTATTTCCGTTAATTCTCTATAATTATGTAGGCGGCGAACATTGCGGAAAGATCTGATTGGGTTTAGATTTTTGTGTTCGCCTGATCTTTATTTAGGTTTTATTAAACGCCGCCGTCTGTTTCAGTTGAGCAGTGTACCGTTTTGGAGCAGTGAAATCGCGATCGTTGAGCTAAGGATTAAAAATATATATATATGTCGGCAAAATGCGAACAGATTTTAGTTTATTTTTCTTTGAGTTAAACACTTGACTGCATCACTCAAGGTTCTATTTTACTTCTTACAACATCATCAATTTCTTTCTAAGCGTCCTAATATTTCATTAGGTCATTGGATCTGTCAAAACCTACGAAGAGTCTTCTGTCTTCTCTCCCTCGAGCTGTTGTAGAAACTGCGATTTCAAATCGGCCCGGTCCAAACATGACAAAAGCTTTCTCTAGTCCCCGTACAATGAATGGGATTCCTTTGGTCTTATCTTTCTTCAACGCTTCCTTTTTCCGTTCGTTCATGTAACAAGTTGGAATCTCTGCTCTCGTATATATAATACACGACTAATTCAAGAGTAGATCTTAATAAACCCTCTTTCATAGCATCATCTGTAATCCACGATCATTTACAAAAGTATTGTTAACCCTTTGGACGCCAGCCGCTCGGGCCGCAGCCCAACTCCTGACCGCCAGCCGCTCTGTCAGCGGTACTAGCGAAAACCGCCAAGGCCTGTTTGAACGTTTTTGCACCGGTTTACATTTCGCTCTGTGCTTTCGATAGTTTTTATGCAAATGTAATGATTTTTTTTTTTGTTTTATAGATAATTACATGGGCTATCAACATTTAGTAATGAAAAAAGTGTTACTTGTACAACAACATTATTGATAAATCAATAATGCCTAACAGAAAAAAACTTATACAAAAAGTCTACTTTAGATAAAAAAATTAGGTAGTGAAAAAATATTTTTATACATCGCATAAGTTTTTATTCAATTTAGTAACTAAATATCATACTGTGTGCAAATTTTCACTACTCTACTACAAAAATCAGTTTGTCAAAAACACATTTGTTGACAAGAGAAATACTTGATTTTTTGGGGATTTTTCATTCGGCTGGCAACCAAAAGCAAATATGTTTTGCGACAGTATTTTGTTTGTCCAACAGGAATTTTTTGCTTCAGGATAGGAGGTATTCCTTTTCTGTTTATTCGAAACGTGCCTGTCAAATGAGTCATCTTCGAATACAAATCCTTGGCCAGTGGAAATGAGGTAAAACAATTATCTACGAATACGTGATGTCCTTTATTCAAATAGTTTTCCATGTCTAATAATTTCATAACGACAGTATACCCAAGTCCCTTGTTGACACTTCCATTATTTTTATCTGTATCTCTTTTCCCTTTGTAAAAAAAGGACAAACAGTAATGAGAAAACACTCATGAGTAACGACATCGCGCTATATGAGAGCATGTGACTTAACAGCTCTGCCCCCGATGACAACAAAAACAAATAGCTGGGCCAAGGTCACTGGTACTACCATTGTGAAAATTATTTTCCTGTAGTGTTAGTGACTTCAACGAAAGTCCAAAACAATAGAAACAAACTTTAATAGTGCCTAAATACATCTTAAAAATAATGTTTTCCTGGCGGTCCGATTGATCGGACCTTGGCGGTTTTCGCCTACACATCGTCGGTCCGTGGCGGTTTTCGCCTACACATCGTCGGTCCGATAGATCGGACCGTGGCGTCCAAAGAGTTAAAGTAATTGAAGTATTACCTTAAATAAACTACGACACCCAATCCGTTCTCGGACGACTCCTTACTAGACCAGAGATATAAAGGTCAGTATGTGTAAAGTATTAAGTCGTTATCCGATTCCTTCTGAGGATCAAAATATTTTGTTTGTAAGGTTTTATCTGATATATATATAAAGTTACGTGTGTTGTTAAGCTCAAAAGGTTTTTAAAAATAATTTTATTTTTATAAACCTTTATTAATTATGTACAATTTAATTTGCAAATTATTACATTAATTTTTACTTAACAGAAATTCAACTGAAATTCATTCATTTGGAGTACAACTGTACTCTTCAAGAGTTTGCTACACACTAAAGCTAAAACTGTTTTACCAGCAGCACAATGCAAAATTTGCGTAAGCAGTAATCTACTTTAGTAAGCATTATATTTAGTCAAGTTTACATTATTCGTTCACATAATTTAATATTTTTAAAGCGTGACTTGAAAGTATCACATTTTAGAATATAGTCGTCTCTGAAACTGCCATTAACTTTCATTACTAAGATTGCAGTATGTTTCAGTCAGATTTATTTAGCAATCGAAGTTCCGTAGGCGTAATATTCTCCTTAATGGGGAAAAATGTCAATGTTCTATTGTTTGTCAGTGATTTGAAGTATTTTTTAGTTCAGTTTCGATACGGTGCCGAGATTAAACCCTTCGGGTCTAAGCGCACAAAGCCGATATTTTTAATTAAAATATGTGGTTGCACAACCTTTATCCATCGATCTATTTCTGGAGTCTGCTTTTCCGTGCAATTCAAACCCCATACAAGTGTCGTCTTTCGATTAATTAAATTAGTTTTGTTTCAGTTTGCTATCGATTAGCACATCTAAAGGTCAGGGAAAGTTGGCACTTGTGAAAGGGAATACGGTGTGATTTTCCCCGTTATAATGCCTCTGTATGCGTCCTCTTGCTCGTGAGACCATATCGAAACGTTTGTTTGGAACTAAAAGTTATTAATATAACTTAGGTTGGTAATAAGGAGGACAGGTTGAAAAAAATGGAGTTGTAAACAATTTCTCTTGCAAATTTTAGTTTTATGTCTAAATAACTGTGAAAGTTATTAATTTATGTATATGTATGTATATATATATATATATATATATATATATATATATATATATATATATATATATTTTAAACAGGTTCTTTTGCACATTGAATTTGTCGGTTGTATGAGGTTTGTTCAATGTTTGCACTCCAATGAATGATTGATCGACGCCGTAGCAAGCCAGTCTCCTTAGGGATTGGATTATAATGAGATTAGCATGTAATTAAGTGATGAGCGTTGTAAGCCCCCTCCCGCAGTTCAATACATCATTTTATATTCTGCCCTAACGCACGCTTTTATATTCGTTTGTATCACACGTAATTTTTATCACGCATATGGCTTCTTCGGTTACATTTTGCCATATCAAATGTGTTTTATATCTGGGTGACATTTTCGCTTTACCGATTTTTCATTAACAGATGGAATTTCGTCACCACAGTGATTTTTTCTTTTTTTTTTGCTGTAGGTGAACGTATTTTTACATGCCTGTTCACACTTACTCACTTCCAGTACTAAAAAAAAATCATACATAATACTTTTCTTCTTATTTATCTATGACTTGTGGTAAGAACGGTGTTTCACTTCTAGGTGTTTTGAGTATATATATTTTTAACATCTGAGTTAATACGTGTGACAAAGGACCGTATTTTGTCGAATCCTTGCATTGTGACATATAATCGGTGCCTTCTGTGCGTATTTATCTTGTTTCTAAACGGACCTATCTAGTCAGCGTTTGTGTTGGTGAGTTATTTAATCACTACAGTGCAAGAAAGGAGAATTTTACGTTGCCCTCACAATGCTTTTATTCAATGTTGCTTTTTATTTTACACCTAACCTATGTTTCGTCAGAGAGACGTCTCTAGCTGATGGTAAATTTTAAGCACCCTATTCTAGAGGAGCTTTTCGTAGTTTGAAAAGTTATAGATATTAGACGGTTTAGTAGAGAACTACTTCCTTGCACGAATTAAAAGATTGTTTTCCTTCTGTCTTGCCGAGAAACGTTTGTGTATAGTATGACAGTAATTCGGCATATCTTTATCTAAGCAGAAGTGTAGGAACGAACGTGCACGCATGTCGGTCTCATGCTATCGCGGGATGGCAAGTGGCAGGTACACAAGTCTTGAATGCTTCGCGTGACTTGACCACGCTGCGCACAGTACATTCACTTCTGCTCTTTAAATTTGCCTTCAATTGCTTCATGAATTTAGAATTGGCTATGTATACATGATTAACAGAATTGACTTTTTGATTATGTAAAATTATTCGCAATTGCTGAATCCAGGCCCGATAATTTTTTTGTGCGTTTTGTAAGACCTTATGGTTGTTTCTAAGTGACTTTTGTGATCAAGGAGACATTAAATGAAGCATAAACATTTTTACGCTTAGACTTTTTTTTTCAGTTCCTTCTATCAGCTCACACTTTCTTTATATACGAGGGTTATTCATGAAATTTCATTACACCACATTTCTCCTAGCACGTCGCATTCTTTTTCAGCAGCACAGGGAATCTTATTTTATGGATTGCCCTAGTATATGTATCGTGTACAAATTTTCAATCGTTAATAAAATACTTTTTATTCATCCAATCAAGTTCAAATAAATGTTTTAAACTTGTAGTGGATGACTTGTTCATACAGATTATTTTTAAATGTTTGTTCATTTATAGTTAAATTCAGGTTACTTGATTACTTTAATTGTAAAATTATGGGGGCGGCTAGGACTGATTCTAACTGAGTATCTTCATGTTCGAAGTCTAGCGCTTTGAGCCAATTATCCTTGTGGCACCATACGGTTACTGTCGAATCCTCCATTGTATAACCTTAAATTGTTGCCATCGTTACCACAGAATATCATAAATAATGCTCTGTGTTTAAATATGAATGAAAAGGGGAAAAATTAACAAACTGGATTAACGGTATCGAATCTTGCTTAAAAAACGGGCAATGCGAAAGGAAAGAGAAAAGAAACTACAACACAATGCAAGCGACGAAAAAAGAAAGGGCATTAGTGACAAATAAAAATAATAGTCCAACACTACATAATAAGGAAATTGCAAGGAAACTCGCTTTCTATTTACCACTTAATATTGTTATTCTGACATATGTATATACATATTTTTATAAAATGTAATTATATATTTTTTTTTCTTAATTTTATATTGTTCAGGTTCTTCCTGTATGTACATTTATATTGTATTTCACGTTAGGAAATATAGTGGCAACTTAATACGCTTTAGGGAATGGGAAGTGACTGAGTCAGAGAGTGGAAGATTCTGCGCAGGTCCTCTAGCACAACAAACTGCTTTAATATTTAAAACCTACAGTTGACAACGAACAGAAGCGGCCGGGCCTATTAGAGTTTGTATAATAAAGCTGGAATATCGTAATATTTCAAAACCTCGACCTAATAATAATATTATTATTGTTACACCTCGTGCAGTACGTAAGCATGGCGTAGAAATATTTTTTTCACTGGTATATAGCCTACTCATACATTTACCTGTCACAAGTTTTACTGCTACAGTACTAAATATTGCTAATGCAACTTATTGGCATGGACTATTCTTCCAAAGGCTTTCAGTTTCCTACTTCAGCCATAGCTGACCTGAATCGGCTTTGAAACCGTCCAGATCAGTATCCGTTTATGAATGAACTATACATGGTTTGAATTATTGTCAGTGATGTAAAACCTGTTGGGATTTTGAAATTATTCATATATTGGTCACTTGTCTTTCGTTGCCAAGAAGCCACTTCCTGAATCCGCATAGGTTCCTTAAAAGATTTTTATCTAAAGAATATCATTTCATAGGAATGTTTAATTAGTTGCGGGAAAATCTGTACAGTGCGTGAGGTTTAAACGGTGTCCCACGTTCTGCTCTAGCATTTCACTACTAGCCTAACTGAAAACATTATACAATACAAATATCGTCTCATTCTTTGCAGAAGCAGATCAACACATTTAAAGATCATGTCTACATCAAACTATTACAGCATTATCATTTAGTTAATTAGAGTTGTTTACACTTAAAACACGACACTGATGTTTTCTGAAGTGTTGGGTTTTGACCCCGCACTGCAGCCCAGTCCAGCCTAGCGAATGTGTGGAACCATATTAGTATATGTATTAAACAAATTATGATTTCGAGCGGCTTATAATCCCCCCCTGTCAATAAGCAGGGGCCGGACCGTGCGCCAGCCGCAGCTCCCTTTCGGAGTAACAGTGGGTCTGGGGGAGGGGGTTGCGAGTTAGGTTAGACTAAAAACAATGGATTTGATTTTTTATCCTATCAGTATGATTGTTGAGTTATTTAACCACCCCTATAAATTAGGGGTAAACCTTTTCGGCATTGAATATAAAGGTTTCACTACTGTTTGATTGAGCCACTGTGACATTGCGCAGTAGATGGGGCAAAGTACAGTAATATCAAAAACAGCTCTTACTTTCACTCAGTCCACAGATCAAGAAACTTCGTTAAACCCAAGGGAGTGACTGGGTCACAGTCCTGCACCCCTGCGAGAGAATCGTACATGGGGCATCTCGTGGTGTCAGAGATACCATCGCTATACAGTCACTGTGTGAAGTAATGATTACAAAATCGTTACTAAACAATAACATATAAATTACGTTTAAAGTTAGTAAGATGTTTCTAGTAAAAGTAAATATTATTAAAAAAACAATCATGTAAATTTTTAATGACACGATGAATTGTATCAGATATTCTTTGCCGTAGTAGTAAAACAACTATTATCTGTATAGTCTGTTGATAACGATCGTTACAAAATGTTCTGATTACTGACGAAAATCGAATGAAAAGTCAATTTGTGTTACATAGGTGATAGCCTGTTTCGGATTAACAAAGGGACAATCTGTTTTGTAACACTGGCGGAGATAGAGAGCCGTGGTACGATTGTTTTGTTCGGTTATGTTGGCAACACACGTGCACTCATTACAATGGCACGCCCGTTATGTCTTTTATAGAAGGCTCTGGTGCATTGTGCGTCTTGATTGGTTTTGTCAACTGTTTTTGTTTGAAAAATAGAGCAAGCGATAATTGATTTCTATTCAGATCTCATGGTTTGTGATTATTATAATCGTAATTTCGCTTTCCTGGCGATTTTTTCCCTAAAATTACTTTATTGGGGATATTTCTGTAATCTGTTTCAACACTAGGCTATAGTTCGCACACACCATTATCACAGATATTTTACTATTGTCGCATTTTATTTTTCTTTAAAGTGTTTGCTAGTAAATTACAGCAGTGCATTGTAGATAATGTCCATAGACATACATACCTTCTTGTAGACGCCTTTTATTTGAAACCCAGTAATAGCTGTAACTGCCCTATGGGAGCGCACGGTTCTGCGTTAAAGGACATTTAATACGGTTCTTCTCTTAATTCTGCTTTTTCTCTTTTACTCCCCTTACTTCCTGCCTACGCAATGTAATTATTTCAACTCCTAGTACCATTTGATTGCCCTTTTCCTCGGTATTTTTTCTATTATTCCTTATCCCTATTTCTCTTATTAAAGGTGTAACGGGTATCTCTTTAGGATCTTGTATGAAGTATCTCTGCTTCAGGAATTGAATAATATTTCGCAGTTATTAAGATTTAAATGTCGCGCGTATTTCAATAAATTGAAAAAAACCTGTAAAATAAACTTTCTTCGCAGATTAATTGGCGTTACAAACAGGAACCTATGTTTCATATAATATGAGAGCTTAACGTAATAAAAAATAACATTGAATAAGGTAAGTTACATTTATCAGAATAAAACCAGCATTAAATATGCTGGCACAACAAGACAAGTGCACAACAAGAGGAAAGTGCTGATGTTAGCAGTGGCTGGGAAAGAATTAAAATAAAATTGCATAGAGAGCCTTTAGGAGGTAAATAAAAGGAATAATTATTTTCTAAGAACGAGTGAATTTAACGATGGAAAGGCAGTAAAAGCCAGCGCTCATTAAGAAAGAGGAAAATATTTACGGCTTTGTTTAAAATATACGCTTTCTTAACAGACAGAAGGGCAGACCATTTGTAATAATTGCCGAGACGCAGCTCACGATCCTCACTGGGAATGTGTTCAGAAAGTTGTTTACATTGGAGGGCCGACCTTGAACTACCGCAGTATGTGCAGTTTATATAGTCGTGAAGTAATGACTATTGCGTGTTACTGTGATTACTGGTTAGAAGAATCTGAAACTGTAAACATCGATAGCTAAAAGTATGATATATAACTTGCTGATACTGCGACAGAAGGATCCCGTCTGATTACGTGTGCAGAACGCGTAGCTTATGTAGACTTTCTGAGACGTTCTTCCAGTTACACTCGCATTGTGACTCACGTGTGAAGAATGCGTAGCTGAAGAAGGCTTCTTGAGAGGTTGTTTAACGAGTCTTCCAGTTACACTCGCATTGTGACTTACGTGTGAAGAATGCGTAGCTGAAGAAGGCTTCTTGAGAGGTTGTTTAACGAGTCTTCCAGTTACACTCGCATTGTGACTCACGTGTGAAGAATGCGTAGCTGAAGAAGGCTTCTTAAAAAGGTTGTTTAACGAGTCTTCCAGTTACACTCGCATTATGACTCACGTGTGAAGAATGCGTAGCTGAAGAAGGCTTCTTGAGAGGTTGTTTAACGAGTCTTCCAGTTACACTCGCATTATGACTCACTTGTGCAGATCGCGTAGCTTGTGTAGACTTCCTGAGGGGCTCTTCCAGTTACACTCGCATTATGACTCACATGTGATGAACAAGTAGCTTATGTAGACATCCTGAGAGGCTCTTCCAGTTACACTCGCATTGTGACTCACGTGTGAAGAATGCGTAGCTGAAGAAGGCTTCTTGAGAGGTTGTTTAACGAGTCTTCCAGTTACACTCGCATTGTGACTCACGTGTGAAGAATGCGTAGCTGAAGAAGGCTTCTTAAAAAGGTTGTTTAACGAGTCTTCCAGTTACACTCGCATTATGACTCACTTGTGCAGATCGCGTAGCTTGTGTAGACTTCCTGAGGGGCTCTTCCAGTTACACTCGCATTATGACTCACATGTGATGAACAAGTAGCTTATGTAGACATCCTGAGAGGCTCTTCCAGTTACACTCGCATTATGACTCACATGTGAAGAACGCATTATGACTCACGTGTGCAGATCGCGTAGCTTACGTAGGCTCCCTGAGAGGTTGTTGGGAGAGTCTTTCAGTTAGTTACACTCGCATCTCTTCTAGGAAGAACAATCAAACGCTGTCACTTCACAAGAAACAGTTTTTTAGTAAATAAATGTTACGTAATTTTTGAGTTGGATATTTGTTTGCTGCGATAAATCACATTTTTTTTAAGACCTAAAAAGATGTTATATTTCAAAAACAGCTCTGAGAATAAATGTTTCGTATAATTAGGTGTCTGTAAAAACAAACGTCTAAAAAAAAAGTCTAGAAATGTGCGCCACTAGTAGAGTCCATATTACCTGTCTACAGTCTGGCCATTGTCCAAATTCTACATATCTTGTTTGTGTCGGAATGGAATCCGCCTTATCCAGGCCATTGCCTCGTTGCTAGCGGAATTTCTGAGCAACACTACTCTACTGTCGCGTTGTGTTCCAAACACTTCCTCCTATCACGTTCACAACAGCAGGTTGTGCGAATAGTTTTGTTTATCTTATACCAAGCAAACAGTGCAGTTTAAGGCACCCTAATTCTCTAAAAGCGACGCACTTTTGTATTACAAGTTTATGTTTTCATTGAAATAACAAAATTTACATTACTAGCGGACATTACTATGGTTCTACAAACATACGTAGTATTTACGTAAAATGAAACCGTTTTGCAATTGTTGCGATTGCTGTGGTAATGCGAATGCTTATTTGTATCACTAATAATGTGTTACCTATATTTAAGTGAGGGTTTTATTTATCACTAGGATATTGGATTTTTGAAACGGTGTAATCCTCCAAGGCTTTTAAAGGAATTTCATAATGGTAAAGGTTTTTTTTATCTTTTCGGTTCTGGTAATGAAGGTGAATGAGTTCTGTAAGCCAAGGAAATTGTGCAACAGGATTGGATAACGTATTTTTTGTTTACTAACAAACTAGAACATAAATGAATTGGGTGAATTCCCTCCTACCGAATGACGATATGTCAAAAGGTGAATAAGAGATGTGCAGTAACAACGGTGAGTCAGCTGTTGCTGTACTGGCCTCCAGCCAAACCTCTTAACCGCATATGCCATGTTTATCGCTAGTACTGAGCAATTTACGTGACTAGGTCCATTCTGTTCTTTATCTTGCAAACCGTAACATCGTGTGTTTATATTGTGCTGGAATTTAATGCACTACCGAAACGGAATTAGTAAATTCCTTGTGCAGGACTGACACACAGTTTACGTGACCTTGTTATGTTATTCTTCTTACTTACCAAAATTCCCGTGCATTTATATTGTGCTTAGGTATAGTGAACTACTGAAACTGTAATAAATGCTTATAATGTATTACTGGACGGAAATCAAATCTTGTAATATACTACTGATACTGTAATAAAAGCTTATAATGTATTACTGGACGGAAATCAAATCTTGTAATATACTACTGATACTGTAATAAAAGCTTATAATGTATTACTGGACGGAAATCAAATCTTGTAATATACTACTGATACTGTAATAAAAGCTTATAATGTATTACTGGACGGAAATCAAATCTTGTAATATACTACTGATACTGTAATAAAAGCTTATAATGCACTACTGAAACTGAAATAAATGCTAATAATGGATTACTGAACGGAAATAGAGGCTTTTATTGCACTACTGAAACTGAAATAAATGCTTATAATGGATTACTAAACGGAAATAGAAGCTTTTATTGCACTACTGAAACTGAAATAAATGCTTATAATGTATTACTGGACGGAAATCAATTCTTCTCATATACTACTGATACTGTAATAAAAGCTTATAATGTATTACTGGACGGAAATCAAATCTTGTAATATACTACTGATACTGTAATAAAAGCTTATAATGTATTACTGGACGGAAATCAAATCTTGTAATATACTACTGATACTGTAATAAAAGCTTATAATGTATTACTGGACGGAAATCAAATCTTGTAATATACTACTGATACTGTAATAAAAGCTTATAATGTATTACTGGACGGAAATCAAATCTTGTAATATACTACTGATACTGTAATAAAAGCTTATAATGCACTACTGAAACTGAAATAAATGCTAATAATGGATTACTGAACGGAAATAGAGGCTTTTATTGCACTACTGAAACTGAAATAAATGCTTATAATGGATTACTAAACGGAAATAGAAGCTTTTATTGCACTACTGAAACTGAAATAAATGCTTATAATGTATTACTGGACGGAAATCAAATCTTCTCATATACTACTGATACTGTAATAAAAGCTTATAATGAACTACTGAAACTGTAATAAAACTTATAATGCACTACTGAAACAGTAATACAATCTTTTAATGCACTACTGAAACTGAAATCAAATGCCTATAATGTATTTCTGAACGGAAATAAAATCTTCTAGTGTACTACTGAAACTAATAAAAGCTTATAATGCACTACTGAAACTGTAATAAAAGCTCTTAATGCACTACTGAAACTGTAATAAAAGCTTTTAATGCCCTACTGAAACTGAAATAAATGCTTATTATAATGGATTATTGAACGGAAATAAAATCTTCTAGTGGACTACTGAAAGTAATAAAAGCTTATAATGCACTACTGAAACTATAATAGAAGATTATATTGCACTACTAAATCGAAAATAAAAGAATATAAACCACTACTGAAACTGAAATAAAGGCTTATAACCCACTACTGAAACTGAAGTATGATAATGTATTACCGAAATGGAAATAAAAGCTTATAATGCACTACTGAAATGGAAATAAAAGTTGTGATATGGTCTTTTCACATAGCTTGTAGACAGCATATTCGTTATAACAGCAATTTTCATGGTCTGGACATTTTGTTCATCAGTGAGAGTTCGTGTAGTTCTTGTTAAACTATAAGTCTGTTCGGAATGATAGTTGATGAGTTGGGAAATAGCCGAGTTGTCTGTCTTGCTGGTAATGAATGGCATTTTAATCAATTCCGTCTCGTCAACAACTGCATCGTATCTGTAACAAGCCATTCTGTTGTTCAGTTACAAACTTAATGACAATCTCTAAAGGCGGAAAAGGCTTCATAGTGCGTGTTAGTCGGTTTCTTAATTATTAGTCTATTCTTCTGTATGACAGGTTCGATTATAAAATTTCACTAGCATATCATACATTATTAAACTGAGGTTGTATAGTAATTGAATACGAATGTCGTTTAAATAGTAGTACGGTTTTTCAAAGTGATATAACTATTGTAGGTATTTTATGTGTGAAGTTTTAAAGTGTACCTTTGCTGTTATAGATTAATTTGTTAAGAAAATAATAATAAATGAAACAGAGCATTTCCCCCATTTCGCCTTTAAAACCAATATTAGGTTACATTTATAGGGCTGTATTTCTACTTGAATGTCCTGTATGGAGGGGCGTTCATAATCTGATTGTTAATTACAACCCTACTAGAAGATTTCTAAAGTCTTTCTAGAATTTCCCTTTCAGGACACAGCCCAAAATTACTAATAAGCTTACGCGGCTTTATAAACGTCTATTCTCATTTATTATTTTTTTATTAAAAATATTCTGCTTTCGGAAGTAGAAGAGGGAGTAGAGATGAGCAATATTCTCTGGAATGAATATAAATTCCTATCGGCCACGTGTAATTCAGGAGGGTTCCCTTGTCCCTAGCCCGCTCGTAGATTGCTTTTAGCGGTTTAAGCAGCGGAGATGGTCATGTTAACCGCCCCGCGCCTCTCCGATGCAATTTGCCGTGTTTGTGTGTCGATAATAACTGTAACTTATAATTATCGATCTGTTCTGGATAAAAATGGACTCTTTTCTCTTCAGTGAAACCGCAAATTTGTTTTTCCGTACAAATTGCTCTTAAAATTCATTGGGCAAGTATTTTATTTCAGCTGGCGATTTGTTCTCGTCTAGAACAAAATAATAATCATCCGAAATTTTGTTTTCACTTTTTAAATGCAACAACGTTAAGGTAGTAGCATGATTTAGTTTGACAGTGTTAAGTTGCCATCTACAGAGGTCGCATCTGAATTGTGTAGCCGTAATGTTGGTCCACCTTTTAAAATCTGCCATGCTTATACACTGTTTGAGGTTTGAAAATGTGAGTTCTTTGTTCTCCAAGAATCATAAGTGGAATATGCCGAATTTAAAAGAAGTAATTGTTAAGCGAAAAGACGCAACATTCTGTTAATACTTCCCACTATTTAATATTAATGCTGAAAATTTGTAATGTTCTCAGACCATTACAATATCTGAAACAAGTTTACAGTTATAATAAGGCAAGAAGTGGGCTTAAGGGGTATGGATAAGATAAAGCAGTACTCATGAGTATTCATTTCTTGAAGGCCTTTATAAGTTATATCAGATATGTGTCTTTCGCTATGATGAAATAAGTAATATAAATATTTTTATTTTAAAGTCAATTCTTACTAACGCCAACAAAGAAAAAAAATATTTTAATTACTTTTTATTTTATAATTACAATTGATATAAATATGTACTAAGGTATAAATTTGTATTGTGGTTGTACGTATGACATAATCACAATATTAAGTGGCAAAATAGGAAACTAAATTCTCCACAATTTTCCATTTTCCTCTTTATACTGTAAATTGTGTTTTGTTTGTTACTATTTATTCGTTTTTGTTTCTAATTTATGTAGCTAATAGCGGTCTATATATAATTTCTCATTCTATCCATCTCTTATAATGAATCCTTTACTATTCCAAGGAAACCTTTCTCTTATAACTTCATATAGATCTTAAAGTAATAGATTTTTAGCTGTGGGAAAGTTGGTTCAGTGCCAAAGTGCTGAATTTCAATTATGTAGTCATTCAGTTCGAAGAGACATGGAAAGCTATTGAATAATAATAGGAGACAATTTTCAACTCCAAATTTTTACTCTTATCTGAGTACAGTTTTATTATTTTCCGAACCACTACCACAACCATCGTGCATTATTACCCCGTGTTCAAGGACGATTTTCTATGAGTAAATTCGTTGTTTATTGATATTGTAATATACTATGAGAAATAGTCCTATTGGAAGAAATAAAATCTGTTTATGAAATATATTTTCACAACTAGGGGTGAGATAAAGTTGATATAATAGCAGCTCATTACTTTCTTGGTTAAGAGAGATATGCAGTTGAATGCATCATTAACAGTAACTACTGCGAGTTTGTTTTTTATAGTAAATTATTGACGAACCCTTTTGGTGGCGACGATGCTATACAGAATGGTCGGCCTGCTCCCTGGCTCTGCGCTGGAACATACCGAAATGTAATCACTTGTGCTACAATAACCTTGACTCCAAGAGACAAATTGCTAGCAGAACTTTACGGTCGGATGAGCGCCGAAGTGAATGCCCTTACTCCATTGCAGGACGTTCAACCTTGTCAGTACAATTTTAACTTTTCTTTATATATTTGTCGATTGTGCACGGTTCAGCGTCTTCTTCGAGATGAATTCCGATTCTACGCCTAGAGCCCGGAATGAATTGTAAATGTCCGCAAGGAAAGCTGCTCGTTTTTTTAAATGTAAAACCGACGCTCTACAAAAACTAGCAGCACATTTCCCAGGACTGGATGTAAGAATATTATATTCTTGTTGGTTTGCATCTTTAAAACTTTGTATACTCAAACAAAGGAAACTTACTCTGTGAGTTTATGCACATTTCTATTATTTGCCTTCAACTATTTAGCTGAGTAATATAAGATAAGGTTTTTAAAAAGTATCATTTTAAGCAAATTATATATCTACACACAAATATAATAAGGGAACCGCCTTACTGTATTCAGAAGAAATCATTCCATGTTGGTCTACTATTAAACCATCGCTATTTTCAGAAACAGTAAAAATTAAACACGAATTTAAATTAAAAAACTAGTGAAAGTTTTCTGAAATTCGTCACACTATTTTAAGGTGATCACTATCTTCGAATGCCCTGTTTTCAAGCTACTTGCCGGTTATATACAGGCGAATCATCTAGTGAATCTCGACGTGTTGGTGCTATTATTCTTTTCAAATTAATGTTCAAACAAATTTAAAGTTACGATAACTAATATCTACTACCATTTACAAAAGCAGCAAATTTATAAGACAAGAACCAATAGGAACTAAAACTGTATTTCCCTAATATTTTACACAATATACCGAGGACGAATTTTTATTTAGAAAAAAGGATAGTGGTGATCAAACTTGTTAAAACTTTGAAAGTCTGGCATATAGTTTTATTTACTTATAAATGTCGCTCTTGCTACTTATTACGCGAAATAGTCGAACACTTAACTGGGATCCTCAACTCCTGCAATTAAGTGAACAAAACCTAGAAAGCCCAGAGAATAGTGCATTTACCTGGTAAAGGAGTTCTTAATACTTATGCTGAATAGTCGAACACTTAACTGGGATCATCAACTCCTGCAATTAAGTGAACAAAACCTAGAAAGCCCAGAGAATAGTGCATTTACCTGGTAAAGGAGTTCTTAATACTTATGCTGAATAGTCGAACACTTAACTGGGATCATCAACTCCTGCAATTAAGTGAACAAAACCTAGAAAGCCCAGAGAATAGTGCATTTACCTGGTAAAGGAGTTCTTAATACTTATGCTGAATAGTCGAACACTTAACTGGGATCATCAACTCCTGCAATTAAGTGAACAAAACCTAGAAAGCCCAGAGAATAGTGCATTTACCTGGTAAAGGAGTTCTTAATACTTATGCTGAATAGTCGAACACTTAACTGGGATCATCAACTCCTGCAATTAAGTGAACAAAACCTAGAAAGCCCAGAGAATAGTGCATTTACCTGGTAAAGGAGTTCTTAATACTTATGCTGAATAGTCGAACACTTAACTGGGATCATCAACTCCTGCAATTAAGTGAACAAAACCTAGAAAGCCCAGAGAATAGTGCATTTACCTGGTAAAGGAGTTCTTAATACTTATGCTGAATAGTCGAACACTTAACTGGGATCCTCAACTCCTGCAATTAAGTGAACAAAACCTAGAAAGCCCAGAGAATAGTGCATTTACCTGGTAAAGGAGTTCTTAATACTTATGCTGAATAGTCGAACACTTAACTGGGATCCTCAACTCCTGCAATTAAGTGAACAAAACCTAGAAAGCCCAGAGAATAGTGCATTTACCTGGTAAAGGAGTTCTTAATACTTATGCTGAATAGTCGAACACTTAACTGGGATCCTCAACTCCTGCAATTAAGTGAACAAAACCTAGAAAGCCCAGAGAATAGTGCATTTACCTGGTAAAGGAGTTCTTAATACTTATGCTGAATAGTCGAACACTTAACTGGGATCCTCGACTCCTGCAATTAAGTGAACAAAACCTAGAAAGCCCAGAGAATAGTGCATTTACCTGGTAAAGGAGTTCTTAATACTTATGCTGAATAGTCGAACACTTAACTGGGATCATCAACTCCTGCAATTAAGTGAACAAAACCTAGAAAGCCCAGAGAATAGTGCATTTACCTGGTAAAGGAGTTCTTAATACTTATGCTGAATAGTCGAACACTTAACTGGGATCCTCAACTCCTGCAATTAAGTGAACAAAACCTAGAAAGCCCAGAGAATAGTGCATTTACCTGGTAAAGGAGTTCTTAATACTTATGCTGAATAGTCGAACACTTAACTGGGATCCTCAACTCCTGCAATTAAGTGAACAAAACCTAGAAAGCCCAGAGAATAGTGCATTTACCTGGTAAAGGAGTTCTTAATACTTATGCTGAATAGTCGAACACTTAACTGGGATCCTCAACTCCTGCAATTAAGTGAACAAAACCTAGAAAGCCCAGAGAATAGTGCATTTACCTGGTAAAGGAGTTCTTAATACTTATGCTGAATAGTCGAACACTTAACTGGGATCCTCAACTCCTGCAATTAAGTGAACAAAACCTAGAAAGCCCAGAGAATAGTGCATTTACCTGGTAAAGGAGTTCTTAATACTTATGCTGAATAGTCGAACACTTAACTGGGATCCTCAACTCCTGCAATTAAGTGAACAAAACCTAGAAAGCCCAGAGAATAGTGCATTTACCTGGTAAAGGAGTTCTTAATACTTATGCTGAATAGTCGAACACTTAACTGGGATCATCAACTCCTGGAAATCGGTAAACAAAAGGTAGAAAGTCTTAACAAATAGTTTATTCACCTAAAAAAGATTTCCGTCTCTACCTATTATGTCGAATAATCAAACATCTACTTTAAATTTTTAACTCCGAGACTTCAGTAAAAAAAAAGTCCAGAAAGATGAGTAGATAGTTCAGATCCGTAAAAACAGTTTCCTTCAATGTCAATAACGTAAAAAACAGAATTAAGTTTAGACTTTAAATTTGGTTTGGCTGTTTATCTAACGTACTAATATTACTTCTCCAAATCAGTGTTGTGCAATTTACTTACCTTAGCCATATAAAGGAGACGTAATAGGCCCCAATAAAATTCCAAGGTTGCGCTGTTTTAGGATCTTAATAGAGGAAATAAATTCCATACGGACACACACATGTTTACAAATGGTTAATTATCTGTCGTAAAATAAAAATGTGGCACTGGAAGCAGAAATGCGCCATCCTTGACTTTATTAGAGGTTGTTGACAAACTCCATTTGGCTACAGATCGTCACAGATTGTATATTTATACCAGTTTTAGTAGCAGTACTTTATTAAATCACATTATGGCTATATAAATAAACAACTGTTTTTGATATATTTGTAGTTTATAAAAATGTTTTGTTCTAAAGATATCTACGATGCAAAAAGTACACTGTTCTTCCGTCATCTCTATTTGGTCTATATTACTTAGAGAGTAAAGGTTGTTTTCCAATGTTCGTTTTATATTCTGTTTATGTATAAACTGTTTTTTTGATAATTGTGTAAACTTAACTTCGATTTTTAACGTAACTGACAACTGTCTTCTCTTTCGTATTAAATTCCTTCCTTCATATATCCTCCTTCTCTCATAAAAGTGATGTTTATAAAAACCTACTGATAAGATAAAATATCTTTTTTTGAATAGTAATGCTTGTGTTTATAACGTATACTCTTTGTTGTGAAGATGAAGCATAGCACCCATTAAACGTCTATTAACATTTGACCTGCTTTCAAAGCTATCTCAGTGTAATACATCATTAATCCACATACGGCATGTGTTGCATGTATGTCTTCTTCGTACAACGCCGTCTGTTGTTCTGATTAGAAGATTACATCTGGATCACGACTACAACTCATTTTAGGAGTACGTCAGGTAAAAGCTTACTCTCTTCGAAACTATTTATTGTTGTTATTTGGCTCCAAAAACTGCGCAATATTATTGTATCTGTGACGAAATACGCAGCAGTTCCGAATAATTAATATAATCTTGTAATTGTGAAATGACTCAAATTACGTGATACATACTAATCATAATATATCACATTTTATATATCCCAATTTCAGAAGAAACATTTTTTTAAATTGTAACTGAAATAAAAAACATTTTGTTTATTTTAAAAACGCATTTTTAAAAAATCTTATAGGCTGTAGAGTATAATAGCAAGTTGTTTTTAGTTAAGAGCTTCAGAAATTTCTTCTGTTTTGTAGTAATGGCTCTGGAGAACCAACTCACCCAGATTTGCTTATGGAGCTATATGTCCTCAGCAAAAGTTTTGCGGAGTTTTATTCACAATAATTCTGAACAAGGAATCATTTTACCATCAAAAGACCGCGTATGAATGTGAGTGCGTGCATGCGTGCGAAATTAATGTGTGTATTAAGTGGAAAGGTAAAATTTTCATAGGTTAGGAAAAGAACAAAATGTATTTAAGAAAAGATATTTTGCAAAACTTGTGTATAATTCAAAATCACTTGCTAACCAACGCCCACCCTTGATAAATGAGCCATTTGTCGACGCGCTGACCAGTAGAGATGGGCCTCGATAACTCAAAATCAGCTTCTTACAAATTTCTTTGAGGAAACGTATTTGGATTGGAGTTGCTAAATCTCTAAAGCGAGCCATGTCAGTGGGCTGGCGGTTTACCGCTTGATTGAGTATCTTTTCTGTGCCTCTGAGAGAAGTAAAGTTTTAGCATGGCAGCCTGATATTACTTTGGGCTAGATATTATGATGAAATAGAAGCGTTTGCTCTTTAGCACTTGATCTATATTTATTAAAAGAGGATGTCTTGACTGATTCGTCAACATAGATTCTAAACTATAATAGGTGCTTAAAATATTAAATATACTTTCATTTCGCAAGTACCCACTAAAATTCGATTATGCAGAATTTTAATGTAAAAGGGAAAAAAGGTAAATTGACGACTGATTTAAAAATTCATTTTGAGCACAACCATAAAAGATAGAGGTTTGATACGTTGAAGTTCGTGCTATAAAGTGAGGGTACACTGAGAAAGCATTAAGCAACATTTTCGAAGGTGGGATATTTAAGAGTTGTGTAACTATTTGAAAAATCGACGTTGGAAAATGGAAGAAGAACCTTTGTAGTTTATATGGGGCATTTACTATAGTCCTTCATCATTTTCTATGGTTTTATCTCAGTTGAAAATAAACGTTTCAGGGCCTACCGTACATTTAAAATCGCTAATCTAAATGAAGCAGATAAATGTATGTATGTTACAAAATGGCACTCGGAAGGGATATGTTACGAATAGATTGAGAGTAATTTGAATAAGTTCAACATTTTTATGGCAATTGATTTTATTCCCAAGTTAGCTGTATTTCTAGTAGATTTCACCCTCAACGACTGTTTTGCTGCTAGTTACGCTGAAGCCGAAATCTTTACGATATCAGTAATATCACAAACACATATTTTTATAACAATGATATTATAGCAATTACCGTATTTAGGACCACCAGCAAACAAGGTGTTTAACGCCACACTTATATAGGTATCGCTTTGTTTGTGATACATTAGAGCTGCAATACGCAGTAGATTTAATCAATTGGTATTTGATTGGGAATTATTTTTCGAAAGACCAGTACATAGTGTAGTTATGAGATTTATATTGTTGCATGTGCAAACATGGTTATTCATAATATAAGAGAAATTTATCACGACTTAACAGTGTATTTTTCCGTTATGAAAAGAAGGAGAATCATTTCTCAACTTGTCACGTCTTTCATTAAACGGACAAGCAATCTTTCGACATTGTTCCCAAGTTTCTTGTGCTGCACTACCGCATACAACCACGGATTTCCTTAATCCATTCAGTCCTGCATGGAAACAGATTTTCCTACAAAAACAGTTTCTTATTCTGTCTTTTCGCTGCACAATAGAGTTGAACCTTGCCCACACATCACCGTGACGAATACGCAAAACGGAAGCGTACAAAATTATGTCGACCTTGATATTAAACTGTGAATATCATTGGAATATTGTTTCTCTCTTTCTAAATAGATGTTTTAAATACTACCTCTTTCCCTCAGTTTGATGTTTTCCTCTTTCCAGATAGATGGATATAACCTCTTCTTCATAGTTTGATGTTTTCCTCGTTCCAGATAGATGGATACGACTTCTTCCTCATACACACACACACACGCGCGCGCGCGCGCGTGTGTGTGTGTGTGTGTGTGTGTGTGTGTGTGTGTGTGTAGATTCAACTTCTTCCTCGTAGTTTAAGGTTTTCCTCTTTCCTGATATATATATATATATATATATATATATATATATATATATATATATATATATATACTACCTCTTCCTCGTAATTTGATGTTTTCCGATTTCCAGCTAGAAGGATACAACCTTTTCCTCATAGTTTGATGTTTACCTCTTTCCAGATAGATGGGTATAACCTCTTCCTCGTAGTTTGATGTTTTCCTCTTTCCAGATAAATGGATAGAACATTCTTCATCATAGTTTGAGTTTTCCTCTGTCCAGATAAGTGGATACAATCTCTTCCTCGTAGTTTTGTGTTTTCCTCTTTCCAGATATATGGATACAGCCTCTTCTCTCATATTTGGATGTTTTTCGCTTTTTCGATAGGTAGATACAATCTCTTTCTCGTAGTTTGATGTTTTCCGCTTCCTCGATAGATAGATTCGATCTCTTCCTCATAGTTTGATGTTTTCCGCTTTCTCAATAGATAGATAGATAAATACAATCTCCTCCTCATAAATACAATCTCTTCCTCATTGTCTGATGTTTTCGGCTTTCTGTATAGATAGATAATTATAGGTAAAATGTTATAAGCTGGCATTTAGGGCCGGCGGACCTTGGCGAGAGGACGAGGGGAGAGTGGAGGTGGTCGCAAATAATTTTCAAAAACATCGACCCTTCGACTTCCGATGGCTCATAGGGTTGATTCATTATTTTGTTACTTACCAATAGTTTTTAATGCATACTAAAAATATCAACAAATGTTGATAGGGTGTTCTCGAAAGCGTGCTAACAGGATTGTATTAGGGTTGGGATGGGTAGGCCCCGATGAGGAATGACGACAACGCCTGATGTTTTATAAACGACGAATACACAATGGGGATTTCCATGAACGAAAGGTATAACATGCTGTGTTAAATTTTAAATTAATTATGTTAAGATACCTTTTTCTACAACTTTATAGGGTCAGTTCATGGTTCAAAACTGTTTTGTCATTAGTGAAATTATAAACTGATTTTAGTTTAATTACATTCTAATTTGAGTTGAAGTGATATTTGATTTCTAATGAGATATTTATGTTTTGCAGGTAAGCAAGGCGAAGACTGTTCCTAACATTGGCTACTTATGTACGTATTTTGGTTAATATTCTATACTATTCAAAGGCGAAATCTGACACTTAGTCTCTAGATAAATATTTATTAATAGCTTTAAGACATTTTTAAGTAATGAACTGGTTGCCTAAGTTATATGGTTTAGTAAGACTACGCTTTACATGTGTAAAATTGTATGAATTGATATCGATTAAGGCCAAATCCTAAGATTTCTACTTTGTATTCTATTTTGCTTAATTACGAGTGAATTAATTACATGAACTGAATGAAATCTGATTTGATCTTTAAATGTGTGACATTCAACAAAACACACTAAAATAGTGATCTCGTAGATGATCTCTCGTCGTGATGTTTGTACATAAGAAAAAACTTATCCCATTTAAGAACAAAGTATGAGACGAGATGGAAGCCTATAGACTTTTACTGCCAGTTTCATGATTACCAGTGAATAATACCTTCCACTTCTACTGGCGAATATTGTCTTTATCGAAGACTCCGAAAAAACATAACAGTAAACTTATATTTTCTCGGATATTGGCGCAAATTGAGTTCTGTCGCCCTTTTCTCGGAAAGTTTTCTTATTCTGTGGAGGTAACTTCAAATCAGTGTTTTGATAAATTCCACAACACGAATCCTTTTGTCTTAACGCCAGCGTTATCTACGGGTTTATTTTAATTTTGTCAGTGGCTCGTACTAAACCCTCTCACCCTTTCCCGCCGCAGCTCCGTGGATTTCAATAAAGCTTTACAACGACATTCTCAAAGAGTCTATTATGAAAGATGTCGCGGTTGGAGAGCGTACTAGTACAGCTTGAAGGCAAATCTTACTACAAACACTAAACCTAATAAGCCCCGAATTAGAGTCTGCTGAGAGCTTTGTAAAACCGTCTGAAAAGACGTTCAGTATGATTAATGTTCAGTTTTAGATCGTGAACCTAAATTGTTAGTTTGTTTAAAAATTCCTTTTATGAGATGCTTTTTTATTTACTTATCTAAGGGAGGAGTGTTTTTTATTCGTTCATTATAAACTTTCCAGCATCAAAGATTTATATGTAAAAACATTTTTGCAATACTAATGATAATAAACTGGTTAAGTACGTTCCTTATAGATTATTTTAATGGTGTTTAAAATTCAGGCGGGGGTATGTGACAACCCATTATTTTGTTTTCGATTTTTTTTAAATCCTAATTAAAATATTGTTTAATGTAAAATTCTTCAAGTTGTCTTATGTGATGTATTTGTATTGTTTTTTTATTTTTAATAATTAATACTGATGCTAATGATTAGGAAATAACTTTTATGATAAGAAACTAAAAGTAATCGAGCAAGAAGGGTTCAATTAATAATAAAAGTCGTTAACAAGCAAGAACTATCTGAGGTAGCCTAATTTCAGAATCCTTTTTCGTGTGAATACCGTGCTAGGAGTTTTGGCAATTATTTGAAATTAGAATTTATTTAGTAAAATATAATCATTATTAAATCTTCAGGTATGTAAACCTATGTTAACTTCAGTAGGTTTGGTGCTTCGATTGAATTAATTAATGTCCATTCTTTCGCTATAAAAATCTTAGTTACAGTGCGGCCTCATAACCGTGCATTTTGCTTTGAGTGATCGCAGTAGGAGGTAAAGGGTCAGTGTAAATACTCTCCTAAAAACAGATATGGATTGCCAAAACTCTGACTTTCCTTAGATACGAAATCTAACACGTTAGATGTATCTGGATGTAAGATACATTGGATGAATTAGCTTCGGTATGAAGTAACCATCTTGAAATATGTGTAGACATATCAGATACAGAAGCTGTTGATGTTAAAAACATTCTAAATATGCAACATGTTTTAAGAAGTGTTAATACACGATAAATCTCTTGCGATCTCTCAGGGCCAAGTGCACGGCGGGGCATGATATTAAATTTGGGTTTACGCTTAGGAATATTGCCGTGGCTCTACACGCATACAACTTTTGGATTGTCAAATGTAGCTTTGACAATAGGCCAAACAGATTGGCTTTTGTAGACTGTCTACATACAGTTCCCGACACGTTTTAATACTCCCTTGCGCTTGACGTTGAAGTTTTAAACAAGCCGTTATGTGTAAAAGTCGGGGTGGAGACAAAATTTAATAAAGTTTATTTCCCTTAACGATAACGGCGTGAAGGCGGTGTGTGGCGGGGTTAGGTGATAAAATTGATGACATATTTGCTACAAACAGTTTACCCCATAATTAAACTGACTTGATTGCTCGCGCGCGTGTGTGCGTGTATGTGTGCGTGCGCAAACAAATCAGATTATAAAGTTTTAAACCGTCTCGACGACTACATTGTTGACTCTGCACATTCATGTTTATAATAAAATAAATCCATGGCTTACCTTACATTACTTTTAATATTGATAACTATAAGAGATTTTTTCTCGAAAGATTACCATATTCGCCTAATACAAACTAAAGAGTATCTCATTCGACACGAAAATATTGTTTTCCCTTTGTGTATTACTACATATTTTAATTTCGGTATTCACAATCCAGCAATACGTTTTATATATCGATCTGTTTTAAATTGTTTGTCGTACTAAACTATTTGTTGAATATACATTGTTGTCAAATTTGTTTTACTTACAGTTTAACAGAATTCACTTCTTGCTAGTAACAGTCGGATTGTGTCTATTCATATACTAAAATGTAATGATTGTAATAAATTGGCCATTTAAACTATTTAAATAAATGCTGAATACATGTTGGATAAATATTTATTTGTTTTATTAGTTTTGCTAACTTGAAACATGTTCTAAAACCTAGAAATTGTTGAGCGTAATAGACAGAACGTTTGTGAAGGATACCTGTTATCAAATGCAGTTTGCTGCGGTGGCAGGGCTCACATTTATTTCTTCACTCTCTGTCATTAATTCCAGACTAACAACAGTGTTACTCACCCGGTTATATACGACCGATATCGCTCATCTTTTTGTCCGTCGTCCGGCCACTTCCGTCGTTAGGAAATAATTTTGTTGTGAAACGTTTTCTATGCCCTCGATTCTAAAGCATCTGCAAACATATGTGCAAATATTGTGGTCACATTCTTTCTCTCCAAAACTAATATATCAAGAACTCCGTATGTTGCTAGATCTGTGAGAAAATATTTAAAAAAAGCAAAAAATGTGTTCGTCACAAATAAACGGCACGAAATTAATATTATCATTTACTAACTACATAAAAACTTTTCAAAGTGGCATGACCAAAATCAAATTTCTTAGATATTAGCCATTAATATAATAGTTTTTTTTTTATCTGAGAACAGTTAGAAGTTCAGTTTTGTGTTTAAAATAGCAAACTTAATAGTGTAGTATCCCCACAATTAGGGTAGTGCTTGCACTTATGTTACACCCACATAGTCGGTATCTCTTTCGTTCCTCCGTATACAGCTGCGGAGTAATCATAAGCCAACTTAGTGATTTAGCTGTTCACTCATAAGCTGTCAGACAGTAAACATAAAGCTAGGTTTTGTTTCAATTAAAAAAACATTGATTTTGTAATGCGTGTTGCATCAAAAGACGTCGCTAAGATATTGCAGGCGTTGCTGTCGTTTAGAAAACCGATATTAGTAAATTTGTTCATAACTTTATGTAAATGATCTGGTTAATATGACATCAAGTAAAATAATATTTATAGCGGCTTTTCGGCTTTGTCGAATCTACATTATTGTAATATAAATACTAAAATATTTTGTAATAGGTAGAGAACAGTCTTTTTTGCTTTCTCTACCTACCCCTCGCCTAAGCTCACGCGCTATCTTTATAAACCTCTACTTATGTTGCTTTAAAGGAGGCATACTTAAATCGTGTTTACTGTGCTGTGCCTTAAGCTAACAATTTGTATATAAATATCTTAATATAACTTCATACATTTCTCCTTGGACTTCCAAAACAATTTATAGGCGGCATTTTGGGGTTGCGTGATTGCTATTTTCGTGACAACTAGATTTCTGCTCGATCTCCTACAGATTTGTCCCGGATATATTCTCTTCCCGTGCTTTTCCGATTTTGTTTTCTCTTGACTATTCCGTTGGGAATGTTTCGTGGTTTTATGGCAACATATATTTGGTTGAATTCTTCCAGGCAAATTTTGTCGTTTCTAGAATAAAAACATTTTTATATTCTAAAAAAAGATTAAACCTTTTTCCCCCTTATCAGGCATATCCTTACTATTATTGTTACTGAACTAGTAGGTGTATTTAGATTTCTAATGGTTAGAAATGATTTAATGTGTTACTAGAATTATATGTACTTTAATTTATATTTTTATGGCATACCTCAACGTACAAACAGCTTGTAAACAAACTGTATTGGATCCCTCTCTAGAATATTGAACATTTCTTTTTTAACAAATAAACCATAGCGTTTAAAATTTTAAATTTTTTACTATCCATTTTCGGTCTCCAAGTACGCATTTTACCAGTTTTTCAAAACTTAATAAATAAATATGTGTGTGTGTAAATTATTTGCGAAAATCATCACAATTTATTTCACCTTAATACTTATGCGAAAACTGAAATTGTAGGGAAAATATGTTTTCTCGTCACAAAAATGTGGCCTGCAATTTTTTGTTGGCGTATGCCAAGGCCGTAGTCATTGGAGGCGTGGTAATTTTCTGAGAATTCAAGTAAAATGAAACTTGCTTAAGGGCCTTTCTAGACAGAAATAGGGTTAGTAAATTGCCTTTAAGACCACTCAGACCGCTTGTGCTCTGCACATTCTTATTCCCACTTAGGGTCGTTTGAATGTTTGGTGTCGTTTCTTACAAATCGTGGATGTTCTGAACGGCCCGGTCTCCGGCTTATCCTTACTTAGTTTGGCACAGGAAACAACTGTGTAATCATTCCTGCGGTATGTGACCGCTACCACCCCTTGTACGTCCAAACATAGAAAGCAAATCATATCATTAACATCCCGTCTGATCGGAACATAGTTTTTATTGGTCGGTGTGTTAATTAGCCAGTCATCGCTTGGCATAATGCTCGCTTACAATTAGCCAATCACAGATGTTGCTGGCAGTCTTCCAGCTGCGGTAGTGCTTCTTATTTAAAGCCCACTTGTTACGCCGTTTTAACGCCCCGCCGTACGACACTTCTGGTGTGCATTTAATAGTGTGTGTAATGGCGCGCAGGCACTTTAGTATTCTTGCACATTAGATATAAATGTTTAGATCCTGCGTTCATTGAAAGCGTTCATTTTTCAACTTGACAAGCACGTTTTTATCCTCAAGTTGCATCACATAGCTCTGCTTGCGGAAGCTTCTAATTTTTCTTATAGCTACATTAATTGGAAGGAAACTTGTGGAATTTTTTTAAAATTATATCATTTTTTAAAGCATTTTTACTGCTTTGCATTAACGCTGTACATGTGATAACTAGTTTTAGGCTACTTTTCCCTTTTCTGATGCAAATAATGTTTTTTTTCAGTTTCTACAACTCGTCGATGTAACGCAATTAATCTTAAGTTTAAACTATTTCCATTAACTATTTCCCACAAGGTGTTTTTATATTTGGTTCGTAAATTTTGGAAATACACAGTGGGCATTAACGTGTTGTTTTTCTCAGTAATTAAATCCTGATTGTTTAGATTGTCTTTATATAACAAAAAACAAAGCAGGGCATCCTTTTGTTGTTGCCCTACTTTTTGTTTGTCATATTGCCTCACACAAACATAATTTACGTCGTGTCGAATTCGAAATTGGTGCTTGATACTTGAAAACCCGTTTAAAACTACAAAAGCTTTGATACCTACTACTCCTTCACCCACTATATATATATATATATATATATATATATAGTTTAAGTTTTCAATCGTTAATAAAATGTTTTTTATCCACTCACTCAAGCTCAAATACAATTCTTTTTAATTTGTTGTGGATGACTTTTGATGTAACAATTTTTTAAAATTATAATGTATTAATTACATTCAAAAAAATTCATTTTAATTGTATATGGGAGAAAAACGTTCCACAAACGATCAAGGTAAGCAATAGGCTACAGTTACTTCGTCTTGATTTACTATATTTGACTTAAAATCAGTGATAAAGTATGATTTCATAAAACAGCTGTTTTTTAGTACGCCAATAGGTTACGTGATAAAACGGCTATTTTAACGCATAAGTTATGTTACTTTATTTATATTAATTGTAATTATTTAATAAAAAGTAACTAGAATTATATTTTCTTTGTTGTCAGGTAGAATTATAAATTGTTTTGTAATATTATTTGTTATAAATCTACTGAACCTAATATTAGGCCTAGATAGCCACTGGTACTTGTCTATTGACACTTTCCTCATGAGGGTGGCAACCTTATAAACTGCTAGTGTAGGGTTGCCTTCGTAGGGAGATTGAGGTTGTGTGTCAAACGAATGTTTTGTAATATTATTTGTTATAAATCTACTGAACCTAATATTAGGCCTAGATAGCCACTGATACTTGTCTATTGACACTTTCCTCATGAGGGTGGCAACCTTATAAAGTGTTAGTGTTGGGTTGCCTTCGTAGGGAGATTGAGGTTGTGTGTCAAACGAATGTTTTGTAATATTATTTGTTATAAATCTACTGAACCTAATATTAGGCCTAGATAGCCACTGATACTTGTCTATTGACACTTTCCTCATGAGGGTGGCAACCTTATAAAGTGTTAGTGTTGGGTTGCCTTCGTAGGGAGATTGAGGTTGTGTGTCAAACGAATGTTTTGTAATATTATTTGTTATAAATCTACTGAACCTAATATTAGGCCTAGATAGCCACTGATACTTGTCTATTGACACTTTCCTCATGAGGGTGGCAACCTTATAAAGTGTTAGTGTTGGGTTGCCTTCGTAGGGAGATTGAGGTTGTGTGTCAAACGAATGTTTTGTAATATTATTTGTTATAAATCTACTGAACCTAATATTAGGCCTAGATAGCCACTGATACTTGTCTATTGACACTTTCCTCATGAGGGTGGCAACCTTATAAAGTGTTAGTGTTGGGTTGCCTTCGTAGGGAGATTGAGGTTGTGTGTCAAACGAATGTTTTGTAATATTATTTGTTATAAATCTACTGAACCTAATATTAGGCCTAGATAGCCACTGATACTTGTCTATTGACACTTTCCTCATGAGGGTGGCAACCTTATAAAGTGTTAGTGTTGGGTTGCCTTCGTAGGGAGATTGAGGTTGTGTGTCAAACGAATGTTTTGTAATATTATTTGTTATAAATCTACTGAACCTAATATTAGGCCTAGATAGCCACTGATACTTGTCTATTGACACTTTCCTCATGAGGGTGGCAACCTTATAAAGTGTTAGTGTTGGGTTGCCTTCGTAGGGAGATTGAGGTTGTGTGTCAAACGAATGTTTTGTAATATTATTTGTTATAAATCTACTGAACCTAATATTAGGCCTAGATAGCCACTGATACTTGTCTATTGACACTTTCCTCATGAGGGTGGCAACCTTATAAAGTGTTAGTGTTGGGTTGCCTTCGTAGGGAGATTGAGGTTGTGTGTCAAACGAATGTTTTGTAATATTATTTGTTATAAATCTACTGAACCTAATATTAGGCCTAGATAGCCACTGATACTTGTCTATTGACACTTTCCTCATGAGGGTGGCAACCTTATAAAGTGTTAGTGTTGGGTTGCCTTCGTAGGGAGATTGAGGTTGTGTGTCAAACGAATGTTTTGTAATATTATTTGTTATAAATCTACTGAACCTAATATTAGGCCTAGATAGCCACTGGTACTTGTCTATTGACACTTTCCTCATGAGGGTGGCAACCTTATAAAGTGTTAGTGTTGGGTTGCCTTCGTAGGGAGATTGAGGTTGTGTGCCAAACGAATGTTTTGTAATATTATTTGTTATAAATCTACTGAACCTAATATTAGGCCTAGATAGCCACTGATACTTGTCTATTGACACTTTCCTCATGAGGGTGGCAACCTTATAAACTGCTAGTGTAGGGTTGCCTTCGTAGGGAGATTGAGGTTGTGTGTCAAACGAATGTTTTGTAATATTATTTGTTATAAATCTACTGAACCTAATATTAGGCCTAGATAGCCACTGGTACTTGTCTATTGACACTTTCCTCATGAGGGTGGCAACCTTATAAAGTGTTAGTGTTGGGTTGCCTTCGTAGGGAGATTGAGGTTGTGTGCCAAACGAATGTTTTGTAATTCAAGAATCAAATGAATTAGTCTAGTGAACCGGGACTTTTTTTATAGGAAAACAGCATACCTTTGTAAGAGTGTCTCGGGATAATTGCTTTCACTCCCCAACGAAAGTGGTAATATAGGTCACATCTTAGAGCACTGAAAGTGATCGTTTTCTAATTTCGAAGAAGAAAAACTATTACTGACTTCCAGTTCAAATTTAGTGTTCGCCCACCAGAAGCGCTAATGTCTTTTCGCAGTGCATTTGAGCGTTTGAAATCAGCTGGTCTTTAATAGTTAACAAAGTGGTGATATTTAGTCTTAAGAAAAACGACAAAACGAAGCAATCAATGTTACCAAAAACCAAACAAGGTTACACTTAAATTTGTAGATTTTCAGTTTTATGATAAGGCTAATATCTGTATTTCAAATGTGTTTAATAAAATTATTTTGTTCGTAATAAATTAAAAAATGTTAAATCTATGTTTTATCTAGTTTTGAAAATTATTGTCCGTAAGTAGTTTTGAAAGTGCTTGATCGATGTAACTGGCACCTAAAACGCGATCTCACTCAGAAAAATTTCGTTTTCGGAACTAATAAAGAAATACAAGCGTCTCCTGCGAAGACATCTAAATACGTAAAAGATCATTTTATTATTTTTCAACTTGCTGTTTAAACTACACTATGTTTAACACATAAGTATATTCAAATTCTCTTTTTGCTCATAGCAATAGGATTTTAAAATAGTTTTCCCGCAAATAGTTAGATCCCATTTTTTATATGCATGTATTTCTGGAATGCTACAAACTGCGCGCGTTTGTGTTTCGTTCTTTAAAATCAAAAAATGCTTACAATGGCTAAAGAAAGCAGCCCCTATGATCGTAATCTCACCTTAACACCGACCAACCCTTCTGCCGTGTAAAGAATTACAATTGCCATCGCTCTCACTTTGCAATGACATCAAAGTCTTGGGGACGTGAGTTGCATTGCACTCTGCCGGCGTATCCTGTTACTAATTCTAAGGTTGGAGTCGTCGTTATTAGCGGGCAGAAGTAATACATTTCGAGTTTAATTATTCAATTGCATGTGCTAGATTGATAATTCACAGCCAGTTTATTAGTCTCAGCTAACTCAGTTTTAATAACTAGTTGTTGCTTTTATCCTTGTCGTTATTTATTTTTAATAATTTATTTATTCAACATGAACTGAAAACCAAACTGGCGTGTAAGTTACTACAGCCTTCGGGGCTTGGTATGACCCAATAGAAAGTTAACACATGCGGGAAGATATAGGAAGTAATTTTTGTTTGTTAGTAAACTAACACAAAACCTCAAGATTTTGAAGTTTTTAGTTTTATCTCGATTATGATTAAAACTCGGAGATAGTGCGGTACATGCAAAAGTACTCATTTTTTTACCTCGTCTCTGGACAAGTTTAGGCTAGCTGGGCGGGACTATGAACTGCTCGGCCGATGAATTGGCTGGAACGGCCCGGCCAATACAGCTCAGTAGTGACGCATCGCCGATTACTCCATTTTAAAAGGTAACATTGATCGTAACATAAGGCAAACGCGCAATTGTTTGTTTTAATAATTATTATGAGAACAGTATCAATGTTTTTCTCAAATAATGCGACTTATTAGATTAACGTTTTTAAGTGGAGTAGTCGGCTATGCGTCACTAATGAGATGCACTGGCCGGAGCGTCCTTGCCTATTCATCGGTTAAACAATGTCCCCAGCTACCTGGGTTGCCTCAACTTACCCTGAGACGGGGCATTTGGCAAAACATGTAGCATAGAAAATATATCAGTGTTTCCTATACTCCTATTTTTCTGCCACACAAATATTAGTGTTCACTGTCTACATTTAAACAAAAATTCGTCTTAACTTTAGTAGGCTATCATATAGATGTATGTTTCGTTGGTATAAAAATAAAAATTTGTAACCGAAAAGTGATTGCGAAAACCAAGCTGACCCGATTGGGATTCTGTGCTACCATTCATTCCCTTCACCCAACAAAAGCATTTCCTTTTCGTCAACTTGTTTTGGCCCTTTGTTCTATTTAAACGGAATAAGTGGTCTTTATATTTACATGGTAATTGTCTCGGGCCCATTTGTTTTGAAGGAGAGTTAATTGCCCCAGGCAAGAAAAGATCTATAAGGCTCGAGATAAGCTCCCCCACAAGTACGCCTGGCTGCTCCAGTAAATTGATACCCCGGCTTGGTGTGCTGGTCGTTCTTTTCGATAGCAATCTTTCAAGGAGTAATTGAATCTGTGATTGATGTCAAATCCAGTACGACCTGTGTCTGCAATAAGCTTACGTTCCTATCCGATAACGGTGTGGTATTTTAGAAGTGGATGTCGCATTTCAATCTTGTTTAAAAGGCTGTTCTGGCATTCCACGGTTTACAATCAGTTTTCACAATTAAAGATAATTGGTACATATAGCGTAATCTAAACTTCAAGATTCTTTAATATCTTTAATAAGATAATAAATTAACGCTCAAGTAACAATTGTTATATACATACACAGAACATTATACTAGGCAAATAGCGGGGCGTTGGTCACTCGCTGTTTGCATTTGTGGTATTTATTTTCTGTTCGCTCTGATCTATTTTAGTAAAAAATAAAAACTTGTACCGGGCGATGCAGAAAGTCATTAGGAATACGAAAAAAATATAACAACTTTAACTCACCAATTGTTAATAAACCATTCAATTGTATTTGTGACCTGAAAACTACGTCATTAATTCGCAGTATATTTTTTTCGAGTGATGAATGCTCTAGGTAATGTCAGATATTAATCCATCTGGTCACGTGATCTGACGTCATTCCAAAAGGCTATTACGCCTCCTGGGTGTGTCTTGGCAAATTACTGAGCGAAGATTGCTCATCAAAGTTTAGTTATTGTAATGGCATGAAATTGTATTAGGAAGGCAAACTGAAACTTGGAGTTAAAGTGTGAATAACATGAATAGATTTTTAGACTACTGTAATTTCAAACTGAACATAAATTACTTGTAAACTTTATCCTAATAATTAGTTTAGGACCGTTTATTAGGATCATTTTTTCATATAAATGTAACAAAACATTCATTATTTCACTATATTAATAACTCAGGAAACACATTTAATAGAATAAACTTTGCATTGGCTATTTCATTGAAAATTACAATCTTATAATACCATTACAATTATTAATCAATGGTGATTTTTTTCTTTTTTCAATATTATATCTAAATGAGTGGCCTAAGGATTTGATTAAAGACTTTATTCTTTACTGATATAAAATGACTTCTTTTTATTTTTCAGTTAGATGAGTTTTTGAGTCTGTTAAATTCGACGAAATATTCTAAAATATTTATTTGCTTTTCTGCGTGTATGTACTTTGTCGCTACTTAAATTAATATTATATGCAAAGAATCTACAATCTCGATAAAATATGTTTTAAAATACAATATTATTGTATTTTAGGGCAAGAGTTGTTAAAGATAACCTTTAATTAGGAGCTTCTAATACCAAGGATTTTATTTTCTGAGGCTGTCAGCTATATTTATTGTAAACCTCCAAGAAAATATACGTGTTACTTTTGTACATCAGTTTTATCTTTTTACGGTTTGCATTTTTAGTGGGTTAATGAATTCAAGTTGCAGGTTGTTGGCCAAGACATTTCAAGGTCATTTCTAATTTAGGCAGTACGCCGTGGCCTACTTACGTCCAATTATTGGTTATTTTTTTTTGTTATTTTTGTTTTCGTTTATTATTTTAGTACTCTTCTTTTCATATTAAAAGTGGCTTGTTACTGATAAAAGCCCTTTCGGTAAAAGCCCCAACCGCACTACTGCCAAACAACTTTGGAGGTAAACATTTTACGTGTAAGCGAAGAAGCCACGTCGTATTTCAATTGTTATACGCATTATCTCAGTTCGCTGGCTTATCGACCTAACAAATACTTATGTTATCACTAGGTGACAGTCTAAAAACCAAAAACAAATCCAAACACTCGAGTTGGAGTGGAAGAAATCAGTGTGCAAAGCCTTGATACAGCCATCTCTTACGATAACACACTTGAAGTGAATACGCCCTTCTAATAAGATACACGTCCGAAACCTGTTACACGTTTTCCTCATTTTAGACTAAACTATCGTTTGGTGTTCCTAGTATCTATGTACTGCTTCTAGACCGTTACGGATACACATGCGTCCTCTGCTACGGAATTATCCAACGGAGTATAAATGTTGTGGGTTACCGGGGGTACCTTTTATAAACAATGCTAATATGTATACTTTTAACCAAGGTTAACACATTATAAACGGATTCAGAAAAAAGGGTTAGGTATCTTCACTCACGGGTTTTATTTACAGCACTTGCGCATGAAAAATCTTATGGAAAATAAATAATATTCAGTGCATGGATAATTGCAATAATACTCATATATCTAATAATAGAGTATAGTGCTGACCACGTAACCGTGCACTTGGTCTTGGGTGTACTACCACTTGTGGAAACGTGTTACCTATTGAGAATGTTTGATAGGTGAACAGCTTCTGCATTCGATATGTCTACACATATTTCAAGAATGTTTATTATTTAATATCGACCATCTCATGCTAGTAATTGTTTTGACAGTGTAATTAAGTAATTATACTGATCCTTTACCCTTCGCCTCACCTACTGCGATCTCTCAAGGTAAAGTGCACGGTTACATGGTCCACACCATACATTTCTGTTACCTAGTAACCATCCTCAGAGGTATGAAAACTCATTCTGCGTAAGCAGTTTGGCTGTTTTCTTACCTATTCTATCACACTACCCCCTCTCCCTGGTAACTTGGGAAACAACATAGAGTTAGCCAGTATTGTTTGTCATGCCTCTGAGGATGGTTACTTAGTAACCGAAATGTACGTCAGGTTAGAATAAAAATATTTGTTGTTAGAGGTTTTTGAGTATTATTTATTTATATTTAGCCACAATAAATTAATCTAAATAGACTAATTAGTGATTGTACTATTTGTGTTTGTTGGGTTAGTATTATTTCGTAAAGTAGTTTGGATATAGTGCCTTATTCGTTATAAACACAATTAATATACACAACTCGCAGTTATAAAACTAAACTTCATACACGTTTCAATGTCATATATCGTCATCATCATTGATGCTACCACAAACATATAACTTTAACTAGAGACAATTAGTTAACTAACAATTTCTCTAGTAAAAAGTTATATCTTAGTGGTAGCATCACTAATGATGATGACATAGGGCATTGAGACGTGTATGAAATTAAAGTTTTGTAACTGTGAGTTGTGTATATTTATTGTGTTTGTAACCTTAACTCACAAGCCGGCTCGAATATTGTTTATACCTTATTCGTTGATTATATTTTGTTTTGTTAAAAGTTTCTGAGATCACCTTTTCTTGTAAACATCTACACAACACCTCAGCAAGAGTAGGGCAAAGGACTATCGTCAACTTGACGGATTACGGAACGTGCCAGTCTAATCAGATATCGGACTATTGGGACGGTTATGCAATACGCACAACAGAAAGGCGAATACACAGGCGACAGCCTTTCCCGTGCTTTATATTACCAGCATTCATATTTTTATATTGAATGGTATTAGTTGCAATAAAAACAGATGTCCTTAAACATTTCGAGTGGTATTATAGGATATATTACGTAGGAGTCGCCCATCGGGCAGATATAAATAATTCATATTTGTTGCTGTATATTTGCAGATTTTACTCCGGTTTAGCAAAAAAATATGTCGTTTGTACAAACGGAAGAAGACAAAGGTTAACTCCTTAGAGCCTTTGCTACATGTTGCTAACAATAGGCAAATTAATAATTCCCGAGTCTTGTCTTCTCAGGTTATATATTATGAATCAAGTAGAATATCTTTGTCCGTAGCAAATATTGCTATCAAAGAAATTGTTGACTTTAACATCTAAGAAAATACACGGGCGGCTGCATTTCTCGAAATGCTTTCAGCTAATTTCTTGACTTCTTAAGGAGGTTAAGACTTTGTATTATGAAATATTTGTCTGACGAGAGAGAGATACAAATTGTTTAATGCCCACATTCTTATTTTCTAGCTAATCTGTATTTCCTTTGTTGTAAAATATAGTTTTATGCAGCATTGCTCTTTTCTGTCGTAAGATTGAAAAGAGATTTTGACTTTTTGTTAATCTTTTCGTAGCTGAACGCATCCAAAACGTTTCGCTACAAGTTTTTTTTTTTGGAATGTCTTCTCTTTTCGAATTTTTATTAACATTGGACATCAATTGCCTATTTATTCAAATAGATATGTTTACACTACGATATCCACTTTAATTGATTATGCTTTTTAAACGCACATTGGCTTTATAGGGCTCGTGGTCTAGAGTTTTTTCTGTATAAACTAATGGCATACACATTGTTAAATTCCTCTGTTTATTTGGAATAAACTGTGGTTCTTGTGTACATTTCTGTTTTCAAACCATCGATATGGTTATTAACCGCGTATGCATGTGGGGAAGGTGTTGGCACGATAAAGGCGGGGCAGATTTGACGATGCGAAATTTACAGTAAGTAAAAATTATATTTTGTAGTTAGAGAATTTCGAGAACGTACAATTTAATGGTTACCTTGCAGCAGTTGTTATAGATTTGTCAACATAAATATGACAGGAGTGTGTCAGAAAACATGACTGCCTATATATGCGTTGGGTAGTGTACAAATCCCCTATTCATATGAGATGATAGAGGTAAATTTTTACAAGTTCTATCCATTAGTATCGGTTTCCAATAATGCCATGGTCCTATTCCAAAAGTGCTCTCCAGGCTATTCAAGAAATTTACACTAAGAACCCATTAGTTGGAGACATCTTGTGCTCAATACACAGGCTCCAATTACGGGGTATCGAGGTGTCATTTCTCTGGGTGCCTGGTCACTGCGGAATATTTGGAAACACTAAAGCTGATGAAGGAGCAAAATTAGCTACAAGTATGGTACCATCGACACAACGTGTAATGGCATCAGATTTTGTATGCAATGTTAAAACTATATTATTCTATGTGTGGAATGAAGAATGGCAAAATGTACATAGAAACAAGCTGAGGGACATCAAAAAAATACCGTCCGACCATGGAGGACATCTGTTCGTTCGAATCGTAGGGAGGAAGTGGTGGTTACTCGACTTCGCATCGGCCACTCTATGTTAACGCATGGATGGTTGATGCGACATGAGGATCCACCACTATGTCCGTTTTGTAGAAATAATATTACAACCAAGCATATCCTGCTTGATTGTAATGAGTTGACAAATTTGTATATACGTTACGATCTTCGAGGTAGTTTAAAGGTGGTTTTAAGAGACGATGTCACGGCTATCGACCGTGTCCTCGCTTTCTTACGCCACCTTAATCTATTTAACAATATTTAATTTTTTTATAATTTTAGGTTCTTTAATTTTAGATAATTATAATCACAATTAGTTTTAAACATTTATTTTGTTTTATTTTGATTAGTTTTATGTAATATTTATTTTAAAAACTTATTTAAAATAACTTTAGTTAGGCGATGATAACCTTGATAGGTTTATCGCCTGGGGAACAAAAAAAAAAAAAAAAAAAAAAAAAATAAGGTTACCAATAATAGCTATTTTGAAGACCATGCAAATAATATTCTTCTGGATCAGCTTCCTTATATAACCATTTACACTTTACTAAATATATGTACTAGCGGCTTCGCCTGCACTCGTTTAAAATTGTCACTTTATATGTTAATTTATGATATTTAAAAACAACTAACAATTGATAATGACTATTGTGCGTCTATGTTATGAACGGAATATACCCTGAAAATTTCAATTCTCTACCATCCTTTTATAGTTTCGACTCTACGATGATTCTCATACACTCAGGACAATGATCAATTTATTTATTTCAATTCTATCCTTTTAGAAATGAAATAACGTCTGTGAAGGAATTTGTTTAAAGGATAACAGTTTGTGCTTCGTGGCATCCCTTGTTATCTGTAGAGATGTGAGGTTCTTGAGTGCAAGAAACATTCGTCGTACAATACATCGGCTCCTTCATAAAGTCTGAGAATAAATTCGCATTGAATGATGGATATTGTCTTAGCAAATTAGAAGGTTTTCTAATGGAAGCTGGATAAACGCGACCTAAAAGGTTGATGCACAAATTTCGTTATGAATGGTGCTTCATCAAGACGTTTCTAGATCGGTAATTTATTAAATTGGTTTTGGGAATTGGCAGCACAATAAATAAGTGCCAAATAATGTTAATTAAGAAATTGAAAGGAAAAAAAGAAAAACCAGAATCCCATAAATTTTGTCAATGCCGAAAATCGTGGCCTTTTCTGTGTTTGTAAAAATCTTTTCTTCGGTAGCTGTTAAGATGAATCATTGCACATGCTGAGTGGCATGTGAAACGTATATCGGCTTAGGCGAGCCATAGTGGACTGCTCTCAAGCAGCGCCCTTTTTTTATTCTTGCCAACGCCTAGGCCTCATACAGGGACAAGAACAGTGCTCTAATAGGCAAGTCTGTAATGATTTAACGCCATTAAGCTTTTCAAGTTCAAGTGGTTTCGAATAAGGAATGATGGAGTATTATAACAAACTATAACACACTGGTTAAAAAATAAAATCTCAGTTTCTTTATAACATTTATTCAAAAGCTGGTACCACAAACGGCAGTGGTGTTAATAGTAATGGACGTATTTAGAAAAGTAAACATCCATTGTATTTTTTTTATTTCCTTTTAAATTTTGTATATAATTAACCGTTGGTAAAAGTTCTTATTCTTATTAAATAATAGACTTGGAGGGCCCGGCCCTTATATGGGAACTATTTTGGAAAAACATAGGTAAACTCGGATTGGATTTTTTATATAAATTATACGTTATACCAAAATAAAATTACTGCTGATTGTATCTAAATGTGATGCATGCTTCGCAGCGCATATGCGAAATGAGGTCTCTATAATGGCCGCACTGATAAGACTTATCGTGAACCTCCGACAGGAAATGCAAACATCCTGTGATAACTGCAGTACCGACAGCGAATTAGGTTCCTGCGCAGAGAGAAACTCAGTTACATACTCTGGTGGCAGTTAATAGCAGGCCCTATAAAAGACAAGTTGATTCCAAAAACCAAATTTTTTATGTCCAAATTACTCCGGTACGTGACCTATTCCTCCTTGTTTGGCATGAAGGCGTGGTGTTTTTTTATTTTAGCTGGTTGGAAATTTTGTGTAATAGCATATAATTTTATATATATAATGTATTTTTGGCAATTGAATTATTAACTATCACAAAATTGATAGTTGGTACGACGTACGTAAATTTTAAGTCACAATCCTTCATGTTATATATAGTGCTGACTCGAAATAGATGAAACGGCGCTGTGTAGGCAATTGGATTTCAGGTAGATATTTAAAAAAGCTACGTAGTACAATAACGAAGTTTGTGAAATGAATTGAAAAGCTATTGACTTACAAATAGAATATCTATTTTTTTCATGGGATAAATATACTGATTAATCAATTTGTACCAGAAAAATACAGTAACCTTTTTTTATGTTAAACCGTTACACATTAGGTAGATGTAATATTTCTCATTTACTAGCATCGCTCTGTTGGGTGGTATCAGTTTTTAAATAATTTGTCCTACAGACGTTTATTCCAGACTATCTGTGCCTAGTAAATTCGTTGCCAGAGACAAACAGAAAGGTTCTACGAGTTTTATTGTGGTGATACTAAATTGACAAAATGTTTCATTGCTTTATCGCGAGTCTCACGTTTGCTACTAGTTGTTATTGTACTTTGCTGCAGCATCTTAGTTGTTTTCAACACAGTCTTCGAATTGCTGCTCACGAAATAAATGTATTCTGTAAGCGATTGTTGGTGATTCTGAGTAGCTGGCAAGCGTATAATTTTTCGATATACTTCAATCGACCTCATTCTTTTAATCGTTTTCCAGAGAGAGGTGATATATCTACATTGCAATCCAAACATTATGCTGTTACGTTTCTCAGTGTGTAGTAGCAACAAATAGGATATATATAAATAGAATACAATCCTTATTACATTGATATCTCGAGTTTAATCGCATCATGACGCCTTCATCGGGAACCAGCTATTCTTTATATATCACGTTTGAATTTACTGCTAAAACCTACAGGATTGTGCACAGACTCATTGCAAGAGAAAGGTTTATTTATAATATTTGTTTATTCTATTTGGGAAAGTCCTTTCTTCTGTTTCTCTTCGAATCCTCTAGTAAAAGCATGAAGCCATTAAAATTAATTGAACTGTTTGAAACGAGGCATCTGGGTCATGAAGGGAAACTCATTCAATTTTCCCACAGCTGAATATGCTATTTATAAGGCAAGACATCACTGATAAATTTTCCCTTGAAGTGTCTTACCGTAGGATTGATACTATTGGCAGATGTAATTGTTTAGAAACAGAATGAGAATAATTATACAAAATTTAATGTGTTCGTCCCAAGATGTCATTGCTTAGACATAGAATGAGATTAACTTTCCAAAATGTAAGGTATTCGTCCCAAGATGTCATTGCTTAGAAACAGAATGAGAATAATTATACAAAATTTAATGTGTTCGTCCCAAGATGTCATTGCTTAGACATAGAATGAGATTAACTTTCCAAAATGTAAGGTATTCGTCCCAAGATGTCATTGCTTAGAAACAGAATGAGAATAATTTTACAAAATGTAAGGTGTTCGTCCCAAGATGTCATTGCTTAGAAACAGAATGAGAATAACTTTCCAAAATGTAAGGTATTCGTCCCAACATCTAGGCAAGACGTAATTGCTTAGAAACAGAACGAGAATAACTTTCCAAAATGTAAGGTATTCGTCCCAACATCTAGGCAAGATGTAATTGCTTAGAAACAGAATGAGAATAACTTTCCAAAATGTAAGGTATTTGTCCCAAGATGTTATTGCTTGGAAACAGAATGAGAATAACTTTCCATAATGTAAGGTATTTGTTCCAAGATGTTATTGCTTGGAAACAGAATGAGAATAACTTTCCAAAATGTAAGGTATTCGTCCCAACATCTAGGCAAGATGTAATTGCTTAGAAACAGAATGAGAATAACTTTCCAAAATGTAAAGTATTCGTCCCAACATCTAGGCAAGATGTAATTGCTTAGAAACAGAACGAGAATAACTTTCCAAAATGTAAAGTATTCGTCCCAACATCTAGGCAAGATGTAATTGCTTAGAAACAGAACGAGAATAACTTTCCAAAATGTAAGGTGTTCGTCCCAACACGTAGGCAAGATGTAATTGCTTAGAAACAGAATGAGAATAACTTTCCAAAATGTAAGGTATTCGTCCCAACATCTAGGCAAGATGTAATTGCTTAGAAACAGAATGAGAATAACTTTCCAAAATGTAAGGTATTCGTCCCAACATCTAGGCAAGATGTAATTGCTTAGAAACAGAATGAGAATAACTTTCCATAATGTAAGGTATTTGTTCCAAGATGTTATTGCTTGGAAACAGAATGAGAATAACTTTCCATAATGTAAGGTATTTGTTCCAAGATGTTATTGCTTGGAAACAGAATGAGAATAACTTTCCATAATGTAAGGTATTTGTTCCAAGATGTTATTGCTTGGAAACAGAATGAGATTAACTTTTCAAAATGTACGGTATTCGTCCTAACATGTAGGCAAGATGTAATTGCTTAAAAACAGAATGAGAATAGTCTATTTTCTCATTTGAAAACAAAAATTCATTTATCTCATTATTGATTTGGATGAATGTTTAAAATTCAAATTGAATGTTGAATGAATAATACATAAATATACGTAAAATATCTTTTGTAATTATTTTTCTCGCAAATTGATTTTTTTAAATTTTATTCACAGGTTTTAAGTTGTAATCCAATTTATTTCTTCTCCTGCTTAAAAGTAACTTACCTAGATTGAAACGTGTTTTATATGAACAAAATTATTTGCCCCTTTCGGTTGTAGAATATGTGTTAATAATTTGTTATTGTGTCTTGACTTACTTGTTAAGCGGGTTTAGCAGATCTATCACGGCGCTGTGTTCCAATTAGAAGGCCCCAGATGTAACTACAGTATTAGAAAGTATTTTTTTCTTTTGTATGGTGATGTAAACGTTATTGTTCTGAATTTTAGTAGAAGTTTTGTTTGCTTGTAAGGTTAAAATAATTGTTTTTGTTCATTATACAAAACCTAAAGTAAATATACAGATATTGTAGTAATAGCGTATGCATTGAATATTGTTTTGTTTCTTATGACGACAAGGATATTCTTGCCATTTTGTGTACGCGTTGCTTCGGCAGCGTCCACGTTTCTTGCACCTAGTTTCAGGGATTGCACCACATTTGTAGACGTTTGGAGCTCTTCCCTGTGTGAACGTGGCATCGCTTTTTTCTAGCTTCCAGTTATTCAGAACCGTCTCCACTTTCAAGAATGATTACACTCTTTTTTTATAAAAGTAATAAATACCGACAAATGATATTTTCTCTGAATTGTTCCTCCAAATATACTGTAATACAATAAATTCTTCTACTTCTGGATAATTAGCCCTTCTGTATAAACCAAAGCACGAGTTGTATCAGCTGGTATATTAGCCCACGTATATCCGAAACTAAATGCAATTACGCAATATTACTTGAAATATCCAGTGTGTTCATTTACCTATTACGACTCAAATTGGGGAGCTATTCATTTTATTGCTTCTAACAGTATTTATGTTGTTTTCCAAATAAAAGGGAGTGGTATGTAATGAAGGTGTTCTTTGCTACAGATGAGTTATAGCTTCTAACGGCCGTATTAATGTGTTTACCGTTTATATCCCAAACTGGATTATCCAGCTAATACGTGTTTATAGATCTATTCTTCAGCCAGAGGATTCATCTGTTATTTTATAGATGTGAAAAGCATGGCTAGGCTTTTATAGAGACCACCTTTACAACGAGTCTGGTCCTGATGTATAGGCCTACATACTCGCACAGTCTATGTGAAACGGCGTAAATTTTCCAGTCAAGTACTTCCGGAAGGTAGACAGACTAATAAATCGTCATTATTTTGGGAAAATAATTCCAGGAAACTGGTATGTCTTCTAAAACGTTTCGGAAATCGCCGCTAACATATTGGTAGGTAGTACGTTTGTTGTATTTAGAGTGCGTTATTAGAATCTATTCGAGCTATTTCATTTTATTTTGAGTCTATTTAAATCAACCGTTCCATTTATTTTAATTGCAACAAAATTTTATTTTATTTGTGGAACAGAATTCTTGTTCGTGTTTGAAAAGGCTGGTTTCAAATAACTCTTAACTATATTCAATTTCCGTTAATATTTAATAGCAATATTCTTTAAAACGTTTCAAAATATTTCCATACTTTTAAATACGATTAAATTGAATGATTTTTGTGATGGTTCAATTTAGCACGTCATCGTTTAAAGTTCTTTAATTACTTGTGACCTATTTACAGTTACCATGGCAACCACTCCCTAGTAACTTATTTACTTTTTTTTAAAATCAAAATTTATTGTTTTCTAATTATCTCAACTGTATTTTTCAATTCAAACCGTTTTAAAGGATTTTACCGTTCATTTGCAAGCAGTAGGCCTGTAGCATTGGGACCTGTGATAAAGTGTTGGCATGAAATCCGTTATTGAAAATTAGTGAATATTTAGTGTACTATCGGCATTCGATAGCCTTTGCACATACGGGACCGAGACACCCTCGGAATACCGAAAACTATAATTATATGAAAATACGTCTCTGTACATCAAATCTGGAGTTCTAATGAACTGTAATTAGGAACTCAACAAAATACGTTAATAGAACTTATATTGATTGCGGTATTTACATATATTATTGTTGCTTTGGAATACATTGCTCATCACGGTTGCTACATTTTTTTTTGGAATGTAGCAAAGAATGTTGTTATGTGTCTTCTGCGTCTGCTTAGCAGATCGTTTTCGTGATACGGTGTCGCGTAGACGTCTTAGCAGAAGTACATTTGTTGTGGTGTCTTGTCAGTTTCCAAGGCGGACGTTTCTTCGCCGTGATTAATTTTCCCTCGGTCGAACCTTCATCTTTATTCTCGTCATCAGTGCCTACAGTAGTTTTCTGTACCATTTCAGAAGTCGTAACAATTGTTCACATCGGAATTTCCACAACACGGAAGTTTCTTGATAAGAAATATATGTTTCTTCTTGTGGAATAAAAACACAGTCAATAGTTTCATTATGACTCAGGGATTTATTCCACGACTTACTTGATGCTCCTTCTTTTATTTAGTTACATGATTCGGCTACACAGTACACAACCCATTTAACTGTATTTTTTTAGAAAACCTACAATGGTTTCTTCCCCTTCAAGAGAGACTGCATGAGGTAACGTGTGTATTATTTTCGTATTTTCCTGAACACACTGATCCATCGGCTGCTTTAGGCTCGTAATTTGTCGTGAGATAAATTTTTCTGTGCTGCACGTATATCATCAGAGCACAGTTGATCGGGATGCGACGGCGCTTTGTCTAACAGTAAAATAGCCCTCCGAGGGAAACTCTTTTCTTTTAAAAACTTTTGGGTTTCGTGCACAAACTCTTTAAAAACCACCCTTTGAATAATTCACTATAAATCCAATGAGCACCTTAGTTCTGTTATGAATCCGGCATGGCTGACGTGGAAAGGTTTTTAAACGCCGGCAGCGTAGCCGACTCGAAGCTGGGCTTCCGAATTCAACGGAAGCTAGGAAAATCGGGTCTCGGAATTACAAGACTACTGATTGTCAAATTTACTGTTAGGTCTGATTGTGAACCTTGTATCCTTGAAAATCGATTTTCAGAAAGAAAACTTTTTTCCCAATATACAAGGTCATATAAATTAATTTAAAATACAAATTGGCAGTTCGAGGCTATGTAAAAAAGTTGCAAGATTTCTTAAAAGTTAAAAACTGCATCGAAACTTTGAAGTTATAAAAGAAAACCGCTAAGACTATTTATGCGTTTTCTGTGAGAATGGTCTTACCTTTGTTTTGCAAGTTTAATTCAGGCAATAAGAAGTCGCTGACCTGAGCGTATCAATAGCCTCCCCCTCTGATTGTCATTTCATTATCATATTATGTAAATTCTACACCCCCCCCCCCCCCACCGCACCGCTCCTGGGTTTAAGTATGTTGACATTTCTTCAGCGATTGTGTTTTACATGAAATTATACTCGATATCTACTCTTTGCAACGTGCTACTTTCTTTCGCTTTTCTTGCTAATTTTCTTTCAATTCATTAGCTTTTGTTTGACTTTGAGGATGCTTATTATGTTAAACAGTCTTTCAGTATCAGCCTTTAACGAAATGGAATAAATTGGTATTAATAATGGGCTTATAACATGTCATGCTCTAGAATGCTTATGCATTCTGTGGAAGTTTGCAGATTTTGGTAACTGATTTTCTGAGGTTTCACTTCAATGTTTTTAATTGTGTGCAGTGTTTACAGTTTAATTTTGTTTTACATTTTGTTCGTTTTATATCCCTTTTCTAGTTGCTTTTTTCAATTCCTTCTATTATGTTATGACAACGCATTTCTAACAACTTCTCATATATAGGTATACCTTAACCGATACCTAATATTAGGAAACCCGTTTAATTTCTATTAAATGTTCAGATATGATATTTTATCCCCAAAAGTAATAAAATCAGAGGTTTAATTACACCAGATCTAAATGTTTACTATTAACAATACATAAAAGCAAATATCAAAATTATCAGATTATTTTTCAATTCTTTCTATTGCCTCACACTCTCCCTACATATATATATATATATATATATATATATTGTTGAAATTTCCAATAGTCAATAAAATACTTTTAAGTTATCCACACAAGTTTATCTTTTCAAAGTTGTAGTTCAAAACACAGATTTTTTCGAATATCAAGTCATTAATTAAATTTAATGAAATAGTTTTAGTTCATATGGGAGAGAAACTTAAAGGTAAAGCAAGCAATATAGTTATTTCGTCCCATTTAGTTTGAAATGAATGATAACTTATGACTTCATAAGACCACTGATTTTACGTTATAGATTATGTGGTAGAACAGCTGTTTTATTTATATTTATTGTAATTATTTAATAAATAGTAGCTATAACTTTTTTTTTGTTTTCATATTTCGTTTTACATATATGGACATAGTCTTATTGAGAAACTGTCTGGCTTTGCTTGTTGAGCAATAGTTATTAATTTCTCAAACGCGTTTCATTGACGGTCATTATTCCTATTATTGATTATTTGTACGAAGCCATTATTAATTGAGGTGGTGTTCGTTATTATTTAACAGCTTTATTATTTTAAAGGTAGTGTATTCAATTTCGGAATGGGATGATTTATCCTGAATTTGTACGTATAGTTATAGCATTTATAAACGGCATTTAAAAATTTCATTTGCCTAGGGATCTTTTATTGAATATGCAATACTTCAAAATAATTGCTTTTTCTTGTATTAAATATTTTAAAATGTCTTATGAGTGGTTTTTTTAACTTCTGGTAAGTAATTTTGTAAAAGCCCACAAAAATCACAACACTACAAGTTGTCTACTCAGTGTAAACCATTCGATGTCAATAAAAGATTTACACTGTGAAAGGCAACTTTTGAGTGTTGTCAAATTATATTGTTTTAAGTAGTGAGCATTGTGTGCTTCTATAAGATTACTTATAAATAGTTCATACAATTTGTCTCGCATTTTTCCTCTTCAGTCACATCTATACGTATCGATTTTTGTTTCCTAATTACAATGTTGGTGTACAGACTTATAAAACCTGAGCGCATTTTTTAAAACTTAAATTTGTTTAAAAACTATTTGGTTATCGAATTTAAGTACTTTCATTGTTTTTGTCTTTTTTAATACGCGGATATGTTATGCTAATGCAACGCCGTGTTGTGATTTTATTTAGAAGCGTCATCGGAAGTTTTTGTTCCAATATTAGTCGAATAGCATCTTCGGTAGTGTAGGATGTGTGCTACAAGGTTGTGTAATGTGCTGTCACTAAAGAAATGCAATGTAGCAAACACGTAACCAAATTTGAGCCCGCGTGCGTTAATGCACCTTGAGCTTGACTGTAACTAAAACCCATATTTATGATTTGGCGAAAATATGCACACAGCTGTGCGAAATTAGATGCTTTCCTAAATAAGGAAGGTTTTATAAATTGTCAACGTTGAAGTATTACTTTGCATTTGTTGCAAAACCCCTGTTTTGTTTTATTCTTGTACATGGCGCCTAAATAAAAGCTTTTTGTCGGCTTCGCTTCGAGGGACGTGTGACAGCAGTAAATCTGCACAGTCAGTTTGTACGTTTTACGATGACGGGACCCTTGATTCACCCGGCCTACTGGAGGCAGTAAAACCGACACTTGTATCTTCGGATTTATGTTGAGTCGTGTGTGTGGCTCGCTTATCTCGTATCAGAAGTATTGCTGTCTTGGTCGAAAGAGTGCAAATATGGATGGTTTAAATTCGAATTATGATGAATAGCCGTGTGTGCTTCTTAAACAGAAGCAGGTACCTTTTGACTCTTTCCACCTTGTCTACTTGCAGTTTCACAAACTTTCACTCACTTTTTGCTTTTCAGTAATCATCGTGCCTTCAATGTTCTATAAACGATATCTCCATAACCGGTGTATTTGTGGTTGTTGTAGTATAGCAACTAAGGAAATCCTGTTTCACTTCATATATACTGTTCTGCTATATGAAATACACTCAAAGTGCACTTGAATGCATTACATTTTTAGTATTAATAAGAATATTCAATGTTTTTTCTACAAGAATAATATTATGTATACCCAAGATTACAGAAGAAAGATATTACTGTATATAATATTATAATATATGTAATAGAATAATATAAAATCACTGCATTTTCGGCTAGAAGGGAGGAGCTTCCTATTATAAGTACAGTTTATTATGGCTGACGGGCGGGCGCACACAGAACTCTCTTTAGCCTAAAATTCAAACACTTCGTTTACAGTGAATTCATTTCATGAATGTGTGGCGCCATAAACTGCAAAATATATGTTTTCCAGCAAGGCTGGCCGTGTTTGTTTAGCGTGGCGTAGGCCTTACACATGGAAAAGGTTTTAATTTATAGGAAATGTGTTTACAGACAACCCCTATGGCAATGTTACCCAGTCAGCGAGTTTATACACTCTCGTTTGGCTCAGAAGACATTTTTTTTCTCTCGCACTCTGCTTTCATGCTTAATAAAGTGTAGTTTAAAATGTTACACACTAGTTGTATGTAAAACTCGATTTAACATTTTGAACGTGTTAACGATTTCTATCCATTATTACTAGATCGGTTTTACTATTATTTTATTGGGGTTTTAAGTGTACTTTTTAAACTGTAAATTTATTTCAACGTATTCATACAACTATAGATACAACACTTGTCTTCCTCAGCATATTGCGTAGCCCATTTAATGCAAGTTGTCTTCCACAGCATATTGCGTAGGCCATATAATCCAAGAGGTTTTCCTCGGCATATTGGGTAGGCCATATAATGCAAGAGGTCTTCCTCAACATATTGTTTAGGCTTTGTAATGCAAAAGGTCTTCCTCGGAATATTGTGTAGGCTATATAATGCAGGAGGTCTTCCTCGGCATATTGTGTAGGCTATATAATGCAAGGCGTCTTCTTTAGCATATTGTGTAGGCCATATAATGCAAGTTGTCTTCCTCAGCATATTGTTTAGGCTTTGTAATGCAAAAGGTCTTACTCGGAATATTGTGTAGGCTATATAATGCAGGTCTTCCTCGGCATATTGTGTAGGCTATATAATGCAAGGCGTCTTCTTTAGCATATTGTGTAGGCCATATAATGCAAGAAGCCTTCTCCGGCGTATTGTTTAGGCCTTGTAATGCAAAAGGTCTTCCTCGGCATATTGTGTAGGTTATATAATGCAAGAAGTCGTCTTCAGCATGTGCGTGGGCCTTGTAATGGAAAGTCTTCCTGAGCATATTCTTTAGAACATAGAATAGGTCTTGGATTCTGCAAGGATATAATGCAAGAAGTCTTCCCCAGCATATTGTGTAGGCCATATAATGCAAGAAGTCTTTTCCAGCATATTGTGTAGGCCATATAATGCAAGAATTTTTCTCCAGCATATTGTGTACGCCATATAATGCAAGAAGTCTTCTCCAGCATATTATTTAGGCCATATAATGCAAAATGTCTTCCTTAGCATATTGCATAGGTCATGTAATGCAAAAATTACTATAACCTATATTGTAAATTAGAAGTTCGTAGATTAGGTATTTAATTTACAAGTATTATCGACCTTTTATTAATCCGAATGTTCACGAAACAAACCGAAGTGAACCGAAAATTTATATATCAAGTGTTTGTACAGCGTATTTACAGTCTAATTTATATTTTTTTTAAGTCTAGAAAATTAGTCAATACGCATCGGCCTATTTATCACAGGACGTATAACAGGGCCTGAACCACAGTGTTCATCAACACTGAGCAATTTCCCGCCTTTTACCCAGTGTTTCAGCACGGAATATTAAAATTTATTGGCAAACTACGTTAACAGTTTGCCTTGTGTTGAAATGGACAAAAATATTTCATTTTAAATTAATAGACTGTTTCAATTATTTTTAACACAATGAACGTTTTCTTTAAATATTTTTAAAAGGCGGACATGAAATATAACAACTTGAATCCGCAGCAGTTGCATTAACTTTCCTCTTTCACGCAGGATGACTAAAATAGGCAATGCACTTTCTCTGACAAGCGTTGCGCATCTTGGCCGGACGGATGTCGCCGATAGAGTAGAAAGTTCAGCTTAGATCCAGTTTGTCAGCAATTTTCCGCGGTCGAAGCTCTCCGTTTGTGAAACTGAATTTATTGAATTTGATTTATATGTCTACATTAACATCGTGTCTCACTCCAATCGGAGTTTATAAACAGTGCCTAGAACTAATTAACTTTTATAGTAATAGTTTCTAGGGAGCAATGGGTACGAAGGGCTTATGCTGTGTTCCGGATTGCGAAGTAAATATTAACTGTTCATAAACACAAGGTTTTCTAAAAGTATTTAAAATGTATCTAATCACTGAATGTACGCACATTTTATATTTTTATCTTTGATATAATTCATATTTCTTAGTGTTTCATTATTTTATTGCGAATTCCGTTGTAAAAAACAAAAAATTATGGGAAATGCTATTTCAAGTTGAAAATTATATAAAATATTTACAGCATGTTTTGTTTTTAATACAGTTGTTTTCAAGCCCAGAAAATATATAATACTAAATAAAAATATAAAAAATTCAATATCGCTTATATTTGTGTTTTGCTGACTTGCACATTCATGTATACAAGCGGTTTTCCTCGTCTGAATATATTGTTACAAGCTGAAATTACTTTTACAACACCTTTAATGTTGCACGCAATTATCAGGGCCATCTTTCTTTATTATCTTACATATTTACTAAACAATATCGTTCGCCATAAGTATAGAGTAAATACATTACTGTGCAGAAAAAAGAAACCTCCTCAGGCCCCATTCTCCCAGGAGAAGCCATCTTTTATTTCTTAAGAACAGTTCTTGAACTGTTAAAACACCTGCATCGCAACGGAGTATTGCATTGATGTAGAACAGAAGCCGCTGGGAACTTGAACCTATCTATATTGCCAATCCCTTAATCCTATCTACATTGGCAATACTTTCCATATCTTTCTCTAATCCTATCTACGTAGCAATCCTTCCTATATCCGTCTCTAATGCTATCTACATTGGCAATCCCTCCCATATCCTTCTCTAATCATATCTAGATTGGCAATCCTTCTCATTTCCTATCTACGTAGCAATCCTTCCCATGTCCTTCTCATATCCCATCTACGAAGCAGTTCTTCCCATAACCTTCTCTAATCCTATCTACATTGGCAATCCTTCCCATATCCTTCTCTAATCATATCTAGATTGGCAATCCTTCTCATTTCCTATCTACGTAGCAATCCTTCCCATGTCCTTCTCATATCCCATCTACGAAGCAGTTCTTCCCATAACCTTCTCTAATCCTATCTACATTGGCAATCCCTCCCATATCCTTCTCTAATCATATCTAGATTGGCAATTCAATCCTTTCCATATCCTTCTCTAATGCTATCTACTAATTTTCCATATCCTTCTCTAATCCTATCTACATTGGCAATCCCTCCCATATCCTTCTCTAATCCTATCTAGATTGGCAATCCTTCTTATTTCCTATCTACGTAGCAATCCTTCCCATGTCCTTCTCATATCCCATCTACGAAGCAGTTCTTCCCATAACCTTCTCTAATCCTATCTACATTGGCAATCCTTCCCATATCATTCTGTAATCATATCTAGATTGGCAATCTAATCCTTTCCATATCTTTCTCTAATCCTATCTACGTAGCAGTCCTTCCCATATCTTTCTCTAATGCTATCTACATAGGCAACCCTTCCCATATCTTTCTTTGATGCTATTTACATTGCTAATTTTCCATATCCTTCTCTAATCCTATCTACGTTGGCAATCCTTCCCATATCCTTCTCTAATGCTATCTACATTTTCAATCCTTCCCATATCCTTCTCTAATCCTATCTAGATTGGCAATCCTCATATCCTATCTACGTAGCAGTCCTTCCCATATCCTATCTACGTAGCAGTCCTTCCCATATCCTTCTCACATCCTATCTACGAAGCAGTCCTTCCTATATTTTTCTCTAATGCTATCTACATTGGCAATTCTTTCCATATCCTTCTCTAATCCTGTCTAGATTAGCATTCCTTCTCATTTCCTATCTACGTAGCAGTCCTTCCCATATCTTACTCTAATGCTATCGCCATAGGCAATCCTTTCCATATCCTTCTCTAATGCTATCTACGTTGGCAATCCTTCCCATATTCTTCTCTAATGCTATCTACGTAGCAGTCCTTCCCATATCCTTCTCACATCCTATCTACGAAGCAGTCCTTCCTATATTTTTCTCTAATGCTATCTACATTTTCAATCCTTCCCATATCCTTCTCTAATCCTATCTAGATTGGCAATCCTCATATCCTATCTACGTAGCAGTCCTTCCCATATCCTATCTACGTAGCAGTCCTTCCCATATCCTTCTCACATCCTATCTACGAAGCAGTCCTTCCTATATTTTTCTCTAATGCTATCTACATTGGCAATTCTTTCCATATCCTTCTCTAATCCTGTCTAGATTAGCATTCCTTCTCATTTCCTATCTACGTAGCAGTCCTTCCCATATCTTACTCTAATGCTATCGCCATAGGCAATCCTTTCCATATCCTTCTCTAATGCTATAATTCTTTCCATATCCTTCTCTAATGCTATCTACATTGGCAATCCTTCCCATATCCTTCTCTAATCCTGTCTAGATTAGCATTCCTTCTCATTTCCTATCTACGTAGCAGTCCTTCCCATATCTTACTCTAATGCTATCGCCATAGGCAATCCTTTCCATATCCTTCTCTAATGCTATCTACGTTGGCAATCCTTCCCATATTCTTCTGTAATCCTATCTACGTAGGCAATCCTCATATCCTTCTCAGACGTTTATACTCAAATTGGCTGACCGCAACAAAACGAAAAACCCAACAACGCGTGTGTACTTGCCTAATACTACCGATTTCGTTTTATTTCTAAACAAAGAATTTTCCAGTTGTGATGTAGAGTTTTCAAATTCTATCTCTCTCTGTCTTGAGATATCGAGGCTTCAAAGTAGCTTTATTACAACAAGTAGACTTGAAGGAACAAATGATTTCAGTTAGCTTAGCTATTTACACAATAAGTATGTAATATTTCTCCTGTGGATATTGTTCAAAAATCCTTCAAAAATCTCACTAAACGTTTAAAATTAAATTTAATGTAAAAGTATTTTCACTATTGTTTTCATAAATAAGAAAGGCCATTATCTGCAATGTAGCTAATGGCCCCTGTCCTATTTAGTGTTCCACACGGAAGCATATAACATTAAAACTTGTGATAAAACCGTTAAAGTTTCCTCGGAGGGACGTGATTCAAACTGACCGGAACCGTGTCATTTTCTACCACAAAGGTCAAGTTCAAAGTCGAATGTCAGAACAATGACTTCATACCGGCCTCTTATGTTAGCATTTAATCACAAGGCTTAGTGTAACTACTGGTAGAAGGCCGTGTTCTTCCGTCCTTTATATCCCGAACAACCGTTCTGATCTTTCAAATATTATAATTTAACTTATTGTTTTTCGTTAAATTGGAGTTAAATATTCAGGAATCAATTGTTGTGTCTCCCACCAAACGTTCGGTATGCATTATTTAATGTTAATTCGAAATCCCACTGCCATCTGGATGTTAAAACCAGTGCAATTAACAAGCAATTTAGATCTTCGCTAAATTAAATTTAGATCTTCACTAAATTGAATTTAGAACTTCACTATTGAGCGTCCCCATTGTTATTGCAGCAACGTTCACATCTGTGTCGTTTGTTAGTTGAGATAGCACTTAGCTCGCCTTTCGAAGTTCTATTCTTGTGTAACCTTTCCATTATCAAGTAATTTACAATATATATATATATATATATATATATATATATATATATATATATATATATATATATATATATATATATATATACAGAAAGATTTTTTAGATAGTTATTTTTCCTGAAGATGTTGGTACTGTTTTATCGTCAAAAAGCTTTAAATAATATGTGTATTGAAAATATTCTTGTTTTTGAAATATTTTTATTTCATTAATTATATATATATATACAATTCAGTAATTGTAGGCATAACTCATCATTGTCATATTTGAGAGTAAGAACTTTTACTATGAATGAATAAGTGCCTGACGGCATATAGGCTATTTTTTCGTTTTCAAGTATATTTTAATAGCATTTTCTTTTGGTTATTGTAAATATACTGAAACCCTTGCCGTGTTCTATTTGGCCTTGAGGCAATGCTTAGTGGTGCGCAACGCTTATACGCTGTGACCTATCTGGCTCTGTGTCGTGAGGTTAACTTAAGGTGACCATCCGTCCCGCTTTTGGCGGGTCAGCCCCGCTTTTTAAGTTAGTTTCCCGCTGTCCCCAGATTTACTCGGGGGATGCTATTATGTCCCGCTTTGGCAGGATAAAGATAAACAAATAAACGTCCCGCTTCAAATCTTGTCTCTTAGTTAAATCTTGTCTGAAGAACAATAATGAGGAAGTGCTTGATAAAACTTCTATTTTAAATGCAATACAGGTGTTTTATGAGATATCTGTTAGGTATCTTAATGAATGGGCTTGCCACTGTCGATCCTTGGAAACCTTGCATTGGTTTACTTCTTACTTCTTCGTGCAGGCGTCCAGCTCAACTGTAGCCGATGGTCCGATGTCCACGATATATATATATATATATATATATATATATATATATATATATATATATATATATATATATATATATATATATATGATGCTATGGTCCACAGGCTCTTCTTTACTAGAATATCTTGCCAATGTCACAATTGGTCTGAGGATGTCTGTTGTAGGTAATGGGTAAGGGTAGTTCAGCAGGATGTGTTCAATTGTTTCGCTCTCCACACCACAGAGCGCACACAACGGAGACTCTGTGAGATTAAAACGAAATAGTACTCCTGTGTCACCAGATGGCCGGTTCTTGCTCTGGCAGCAAAAGATGCTGTTGATCGTGCTACTTGCCTATATCTATCCTCGACTGGTGGTTCTGGTTGGAGCTGGTAAAGGTGTCGATCAGTAGACTCTTTTTCCCAATTTTCACACCAAAGTTTTCGGAAAACTTCCCTCTTTACACTTTTGCGATGTAGCAGGGAGTGTTTGCGTTCATTTGCAGGTCCCATGGTTGAGGCTATTTTCGCAATTTTGTCAGCCTTTTCGTTTACGGGTACCATTGAAGAGTTAATTCCTTCCCGCAGTACAATAGTTCTAGGATGGTTTTTCTTATTTCTGATATTCGAAACGAGTATGAACTTGTAGAATTACTTAACAATGACTGAAGGGCGACTTTCGAATCCGATAGGATGCATATTTTTGAATTGCCCTTTAAATGCACACAGCTAGTTAGGGCTGCACTTATAGCCAAAAGCTCAGTATCCAAGCTGGAATTGGAATTGGCTGGGATGTAAAAACCGTCTCCGTTCGATTCATTATAGTAGCCTGCCCCTGATAAGCTCTTCTCCTGGTCGAGCGAGCCATCTGTGAATATTTTTATGTGGCTTTTGTATTGAGATTGAATCATGTTTAATGTTATTGTCTTGGTTTAGTTTGAGAGAACACCAGCATGGGAGACTGTGGTAAACGGAGTAGACGTTTTATCAAACTTACTGAAATCAGTCATTATTGATGACAACAAACTGTTTGATGAAGTAAACTGTCTATGCCACAAATGAAAAGTTGTCAGAACGGTGTGAGCTGAAAACTTCGATCGACCGAAGAGGGGTAGAAGTATTCCTTCATTTTGAACAAAAGAACATTCCTTACGAAAACTTACGTTACATCTCCGAGTTGCTTCTGTCTACCAGGAACTAATGCTCCAGTTGAACGAGTGTTAAAATAAATCTCAATTGAACGTTCTAACTTTAAGAGCAATGCTCTAAGAACAATGTTGGACTAACTTGTGATAAGTTTCATGACAAAATAAAAGGAGAACCAGCTCTCCTTAAAGACATACATTCATCAGAAAAGTATGCCAATGAGTGAACGTGTAGGCAAGTGGAAATACTGTACTCTCGTTTTTATATTGAAATGTTTTGATATTGCATTGACAATTTAAACTTTACCAATTTGCCAATTAACCTTTTTACAAGTCTGGTAAAAGAAGTTGTTTCACAAACTTGTCTTCATAGTTTTCCAATTATTTTCCCTCACCATTCGACAGTACACTTCATTCAGTTGATTTTACTGTGTAACTTTTACAATATTTTCAATTGTTAAATGTGTATTTTTGTTTGTTTCATTATTAATAAATTATAACTAATGGTCCCATTAGTGTAATGGTGCTACTTTTACTACCTGAACAGTAAAGTTTTCCCTATGCTTATTTCTGTAAGTTTAAGTGCTAAAATACGTACAATAATGAGTTTAGGACGTTTAATTTTGTCAATTTAGAAAATATCTTTCACACGGTATCGGGGTGGGGTACCCCCTGACCCTCCTAATGTGTGTCCCGCTTTGAGGTCATTACAAATACGGTCACCTTAGGTTAACTTCACGCAGTGGTGTATCGTAGACTGTGGAGATGGATGGCCTATTGGTCTGGCGGCTGGTGAAAACAATAACGGTTTACTCAACATAGTGATGTAATGTAGACTGTGGATGGCCTATGGGTCTGGCAGCTCGTGAAAACAATAACTATAACGGTTGAGTCAACATAGTGATGTAATGTAGACTGTGGGTGGCCTATGGGTCTGGCGGCTAACTTTAACGGTTGAGTCAACATAGTAATGTAATGTAGACTGTGGATGGCCTATGGGTCTGGCGGCTAACTTTAACGGTTGAGTCAACATAGTGATGTAATGTAGACTGTGGGTGGCCTATAGGTCTGGCGGCTAACTTTAATGGTTGAGTCAACATAGTGATGTAATGTAGACTGTGGATGGGCTATGGGTCTGGCGACTCGGAAAACAATGACGTTAACGGTTAACTCAACATAGTAATGTAATGTAGATTGTGGATGGCCTATGGGTCTGGCGGCTAACTTTAACGGTTGAGTCAACATAGTAATGTAATGTAGACTGTGGATGGCCTATGGGTCTGGCGGCTAACTTTAACGGTTGAGTCAACATAGTGATGTAATGTAGATTGTGGATGGCCTATGGGTCTGGCGGCTAACTTTAACGGTTGAGTCAACATAGTGATGTAATGTAGATTGTGGATGGCCTATGGGTCTGGCGGCTAACTTTAACGGTTAACTCAACATAGTAATGTAATGTAGACTGTGGATGGCCTATGGGTCTGGCGGCTAACTTTAACGGTTGAGTCAACATAGTGATGTAATGTAGATTGTGGATGGCCTATGGGTCTGGCGGCTAACTTTAACGGTTGAGTCAACATAGTGATGTAATGTAGATTGTGGATGGCCTATGGGTCTGGCGACTAACTTTAACGGTTGAGTCAACATAGTGATGTAATGTAGATTGTGGATGGCCTATGATTCTGGCGACTAACTTTAACGGTTGAGTCAACATAGTGATGTAATGTAGATTGTGGATGGCCTATGATTCTGGCGACTAACTTTAACGGTTGAGTCAACATAGTGATGTAATGTAGATTGTGGATGGCCTATGGGTCTGGCGGCTAACTTTAACGGTTGAGTCAACATAGTAATGTAATGTAGACTGTGGATGGCCTATGGGTCTTGCGGCTAACTTTAACGGTTGAGTCAACATAGTGATGTAATGTAGACTGTGGATGGCCTATGGGTCTGGCGACTCGGGAAAACAATGACATTAAATGTCTTTATAAAGATGTAAGTAATTGTATAAACTGCCTATACCTCTAAAACTGAACCTAAGTTGGCAGCCACTGATAACTATACTGACTTCAAACAATTGTTAGGTGTTACAGCTGCTGAGGCCATCGAGGGAGGTTCAGCATTAGTATGCTAGGTTTCGGTGTAATGTCACAGCCCCTTTTCTTACGGGGAAATTAAATCCTTCACGTCAAAGTCTGGTCCAATGAAAGAGGACTGGGAAAATTAAGGTATTATAAGGTGTCGTGATGCGCTTTAAGTACTTTAATGCATAACTACGCCGGAAAACTTTGCCTGCTAGGAAGTCATATAGTAAACCCACCTAGTCTTGTGAGCAAACGCACTGACTTACGTGGCTTTTTAAATTTATGAGCTATCCATTAACTGTGTGCGATTAACAATGGCCAAAAAACACTTGCACTTGTCATAATGACTATTATTAAATGTATACTTTGGAAAATGTACTATCAAAATATATATTGGGAAAAACTGAGTAAAATGTTTTGAACACATTATTTAATATAAGTTTTAAGAGCGATTGTTTGGATGATGGCATGAGTTAACTATCAGGTTAATCAGAGATAAATCATTCTTATAACTTAATTTATTGACTTTGCGTGCGTGTGTGTATTATATTACATTGCCGTCATTATCATTATAAACGATTAAATTTGCTTAATGGCATTGCCTACATTAGTACAGAGATATTAAAACTATAGGTGTTTCTATAAAACCACTTAATGAGCTGAAGAGAATCAGGGTTATGCACTCGGTCTTAAATTAGATCTGTATGTTATATCAAGCCCCTGTGCTTTTATCTATGCAATAGTGTATATACTTTTAAAGATGAGGAAACCTCCGACATTTTCATAGCTGGTCTAATAAAATCAGTGGTTAAATGGGAGTGTTTCGTCGAGCTTTGTACATATGTAACTTCGACATTGTGAAGTAGTTCCTTTGTGTTGAGATTTGGCAATGCTAGGGCGGTAGAGTGAGCTATTTTTGGGAATTTTATTGTAGCTTTAAGAAAATTGCTAGGCTGAGCATTATGCGGTAGTATCATAGGGAACAAACTGTTTATTATTTTTTTCTGATACGTTATTTTATTCCATGATGGGAAAACACTTTTTCTTAAAACGTATAATGTGAAACAGATCGCATAACTGCAATAGTGATCCTTATCGAAAAGAGAAGGTACTTTGAAATGTCAGTTCTCCGTTACCAGAGTGTTGCACTTCAAAGCGCCTTAACGGAAAGTCTGACCAAAATGTCAGAAGTGCGTGGTTGCAGAGTGTGAGGAGGTAGTCTAAACGTTTTAGCTGGGAACGCGCTACACGGTGAATCATCAAAGCGGCCCTGAGCCTTGCTCCATTAAAGCGCTGCGAGGCAGTAAATATTGCCGGCGCAGCTGAATTCTTTTGGAAATTGTCTGAATACCAGAATCCGGCATCATGTCAGAAGCTTGTATTTATTACAGAAAATTCTTTGCACTTTAATCACCATATTTTTCAGTTGTTTGAATATATATTTTTTTAACACTGAAATACTGCACGTTTCAAGGTAGCCATTGTCTTTCTTGACATATTTTTATAAACACATCAGAATTTTAAACTCAATAAGTGGTATGAGAACATTTCATTTTACTAGGACTAGATTTTTTTTTAACTTAAAGCTTTACCAACAGGAAAACCAATAATATATATTTTTTTAAAATCAATTCCTACTGTAATAAAAAAAAACTATTTTAGTTTCTTTTTATTTCATACTTATAATTTATATAAATATGTGTATACATGTATTAGAATAACAATATTGAGTGGCAAAATAGAAAGCTAATTTCCTTACAATTTTCCGTTTTCCTTTCTATGTATGGTGTTTGACTATTATTTTTATGTGTCACTTTCTTTTTTCGTCGCTTGCGTTGCGTTGTAGTTTTGTTTTCGCTTTCCTTTCGCATTGTCGGTTTGTGAAGCAAGGTTCGATACCGTCAATCCAGTTTGTTTATTTTATTCTTTTCATTCATTTTTAATCCTAGAGCATTATTTATAAAATTGTTTTGTAACCATGGCAACAATTTCATGTTGTACAATGAATGTTTTTCATATAGATCTTTGAGATGTTCATTTCTAGTTATCGAATGTTGGATCAGTGCTAAAAAGCGCTAGACTTTAAACATTATGATAGTCAATTTTAATCCTACGTAGACCCCCCCCCATATTTTCATTATCTAATTATTGGGTAATTAAGATCAGCGACTACCTTTCTGATAGTTGAAATTATTTTATTCCTGGTCAATTTCACCATGCTGAACACGAATCTGGAGTTATTTTTAACGACAAACATAAATTAACTTAAAATAAACTAACCTGGTCTAACCTAGGTGCTTTACTTTAGAGATGTTTTGGTGGGTACAAAATTGTTGCATCGAGTTGGTTTATTTTCACTGTATTCTCTTCCACCTACCTAGGCCAACACCCTCAATCTACTTTTTTCCTGTTTATCTTTGGTAAAGAAACATTCTTCCCATACCTAAAATTGAAAACACTTCAAACAGTTCGTCTTCGTCGAGAGCACGTTGTGCAAACTTAAAGCCTCAATAACCCGCTTTTTATCGAACAAATAGACTTAAAAAAATAATGTGTGGCAAGATCAGTCACATTCCATTGTCACACACACTAAATACGCTCTTTTTTTGTTTAAAAGTTTGGCGATATCTGTCGGGCAATCGGAAAGCATATTTCAGGTCCCGTGACTACTAGCACCATGATGGTTGAATTTGGTTTCCCGTTAAAAAATAACACAGATTGTGATTTTTTTTTGGAATGTCATGTAGCATCTGTCGGCCAATCGGAAAGCATCTTGCAAGCCACGTGACTTATGAATTTGCCACTATGATTCGAGCGATCAGAGCAATAGTAAGCCCCTAGGGCAGGTTAGGTTAGTTTATGTTAATTTAAATTTTGCCGCTAAAAATAACATCAGATTCGTGTTCAGAATAGTCAAAATAACCAGGAATTAAAAAATTTCACCGATGAGAGCGGTAGTCGTTGGTCTTAATAATTACCCGTTATTAAATACATATTTGAAATATCAGTGTTAACATAAATTGTCATCCAATATATCTAATATATTTTAAGTTGATTGGATGAATAAAAAACTAATTTTATTAACGACTGAAACTTTGTACAATATATATATATATATATATATATATATATATATATATATCGCAATATGTATTCTTGTGTATTAATAAATTCAATTATAATTCTTGTATTTTGACTTATGTTCTTTATATATATATATATATATATATATATATATATATATATATATATATATATTAGGTAAATGTGAGCTAATAGAATGAATTTAATAATAATGATCGCGTTTTTACGTTAACTGGATCCTAGTGGTTGTAAATTAGAAATGAGCTAGGGGCTAGTGGTTGTAAATTAGAAATGAGGATAGGAGCTAGTGGTTGTAAATTAGAAATGAGCTAGGGGCTAGTGGTTGTAAGTTAGAAATGAGCTAGGGGCTAGTGGTTGTAAATTAGAAATGAGGATAGGGGCTAGTGGTTGTAAATTAGAAATGAGCTAGGGGCTAGTGGTTGTAAGTTAGAAATGAGGATAGGGGCTAGTGGTTGTAAATTAGAAATGAGGATAGGGGCTAGTGGTTGTAAATTAGAAATGAGCTAGGGGCTAGTGGTTGTAAGTTAGAAATGAGCTAGGGGCTAGTGGTTGTAAATTAGAAATGAGGATAGGGGCTAGTGGTTGTAAGTTAGAAATGAGCTAGGGGCTAGTGGTTGTAAATTAGAAATGAGGATAGGGGCTAGTGGTTGTAAATTAGAAATGAGCTAGGGGCTAGTGGTTGTAAGTTAGAAATGAGCTAGGGGCTAGTGGTTGTAAATTAGAAATGAGGATAGGGGCTAGTGGTTGTAAATTAGAAATGAGCTAGGGGCTAGTGGTTGTAAGTTAGAAATGAGCTAGGGGCTAGTGGTTGTAAATTAGAAATGAGGATAGGGGCTAGTGGTTGTAAGTTAGAAATGAGCTAGGGGCTAGTGGTTGTAAATTAGAAATGAGGATAGGGGCTAGTGGTTGTAAATTAGAAATGAGCTAGGGGCTAGTGGTTGTAAGTTAGAAATGAGCTAGGGGCTAGTGGTTGTAAATTAGAAATGAGGATACGGGCTAGTGGTTGTAAGTTAGAAATGAGCTAGGGGCTAGTGGTTGTAAATTAGAAATGAGGATAGGGGCTAGTGGTTGTAAATTAGAAATGAGCTAGGGGCTAGTGGTTGTAAGTTAGAAATGAGCTAGGGGCTAGTGGTTGTAAATTAGAAATGAGGATAGGGGCTAGTGGTTGTAAATTAGAAATGAGCTAGGGGCTAGTGGTTGTAAGTTAGAAATGAGCTAGGGGCTAGTGGTTGTAAATTAGAAATGAGGATAGGGGCTAGTGGTTGTAAATTAGAAATGAGCTAGGGGCTAGTGGTTGTAAGTTAGAAATGAGCTAGGGGCTAGTGGTTGTAAATTAGAAATGAGGATAGGGGCTAGTGGTTGTAAGTTAGAAATGAGCTAGGGGCTAGTGGTTGTAAATTAGAAATGAGGATAGGGGCTAGTGGTTGTAAATTAGAAATGAGCTAGGGGCTAGTGGTTGTAAGTTAGAAATGAGCTAGGGGCTAGTGGTTGTAAATTAGAAATGAGGATACGGGCTAGTGGTTGTAAGTTAGAAATGAGCTAGGGGCTAGTGGTTGTAAATTAGAAATGAGGATAGGGGCTAGTGGTTGTAAATTAGAAATGAGCTAGGGGCTAGTGGTTGTAAGTTAGAAATGAGGATAGGGGCTAGTGGTTGTAAATTAGAAATGAGCTAGGGGCTAGTGGTTGTAAATTAGAAATGAGGATAGGGGCTAGTGGTTGTAAATTAGAAATGAGCTCGGGGCTAGTGGTTGTAAATTATAAATGAGCTAGGGGCTAGTGGTTGTAAATTAGAAAAGAGGTACTTTTGGATTGGTATAGCTTATTGTTTAGTTGATGAAAGTATAATTACTTAAAGTATTGTAAGCTTCTCGTTTCCAAGATTATTGGGTTAAACTCTTAAAAACATAACAAAACCTTTTCCATTTTGGATCGTAATTTTGTACATGTTGGATACTTTTTAAAAATGATAATGCTTTTTTATGCTTGTGTTGGTTCTAGTGTAATATATCTTTGTCACTCAATCCCTGGGAGCGCCTTGTATGCATTGTACCACCAAATTTGAAAGTGACGCATTTAGGTTTGCGAGACCAGTGTGCGGTGTAATTCCTGGTACTAGTAAATGTACATGTCGTTGGAAGTTATTCGTGATATTTCTCAAATTTCAATTACTCTAAAAGAACTTGTAATGGATGTAATACTCGCCCACTGTGCCATCAGAGTTATCAAGAACACGCTAGACCTGGGTGTGGCGGGGATACGCCCAATATGGCGGACGCCGTTTGTCAATATCACCTCTTCAACCCTCAACTGTCAAAACACTTTTGTCATGTCAAAAAGTACATCTTTTATTAGAAACTCACGTTGGCTGTACAGGTTTAGTAGTGCGATAGTATGTAAATTTTGTCTAAAGCTGGGACGCGCTTTTTTCTTCTTGTTTTAATAACTTTGTATTGGCAATATGTTTCATTGTAGATGAAAATTTATTCACCACGGGAAAACATTTTCCGTTCGAGTTTATTCAAAGAAGTGTGGGACACCTCTATCTGTCGGATTTAACCATTCTACCTGGACTATCGAAAATTTAAATGCCAAGGAAGGCTTATTGAAGATCGTGTACATCTTCTGTATTCTCCCCTTTGTCTTGCCATGTTTCCTGTTCCACTGCAGTAATACAAACCTTGAACAACAAACTATAAGATGAGTATAGCAAAATAATCTACACAAGTATAGTGTGTCAAGAATGCTGTGCAAATTGTCTGAATTCGTTTCCCATGCATTGTTCTATTTATGCACCTTGGATCATTTCAACATGTAGGACGGAGTCAAGATTCCTACCTCCTAGAATATATAAACCAGGAATGTAAAAGTAGAGGCGGCGAAGGAAATCCAGTTTAACAGGGTGGCACACCTCGTAGGGACGTGCAACTTCATGAAATTTTCATTTCACACTCTGCTGGCACGGTGCCAAACAAATCTCAGCTATTTATTGGGGTAACGTGCTTCCGAAGTATCGCAGACACTGTTATGGCTGTTTGTTACTGGTAGTGAAGGGAGGGAAAAAATCGATTTGGGCCAGATTTACCGGAGTTTTTTTAACATTTTCCTTTTTCGTGTAATGTGGAAGGAAATCCGATGATTCTTGACTGTTTTCAGATATAAATGAAACCATTTATAAATGTTTATTCCATGTTTAATATTTTTTGAAATTAAAGGCTGATAATAAAATATTTAGTCCCTTTGTTTAGCAATTACTAAACGGGCAAAGGTCATGGCAATCTTACGCTTCTTTTAAAACAGAACGCTTCTCCTGTATGAAAAGAGGGCGAGACTTGCCCATCTGAAAGAAGGATCAAACGTATTTTTAAAGCGCATTTATTGTTTCCTACCCAAGAGTAAGGCCCTTCACTTAAACCCTTTAGATCTCAGCCTACCGTGTTCCATTTATCTTGACGTCACCCGGTCTATCATTTTTTATACTTTTCTACGCCGTCTTCCATCTTCACACCTCCGCTCCCTGTGATATAAGTTCAGGCGTGAGTACTTTTACCATTGTATTTGTCTTCCTTACTTGTTTGCCAGATTCAGTGGCTTGAAAATATAAAATAAATTCTAATGAGTATTACTAGCTTTGGTTGCTTTTGGCTACACAAGATTTAATCTATATCCAAAGTAAAATCTAATGCAGTATTTTATAAAAACCTAAAAATATTCTCTAATCGTCTCTACTTCTCAACTTTATATATATAGAGCTTTTTATTTTATTAAAAAACAAGAACTTTATAAAACATCATAAAGTTACATGTTTTTAAAAGCTGTGAAACAAGTATTTGTTCTAAAAATAAAATTGTGTAAAGGCTCCTCGGATATTTAAGATAAATTTTTAGATTTTTGTCAATTTCACCAAGTTACTATGAAAGTAAATTTTTTTGACAGTTTGTTACGTTTTTAAAAGTATTGAATTTTCATTATATTTTAATAATTCAGGTAAAATTCAAATTAATTCAACTTTAGTTTGGGGTAGCGTGTAATAAAATGGGAAGTAACTCATTTCGTTACTGTTTCTCCACTTTCTGTTTAATTATTTTTGTCACTTTCCACCTTGCACATATATTTTACTTGATTATTGTGACCTAATTACCTAACCAACTCCCCTTTTTTAAAATAGACCTCATTTTCATTATACTTTTGTTTATTTCTAAAATCAAAACAACACTCTTAGTTATTTTTTAATCGCAAGTAGTAGCTCATCAAAGCATCTATTTTGTTAATTGCAGCGTACAAGATTTGCTCTCTTCTTTATTTCCAGTTACCACTCCATAATTAAAGTATTTCACTCCAGGGCTCCTTTTTTTGGGAAATTTTATGTTGACGTGTACTTTCAAGCTAAAATATTAATGTCTTTACCGCGTAAAATCACAATTATCAGTAGTTATTGTGTGTGTCGTCCGCTCCAAGGTTTATTTTACTAGCCCGAAAACATCTGACGTATTTTGTTCAAAATCTGATCCATACTGCCAGCGATGCTTTTTTTATCATTTACTGTAAAACTTGTAAAATTTTTCCATTCATTGCAATGAATGTTATCTAATCAATTAGAATTTAGTTTGTCCATCACATACCACAATAGACATACATATTATAAGACAGCAATATTATTATTTAAGTTATTTACATGATTTATTTGACATTATCTTTAAAGTGCACGATTTTGTGTTTCAGGTGAGTCTAGCGAGCGTCCCCTATCGCCATTAAGGATTCCTTGAAAGTATGTAAGCATTAACTAACCTGTAAAGACAGCATTCATTGTGTATATAGGACAAATTAACGAGACAAACTAATGAAACCATTGTTATTGACAAACGCTTGAAATTGAAATAATCCAAATTTAATCATTTGCTGCTGTTTTAGAAATTCTTTCGGGTTTTTATATTTTCTAAACTTTTTTTTAGTGTTTTTTCTTACTTATATAAACCAATACAGTCAAAATGTATTCATAAATTGGACATTCTATAATAAAACAAATAGCATATCGCGCGCGCGTGATTATTTGTTTGTGTGTGGTACATGTGATGTTCTTGTAGGCTACCACAAGCGACAATACTCGAAAGGTTGCACCAATCGAGATGTTAGTTTTCTTGAAATTTGGAAAAATAAACGGAAATTACCGTAAATATTTCGTAGTAATTTGGTATCTTAAAAAGCACTGTTAAATGACCTTTTTACAGCGTTTGTTTTTTTTTGTACTGGAAGAAATAAACAAAAATTTCCGTAAACATTTTTATTTATTTAATGTGCGAAAAGCTAGCGATACATGAACTTTTTGTCAATCACTGTCATTTATAATTATTTCCAATTTTAGTATCAAGTATTTCTTGTCAGTATATTTTCTCGAAGTATTTTCGCAAAGTGCTTTTAGTTCGGTTTTTAAATCTTTGGTAACTGTTATTATTTTTACAAAAATGGTCGTGTGAATTATCGACGCGAATCCATTATATCGGGTTCAGCGTAACGAATGTTAAGTAGCTTTTGTTATAGGCATAGGTTTTTCCAAGAATCTTCTGTCATTGTATAGTTTGCTTTAATTCTTGACTATTTAAATGTAGCAATTGAGATTGTATTTCTTTTATTATGTAGTAATTTTGTGACAAGCATCGTGTAGGGATTGATGACGTTTATAGGCCTGACACGCTAAGTACGTTAGTTAACTGCGCACTCTATCTTCGTCTGACGCGGCCGCATAGGCAGTATAATGTTGCTTTTACATATTCATTAATGTCGCTCCATTTCCCTTAATGTAGACGCTCCGTCCTATCTGCAAGTAAAAGTCGCTCTAGGAATGTGCTGTTAAAAGAGAACAACCGAGGATATATTTGCCTGACTTAGCAACAGTTTTTTCACAAAGTTTTTCTATCATTAGATACTAATGAATAGTAGTCTATAGCTGACAAACTAGACTGTTATTAGTTATTCTCATTGATGATTATAGCTTTGTAATTGAAACGCGTTGGGTGATTAACATACAGGGTTTTTTGTTTGTTTTGAAAAGCAATATTTTGCTGTGTGCTATTTCTGAAATAATAAAGTTCGTGATATTTCTCCTCAACCCTGCTCGTTTCTAGCCGGATTGTACCGCAGACCAATGTTTTCTTTCTATTAATTATGTGCTAGAAGAAGACAATTAATGGCGCCTAATGGTTGTGGAAACATTTCTTTAAAACTTGTATCATTTGGAAAATGTTTCCAAGCAGATATTTTATTTTCTATTATCCACACATTTGTTCTAAGAATTTATTTGACTAGGACCACATTGCGCTTATACGTTAAATTGAATATATTAATTGTGCCTAAACTATTGAAATCTGTACTTTGAACACACGCATAGAATTCGCAATCTCTCTCTCTCTCTCTCTCTCTCTCTCTATATATATATATATATATATATATATATATATATATACATACAACATATATATAATTAATAAATTACAAATATTTCAAAAACAAGAATTTTTTTATTGCATATATTGTTCAAAGATTTTCGCCGGTAAAACAGTACCAGCATCTTCAGGAAAATAATTATTTAACCTATATGGTCCTTTGTAGTACATATGATTGATTTTTGTAAAACTATTTTGTCAGATAATTATTTTCCTGAAGATGCTGGTACTGTTTTATTGACGAAAAGCTTTGAATAATATATGCATTAAAAGTATTCTTGTTTTTGAAATGTTTTAAATTTATTAACTATATTACAAGAAAACATATCACCATATTATATATATATATATATATATATATAATATATATATATATATATATATATATATATATATATATATATATATATACACATATATACATATACATATATTGTGATTTTCCTTTGCGTTTGATTTTTAGTTTTGTTCAGTTAATAATGATCTATAAAAAGTAGGCCATTTAACCATGGCGTACTTAATGCTTTTCGCTGTAGAAGTTAGTACTTTGTGTTGATTGGCTCGTAGTAAATGTTTAACATGGCATCAAAATGTAGAGTTTGTCGCGCTTTGCATACTGGCATCGCTCCGCTCAGTTATGTCCCGGCACGGAGATAGATGCAAATAAGTGCGCTTAAGCCCAGCGTACGGCCAATCTAGACGTTTCTTTAGGTATGGGTCTCTTGCTCGGAAGCTGTGTGTTCTTTATGTTTCTGTCCTACGGTTTTTAGCAGAATGAAAACGTGTTGAATGTTTTGGAACTGCTACTGGTGGAAGAGGTAGAATTGTGTACGAGTCAATGCAATTTGTTGTTTTCCGTCAGTGTAGCAGCACGTGTCGTATTACGCAGCCTCAAGCATAGGACCCTGTCCATTCGATGCCATTAGTTCCCCTGTCCTAATACCAAGGAATCTTATCTACTCGTCCTATTCTTACAAGGATGGGAGTAGATGGAGTATCTTATTGACCCGGTTCTTGCTCTTTATGAGCCGAATAAGAGAGTAAGCCAATTTCTTTAATACGTGACCGCGCACATGTAAACAAGAGTACATGTACCAAAAGTTTGTATGTCGCATCTATCTTCACAATCCTTAATAGGTCATGGCAAAGCCACACTGGCTGATCGTCAAAAGGTTTTGTTCCGAGACACGCATATGTGTGTCTGGAGTGCGTGTTTGTGAACTGTGTTCACGTGGCACAGCGTAACACAAAGTACTCGTACCTAGGTGTAAGTTGGCGATTTAAGGGATTGTCCGGATTGTAGCTATTCTAGGAGAAATAGATAGTAAAATAAACGGTGACGTCATTCCTAGGTCATGGGTCCCAAAACCTCTCAGTTCTCATGGAGATTGTATTCGTCTCAACCTGATAATGTTGTTAGTTACTTTTTTGCAAGGGAAGAGAGGTACAAAATGAAAAGAAAACATGACAAAAGAGAAACTTTATCAGACATGTTGAATGAACCCTGCCAGATCAAAATGTTTATTGGACTTATAGTATTAGGCTATGAAGAATTTTATATATATGAAAGTTATAATGTGTGTGGTGTGTCGACTAAATAGAGATAGAACTATCTAGCACATATTAGTTTTCGACCTGCTCCATGATGGGGTGAATAGGCTGTATCAAACGAAACCCCTGCTCCAAGAACCCAACCTCTGATATCAGGGTCGAGATGCTTGATGCCAGATCGGTAAGACCTCAAGACCCTTACTGTAAGGCCTAGACAAGACTTATTGGGGTCAGCCGTCATCAACCTCCCAGCGAGTCCTTCACAGTATATGTATCATGGCAATATGCTGCTGATCATGCAATGGATCAGTGCATTTCCTGCTTTAAAGACAACTAAGATTATGAAAACTTTTATTTGACTTATTGGTGATGGGGAGCCCAGGCATAGAAACTGCTCACTAGGGGTTTATTTGTCTTTAGTTCAAAGGATATCAAACGTGGACAAAAAGAAAGTATTACAACTAAAAAAGAAATTCTAAATACTGTAATAATTTCAGGAATTCGAGCAAAAACCTAATCACGAAGATCGATAGAGGAGAAAATCCTACATATTTCTGTAGTGGTTTAATTCAAATGTGTAGATTTTTATGTTGTCTTAGCCTATTTTAATTGGTGAAGCCAGTTGGTTAAATGAATTCTTGTGGTTTTATGATATTACTTAACCCGTGAGTTGTCCTGAACAATCCCATTCAGTAAAAGTTATTTAATTAAGAAATAAAAGTCTATTTTCTCTCGACATTATGTAATATTGCCTTGTTTATTATTTTAAAATAAAACTCCCAACTCCCCGCTAAATAAACTCTTGCTTATATAAAAACGTTAAAAACACAAAACGTGTAAAGTTTGCGATAAGTTTATTTTACGTCTTTAATTTCAGACGCATCTTACTCAACGTGTTGAATACAATATCAAAAGGCAGTCAGCGTAAATGTTTTTTCAATTAAATTTTCTTTGAAATTTCTAGAGCAAATTTTCTTTCTTACATTTTGTTAAACTTTTCCTCTGTTAATTTAAAACATTCTTAATTAACAGCAACTTTAAGGTTGTTTTAGAACATCATGACACTTATTCTCTGAGAAAAGATGAAAGTCTTTTTGAGTTTTAAAAAATGCAGACGGTTGAATAATATATTGTTTTATCAAATGAAAATCTGTTGAAGACTTGTCGCTCAGTTTGCTGAAGCCAACGTTCTTGTCTTGGCTTTCTCTTTACCAAGACATTATTGAACGGAACCAGTGCGTCTCGGATCAAAGCTTTTAGTCGGGTAAACATTGACTGAACAGACAATATGAATGTTGTGTGACGGGTAACAAGGCGAAGTCCATTGCTTCTACAGTGTTCCAGGTGACAGTAAGCTGCAGTGACGGCGAAAACATGGCCTTATTAATTGTCAGCGCGTACTGTACTTTTGTCTTTTTTATAACAAGAACTGTCGTTTGAAATTGTTTTCAAACATAATCAGATTAAAAGTACAGATTCATCTTGCCATTTTAGGAAAATGAAAGTATATTGTCTTACAATAAGAATACTGATTTTATTCAGTACAGTAGCTGTTTTAGCTTTTCATATAATTCGAGGTGTTTCAAGGGAAGGGCTTCTAGAGCGTTATACTTGGTTCACTAATTGTGATATCTTACAGAAAAAACTTTAACTGTATAGTGATTGTCTTTCTGCTTAATACCACTGAGGGGCAGCACGTTCTTGTGGTGTATCGTGTAACTCGATGTCTTCGAAACTGTATAGTGATTGTCTTTCTGCCTAGTACCACGGAGGCGCAGCACGTTTTTGTGGTGTATCGTGTAACTCGATGTCTTCGAAACTGTATAGTGATTGTCTTTCTGCCTAGTACCACGGAGGCGCAGCACGTTCTTGTGGTGTATCGTGTAACTCGATGTCTTCGAAACTGTATAGTGATTGTCTTTCTGCCTAGTACCACGGAGGGGCAGCACGTTCTTGTGGTGTATCGTGTAACTCGATGTCTTCGAAACTGTATAGTGATTGTCTTTCTGTTTAGTACCACTGAGGCACAACACGTTCTTGTGGGGTCCCGTGTAACTTCATGTCTTCGAAACAGTTCCAGATTTCCCCCACTATAACGACGCCATGAGGAAATGAAAACATCTTTCCTTTTAATCTTAAGCGATTGGTTACGAACATCCTAGTTCTTGATAAACCCTTTCTAGCTGTTTTTGACAGTTTATAAGGTTGAATTTGTTAAATTGTAGCTTGGCTCTACAATAACGAACTATGTAAAAGGTAAGACTGGGGAATTTCCTATTCATGTTCTGTTATATAAATATATCTCAGCTTAGTTTGAGACCCGTCTAGTGAAACCCTTTTATCAGCATCATTTTAGTTTTGGGTAATGTAGCTTTGGTCTAACACGTCTTAAAAGTGTTCTTTTTAACAAAACATTATTCGTGTTTAAAACTGAAAGTAAGAAAGCATAGTTTTCAAAGTTATTTTGTTCAGAAGTGGGTGCTTAGAAATACTAGGCTTTGTGTAATGTGGATAAAACGTCTAAGTGTTCTAAGTAAACACTGATTACTGCAATTGAAATAATGTAAGGGGAAATGTGATGAAAGAAAACGTGGCCTGGCTTAGGGAAAATTCTGGCCGTGAAATGCAAGTTACAAAATTTCAAATCATATCAGTTTCAATAAACTAATAACATCGTATTAATGCAACATTTTTTTATACACTATTATTTGATTCAAACTCATCATTGTAATAAATCGTTTGTCCTTATCCATTTCCTTTTTTATCAGCATTGCTCGAATGTTGCGATTGAAACACAATAGCTGTTCTTGAAATTGAGCTGTTTTTTAGAATCAAGTATTCTGTCAAAATCTTGAGAAGAAATCAAATCTATCAAGAAGAAAAACAAACGTATTGAACTAGAAGAGGGACAAGCAGATTAAATTAAAATGTCAACGGGACGGAGACGCAATGAAAATCAAATAAAATTTCGAATCCATCAAATTGAATGAAACGTTTCTCAATAAAAGTTATTACTTGACTAGAGTCGGCTCCTATATTAGAGTTTGGAAGCTCAGTTGTTATTAAATGCTGTACCGTAGTGACATACGCTTTATTGTGACGTTACATGTTATATAGGCGAGTGGCAGACCCGGCCTGGAGCGACGTCGCCAAATACAATGCATGTAATACTGTGCTACTGTACAAACTGTAGGCGGCGAACATTAACTTGTTTAATTACTTTTACCTGAGGCCGTGTTGTCTGTTGCGGAATAAATTAAATTCGGCTGTTCTGCGACTGCGACTTCACAACATGTAATCCAGTAAACCTTGCTGTCAGTGTATAGTCGGATGTGCTCCTAAATATTCAGTGAAAACACTACGATTATCCCTCGTTATTCGCTGGGGTAACGTTCCCCGAACTTAACCCGAACACTAGAACCAATTGTACAGTATATGGAGAGGAGAAGGTTACGTTCCGCATTTAAAATGTTTACATTAATTACTGCTATACTGTACACTTATAATACAGTATGGTATATTTATGTACTACTCAATTATATGCATATTTTTATTGATTATTTACGTATTCCTTCAATCCGAAAACACGATAATTCTGTTAAATATGCGCTCTCAAACACACAGGCACAAGTATTCTTTATTGTTCAACACTATTATCCGCTAATTTCAGACAAATAATCTTTTTAACACTGTTGATTTGATTTTTTAAACTTTTTAATTTTTTTTGCGCGACTTTTTTTCTAGTTCTTACACAATATTTTATATAGTGATAATGCTTCTTCCAGCTCTTTATTAAATTTGAATGTCCGTTCTAAAGAGGGATCGATTTCAGTAATGGCTGAAGCTAACTGTTTCTCTAAACATACAATTCACCGACAGATTTTAATGTCAACTTTAGCGATACATTTTTTTACGATTTCTTCATCTTCGTTATCCGAGAAAGGCACAGGTTCGCTAATTATTTCTTTCAGCTCTTCTTCCCCAACAAACCTTTTTTCGAACTTATCAAAAGATTGTCGATATTTTCATTGATAATGTCTTCAAATCTTTCCCCGTTAATCCCATGCGCTATTGAAACGATATCAATCCGTTATCTCTACAGCACACCAAAACAGTCAAACTATGCTTTGCGCCCTTAAACCCCGAGCAGATTTCTTCTTAGATAAGATGGTTCGTGAAGGCATTCTTTTTCAAACCAGTCCCGTCTTAACCTTATAAGTAAGGAATGCCTATCCTTTGAGTAGTCGGCCTAGTAGTGTACAGTATAATGGATGTTTGGAGAATAATCAGATTTCTTTGTGATAACTACAGAACTGCACTGTACAAAATAAATAAGACGAGAACACATCCTACAACCTGTACAGTAACTATACTGTCTGTCTTGTCTTTATTACGATACTTATTAGCGAGGTATCCTGTAATTTTGCCAACCATTAATACCGACCCCGCGAATAGCAAGGGACTACTGTATTTTGTTTTAGGTAAGAGACTTAACGTTAGGCTGTTATTTGCGGCGACAATACTGTACTGGTATAGGCCTATATGCTTTTAAAGTCGAATTCTAGTATAATTTCTTAAAGGTTCCTTGTTGAGAAATTATTTTCAAACTATTTAATGTTCTATTAATCCCTAGATCCTACTAGTGGCATATTGTACTAAAAATTAGTAGCATATTTTATGTTCCATTAGCTTTACATGATTAAGGGGCTTCGCGTCGGGTCTAAGTGGAATAAAATGATTCGTTATTATCAGTTATAAATAAATTATACTTTTATTTATGAAGTTATTATGTTTAAGCAATAATTGACAGCTTTAATAAACTATTAATTTACATGCAACAGCGGCAAAGATCGGCTAGTTGTGCGGAAACTCGATTTGGAATACACCCGCTTTGCTTTTACCATACTGCCAACTAAACTGTATGCAAAGTAGGCGGACACTGCTCCGACCCTAGAAATAAGGGAACTGTACACTTCGTTTTGGCACCGTTTCCTTTCCAGAAGAACTTGTAGGGGACTACTGACATTAAACAGTTGTTATATCGTGTCGACAAATTACAAAGAATTAGTTTTTAGTCAACCATACGGAATGATTGTTCAGATGTGAAATGGTGGGCTATAACGACGTTGCCATTTACGACTTTATACTTGAAAACGGCGGTGCGTAATTTGCCGTCATTAGCAGATTGTAACACCTAAACTCTCTGAACTAACGATAGCGCCTTGGTACCATGCGACCATCTGGTATAATTGTCATATTGTTGTTGCTAATGAATATATATTTTTTTCAAGTTATATAGGGAGTTACGGCTAAAACCAATGTTGCCATTTATTCTTCTTCTCTAGCGGCTTAACTTTATTGTGCTAATGGGTTATTAGTAAGCCGGCAACCCTGTCACGGCTTAGCCCGCAAACTTCTGAATAGAAATTCAGAACGCATTGAAATTTGTTGCTGTTCAGAGCGCAAAGTCGTTAAATTAAATGTTTGTTTTTTGAGATTTGATGCTTAATGTTTTCATTTACATATGTATTAAGTTTTTTAAATAGCTACGTATAACATTATTGTTTATAGCTCATACATTAAAGCCTTTTACGTTTTATAAAAAACTCATCCTCTTCTAAGAGTCGAACTCATGAATATGTCCAATATAAATGCATATATTTTTTGAAGCGTTTTATTACACTTGCCTATAGTAGCACTTACTTTTTGGAAGATATGTCCCATTGTCAACTCAGACCGTAACTCTGAGTCTATACCAGAACTGGAGTTGACAATGTTGCACATCCCCAAAATGACCGTCCTCAACAATTATAGAAGTAAGTGCTACTATAGGCAAGTGTTTTGATTAAAAACCAGTATCTCGCTTGAAGATGGAATCAACAAATATAAGATGGTAAATCTTTTTAGCATGTCTCTAGTTTTTGCAATTGAAATACTATATCTTTAAAATTTCCTGTTTCCAGAAAATAATATCGGATAACTGTTTTCCATTCAAATAAGACATTTTATTATATATCTAGATACTAGCATTTATTTGCGATAGGTGTATATGTTCCTCGAAAACATTTGTTTTTTTCTTTTAGAATCAGTTTTTTTTTGAGAAATTGTTTATATGTATTATGAAATAAAGCTATTCACAAAATTTCAAATCTACAGTACATAGTTTAGCTCTATGTTGAAGAATCAGTTGGAGGACATCTTTATATATAGATATTTCGCAACAAATTATATAGCAGTGCTTTAAACTTGAACGTTGAGGGACAAAAATGGCAGTATACTAAAGCAAATGTTGAAATTTAATGTTGTCAGGCAATTATTTTCATTTTGTAAAAGTAGATGATGGATAAATTGAACTGGCTATCGCTTTATTGTTTTAGTGTGTAGATGATGGATAAATTAAACTGACCATCGCTTAATTGTTTTAGTGTGTGGATAATGGATAAATTAAACTGACCATCGCTTTATTGTTTTAGTGTGTGGATAATGCATAAATTAAACTGACCATCGCTTTATTGTTTTAGTGTATAGATAATGGATAAATTAAACTGACCATGGCTTTTTGTTTTAGAATGTGGATAATGGATAAATTAAACTGACCATCGCTTTATTGTTTTAGTGTGTGGATAATGGATAAATTAAACTGACCATCGCTTTATTGTTTTAGTGTGTGGATAATGGATAAATTAAACTGACAATCGCTTTATTGTTTTAGTGTGTAGATGGTGTATAAATTAAACTGACCATCGCTTTATTGTTTTAGTGTGTAGATGATGTATAAATTAAACTGACCATCGCTTTATTGTTTTAGTGTGTGGATAATGGATAAATTAAACTGACCATCGCTTTATTGTTTTAGTGTGTGGATAATGGATAAATTAAACTGACCATCGATTTATGGTTTTAGTGTGTGGATAATGGATAAATTAAACTGACCATCGCTTTATTGTTTTAGTGTGTAGATGATGTATAAATTAAACTGACTATCGCTTTATTGTTTTAGTGTGTGGATAATGGATAAATTAAACTGACCATCGCTTTATTGTTTTAGTGTGTGGATAATGGATAAATTAAACTGACCATCGCTTTATGGTTTTAGTGTGTGGACAATGGATAAATTAAACTGACCATCGCTTTATTGTTTTAGTGTGTAGATGATGTATAAATTAAACTGACTATCGCTTTATTGTTTTAGTGTGTGGATAATGGATAAATTAAACTGACCATCGCTTTATTGTTTTAGTGTGTAGATGATGTATAAATTAAACTGACTATCGCTTTATTGTTTTAGTGTGTGGATAATGGATAAATTAAACTGACCATCGCTTTATGGTTTTAGTGTGTGGATAATGGATAAATAAAACTGACCATCGCTTTATTGTTTTAGTGTGTAGATGATGTATAAATTAAACTGACTATCGCTTTATTGTTTTAGTGTGTGGATAATGGATAAATTAAACTGACCATCGCTTTATTGTTTTAGTGTGTAGATGATGTATAAATTAAACTGACTATCGCTTTATTGTTTTAGTGTGTGGATAATGGATAAAATGAACTGACTATCGCTTTATTGATTTAGTGTGTAGATAATGGATAAATTGAACTGACTATCGCTTTATTGTTTTAGTGTGTAGATAATGGATAAATTAAACTGACTATCGCTTTATTGTTTTAGTGTGTGGATAATGGATAAATTGAACTGACTATCGCTTTATTGATTTAGTGTGTAGATAATGGATAAATTGAACTGACCATCGCTTTATTGTTTTAGTGTGTGGATAATGGATAAATTAAACTGACCATCGCTTTATTGTTTTAGTGTGTAGATAATGGATAAATTAAACTGACTATCGCTTTATTGTTTTAGTGTGTGGATAATGGATAAATTGAACTGACTATCGCTTTATTGATTTAGTGTGTAGATAATGGATAAATTGAACTGACCATCGCTTTATTGTTTTAGTGTGTAGATAATGGATAAATTAAACTGACTATCGCTTTATTGTTTTAGTGTGTGGATAATGGATAAATTGAACTGACTATCGCTTTATTGATTTAGTGTGTAGATAATGGATAAATTGAACTGACCATCGCTTTATTGTTTTAGTGTGTGGATAATGGATAAATTGAACTGACCATCGCTTTATTGTTTTAGTGTGTAGATAATGGATAAATTAAACTGACTATCGCTTTATTGTTTTAGTGTGTGGATAATGGATAAATTGAACTGACTATCGCTTTATTGATTTAGTGTGTAGATAATGGATAAATTGAACTGACCATCGCTTTATTGTTTTAGTGTGTGGATAATGGATAAATTGAACTGACTATCGCTTTATTGATTTAGTGTGTAGATAATGGATAAATTGAACTGACCATCGCTTTATTGTTTTAGTGTGTGGATAATGGATAAATTGAACTGACTATCGCTTTATTGATTTAGTGTGTAGATAATGGATAAATTGAACTGACCATCGCTTTATTGTTTTAGTGTGTGGATAATGGATAAATTGAACTGACTATCGCTTTATTGATTTAGTGTGTAGATAATGGATAAATTGAACTGACCATCGCTTTATTGTTTTAGTGTGTGGATAATGGATAAATTGAACTGACTATCGCTTTATTGATTTAGTGTGTAGATAATGGATAAATTGAACTGACCATCGCTTTATTGTTTTAGTGTAGAACATTATTGCGTGAGTAAGCAAGACCGTAATGCACTGGAAATAGCATCACGTTCTGCCAGTTCTGCAGATTGTATAACAAAGGCGTTGCATTACTTGCTCGTGAATTAGAACGTAAAAGAAAGTGGAGTAGCTGTAAATGAGCACATCAGACTCTCTGTTTAATTGTATAAGGAAACGTACTTCTTTTTCTTTTAGTGACGGTAAATTCATTTCCGTTTACATCTCTCTTTACTCAGTTATGTTCACCTGGTAATTTTCTGCGTTGTCAATGTCAAATGTGGATATTCTTAACTAAGCAAAACTAAAGAAGAATACTTTCTTCTATTTGATCATCAAACAATCATTGGTTATGCATTTTTGTTTGACTTATAGCATATTAAAACTCATTAATCTTTTCAGATATTGTTCCCATTGAACTATTGTTGGGCCGTGTTGAAGTTATTAAAAAACATTCTGATTTTACTTTCTTTTTCAAGTAGTCTATACATTTTCGGATTTACTAATGTTATTTAATCTAAATAAACTTCACATTTTTGTCATACATTAGAGTATATACAATCCTTGTAGAGAAGTAACTTTAGGTTAGAGAATCTGTGCACGATATATTTTATTCAGTATTTCCTAGATAGTTGAGAACTTTCAAGTTCAACCGGTAGACTATTCATGTTTTAAATAAACTCTTCGGTATTTACAAATTAACATGTAATGATTGTCCCAGCTATTATATCGGAAAATATCGGTAGGTCATTCTATACACGCTTCGAAGAACACATCACCCAAAAAAAACCTAACAAAACCAAAATTCAGCTACGCAAAACAGCTAAAAAAAGACGAAACATACACACACACACACACACACGGACATACAAACTAATTTAAACGTTCTCCACATATTAAGATAAAGTAAAAAACTAACAACTTCAGACAAATATGAGATATACAAACACTAATCAACAGGTAAAGAAAACAGCACACGCATTTTGAAGCCAACAGCCATTTCCATTATATGACACAATTAAACTAACCCACCCTTTCCACATTCATAAATCCATCCCGACACAGTCTTTGCGCCTAACACGACGCCGCCGGTAGAAGGTTAGCTTCGTAAAAGGAAATAATGTTTTGAAATGCGTCACCAAGAAGCCTTTATGTATTCACTTAGTTAAGTACCTTTTAATTATAGTATTAAGTACGAAAATATTTGCGGTGCAACTTTATGAAATATTTATTATCAATGTGTAAGCTTATTGTAGTAAACATAAAAAATTATGTAAAGATATTTTTGTTTTCTGCTTACCCAGTGTGTGTGTGTGTGTGTGTGTGTGTGTGTGTGTGTGTGTGTGTGTGTGTGTGTGTGTGTGTGTGTGTGTGTGTGTGTGTGTGTGTGTGTGTGTGTGTGTGTGTGTGTGTGTGTGTGTGTGTGTGTGTGTGTGTGTGTGTGTGTGTGTGTGTGTGTGTGTGTGTGTGTGTGTGTGTGTGTGTGTGTGTGTGTGTGTGTGTGTGTGTGTGTGTGTGTGTGTGTGTGTGTGTGTGTGTGTGTGTGTGTGTGTGTGTGTGTGTGTGTGTGTGTGTGTGTGTGTGTGTGTGTGTGTGTGTGTGTGTGTGTGTGTGTGTGTGTGTGTGTGTGTGTGTGTGTGTGTGTGTGTGTGTGTGTGTGTGTGTGTGTGTGTGTGTGTGTGTGTGTGTGTGTGTGAAGGAATTTATGGGCCAGTAGGCCTGGACCTGCGTCACAATTACATAATGAGCGTAAAATATTTTAGAGTCTGAAAGTATTAAAAACCCGTGATCACCGGGCAATAGAAAAAAGCCATTAACCCAGTCGTTGTTTGTTGACATAGTCGACAGCGTTGCGCGAATACGCTTTTTACGGTATAGAACCAGTGTTTATTTTTAATTAATTTCACTGCGCCACGTTGCCAGTTTTACGACTGAATCCTGTTCAAACAAATCCGGATTGTAGATTAGACTTGCTGGGTTTGCACTTTTACGCTACACATTGACAGCTCGCTTTGTTGATGGTTTTCATCTCTCCCGCCGCGCCGCTTTATTTAATGAGTTATAAATTGCCACAGAGGAAATTTAAATTATCTGTTTATTTTTCTATTTCCTTAGCATGTTGTTAGTTTTTAGAAATGTTTTTACCGCTAAAATAAGGAACCAAATTCTCTACAATTTTCAAGAGTGGGGCATATGATAATGAAATTATTATTTTCGAACAAAGATTAAAAATAACTGAAATTTAATGTGATGGCTAGTGATAATTACAAGTAAAGACAATTCTGGAAAATTGCGTTAACAACTTTTTATTGATGTTAATACAGTTTTTTTTCAAATATTTATCCAGTGTAATTAAATTATAAAATGTGTGAGGTACAGCCGGATTTGAACTTAGTATCTTCATGTCCAACTAGAAATATATTTCTCAAAGATGTATATGAGTTTTTCTCCGCATCTGATTGCCATCGAAACATCCACTGTATAACCTTAAACTGTTGCCATGATTACTACACAATATGATAAATATTGTTCTAGGGTAACTAAAATAAATGTTTTCTTTGTCAACCTCAGTAGGGATTTACTTGAATTTTTGTTTTATATTGTTCAGGAATGTATTATGAGAATAATTACAATTAAACTCATTTATGTTAATATTTTTACACAAATAATTTTTTAAATTGGCTCACCTGCCAATTATTAATATCTTGTTAAGTAAATCGTATCTTAATTTTTGAAAAAGAAGTGTAGGCTTTTATCCGTGTATTGTGTACATTCGGTGAATCTTTTAAATTGGAACCTCTTAATGCAACTACTAGCTCAATCGCATGTAAAAGTTTTTTTTCCGAAATCTTGCTCCGGCTAAACATGAAAATATTCTCCATGAGGCACTTTAGTCGCAAGATCGGAAGACTCATAATAATTATTGCAATCGAGAACGGTTCGTCGCAGTGTTTAAAAAATCGCCTAAGATGAAAGAAGATTCGAGTCATTAGATTACAAGGATTCTATTTAAGCTCTACGCTCCAAGTGTCCACAGTTATACATCTAGTGTGCAAATATTTTTCTGTGTGTTGATAATTGTAAAATAGACTACAAAACTAAGAAACCTATAGCCTTATTTTAGTAAGATGTTTTATGTTGATAATGTGTTAAATTATTAAAGGGTTTCGTGTTTCTATTATACGCTTGACAATGACGACAGCATTGGTGTTTGTGTTTATTTCTCAGCATTGTTACGTTTCTGAGATCTGTATTGGAATATCAGTCTGTGGCGCCGGTAGACACAGTTCCTTCCATAATATTAAGGATAATGTGTTTCTCATACTTTGATGGGCCGACGGAGATATGACACCGATGCTTTTGTCGCATCAAGCTGTAGGAAAAAAATTATTATAATAAAATTAACAGAACTAAATAGAGTGGGACTGAACAAGGATAGAGGATGCGTAGGAAGACATGGCTTTAGTTTCCTTTTAAGGCCAGCACACAGACCTAGTTTACCACTCCTTCCTTCTATATAGTATTCTGTGTAAGATGGCCCTGTAAATTGTACAGATTTCCTTGACTCCCCAGAAGCCAATAGTTTTTAAATTTAATTATTAACATTTATAAATATAATTTGTAATTTAAACATTATTTTAATTATTAAATATTTGTTTTATGTCTGCCTTTTAGTTACAGGGGTCAAACACGTTTTTAACAAAGAAAATTGCGAAAAACTTTCAAATACATTTTGTAATGTGATTTACTGAGCTTCCTAACAAAACGTCACACCCTTGCAAATTCGAACAAAACGGATTTTGTAATTTTTTCTTCATAACAAAAATTGAATAGTTTTAAAAAATTAAGATACAGTAAGCTCTCACAATATGGCAAATATGGTGATGGGATACTGCCGCATTACTGAAGGATCCATTAAAAACACAATGTTTATTGAACAATATTTATGTGTATTGAACAGAAACATCGAAAACTGTCCTACAATGTGCTTTAATGAATGTACTGGTTTGTACCTTACAGTAAAAGGTTGCCTTATCTTTAACGGTGAAAGCAAACCTTTAAATATGTTTCCGTTTACAGTGCGACGACATTGTTTACTTGCACTTCAATAACAGTCACTGTGCGTAACTACTGTAACAACGTACGGCTCGAAATCGTTTGTATATCATGAGTTGTACACAACTAGAAACGGGGGAGGGGTGAACGACATGGATTGAAAAATATACAAGTTATGTGTGTGTGTATATATATATATATATATATATATATATATATATATATATATATATATATATATATATATATATATATTGGTTATGTTTTCACCTTCTTAATATATACGCTTACTTGGCGAAAACTCCAGATTACTGAAGGGCCGGATTATAGAGATATTACTGTATATATTTTTTCAAGTAATCAGGACGACGGTTGATTGTAAAATAATATCAGGATGTTTGATTAAGAAGTTAACAACATTTTTGGAATATTTTTCACTTGAAATATGATAATTGTTAAGATGATCGTATTAATCTGCCTATCTCGGTGTATTGGGATGTCCTCTGATGGTGTATTGCGAAATACACCAGAAGGATTATTGGATCACGTTTCCCCAATGAATAACTCTATCTTACTGAGTAGTCTATCCTGGTGAGTAGATTCTTTTTTTCCAATAAAGAGCGTTTAGTTTATAGTTCCAATGTTATATTTATTAATCTAAAAATGTATGGGCTGAAGCTTTCGTGATTAGCTTAAAATTATGGAGTAAATTGGTAAATTGAACTGATAGTTTACCTTTGACATTTAATCTATGAAGCGTTTAGAACTTTCACTAAAAATAAATTTTCAGTAGGAGCATTAAAGGTATATATTTCCTTGTTAGCCTTCTGCTTTTACAAAAGATATGACGTCATCATTTTGGTAAGGTGGTCGTTGGCTCAAGGTCTAGTTGCATATCCTTACTGTATATTATCCTTCCTTATCTGTGAGGATAATACTTGTGAGTCATATAACTGTTTGCTTTAATATCGATTATTACACGTAAATGCGACTATTCTGGTTTAAATAAACGAATATTTTAAACTTTATGTTCCACTAGGCTTTCTGACAGCTATGAAGGCTGATCTGTTGCCTGCTTTGAATGTTTTGGCCCTTCAGTATTAACCTTTAAACGACAACACATTACACGTTACAGTAGACTTGATTGAGCTGGTAATATATCTATCTCAACAGCTCAAAACTTGTACATTTCACTAACAGATGTAGAGTTAAATGTAAAACCAACATAAACGAGATAATATTTTCCCGACGTTTTCTGTGGAAGTGGCTTTGTAGCCAGAGCTTGATGAATAGTGGTCGATAAAGGTTTTGTTACTTCGTAAGTCTTCGACGATCCCGAAAATCCTTTCCACAGTGCCTGCGCGTTAATAAAACGCCGCGTTGTTTATACAGTGATTTGTCACATTATGGATAGAGAGGCAATATCTCCCTCTCAGATACGCCCAACCCTTTTGGGATCAGCCTTCGCTGAGAAGCTCTAGACTAATCAAGGAATAGTGAAATTAGTAGGAATTTAGTCATCAAAAATAGGAAAGTTAGTACCATGGTTGCTTGTTATGAGCGGCTCCCGTGAGAGGCAAGCAAACTAATTGATAGAAATCCTTTATTAGATGTAAAAAATTGGCTGCGTAAAAATTGTATTCTACGAACTCAATTGAAATCTGTTCTTACAAATTGCCAGACGCGAATAATAATGCTTCTCATTCCAAAAATTGGAATACAAATATTGAGCACAATAATTATATTATACTGAAATGATTATAATAAAACATAATAATAAAAGACACAGTTTCGGTGGTCTGTTCGCTCGCATTTAGCATTCGTGGTTTTGTTTGCCTCAATCTGAGCCGCCGCACCGCACAATGTCCATACTTACCTTTACACGCCCTTAAGCTAGACCTGCTAGTTTAGAGGATAGAGATTGGTACATCTTACGAATACCTTGTTAGTTGTATGATGGCGGTTTCATGCACTTCATTGCTCTTTGTTAGAAACTAGGAGTTAAAATCCTTTAACCGTGTTTTTCCGATGTTTTTAATATTAATAATAAATTGTTTAGATGTAATATACAGTTTGTTTAACTAGTTGAAATTGAGTAAGGTCTTTAACCTCTTTACATCATTTATATATCATTATCACGGTTGTTTTCCCCTTTATTTTGTGTTTATTCGTGATATAGCTTGCTAATATATTTTAACACGTTTTAACGTAACATATTGTCGCAGAAGTTGTAGAATATTAAATAGCATCTTGTTCTTACACAAATGTTTGCGTTATGCTCTAGGAATTTGCGCCAGTAGTTCTACCACCATTATAAAAAGGCGAGGAAAATGAGTTGCCCCTTTTAAACATTAGTAGTGCAGAGAAACGTGCCTGTTAAATCCCCCCTCCAAATGATTTCTTATGGTTTCTTTCCACTGGCGTTATCACTGTCTGGATGGCGCAAAACCAGTAATCGTAACCCTTTGAGGGGGCTTAACTATGTGTCCAAGCCTGCTCGGAGGCAGGGCCGTAGCCAGCTTTGCCGGGCCCCGGACAAAATAACTCGTTCGGGCCCCTCTTTCGTGATTCCCGGATTTGTTAATACTATTTTTTGCATGGATATTGTAGGTAAAGTGTGAATAAGTGATCAATAATAATAAAGCACAAAATTTAATACAACCTAAACTCAAGTCAGTGTTTGAAGGCGCATGCGCGGGCCCCCTAAAAAATCATCTAGGGCCGGGCCCCGGAAAAAATATCCGAGAAAACCGCCCTGACTACGGCCCTGCTCGGAGGTTATTTTAGCAAAGGGTGGGGGGTTAATAAATGGCATATCTGTGTACATGACCTTGAACTCGTGTTTTTTAAAAGTATGAGAAGCAAAGAGCCAATTAAACCGGTAGTCTCCTTAATCAATCTCAAGACTTCTGTTTATATAAATATTTCTGGTGTAGAGTTACAAACCTTGCAGCAGAAGTTGTCTGACTTGCATAATCCGGCACAAGAATATCTTTTTTGAAACCCTCCAATATTTACGGATTTTGTGGCTCGTATTAACGGATACTTAGTGTAACATATCGCAACTATTTTGGGAGAAAACTTTCCACCAACTGTTGCAACACACTTATCGTAGGAGGATGTCTTGAAACTCTTTAGAAGTTTAATGGAATTTCTCTAGCATTCCTCTCAAGCGTGTATCTTCGGATCGATCGAGATTTTATTAATAAACTTTCTAAATGTCGTTCGGAACTTTATCATATCGAAAGAGGGTTCGATAGTTTTAAATATAGTGTTATTAATTAAATTATATTTATGAAATATAATTTAGCGTGGTCTAGATAGATAATTAATTAATTGAATTCGATTATTTAGCACGTGAGGGTTTGATAGTGTATAATTAAATTGCATTTGTTAAATTAAATTTACTGAGTTAATACAAATGGATTACACACGTTAAATGGGTTTAGTAAGGCAGCTTACGGTTAAATGATATTGTAATGGATAACTTTGTGTTACAAAAAAAGAAAATTATTTTTCAAGATATCTGTTCTTAGTATAAGAAATAAACTCTAAACATTAGCTTAACTCGCCTGCACGACTAATATTCTATAATAATTGTTTGGAAAACTTGCTAAAACCATGAACAGGTGGTTATGGTCTGTTTGTTGGCCTAAGTATCAACAGTGCGCTGCGCCCTCACGTAACCACGAATCCTCAATATGGGGAACCAACCATCACGAGAGACGCACAGATTGAAACTAGTCGATTAATTGTTTATAACTATTTATAAACTTTATATATGTATATGTGTGTATCACTTTCCCTATATGTACTTAAACAAGAATCTTACTTGGTATTTATGCGAGTTAACTTGCAAAGATTGGTAGTATCTCAGAGTCAATTACAACCCCCGGTCAGTGACGCTTGATGATGGAGATACGACCAATCTTTGAAAGTTTACTCGCATATATACCAAGTAAGGTTCTTGTTTAAGTACATATAGAGAAAGTGATGAGTGAATACGAGAAAACAGTGTTGCAAAGTTTTATATATATATATATATATATATATATATATATATATATATATATATATATATACACACACACACACACTACTACTACTACTACTACTACTACTACTACTACTACTACTACTACTACTACTACTACTACTACTACTTCTACTACTACTACTACTACTACTACTACTACTACTACTACTACTACTACTACTACTACTACTACTACTACTACTACTACTACTACTACTACTACTACTACTACTACTACTACTACTACTACTTTATACTCTACTTTTCTCATCTGTAGAGCCCATTAGAGGTGACATCATCTTTTCCAACTCTTTATCAGGAACATTTACTTAATTAATATTTCGCACCACGAATATTCTTTTGTTTATATTATTAATAGTCGGGGTGTTTAAAATCCAACATTAAACTATGACCTATAATTCTTAGCCTAGCTTAGTGTCTAGTTTTCCGGTGCATAAAAGTTTTTAGAAAGTGCTAAAACGTATCACTAAGTAATATAAAACCCGCCTCTTAGCGCCGAACCGCTCGCATTGAGGCATTGACGCGAGCGGCTCATAGCGAGCTAGCTCGTCATTGACCTTTCTAGCGTGTACCTTCGCCGCGCAATGTTGGAGAAGAATTTGAAATAAAATAAAGCTCAACCAATTGCAGAAAGCGAATAAAGGTCTCTATTGTAGCCAATATAAACAGCTTATATATTCGCTACAAATTACAGATATAACGTCCATAACTAGAAAAGCATCCTACAGGCTTTCAAAAAATTATGTTTGCTTTCTCCAGTTTCATGTTCATGGTTAGTTAATTTGGCATTTAGAAAAAAATTTAACTGAAAAGATTTTATCCACACTAAATGTGTTAAAACCATGGATCTTTTTATTTGAATTGACCATTACATTCTATACTTAATGCGATGACTGATGCAGTACGTTTTGGAATTATTACTTCCAATTTATAATCCGTGCAAATAATATTTGTAATTCCACCTCTAGCTTAGAGGTTTTGAATTGCAAAATTACACTATACTAGCCACAACATTTATTTATTTATTTTCAATTGATTATTTATTGCTTATAAAATCAAATAACACTAAACCAATTTCATAAAATCCAATAATAAAGAAGCCTATTCAAGTTTCACAAATAAAAGAAAGTATTTAATATTACACATAAATATTTGTTCTGCTTTCGAGTACAAGTAGGTGCTAATAAATATAGCTCTACAGATCGGACTGACTTGAGTTCGCTTTTTGAATCCGATAATATTACAAAACATATTTTTATTGTATGCAATAATAGTGACCATGCAAATCAAAATGTTTTTTTTTATATATATTAGTTAAAAACTATTTACCGTGGACTAAAGGTCAAAAGCGTTGCATAAATATTATTGTAAACTTTTATTGTGGAATCATAAATAAGCTTTTTATTTCGACTTGAAATAAAATACTGAGAGTTTCATATCGTGTTGAGCTTTTAAAAACAAAATTGTAAAAACTATGTTATTCAATTCCTTCTATTAGCTCACACTCTCCTGATATATATCTTGTACAAAATTTCAATCGCTCATAAAATACGTTTTTATTCATCCTATCAAGTTCAAATACATTTTTTTTAACCTATAGTGGATGACAATTAATGTTAATATAGTTGTTTTAAATATTTATTTAATAATTAAATTATAAAAAAATTGAGGGTTTAGGTCGGATTCGAATTGAGTATCTGCGTGTTCGATGTCTAGCGCTTTGGCACTGAGCCGACTTTTACATAGCTAGAAATGTACTTCTTAAAGATGTATATAATTTTTTTTTGCCCTATTTGGTTTTCGTCAAAACCTCCATTGCACAACCTTAAATTGTGGCCATGGTTACCACACACTATCATAAACAATGCGTAGGATTAAAAATGAATGAAAAAAATAAAATAAGCAAACTGGATTAACGGTATCTAACCTTTATTCACAAACGGACAATGCGGTAGTAAAGCGAAAAGAAACTACAACACAATGCAGGCGACGAAAAAGAGAAAGCGCATAAGGTGTAAGTCCGATACCATACAAAGAAAGGAAAATGGAAAACTGCAAGGAAATTCGCTTTCTATTAGGCATAGTTATCTTTCATATACTAGCTCTTACTGGATTTCGTGTTCGAGATAAGTGTAAGTGCTTAATGAGACGGGAGAACTAATGCTCCTGACGATATTGAATCTAGCTGCCGTTCAGTGTTTTACACTTAAGAGTGACAGAAAGGGGATTTAAACGTTCACTCTTAATTCTAGGTATCGGCGTTGCTCTGTGAAATGAAAGGTTAAAAATAAGTCCATCGGTGAGGTTGAGCATTTCCTCTGGGAAGTCATTATTGTCCTGCAGACGACTTGTGTTTCTATTCTAATTGAAAGCCATTTCCACACCTGTTGACAAATGTTTGCCATGTGGTAGCCTGCAAGCAAATCACGTGCAGCACACGCGCTCACGACTCGTGAATGGTAGCGGTGGATCGCCGATCCTTGTAGATGTTTTTAAATATTTTATCCAAATAAGGTTATCATCGTCTAACGAAATACCTAATTGTAAAAATAGAAATTTAAATGTAAAACTTAAACCATTAGTAGCTAATACTACTACAACAGTATTAAACAGTGTCACAAGGTAACTTAAACTAAAACAAAAGTAAACTATGAAATTGAATTGAAATAAAGGAAAGGTTAAAGATAAAAGAATTGAATTAAACTTTTTCTAACTTTGACTAGAACTAAACAAAATACTAAGTTTTATTAAATAAATGTAGGTGGCGTAGGAAGGCGATGGCACGGTCAAAATGGCCGTGGTATTCATCACCAAACACCACCTGTAAACTCCATAGAAGATTGTAACTGTGTTGAATCGGTCAACTCATCACACTCAAGCAGAATATGCTTTATTGTGATGGTACCTCCACAACTGTCATAGTGGTGGATCCTCACGTTGCATCAACCTACCATTCGAAGACGAGTATCTACCATTTCCTCTCTATGATTCGAACGAACTAAAGACCTCCATGGACAGACGGTGTTTTTGATTTCCCTCAGTTTGTTTCCAGTCACAGTTTGTCATCCTTTATTCCATACGACCAATAAATTAGACTTTATATTGCATACAAAGTCTGATACCATGGCACCAGACTTGTAGCCAATTTTGCTCCTTCATAGAGTAAGTATACTTGACGTAAGCGTCCTTAAACACCTAAATTCTCTCCTATTTCCTGTACCAGTTGTACATTACGTCCGCCATGCATTATCCTTCATAGACGTTGGCTAACTTGAAAAGACTGTACTTAGTGTATATAGAAATACGTTACTTTGAATATGCAACCGGGGGGAGGGGATGCAGGGGCACAAGGATCTAGCTAATGTTAATAACAAAACTGAATAGGCCGTCTGCCTGTTCATGCGGTAGATTTATGACTTATCCTTTAACCTCACTCTACGCACAACTTTATTACAGCTACACTCTAAATGCAGATTGTAAAATAGTAGGTAATTAGTTACTTTATTGCCTACGCTACATTATCGTAGGATCGGTAGCGTGTACTCAGTCCGTATAAACATACTTCAAATATGCAAAGCAGACAATTAAATTTTATTGTTTAGTAATAAATCATTGTATAGTACGGCTCTAGCCTAATTGGTTAACAAGGTTTTAAAATAGGTTTGGTTATTGTGGAAGTAGAGATTTTGAGCTAATTATATTTGAAAAAAAATTGTTATTTTTAATGCTAAAAAAACATTTTTTAATAAACTCACTAACAACAATAGTGAACAATAAACAATAATTTACATATTTGGGTATTTCAACGGAAGAATATTTTCCAAGTATATCAAATACAATATAAACGGAGAAAGTAAAAATGCATGTAAAAATGTAAATTTCAAAAGATAAATATTATATCCCTGCATAAGGAATTCCGCTTACAATATCATATGCTGGGAATATTCTTGTGCTTTATATTGGGCTTGATTTATTTTTGCAGCAGTGTCTTGGGTTTTCCGCCATAGTGTTCTATTCGTCGCAAGTTAAACTTTACGTATTATGAAATTACTCTTCCATTTTTTAAAATATCTATTGAATTTCCTCTAAAGATAAACCTCGTAAAATATTTTACAGAACATATAGTTATTTTTTTCAATTTACCTACTCTTGCACGTGGCAATTCTTTCTGAAATTCCAAACTCAACTCGCTATTTTTGCTATCAGCGTGGTTTGCGGCGACTGCCTTCTTGGTATTTGTTTCATCAAATATGTATTAATATTTTCTGAAGCAATAGAATGAGTCCGTGTGTGTCTTTATATATATATATATATATATATATATATATATATATATATATATATATAGAGAGAGAGAGAGAGAGAGAGAGAGAGAGAGGGGGGGGGAGCACATATTTTTAAAGATATAATAAAACGTAGACCTCATTAAAAGTTACAGTCGATAAATCTAATATATTAAAAAAAAAATTCTATTTATAATTAAATTTGTAGAAAATTTGTTTTCACCGGTGAGAACCACATTTGATTTTGTATATTCCTACGTATGTTTCGGCAGCCATGCAATTTCATTTTTAAGCCTATATTTTTCTATGTTTTTAATAAAGTTAGTTATTAAATAGGATATTTACATAGCTTTTTAAATGTACTATTTGGTTTCACATCGGTCTTTGTAACACTGTCTTAGTACCAGTCACTGTCAGTATGCGGCGCTAAAATCACAGACATGTAGACAAGCCTACTGTTAGAATGCGACTTATTTACTTGAGTTTAAAGTGCTGTTGAAAAACTAAGTCACGGCTGCGCCTTTGCCCATTTACGTCACCTTAATTGAATTTTATTTTTTGTATGTGCCTTTGTTTGTAATAGGTATTAGTTGTTAATAATTTCATTTTCATTGTAATACTTTCTCTCTTGTTTCTCTATTTTCTTCTTGACGTCTTGGTTTATTCTTGCTTTACCCTTTAATCAGTAGTAATTGTTTTGTGTTTATTTAATTTTAACTCTTAGTAAATACAATTGCTAGTATATGCAGTGACTACTTGTCTTTGCTTCTTCGCCGAAAATGGATCCTCATATATTAAAAAAAATTATTTTTCAATTATGAAAGAAAATTCAGTATTATTTTTCTTTCTTTTGACACACTATATTCAATTACATCAAACGTTTTCATTGTACTCATATTTCTGTTTTTTTAAATCTTCATTCGTACGTTTGTTTACTTAAAATAGATGATGATAAATAAGATAGAATTGCAAAGTTTTCAAAAATCTAAATGTATTTTTGGGTTTCTATGTTTCTTTTGTTAGGTGTCGTGTAGGCTCTCATTGTTTCATCGCGAGGGATTTTACCTGTATGTGCGCTATGCTAAGCTAATCCCACTTTTATCGGCTATAAAACTGGATAGGTGCTTTGTTTATGGGTTCAGGGGAATGGATATAAAAGTGTATTGTGATATACGAGTATGCATAACTTGGGAGCGCCTATTTGTTTACTTGCCCCTCTTGTTTGGTTTATTCGATGATGTATGATGCACGGCTTAATTGCGGCTATGCGTTGGTAGGCTCAAACGCAGCGCCAGTTTTTGTTATATTGCCCTACACTGCGTTGCAAGTGCAAGGAGCACTTCAATAATAATATGAAGGAGGCTCGCGTAAGAGAAGAAGTAAGAAGTGTCGTTGCAAATGCAATAAATGTATGACGAGGGAGCCCCAGGTATTGCATTTAGAGGAGAATGTATTTCCCGTAGAGAAAGATCCGCGACAGATATACGTCTTCAGTCTACCGAAGTGTGTTCACGCTACGTAGCCTTAGAATAAATAGTAAAGCAGAGGTTGGAACTAGGCACCTCGTTCATATAAATGACTTATGCTTACTTTTGTTTGGGAAGATATATAGTAAAAGCATCTTGTTTGTCAGTCTTCTAATTATTTCCTACAAAGAACAGAAAAACGTAATTTTCTTAGTTAAATATTACTGATAAATTTTAATTTATATTGAAGTATAAACAATTTAAACGAATGCAATCTTTAGAAAAGTCGTGAGGTTTCAATTAGGAATCGTCGATATTTCTGTCCCGGTGGGCACTGATATACGTTTGTCGCTGGTGGTACCAGTGACAAAATATGGAAAGTGACAATGGATCGATCGGAGGCAAAACTGATCGGTCGTCATTGGCTGGAAAGTTACTGATATTTTACCGCGGCTGTCATTGGTTTATTTGTCGCTGTCACTGGATCTACTCTGACCCCTCGACTCCTGGCGCCGATCATCGTGCAGTGTCGTTGACTGAAGGGAGGGGGGTTCTGTTGTGCTTGGGCAAAATGTCGTCAGTGAGTGGGCGATTTGTATCAGATTTCAGGACAGAGACAGTATTGTGTCCAGTAGACGCTATAGTTTGTTGTTATTTCCGTATGAGTTTATTTTTAAATAAAATGAACTTTCCGAAAAAGAAAAGCGAGATGTGAACTCCTATAATTATCCTAATTTATGGAAACTAATTAAACAACTTTTTTGTGGACTGGCCACATCCGTACCTTGCTAGCGACTATTCTGTAAAGGAGGTTACATTTTAAATGACAAAAGATCTTCGTTAAGTTTTGTTAAGGTCAGAAAATCCCTTTTTGTTAATACAAACCGTCAATGCTGTAAATGATCTGTATTTTGTAATTAAACCTTATATTGTAAATACACTGTTTTAGGTTTATATAAGGTTATATAATTTATTACCCCAGTGTATGTGTTGCAGTAACATAATAATGTCACCGGAACTGTCTTTCGTCACAGGTGTGGTATGCCTGCCTGTTATTGGCACATACAGATCTGTCTCAGTATCCCTTGTCACCGGTAAAAGTCAATTATCCGACCCTGGCGCTGCCACTAAAGTCACTGGATCGACCATTCCTAGTTTCAGACGATTTTGCTTGGACATGAATTAGTAAATAGTTATTAAAGGCTGGTTCGGAGTTGCACGAACTCATGGATAGAGCCTGGCCAACCGATAAGATAATTTTCCACTTGCGCCTACTATTCCTTAACTTTCGTCCTTCAAAGATTTATAACAAGTAAACTTTCAAACGAAGATTTGCACTATCTACTTCAGGTGCATGGCGCTTTCCTATTGTTCATTCGCTCATCCCCTGTTGAAACCTTTTCTATCTATCCGTTGTTGGTTTAGCGACTTCCCCTGGGCTATTGTGCAGCGCTACGTTGGCTACTTATGCGCAAGCTATGTTACGTTCGGATTGAAATGTTGTTGACCTGGAGTTGAATGACAAGCAGAGGGAATCGTGGATTGGGATCTTTCTGCTCGCTGGCCTTGCGTGCAGGGCGTTCACCTCCTCAGACAGCTAGAACACTTCCTTGTACAATATCACTTGCAAAACATCATCCCTGACGAAATTAATTCTATTCGCTCCGGTAGGTCGGATTGTGGAGTGCTGTGTATTGTAACATTGGACATCGAAACCGAAAATCTATTTAACATAGTGTATTGGTGAGCGCTTGTCATCTTGGTAGACTATATTTAAGGAGGGACATTGGACTTAGAAACCGAAAATCTATTGAACATTTGAGTGTTGGTTAGCGCTTGTCGTCTTGGTAGACTATATTTAAGGAGGGACATTGGACTTAGAAACTGAAAAGCTATTAAACATTGGTGTGTTGGTGAGCGCTTGTCATCTTGGTAGACTATATTTAAGGAGGGACATTGGACTTAGAAACTGAAAAGCTATTAAACATTGGTGTGTTGGTGAGCGCTTGTCATCTTGGTAGACTATATTTAAGGAGGGACATTGGACTTTAAAACTGAATAGCTATTAAACCTTGGTGTGTTGGTGAGCGCTTGTCATCTTGGTAGACTATATTTAAGGAGGAACATTGGACTTAGAAACTGAAAAGCTAATAAACCTTGGTGTGTTGGTGAGCGCTTGTCATCTTGGTAAACTATATTTAAGGAGGAACATTGGACTTAGAAACTGAAAAGCTATTAAACCTTGGTGTGTTGGTAAGTGCTTGTCGTCTTGGTAGACTATATTTAAGGAGGAACATTGGACTTAGAAACTGAAAAGCTAATAAACCTTGGTGTGTTGGTGAGCGCTTGTCATCTTGGTAGACTATATTTAAGGAGGAATATTGGACTTAGAAACTGAAAAGCTATTAAACCTTGGTGTGTTGATGAGCGCTTGTCATCTGGGTAGACTATATTTAAGGAGGGACATTGGACTTTAAAACTGAATAGCTATTAAACCTTGGTGTGTTGGTGAGCGCTTGTTGTCTTGGTAGACTATATTTAAGGAGGGACATTGAACTTAAAAACTGAAAAGCTATTAAACCTTGTTGTGTTGGTGAGCGCTTGCTATCTTGGTAGACTATATTTAAGCGAGTAAATAACGAATATATTGAATGGTTTAAGGCGCCGCTTTTCCCTGCAAAATTGTCAACAGGAAGACGAGAAGGTTGTTTTTTTTAAATTTAAATGTAATTTCACGAAGGTGCAAAAATATTTTACTAATGTTTTATACAGCTGCTGTCTCAGAACGTACAAATTAAAATGTTTACGTCTTGCTAATGAATGTGTTACGTATTTATCTGTGACGTGGCATTTCTGAAAGCTGATTTGGCAAGTATTTAAGCTCTGAATATAGCAAAACGATTCAGTACAGCTAGTCACCAATACACTGTATAAAATGCCATTCTGAGTTCATTTCTACGAGAAACGGGTTGGGACGAGATTTACGCGGAATTAGTAATTATGCTCAACAGGAAGCTCTGAATATTGGAGTTGTAAAAGGGTTTGTAGCTTTTCTCTTCACTGCTTGAAAGTCAGAACGGAACCGGAAAACATATATTGTCACATCTCTTTAAAATGTTGGTTTTTTTATAAGAATTGTCTGTTAGAAATCCAAAAGTAAATGTTAAAACGAGTTACAGAATATGACATTCTGCAAACTGTAAGAGTTTCAAACCATCTACTAGCGTTAATTCCAAAATAAACTATTCACCTGTTTGCTTTCTTTCTTAAATGCTTCCTGCGAAATATTTTTCAGTTTCTTTGTTAATTTTGCATGACAAAATGATAATTTCATAGTATTTGCAGGGCAGTCTACTTGAATCCCTTTTAAAATAATTTTATTTTAACTGCTAAAATATCTCTTTCTGAGAACTTATTGTACACCCGATACCATACTGATTTTAGGGTTTGTAACAGAGATATTTTTCAGATATATTTAGAACATTTTAAAACTGAATCACAGTTATTTCATTTTTGAAATACCTATGGCCATAAAACTCTGAAATGTTTCCCTCGCGGTGCAATTTTTACCTGACATTTTGTAAATGTCGAGGTCATGTGATGGAAGCACGTTTTGCATGCATCATTAAGGTGCGGTCTGTTTTTAGAGCGCGGATGTGTATTACTCACTTTTATTGACTTGAACTGATTGATCAGTTCCTATCGTAGAAGATTTGTCCACAAATATCTTTATGTAAGAGTAGATGTTTCATAAAATGCGTCAGTCTGAGAATAGCCAGCTGTCTCTGTATTTTTTATTTTACAAAATGTTAACCTCTTTGCACCGATAAAGTCCGAAGTTTATACTGTCAACTCTGTTGAATCGGTGTACACTGTTGAGCAGTATTATGTTTAAATAAGTAGTTGAAAGCGGAATATAATTAGTACATAAAGTGAAATGTTCTCCGTCAGTACGTAAGCATAAAACTTAACGGTGGCGTGACAAGAACGGTTGGGTGACGGCAGTGTCATTTCTTGTCGTGCGAAAGACAAACTGCTTCGGTATAGTGAGCTTATTGTGTTTTGTAGCACGCGGTTTTATTAGGAAGGGGGGACAAAAGGTGCAAACAAATTAGATTTATCGCTCCAAAAACATTATTATTGCGAAGTGACGTTAATAAATCATGTTGGAGCATGAATTGTGAAACTTCCGTGTAATTTTAATTACGAACAATAGTAACAATCTTCCGCCTTGCTTAAATGTATCGGTTTTAGGTATGACATTTCACCGGATATGACTGCGTTATAACGTTTAGGCCAGGAGTTCCCAAACGTTTCTTGGAATGAAAGCCTCCCAAGCCCCTCCACTTTACACTACACATAAGTAGAATGGACTTATGAAAAATAAACAAATATGTATTGAAAATTATGTATTTATTTAACTAATAAGAGAAAGATATGTTAGTGAGATGAATGAGCTTGCATTTATTTCACTCACATGCCTATTCAAGGTTGTATTTTAGTAAGGGCACAACGCAAGTCATTAGCAACGTAAAGGGCTGAACATTATTTTTCGTACAAGTAGGTGTTTGAAAAAGGCAAGTGTAATCGAAGAGCTGCCTGCGATACTCTGGGACACACTTCTAGGTGTTTTATCCAAAATGAAGATTTGTCTATTTTGTCAAAATCATATTTGGCAGAGGAATCATTTTTGCATACTTTTTATTTAAATTTTCTAAACGTCATGGTCAATAAGATTACCTATTTAAAAAAATTCTGAGGTGTAAATTTACATATAATTTTAATAAATTATTTTCCAACTGCCTCCACTTGACTTACCTTCACGCCCCCTAGTTTGGGAATCCATGGTTCAGACGCAAGGGTCTGCTTGGCCTAATAAAATAGGTCTGTAATGGATTATCCTGATTAAAACAGAATTCTAATGCACTTGTATCCTTGTCAAAGAAGTTAATAAACATAAAACATAATTGGATTATTTGCAAAGCAATAGTATTTTGGTCATTATTAAAGGACAGGCCGAAATTATTTAGCGCGAAATTATTTAACTACGCGCCTAGATGAAGCGATCAGTCGATATCGCGAAGGATTTTAAAAACTTCATAGATCTAGTATGGGATCGTGTCTACACGTCAGGCTGCGTACAAAGATGTTAAGAAGGCTGAAGCGTGCAAAGAAATGGATGAAGAACTGAAACAAAGCAGTAAGTATGATCATTTATCAAATTATTTTAATATACTTATAAAAATTTCCCCAATTGATATCATTTATAATATAAATTAATGGAAATACGAGTGATTAACAAATTGTTCACACACAACGTAAGGCCGCATTGTTTGATCTTTTCTCGAACGTTGTAGGTTTGAAAATTCTCGAGGTGGTTGATTTTCATTTTTTTTTTTGTTCATTATTGGTAAAGTAGTTTGGTTGATTTTCATTTTCTTGTTCATTATTGGTAGAATCGTTTGTCGGGTCGTTGCAGATAATATTGTGCAAATAGCTTGAATGACATCTATTGCATTATCCACGTCCGATTCTGTAGGCCTATTTCTGAGCTAAAATGTCAGACGTTTTCTACAACTCTGCGGGGAGTAGAAGAAGTTTATTGAAATTTTTCTTTGATTCGTTTGTTATTGCTACAGATTTGGGGAATTTGCAGTAAAAATATTGGCAATTTAAATAAAACATACAAACTCATGTGGAATGGGAGTGCGGTTTAAGTAATGTTATGAAGGTAAAATAGTTTTACCTGCAAGGCACTCGCGATAGATCAGGGCATTTTCAATTATACTGCTTCAATAAGGCGACCATAACTTCCAATATCTACGACGATAAAATTGTAATTAGAATCTGCAATGGCAAGGAAAATTATGGAAAGAAAGTCCTTAACACAGAATTCACCTGAACCAATATTATTAGCGCATATTTAATGCTTTCGTGTTTCCCATCAACGCTTCCAATACAGTTGAAAACTTCCAACGGTCCCTCGTCCTTATCACTGCTGGAGACCCGCTCTGAAAAAAAACAATAGTCTGGGGTTAATCGCCAGTAGAAATACCTAAAACAAAAAGGAAAAAATTAAATTACATAACCAGATAATTTTATAATAATTGTGATATTATTTTCATTATATTACTTTATTTACAACAGTTTTCTATGTATGGATTTAAATCGATAAGCAGCAGATTGCAGAATTCATAAACAATAACATTGCAATACGTGCTGCTATACTGTAATGGTTTATTAGATGATTCCAAAAGATTTTCAAGGGGCATTGCTTATATCGAAATGAACAAATTTATAACCTCAGTAGCGGTGATTCTATCATTAGGTTTTTTATGATTAGTTTCTACTATATGGCATCTGAAGATGAAGATTTATTGCTAAACGTCTAGGAGGTGTCTTCGCAGTTATTGCCTGAAATATAAGTGGTATTTCAAACGAAACAGTAACTGTCAATTGTACTGAAACGGTTCTTCTACATCGCCAAGTGTAGACGGAATTCCAATTGCTTTTCAAAATAGAGAAATAAATATGTCACAATGAAAACTCCATGTTCCACATTACATTTATCAAAGAATAAAGAGTGCCAAATTTTAATTTATTAAAAAACTCATTTCTCTAAAATAGAAAATAGTTCCAATAGAAAACGTTATGTTTAATTTAGATTGTTTTTCCTTATGTGAAATATAATTCTTTGTAGGTTTTAGATTTTTGTATTTCTCAGAGTAGTATGGTAAATATCGTACGTTAATTTATTCAGACGGCGTTGGCGTTCTCTCACAATAATCCCTGTCTCGAGAAGATTATGTCTCGTCTGGGTACCATCGCGTTTGTCCACCAAACTCTCTAGACTAACGTGCAAGGAAATATTGTATGTTTGTAAATATTAATATTACTTTTAATTGTAATGTTTAATATAATAGTTATAACAATTATATAATTTTTAATTTTGATTGGCAGGTAACACTATCATGCAGAAATTGAAACCTATCCCTTTGCTATCGCTAAGGGAAGTATAAGTTCATCGAAGTTCACTACATTGGCCTTGAGCGGGGCATATCGAGTGTCTGCGAGATATAACCACGCCTCCACGAATCGAGTGACACGAACGAACCACTGTCGTTTTTTGATAAAAATTACTAGATAAAACTTGATGGCGGAGACCACTTTTATTTCAGCTATGCACAGAAAGATTTTTCTGTTCGTCGAACACATAAAAATTGAGACGGCTCAGTTATTTGGAGAAGCTGAACTCTGAGCTATTTGAAGGACTGCAACCACCACCTCCATCTTCAACATCAACTTATTAATAATTACATTGATCAGATGAAGATGAGCCACCCTGTCTCATCTATACCGAAATAAATGTAGCCAAGAATCCTGCACACTCGATTTCTTCCGCACAACAGTTGTGCGAACAATATTTGCTGGACGAAGTCAACAATAAGTTTTGCAAAATGTTTCTTCTTATAAAGTTTTTTAATTTTAATGGAAGTTTACCTTAATAAAAATAAATATACATATAATCGTTTTTGTTTCCATGAGTTTCCCCCAGTTTGTTATAATTTTTGAGACGTGTGGCTGCAATGTAGAATTTCTAACTTCTTCCCGAGATACCCGAAAATATGTCTTCAAATGAGATAGCTTTACAAACAGTCGGTAAAATTCACCCAACTCTTACCTCTTCTCATTAATTTCCTCCTCTTCCTGAGGGATACAGCCAAAAGGAGAAGTTTTTTTATCAGAAATGCTAGATCTGCCAGGCTGCAAGCTCCCAACAACTAAATCTTAAAGATCTGGTTGCTTTCTGTTTAATGGAACCTTAAATAATGATTTGCTCTCATACTTTATTTTAATCTTTTAAATAAGGAATTCCCCTAATCACTTGGCTTAGTGTATGTAATGGAGTTATGGACAACGCTTAAACCATTTCAGATGCGAATTAATACAGACGCATATAAAAATTAACTGGCTATGAAAAACTGAAGAAATCTCTCGATGTTGAATAAAACACTGAGGTTATTAATTTGTTTAAGTTCCTGCCGTTAACATCCTGACCACATAAAGGACGTAGAACTATGAAATTCTACAACTGTTGTTTTAAGGAGACATACTGGGTCCGGGGAGACAAAAGAACTTTGCAGCTTGAAAACTTGAGACAATAGGACAGAAAATCAACAACTTCTCTGATTCGGAACAGCTGTTAAAACAATGAAAGCAGATGGTAGGCAACATTGATGCTCAACGATCGATAACGTGTATCAGACTAGGAAAAATAATAGACATGCTTTATAATCTGGCGCGGTGGATAAAAAAATGTATCGTCATGAATGATTCTATTAGATTTTCTGGAGGACCGCTAAATTTCTTATAGCGGTAAGAACGCAAATCATTCCATATAGAGTGTACGTACACAATAAATGGTAAATATAAAAGTGCACATAGCTGAACCATGAAATGGCCTATTCACTACACCCTGGAGTTTTGGCTATACCCTTTAGTGTACATATAAATAAAAATAGTCACTATCATATGCTATTAACTATACAACATAATATTTCTGTTTACCCATAAGGTCTGTACGGGAGAAACTTCTATAGAAAACTGCGTCACGTAGAACGTAACAGGAGAGAGTTGCGACTCTATCGACGTCTTGCCTAGAACACACGAAGAAAACTACATCACGCAGAACGTAACGGGAGAGAGTTGCGACTCTATCGACATCTTGGCTAGAATATACGAAGAAAACTACATCACGCAGAACGTAACGGGAGAGAATTCCAACTCGATCGACGTATTCTCTTGAACACACGAAGAATACTTCCTTCGATCATAACTTGCCAAATCTTGTAAGAGGCAAGGATCGGCCGATATGTGTAACCCCCTCTGTGAAGCACTTACATTAATTTGGAACTTAAATATTAAACTTAATATTAAAAATTTCCTCACTAGGAAAAATACGTAACAAGGTACAAAATAAACCCAAGTGATCGCTAAGAATATGGCTAGATTAAAGGTGGACGAAGAATGTTTATAATTCTGTTTCTATCGTGGAAGGGACGAAACGTAGAACGATGAGAATTCAAGACTGTAACAAAAACCTCTACTACAATCTCCCTTGTCGAAAATTTGGCGATTTTTTGTTCTGGTAAAACAGCAGGGCAAGTAGATAATACTCCAAGAGTAGTCATAAATTAGTTTATGAAACTGAATGTCTCTAGACCTATACAGGATCTCTGCAGACCACATGACTTCCCAGTCCATTCTGGCAAGGTCATGTTCACTTCATGGACTTGAACCGTCTTTATACTGTTGGAATGGTGCCCTCGGGGAATCGAACGGGGTAATTATTTAATATTGTAACGCACAGACGAGAAAGTGATATTTTACGTTGATGGAATCCACGGAAATGTCTCGGCTCGTTAGAATAGCTCCAGATATGTTAATGGCAACTTCATTGCCCGCAAATGGGGTATTTTAGTGATTTCCGATAAAATCGAGGCTAGCTGATGATTCTCTGAAATCTTTTGTACCTTTGTTCTTGGATGTTATCATCCTAGAAGGAAATGTTTGTAACAGCCACTTGTACAGTATTTATTCGTTATTTCTGTTTTTTTAAATAATTTTCGTAACCATGTAAAGGTTAATAACCGAGTCAGTCAACCTTATTCAATCAACACGAACTGAACCTAGACCTCAATTTAAAACATTTTCTTATCATGAAATTCAACATATACATATATCTAAAACATGATACAATGCTACACGCCCCCTTAACCATAATACATATTTTATAAACTTGAAAGTGACTAACTCGTGTGTCATTTTTACCAATATTTTTTAAACAAATAATGTCTATTTTGAGAAAAGGTTTTGAACAATCTCGTCTCGAAAATGAAAATCTGTCTCGCCTTGATTTTCTGACGAGACGATTTGTGCAGCATCGAAAGACTTAAAACAAAACACACAGCTCCAATGCCTTACGATACGCGTGAAAGATTAGCATTGGTTTGGAAAGGTTCAGTATTAAGACTTGCAGAATAGAGTAAGACAAGTTGTAATTGATTGAACCAGTATAAGAAGCGCCTTCACTTCAATAGCGAACACGTAGATGCAACCCGGCAAACAAACGTTTTACGACGATAAATTTAGACTTGTGTTCATAAACATAAACTTGTGCCGTTACATAAACTCACCGCAGTTGTTACAGGTTTTATTCCAAGTATGATTTTTCGTGACGTCAATTTATTCCTTTAATAATTATAACTTTGTGGACATCTTTTTATCGGAAATAATGGAATTTATATCGCGCTAAAGGTTATAAGAATTAAACTTTGAAGCTCCTCAAATCATTCCATGGTCTGTTTACTCATTACAAATTTTTAATACATTACATATGTTTTTAGTAAGTTGTAAAATTTTTACAGCTGTGAGTTTCTGTTAGTATTACAGGGGAAAGCACTTGCTGTATTGTTTAATGTTCATTTAAAAAATCTAGCTAACAATAAGTTGCCCCATAAGTTTTCTTCTTGGAGTTTACAATTTTTATTTTCTCAAAAACTGTAGACAACGTTGACAAACTGATGTCCTGCATCATGCCAAAAAAATAGCATAAACTAATGCAGGAACTGTCTTGTAAAGTCATATAGAGAGGTTCTTACATGTTCTACTTGATTTGTTATTAAAAAGAGGTGTTTTAGAACAATGTGCATAAAACTCTTTGTTTCTGGGGGATTATAGAATAAACCATTTATGAAAATACATCATAAATGTACTATTGTTACCAGTTCTTACAATTATGCCTGACAAGTACGGTGTTGCCTACCAAGGTCAATGAGAGGTGTTTTATATTTGATTCTTATTTAAGAATCTATTAAGAATCTATTTGAGGACAACATAAACTCATTTACAGCGTTATACAAATGAAATACCTTTTGTAAACAGTTTGTTGTTTTAATATTGTATGATGGTAAAGTATCTCAAGCACCAATACATTTGACAGTGTGTAAGTAAGTAACCAACTCAGTGCAAAGCAGTTGGGATCGTAATTGAGACACAATGTCCTCTTGACAACTCCAACACTTGACTCACTTCATACTTGCTGAATGCATAACTCCTTGCTTAAATACATACAATCACTATTCTTTCTCTTGAAAGGAGCTGCCATCAAAGGCATATTAAAGTGCAGGTAAAAATAATTAATCTCTATTACAAAAAGACCTTCATGTTTTTTTTTTTCAACTTATGTTCCATAGTTACAAAAAAATAACATGGAAGCATAAATATCAAACATATGTTACATTGAGTGATTTTTGTAAATTTTCTCTATTTAATCAATCATTTGAATGTTGAGGTAAAATAATATTTCTTTATAAATAGGAATTAACACCTTCAAACAATTTTTCCCAACCCAATAATACTTCCAAATTTTTTTTTCCAATAAAAACTTGATGAATGAAGACGGATTTACATGTCAGAATTAGATATTTTAGAGATTCAATGTAGCTATTTCTAATTCTCGTGTATAAAATTCAAAGTATTCTTTTTGAATTATTTTTTTAGCATATTAAAAGGACACTGTTACAAATACTTTAATTTAAATTAAATAAAATTTCCTACTTATCTATTGCTACTTTTTTTAGATGCTTAGAAAGTGCATTTTGGAAACTTGCGCATTTAAATTGCTGATATAGCATCTTTGTCTAAAAATGAAATTATAGATATTCTTTCTTCCAACTTCTGTTTCCCTCTTGTGTATTTATGCTAATATAAAACAGCCTATTATATGAGAAAGCTACCTGAAAGGTAGTAAAATATAATAAGTGTTTGGAGGGAGAAATATAGCCAGGTACAAATTTTGGACTATAAGTTTTGATTATATAGGGCCTAATAATGTTTTTGAAATGCATAATACACAATGAATAGAAGAGTGGGAATACCTGACACGGTGTTTTTTTAACTCAGTTGGCTATGCAATTTTAGTCGCCATGTTGCAGTAGAATGTGGAACAATCATTCGTAGATAATATTATACATTTTGATTCTAACCACCCAATGGAGCATAAATTGGCTGCTTTCCAAGCTATGTTTAATAGGTTATACAGCTTACCTTTATCTAAACAGGAATACAAAAAAGAACTAGAGGTAATTTATCAGATAGCTAAAAATAATAATTATAATGATACACTAATAAGGAAATTGGCAAAAAGAATAAAAAATGAAGAACGAAGGTGGGCAAAGTTTGAATTTACGGGTGAAGAAATGTATAAGATATCTAATTTCTTTAAGAAACACAAAGTGAGAATTGCTATGAGTACAACAAACACTCTTAAAAATAAACTAAATACAAATATAAACGATTATAATAAATATGATAAAAATGGAGTGTACGAAATCAAATGTCAATGTAATGCAATATATATATATATATATATATATATATATATATATATATATATATATATATATATATAGAACAAACTGGTAGAAAATTCAAAACTAGGTATAAGAACACATAAAGTCATACAAATATGAAAGAAATTATTCTAATTTTGCAACACATCTTACAGAAGAGGGACATATTCCAATGGAAATTGAGAAAGTTATGAAGTCAATAAAATACAAAAATTAAGGAAAACTACTTAATATTATTGAAAACCTGGAAATATACAAAGCCCAATTGAAAAATTCGACAATAATAAATGAACAAATACAGAACCAATCGAATGTAATATTTTAAATTTTTAATGCTTCCAAAGTAAACAGCAGATTCAACAACAAAAATGGATTTGAATAAGCTGAACCAATATAAGATAAAGTTTAATTAACGAAGAGGGAGTTAGTGAGATAAGATTAAAGACGATTCTCATGCAGGGACGAACAGTTCTGACAGATGGAGGTCCTCCGAAACGCATCAATGAGGAGTGTAAAGATACTGGGAATGGCAGGTAATTATAATACTCTAAATAAGAATATATATCCCTATAAGAAAAGTGGAAAACTATCAAAAGTAGAATGTGGAAACATAGTGTGTTCATGTACGATAATTATGTTCAAAGTGGTGAATATGTTATGCAAAGAACAACAAGGTAATGGCTACATTGAAGTGATCACCAAGTTTTTAGTGCCAGAACTACAGAGGCAAGGAGTAAAGGTTGGAAATATATGGTCTCAGTAGGATGTGACCACAGCCGATACAGCAAGAATCTCAATAAGAGTTCTTTGGGAGATATTCATTAACAAATTCTTTCATATTTGTCAATGTAGCTTAACCACCTCGGTCCCTGGATCTAATTTTCTTGTGGGTTTCCTCAAGACACTTGTTTATCAAGATAACCCCCAAAAATCGGAAGAATTGAAGGATGCCATTCGCCTTGAGTTGTAGGGAATGTTGGAAGATGTAGTAACCCACTTCAAACGTAGGCTTGTAATGTCATTGCAAAAAGAGGCCGTCAATTAAGTGATTTAATTTTTTATATTGAGTCAAATGAAAGTACTTAGTAAATTACATTATATAATTATAAATATAATGGTAAGAAATAAGCTATCCATGTAAAACTAACTGAGTATACATTATTTCAAAAACATCCTATTCCTCTGAATGATCCTATATTATTGGCTGAATGCATGGTTTTTGATAATCTGGTTTAATAGATCAGTGTTTATGCTCACTCTCTTTGCAATATATTTTTAAAGCCTCAAAATCGAATGTTACTAGTTGTAATACAAATAAAGCTTTTGTAATATCTTTAAAGGACTTCATAATTGTCTCTTTCACCATTAAAACAAAGCATTCTAATCATACTTGTAAATAAATGCCTTTAATTAAATTATCTACTTGAGATATAGTTATCTAGAAGTAGGCTAGTTGGGCTTATATGTGTGTGAATAAAATCTTGTCAGTTTGTATTTTAAGATTATTTTATATTAAAATTATTCTGTGTTGTTTTTTTGGATTGTATGAGAATGTTTTAGTGGTAGGTTTTGATATACAAAAATTTTATTGAAGAGGAAGAATGTGATTAGAACCATTGTTGATATCATATTATCTTACAATTCTCCAGTTATGATTATTTAGAATCTTGTTGTACTACATTCCTGATGAAATCAAAAGTGTTTTTTTACTGAATTGTTGATGAGTGGGTAGCATGTGGGATGGGTACTGTTCCACATACCTTTGCTATCAACTTTCTCTGTGCCCTTTGTTCTCCAGTCTCATGTAAGAGTTTTGTGGGTTTGTAAAGGGACTGTTGTGTCACTGTAGAGAAAGGAGGGGTAGAATCTAAAGTTATGTTATCTGAATGTTTCTGGATGTTTATCTCAAGTGTGTGATTGTTATACAGTAATAGCTATTAATTTATATATAGAAATAATATTTGTTTATTTTTTTTAAAAAACCTGTGTAGTTTGTTGTCATGAATTTCTGTGCAGTCAAATAAATATAAAATTAAATTACTGTTTTATGAATTTTTTAACATGAATATAGAGTCGTTTTAAAATTGTATGCTATAATATTCGTGCTATTTATGTCTCTTATAGTATTTGTGGTAAAAGTGATAGCTTTTAAAAACAGAAAAGTAATACGGTTCTTTTTCTTTACAGCAATTGTTTCGCAGTCAACAGCAGCAAGCAGCCGCTGCAGCACCTGCCCAACAGATTCAGCTTTTGCAGCAGCAACAATATCTTGCAGCAACACAACAACAGCAACAACTAGCTGGTCTTGCGCCTGCACCTGGTGCAACATTTGCACCTCCAGCACCTTACATTATTAATCCTCAGGAGCCCTATGTTATAGCTGGTAATTATTTTTTTGTTTCTACAAAATCTGCTTAGTTTGGGAAAAGTTCAAGAATTATTTTTCTCATAAAATCTCCTTTGCATTTTTTAAAAAAATTTAAACCTCTTCAATTTTATAAGACATAGTTGTTAAGTTAACAGCATAGTATTCTTTTACAGTCAAGTTTACATCAAAAGGCTGGTGATGGTGCAAAACTAATTCTAATCTTTAAAAAACTAGTAGTTGTAATTATGTAGTTAGAAAAGCGTAATTGCTTCGAAATTGTAAATTATTTCTAAAACTCAAAAATTTTAAGTTTATCCAGGGTATTTGGAATGTGTTGTCAAATAGATCTAGTTTACACTTTATGACTAGAGAGTAATGAATCAAGAGCTACAATTAAGGTACCCAAGTAAACAACACTGGTTTCTGAAATGAGAAAAACTGTTTCTCTAGAGTTCAATCAACGAGCAACCTTATAACTGATTTCTTTACAAAAATGTATTGAATTGTATGTATGACAATTGGTCTTAGGCGCAATAACTTTGAACAGTTCCATTGCTAAAGCTTAAGTGTCAACATAGAAGACGTTATTAGGTTGTTATGAATAAATACAATGACATGGCGAGTTATGAGGCACCTTAAAATTATAGATTTGAAAGATGAAGCTCTAAAAACTTTTTTTTAAATTGCCCCAAAACACAATTTTAAATGTAAAATATTTGAAAGCAGTTTTGCCTACTCACTTATATTCTGAATGATAAAGCCTGTCATGGACGATCAGATACCTACCACGCTAGCCTCAGTTGGCCAGCCAGTTTAGAAGACAGGCTACATCACAGACAGTAATCTTGTTTAATAATTTCTCAAGAACAGTTTTGTGTCTATAAAGCATGCGTAAGAAGTAGACATCAACAACATGAATAAGGCATTTGTTCAAAATAGGGAAATGATATTTCTAAAACATTTGATTTAAGTAAGATACTTTTCAAAGTAGTTGTGAAAGAAGTAAAAGATTTATATTTACAAAACATTTGCATTGAAGACACAACACTGAAAACAGATTTTAAGTAAGGGAGAGAATAACAACTAAGAATCAATTGTCCATACTAGAAATTAAATTATTTTATCAAAAATACCAAAATAGGACTTATGATAATCTTCTACTTTTCCACTAGGATTTATATTATTATTTTGAGTATGATAATTATCTGCCGCTCTTAGCATTGTCACATTATTCTATTCGTTGACGAATTTCAGAGAACCTCCATCAGTCAGAACCTTCTCTCAGAACTCTGAGTAGAGTTCCAATGCTAGGAATGGCAGATAATTATGATACTCTAAATAATACCAATATAAGATTTATGGGTTTCATTTACAATGGATCAGATATTACAACAATTGGTTAAGGACAATTTGGAATAGAAATAGCATGCAAGATTTGCATTTGCACTTTAAAATAGAATTATTTGAGGCTAGAACAAAAAATTGGTGTTAAAATCATTAAATTTTGATCAAGATTCCGACAGTGAAGCCAGAGTGGTGGTAGTGGTTAGCCTATAATGTAACCAACGATGGTGACTCTATTATGCTTTTAAGGAAGTGTTTTCCTAATGATTTTATTTATATTATCGTATAGTATAAATATGATATGTTGTGTTTATTTAAAAACGTTTTATTTAACCATTCTCTCATTAAGGAACACTTTGCTACATCTTTGTGTATTTTATCCACACATGCTATCAGTTCAAAGGTAAAATTAAATGTCATGAAGAAAACCTCATAATGTTATTTTCAGTTCTGCAAGTAACTTACCAATTACAAGTGTAGTGGCTTTTATTTTCAATGAAGAACAGCTGTGATGTTCACGTTTGGCTTACAATACTCCATGTAGTGGAAAGACGCCCAGACAATGTTGGAACAAATTCATGCATATATTCAGTAAACTAGTTTATTATATAAAAATGTTTAGAGTTGCATCGAGTGACTGTCTCGTTTTAAAACTTTGTAAAACTCTCTACCCTCTTCCTAAATAATTGGCACAATATATTCACTGGTTTCTGCAGTTTTTGTGCTAAACCCTGTGTGTTGGGCTAAATTATCTATTCTGTTTATGGGCGGATGTTTGTTTTGGCGAATTTAAAAATTATGATATGTTAAACCTTCATTAATTTAATCATGTCTTCAAGTTTCTGAGAATTCCATTGGCTAGGAACTGGAAAAAGTATTTTGTGTAGCTTTTTGCTTAATTCCTTTGTATAGAAATATTGAATTTTATTAAATAGACTACTTTTGAATTTTCTGTTTGTTATATACAAGTATATTTTTAATCTTGCTATTATCCTGTTTTTAGTCAATCTTTTGTTCTAATACAAATACAGGGTAACTGACATAAGTAACACCTTATGTGATTGAAAATTATTGTTATTTAATGTATCTGGTATAAATGGGGTAAATTAGTTTTTTGAATAGATGTTATTTGGATAACCTTAATTACATAGCCTTATACCACCAACGTCTAGTATTTAAATATCAACTATTGTGAATAAATATTATTTTCAGAAAAGTACACTATTGTAGGTTAAAAATAAATAAATTTCATTTGCAATAAGTGCATATTCTGTAAAACCATAAACCTTTATTTATTCAAGATATAGTAAAACCAGTTTTGTTGTTATTGTACTTATGAATTTTCTTTAAGAAAAAAGAAATGTTAATGTTTAGGTCCCACAGTAGTCCCTCAGTATTATGGTGTACCATGGGGTGTTTATCCTGCCAATATCATCCAACAAGGAGCCACAACACAACAGAGGAGACCTCTTACTCCATCATCAGCAACCGAAAGTGCTACCAATTTAACTCAGGTACAAGCGGGACAGTATCAAGTAATTCCTGCGTATTATGACAACGGCTCCATCGTTATGCGTGGCATCAGCAGTGGGACACCAATGAGGCTGGTTTCACCAGCACCTGTGCTAGTAAATGCAGCAACACCAGGTAGCAGTATGCGACTGTTGGGAAGTCAGGCTCAACAAATTACAACACCACCTTCATCAATATACAGCGGAAACCAGCCTGCGTCATTGTACTCAACACCTACAGCAAATGGAACAACAATTTCAGGTTAGCTATATTAATGCTTGATATAACATTAATTTTATTAGTATCTAAATATTATTATTCATCTAATTTTTTAAATTAGGGTTAAAATTTACATATTCAATCGGTGGTTTCATTTAATATAATATAGTATTTATATGAATGTTAAAAATGCAATTCAAACATGTTGTTGAAATAATATTTTTCTAGTAGGTTAATTAAAATTTTACCTGCACTAGGTTTTGGGTCAGGTAAATCGTATACCACCTTCTAGCACATATAACTTCTAGAAACAAAACTTGTATTTAATTTAAATTTATTTTAGTGTTTACAGTTCAAAATTGTTTTAGAACATTTGACATTTACTAAAATTAATCTAAAATAACTAAACTTTAATAAGATTTTATCACCCCCAAAGTCAAGTGTTTTGAAAGTACAACTCAATTTCTGTTTCTATAACATTGTTTGGTATCATAGAGATTACTGAGGGGAGATTACTTTGTCAAATGTCTTGTTGGATTTGACAAAGTGAATTAGGGGAAATAGAGAGTTTAAAATGGATAAAAGTTTTTACTTCTGTTAACACTAAATATTTTTGTTAATATTTCAGTGTACTAAACCATCAACACTTAGTGAAACATTTTTGTTTCATAATTATAAATTTATTTTATTAACTTATGACATTATAACTCAGTATGGGATCAGACTTTGCTGTGCATTGTCTATCTGTAAGTTATTATTTTCTCCTAATTTTATTTCTGTAAAAATATATAGTATTAAGCACGAATGAGGATTAATCTTAATCAATAGTTTGGTGTAGTTAAATGATATAACGATAATCATAACATCTAAAAATATTAAAATTAAGAGTTTGGCAACCAACACACATTTTGACTACTATCAATCAGTATTCTGATGACTGAAATCATTCACTGTTTTATAAAACTGTAGATTCACAAGGTAATGTCTCTAAAATGCCTTATCCATCAACTTGTTAAATTAAATAAATTGTGTACTTATACTTTCCCAGTTAATTTTTTTATCTATTCCTTAATACAATTTTTAAAAAATAATAAAACTCAAGAGGGCATATCGGAAAGTAAATTATATCAAAACTATTACATTCCAAATTTCTTGTAGGGTTTATATTTATTTCCTGGTGTGTATAACAGTATTATGACTTTTAGTTGATGTTTAGGTTCACAATAGCATTCTCACTATAGGTAATAATTACATTTATTTGTTAATTATAGTTAATAGAATCAACAAAGTAATATATTTCCATCAATCAAAGTGTTTGTTTAAATGGAGAAGTAAATATTTAGTGCTAGAGTAGGGCCACCAAATCTGTCAGGCCCAAGGAACAATATTGTTCTATGGTTATTTAGAGTATGCCATGAATGAATGTTTTTTTTATCTATTTATCTTTCTTCAGCTATATCATCCTTGACAGAACTGAACTTTTTGGGTGTGGAAGGAATAATAATAGAAGTAAATTATCTAGTCTTTTCTCAAGGCTTTTAGTTTTTGCCTTAACACGTCCGCAAAAATGGTCCGGAAATTTTTTATTACAATTTTTTAATTTAATTCAATGAAGGAAGACAGTTTTCAGAAAAAAAATAATTTCAATGCTTTTCAGGAATTTTCGGAAGCCAATAGACTTCCGCAGCGCTGCTAAAAGGTCACATTGTAAGAAAAGTTTTACCTATGACTATTTATTGTCATATATCGTAAATAATAATTAAATAAATAATTTTTCAGAAGGGGAAAAACATTTTGAATGCTTTTCAGCTATTATTATGACGTCACAGTTATCGGAAGCCGATAGGCTTTCACAGTACCGCTAGAAGATACCATTGTAAACAAATTACACTTTTGCCTATTTATTGTTATATATAGTAAGTTATTACTAAACGTCTATTCTGTCGAGTAAATGGTATGTCTCTCATACCAATAGTGTTATAATGACACCAAACTATCACTGAAACTAGTCTTAGAGTAGTCACCAACATCGTTCAAAAAACTATTTAAAACCATGTCCCTAAATGTACCACTCATTATTTTACAGAGATAAAACACTAAAACTAACACTATTTATTTACAAAAACAAATGAATATTTGTAAATACCATCCTTTGGTAAGCGAAATGGGAAACTATTGCTACACAAGAAACACATGTACATACCCACCATGCTGCAAGAGAAACAGCAAACTAAAGCAATAACTGCAGTCGTAAACCTGACATGTAATGAATACGGACAAGAGAAACCTATAGTCTTCCGCCGGGCCCTAGAAGCCTAGGCTTCCGCTGCAGCCGTGTTAAGAAACTATTCACTGAGTAAAAATAAAGACAGAGCATCATTATATAAGCGAAGCGGCTGTATTTGTTATTCTTATGTCAAATAAACGACCCTTCATGATTTAATTAATGTAAATAGATAATAATTGTAAGATGAATTGAAATAGAGAGAGACCATACAGTATAGATATTACATTAATTTCTTTATCATTAACTCATAGCATTCATAAATTGTATATATTACCAATATTAATAGTCCATAATACTCTTTTGGTTACGTAAGCTCACATTTCCTAACAATGATATTCAAAAAATATCATAAGAATCATTATGCGTTGTCAAGTTTGATGTAGGTTCATTTATTCTTCTCTTAGAATATGAGGGCCTAACATGTAATACCAATTATTTAACAGTTTAGTAAATTGTTTCTTTCATTAGAATTGGCATAAAGTTGACGAATTGAAACACAAAAGTAGCATTAAACATAACACTTATTTTTTTTTATATGTAAATGATTAAATTGAAAAAGTGTTAATAATATTAGCATTTTTAAGGATGTAAGCTTTATTATATTGCTCCTAGATACCATTTTTTACTCGTCCTTGAAAATTAGTTACTCTACTATAAACAGAAAAGTTTTTTTTTTATTGGAAGTGTGCAATTTTGTGAGTGTAATTTCCATAGAAATGTATGAAAAAAGCTGGTTGGTCAGTGTATTTTTTTGTTTTACAATCTATGAAAATACAGTAGCCTGATACACTCATCATCAGATTATTTATGCAGCTGAACGATGCAACTCTTGATGCATTATACAGTAGTACATTAGTCAGTTTACCAATGAGAATTTAATGTTCGTATTTACATTCCAGTTGAAATACTTTTAATCAGAACTTTTAAAACATTAAAATGTTGTGTTGTATTTTACAATTTTATCAGGCCTAATATTTTTATTCCCATTTAAAAGTCTACTGTGTCAAAGTGATCGTGTTTATATTGGGTTTGAGCCCAGAAAGTTATTTATCAGTAATTTTAGCCCATAACAATGTGTGTGTTTATTAAATTTTGAGTCTTGGGAGCCCAAGATTATATATTTATTGTAATAATAATTTGTAAAGTAATTGTGACACGAAATGCAGTTATTCAATTGAAACATTTGTAAATAACTTAGTTAAATTTATCAATAAACTTGGAATTATTGATAAAATCTAGTTTCATTTTATCTTGTATATACCATGAAAAATATTGTACATAGAAGTTTTTGGAAGTACAAAGTTTTTCTTTGTGTTAATTTAAAACTATTGTTTGAATGGTTTATTGTGATTCACAACTTTTAAACTTTCAATTATTAACTTAAACAAGCTGATAAAAACTGTTATATATGTAGCTAGTAACTTCTTTTGATTCCGCTCTCCATGTACCTTATAGACAGATATAGAAACAAAATTTTTAAAATTGTGATAATGTGGTTATTTACAGCTTGTGGATTTTAAAAAATGCTATTTTTGTGGTATATTGATACTTTATTTCAAAAAGTTTTTTTTTCAACCTTACAAGTCAATAATAACTATTACTGTTACTTATATCATTGTCTTTCCTAGTTAATGGAATACGTATTTTATTGTAGTTATAAAATTTGTGTTTCAGATTGTGATTGTTATTACTAAATAATTTTCATATATTTAACTAAAAATTAAGAAGGCCTTGACTGTTGTAAATATGTTTAAACCTCCACATAATATCGAGCAATCCATTTTGATACTGAAATTAATTTTTAAGTAATTCATTTTAATAACAAAAATAAAATACTGAATTCAGACAGCAGTTCATAATATTAAGTCTTTATATATAAATTACTATTGTAAATACTTTTAAAAGTATTTACAATAGTAATTTATCGACTTCATACATTCAGTGCAAGGAAAATAATGGACAATGTAAATATCAATATCAATCAGTATATTTATTTTAAATCCTATATAATTAAAACAACCCCCTCTCTTTAAACCACTATAATTTAAACCATATCTCCTCTGATCATGGCAAAATCAGAGAATAAATTGTTTCTTTCATTCCTTACACCCTCCAATTATTTGTTATTAGTTGACATCTTAGACAACTATATAATTTTATTTTTCTAATTTTTGGGCTATTACTATAATTGTGAAATAATTATGTAGTTTACGAGTTTACCACCACTTTAATATAAATAGATGTATTATAATTATTGTGATATTCTTGTAATAAATACAATGTGAAGTGACATAGATTATAATTGTGTGTTAAAATTACTAAGCATGCTAGGTTAGGTTAGGATGAACAAATTATGATTCAGATTGTGTGTGTACCGTGTGTTAGGCTTACCACCACAATCGGGCTCTGCAGCTGCGCCTGGCTACTCGACTAATCTCGCATCTCTCACTTCAAGCCTGTCTTCATTAGGCGCAGGTGAAATTTGCTGTCTTTTTTTTTCACAACCTGCGCCTATTTAGAAAAATATTTTAATATTTTCTTTTGGTGCTTGATTGTTGTGCATGTTTTGATTTTTGCGTTAGTTTTTAATAGCCTTTATGCACTGTTATTATACGTCTTCCTTTAATTAAAAAAGTAGAATTTCCGTTATCTTTCTAAATTGGAAATATAATGACATAAGATAAATGATTAAATAAAAGTGTAACACTTTCCCACATTATTTATACTACAAAATAATAGGCTTCAAGTATAAATTTAATTACAACACAAAATCTATAAGTACTATAACAAAATAACCAATATAAAACATTATTGGATACTGTAGTACTGTGGCAGACTTTGTCACTTTCACCTTTAACAGTTGCTCTCAGAGAATTCGGATCATGTTTTGTATCAGCAACAATTTCTCTTTAATGAATTTTTGGGTCGAATTACTTGCTGATTTTTTATCATTGGTCAGAGTGAATGAAACTAATTCAACACAGACTTTTGTTTTATCTAAATCCTGAAAAATTATTAGATACAGTGGAGTTTTGATAGTCCAAAATGATTGGGACTGGACTTAATTCAGATAAAGCGAAATGATTACTAAATTAAACATAATTATTAAATACAATGTACTAAACAGTACTAAAAAGATACTCTGTAATAAACAAGTACTAAAAGTATCATAAAACTCTAAAAATATGGTACAGTACAATATAACTAGCGCGAGTGCACTCAAATTCATACTGAATATTGTTGGAGGATGTCTTAGTAGCACGATTCACCCTATGAGTGTGCTGCTCACTGTTCATATGTTTTGCAACCCCAATGAGTAAAAAGGGAATCATTTACAACTCTATTTTTGCTTCTTGCATTACCGACCACAAGTTGTTTAACTACTGTTTCTATATGTGAATTTAGTGAGCTGGTTTCAAAACAGAAACGTGCATCGGTTAATGCTAGAAGTCAAACTTGAAGTGATGAAACATTGAGACAATAGTGAAAGTGTTTCGAAATTGCCATTGAGTTTGATGTGGGGAATTTTACAACCTACAATTGGAAGGGAAACAAGTCAATAATATAACAGTTTTGTATTTCCTCAGCAAGTGTACTGAATCCTGTTAAACAGCGAAAACCACATCACTGGAGAAACTTGACAGTGCTCTGTTGGTTTACTCAAGAGAGAGAAAAAGGTATCCTGATAAATGGGCTCTCGATTAAAGAAAAAGCTTTACAACTAAATCAGTTGATGAATGGAAATAAGTCTTTTACTGCTAGCACAGGCTGGCTTAATTGTTTTAAGAAGCTTCATGGCATATGTCAGTTAGCCTTTACTGGAGCACAGCTATCGTCTATTGAGGCTTCTGTAACTGAATTTTTAAATACATTTGCTAACCTGACTATTGCAGGAAACTGTTCATCGCAGCAAATATATAAATCAAAAACTCACTATGATGAATATTAAAGATGTGATTTATTGGGTAACAGAATCATGGGATTCTACATATGAACACTCGTTGAAACAGTTCTGGAATACACTTTGGCCAAGCCTAACTGTTAAAGAAACTGTTGTAAACAGAAACAGTGTTGTACAGGTACAGAAGCTGTTACAAAATATTCCTAGCAGAGGATGCAAATGCAAATAATGTGAAGTGGTTTCAAGCTGATGACAATGATCATGAAATTTTAAATGGTCAGCAAATTGTTAAAATGGTTTTAAAAGAACTGGACATCTCAGACAAGAATTAAGGGGAAGGAGATGACAATAACGAAAAGAGGGTATCCCACTTGGACTTTAGGGTTGCGTTTGATGTAGCGCTGCGTTGTTTAGAACAACAGTTCAGATTGACCATCAAAATAAATGAAATTTCAATAGATAATAAAAGAGTTTGACAAATCACAAAATGCCTGTTTTAAAACAGATGATGCCTCTGGTGGTTAGATAAAATTTTAATTGATAGATTTTATTTGGACACTGTATATACAGTTTGATTTTGTTGGTCTTGCAACTAAATGTGTGGTGGAGCTTGCCTATATGGTGCGATGGTAGAGCTTGCCAATATACTTCGTTGCAAAGAGGTCCTATTAAACCTTTTGTTCCCTATAGCCGACTGTATTTTAAAGATAGATCACACCATCTGCTAGCCATATAAACAGCTGTAGCACGACCCATGTAGGTGTGAGTTCTGAGTATTGACGGTTGCCAGTATTTCAATATCAATCTAAAGACTTCCAAACTAAATGTAAGGGAAAAAACGTAGAACTATCATTAAATTTTGTGTTACAGTAGCTACAGTGAATGTGTGCAAATGGTTTTTAATAGCTGAAAATAAAACTTGGTTTAATCAGTTTTTTATTTTTGTTTTATAATGGATATTTTTTTAAACAGATAACTCTAACCCCCAATTAGTCTTTTGCTATAATGAGTTACAGTAAATCACCAGTATCAAAGTTAAAGAAGATTAGTAAAAAAGTGTTGCAATTATTATGCTGGTTGTGAGAACTCGCATATAGTTATAGGAATAGAGGAGATCTGTACTCCTGGCGAAAGGTAAAGTTACATGTTGTTGCCATGTATGATATGTCTGAAGAAATAAAAACTAATAATAATTTTTGAAATAATTAAATGTAAAAGGTATATCAACAATTGAATTGAAAGTTTGCTATACCAACCGATATATCTGAACAAATAACATAGAAACTGTTATAGATATCAACAAATTTCATTAAACCTGCATGACATTAACTGATAATAAATTATTGCACAAGTTCTATCCATTAGAAAAGTTACAAACTATTTCTCATTTTATCCAACCTGGTATCATTTAATATTTGCCACATAGTTTGTTTGCTCTATTGTTTATATTTACATATATCCACAGAGTGTTTGCTTGCCACAGATAAAAGTTTTACAGTAAATAGATTTAAACTGATATCCTGCTATTGTCTGACACAATTAAGCTTTTTTTATTAATATGCACATACTGTCTTCTTCATGAAAATGATTGATGTTTCTTTTTTTAAATATTATATAAATCTTTCTGCATGTTTAGTTTGTAGGCATTAAATTTTATGCTAGTTTTTTTCTTATTTTGAATACTAGCTGTTCTGGTAAATTCTTTTTATACTAGGATCAGATAAAAATAATGTACTACTAAACTAAAAATATAGTAATATACTAAGGTAATAAAAAATGTATCATTAAATTTATTGAAATTTGTACACATAGTTAATTTATCTTATTAAATAAAAGAACATGGGTTTACTTTTGTGAAGAAATATAACACCTAAGGGCTTAACACATTTAAAATTTTTCTTGTTGTAATTTTTTTTGAAATTTTGTATTAATCATATACTTGTTGTTATTGACTAACTTGCCCTACTTAGTGGTGACAACAGATGATTACCCATAATAATTGATGAGGGGTTGCCTTCACAGTGTATTTTAGAACTCCTACAATATTATCATTTATACAAAGTATTTTTATTGTTATGATTTAATCTGATGTTTGTTTAAATTTAATTATGGTGGGTTTTAACTAGTTGTTTTACAAAAATGCCTTGCGACATTCTCTTCAGAATGAATTGAGTTTGTTCTACATGAACTTTAAAAAAACCAAATGTTCCATTGTTATTTCAACTTTCTATTCCAACATGCCATGAGATTGAGAATAGCTTTAAAATTTTCCTCTGTAAGATAATATTTAGATTTTCCATTGCAAGATCATGTTAGCATAGTGTAGACAAGTGTTATAAATTACAATTTTCTCAGTTTGTTTTCTTAAAATTTGTTTTATTAAATTGATTGAATCTTTTACACATACTAAATCATTTGGGAACATGTTTTGAATATTATATAGAACGATAGGTGCAAATATAAGTAATTGAATATTTAAGCCCCCATCCAAATGAAATATGGCTTAGATATAAACATTGTCAGTAAAATAATGTTGACATTTTCTCACTATGAGGCATTTATTTGTAACTCCTTGATAACTGAGTTGTCACTCCTTTTGTGTTTAAGTTCTATATATATTATATATATGGGTGCACAAGTACATTTCACTTATCAACCACATTCCTTGAAAATGTATGTAAGGCAACTACAGTGTTATTATTTAACCTTTTTATTAACATTCACGTACCAGTACATGAGATCGTGCAACAGCTAGCGAGAGCATTCTCGTAGATTTACATTCTACCATTTCTCTCAGATTAGCATTGACATATGTTTACTATTTGTTTGTGTATTGTATTGTATACTAGGTTAAATATTTGCAACTATCTGGATAGTACATATCATCATTCTTTTTTGTCCAAAGCCTATTGCTTTTCCCACGTATTTACAGATCGTTTCAAAAATTGTGTGATATTTTACAACGAATAGGCTATTGAATAATGAAGAAGTTCTTTTATGTCCAATGTCTGTGGTTTTTTACACGTGTATACAGATTGTTTCGAAGTTAGTGCGGTATTTTACAATAAATAAAAAATATCAACAAATAATTTTAGCAAAGAAATTGTCAGTAAACGTAAAGTAAAGTTTGGTTAACATGTGATAGTAAATAAAAAGAAAATCAACAAATATTACTTTAATACGAAAATATTACATAAATATGTTGCTCTTAGGGTCCATATCAGGGCAGGGACATGTTGCTAATCAATGAATTAATAAAGAACTTATCTGCTGTTCAAATTAGATGTTTAGATGATAAATTTAGATAAAAAAAAGCTTTACACACACATATGCATCTGTGGTATGTACACATACAGACAACTATAACTCATTAAACTATTATTTGCAAAAAAATGTATTTTAATATATTTAAATGTTTACAAATTCTCTATAAAACTTTAATTTCTAAGATACACACAGACTCCAGTAAACAGTTGAAGTTATGTCTACAATTCAGGTATAACTTATAAGTCATAAAATATTTATTACATTTAAAAAAAGACCTATTGTTAAACAGATATTTTGTAGGCAGCTAAAAAATATTTTGGCTAAAGGCTTGCCGATTACAACACTATGTCAGGCATATGCATTTTTATTCAAATTCATTAGATCATATAAAACTACTTACCAAGAAAATAATTTTATATAAGAAAAACCATTTTAATTTAAATTTTCTAAATTTGACTATTATTAAATAAAGTCTTTGAGGTTACTTTAATAATGGCAAATAAATTGTTAAACTGTTGCTTATAAATTCTTAGTAGCATTAACAGCTCTAATGTGTAGGAAATATTTCACAACATAGACAATGTATACAGATAATAATAATTGGAAACTGCATTCCTTTTATTTCTATTATTGTATCATAATTTTGTGTAATATATTATAATTATTTTTTTAGGTCTAGGCTTAGGCACTGGAAGTACAGGCAGAAGAGATTCGTTTGATCGTAACACGTCAGCTTTCTCGCCTTCTCTAGAATATGGACGTGGCAAGTGGCCACAGAGTTATGGAGCATTAGGTAAATATTTTTATAATTATGTTTAAACATTCTCTGGTACTTTACAATTAAACATAAACTGTTATTTTTTTGAAATAAGTTTTTTAATTTAACAGTTGTTGAAATTCAGTTTTTCTATTGGAATATTGGGACATGTTACCGGTATCTATGATGAGAATTTGTATTGAAATATACTTACATTTTGTAATGATCATGAGAGTAGCTTCATTTCAGTTTCACACACACACACACACACACACATATATATATATATATATATATATAGTTAGTGAAACCTGTTTAAGCCGGAATCCATTTTTTGGATTTGTCGGGACCGGCATTTTTTCCGTCTAAGACAGGTTTCCTGCTTATACAGTCTGTATGATGGTAATACCATCACGAAACGTTTGCCGAGTCTATTTTTAGCGTTGGGGTGAGGGTAGGCCGTGGGGATTCTTAGCTATAAGACTATTATTTCTACTGATCAGCTGTATGGCGCTGTACCAATACCACATAGATAATGGACAATTAATTGTCATCGTGTCTACATTTGTTCTAATACAGTATTTAATTTAATTATTTATTTCCGATTAAGTACTGACTGTTTATTTCCTACAGAGATAACACTTCAACATATAAAGCAAGTGTATTTAAATCACAAGAAAACTATCATATTTTAACGTCTAAATAAACATCATTCAACAGTAATAACGGTTATCTTGATTGCCTAATGATAGCCCGTAGCCTGTGCCCTGTGACGTCACAACTCGCAAACCTTGTTTTCTAGATGGTGTTGGCTATGCACACTACAGAAAATGTTAAAACCTACATTACATAATAAAAATCCCACCTTTTAATGCAGCATCCTTTTATCCTTCTCCACAAAACATTTTTAATAGAAAACTATAAAACTAAAACACTTATACACTTGTCAACAAAATTTATGAATTAATGATGCAGTTTATTAAAAACTATATTTTTCCTCTTACTGTATTTAGGCTAAATACTGTACATAGTAGGCTTACGTGAAAATAAAATAAAATCAATTAGGCTTGAAAAAAATCTAGCATTGACTTTTGTTTTAAAAGGTTAGTTTTACTTGCTTGTGTTTCAGTTATTGTTTTTAGTTGTAACAAATGGTGACGCATTTCCGGGCTGTTAACCGCGAAATCTTCTAACTCACAAATTTTCATTAAAGGCTCGCCAAATGTTTTTATTTTGTTTTCTACGACTGGTCCGTCTTCAATTTCTTCTATTTGCGCATGTTTTTTGCCTTTTAGAATGAAGCGGTCTCTAGCCTTTCATTTTGTCAATCAATAAGTCTGGCCGTGGATGTTTGTAAACCATTCATTGCGTTATCTTAAAGGAAACGAGTGCTGACTCATAGCCTATCATAAATTATGGATGTTTGTATACCATTGCGTTATCTTGTTGTGCATATCAGCAATCTTTAACGTTGTTACAGAGTTCCAGAAATAAATACGATCTGTTACAATTAAGCAGACCTATCTGTGAATTTTGCTTTGGTAAAAAGATATATTATAAACTGTATTTTATCCAAACGGAAGTCATTGTAACTTTATATTTTACAGCATGTATATGATCAGATTTTCCGGCTTATGCAGAACTAAGACGAAGTAAATACTTATCACTCATCCTTTTGCTTATTCCGCTTCCGCGTTAGACAGTTTCCGGCTTATGAACGTTATTAACCAGGTAAATTAAATAGGCGACAGTCGGGACTTTTAAAGTTTTCCGCGATAGACGGAATTCCGCCTAACACAGGGTTCGTCTAAGACAGGTTTCACTGTGTATGTATATATATATATATATATATATATATATATATATATATATATATATATATATATATATATATAGGTTAGTTTTGGTTGGTAAAGATTATTTAGATTTTTTGGACTAGGAGACTGACAGACTTACCTTGGTAAGAGTTCACTCTGTAGTCTTGAAATAGAAACACATAAAAGCACTTAAACAATGATATATTTCAACCACACAGTGGTCTTTGTCAATCGAAGAGAAAACACAAAAAGAAATATGAGAGAATGAAATAAAATAATTCTTTATTATTTTATTTCATTCTCTCATATTTCTTTTTGTGTTTTCTCTTCAATTGACAAAGACCACTGTGTGGTTGAAATATATCATTGTTTAAGTGCTTTTATGTGTTTCTATTTCAAGACTACAGAGTGGACTCTTACAAAGGTAAGTCTGTCAGTCTCCTAGTCCAAAATATATATATATCGGTGATGGGTTGATTCCAAAATTTTACCTTTACCAATACCAAGATATCTACTCTCGATCTCAAATACCACAATTACTAATCCAATAGAAAAAATTATATGTAATTTTTATGATATTGTAAAAGAGATAACGTTTACAAAAAGTTGTTATAGGGCCGGAATTACAACCGCAATTACTCACTAATGCAACATTATGTTTGATCGGCAACGGATATTTTACTGCCCAATGTGTAAAAGCAACATTATGTTGGAGCAGCGACCAATATTTGCTGCCGAGTGTGTAAACACCGGCAATGCTGTAATCGATGTATTTGGAATTGGCTTTTGCAATCGATTTTGATTCTAGTCTCAAGAATATTTTGAAATATATATTGTAATATTTTTTCAACACAACAACAATGGTGTTTTACTATTAAATATTTTTATTTGAATGAAATTTAATTTCTAGTTAAAAACAAAACTCCACTCAGAAATAATTTAAATTTCTTTATTATAATTATTTATTTCACACAATAAACTTAACAAATTTTAACACAATATAGTAAACTCAATTTCTTTGATTTTTTAGTTACAAGGTTTTTTTATACCCTAGGCTAATTTCTAAGATCTCTTAATATCTCGGGGGTTTATTTGCATGGGCTATATTTTTAACTCTTGTTAATTAAATAAATTTTGAAAAACAAGATTAAATTTAGAAAACAGTTTTAATAAATAACTTCCTGATGGAAAACTTAACAAATTTGGAATAAGCAAAAAGGCGAAACTATTTGAACTGGATTATGTTTCTTATTACTAACTATTAATTAATTACAAGATATTCTAATAATGTACAATTCTACTTCCTTATAATCTTAAAAGTCCATTAAAGTTTATTTCTATAGCGCTAATAACTCAACTTATAAATATCGAAGTTCTGCTGGTCGCTTATGTAAGATTCCGTTCTCTTTAAATTTTACTTTTAACACACTTATTTTCTTTTTAGTTACATCAAATTATATTAACACTGTATTAACTCTTTAAATTCACTTACCCCTGTTTAATCTTGCCAAGTTTCTTCACAAAACTGTATAATTTTGACGAATTTCATCAAATGGAATTTTGACTGGTCCTGGCAGGTCCGTTATCTTAGCGTCCCCACGCTATACTCTACTAACGCGTCCTTTCTTTTAAAAATATTTAAAATATGGCGGCTTCTCCTTCTTCTAAAACACATATTGCTATAATTTAGTTCGATTTCTTCTCACTAGAGTCGACTGCAACTGACCTACTTCTTGTTTTACAGCTGTTGCAACGAGATTGTTTACAATGGCGTTTTAATTTGGTTAAACTTACTGTTTCAACTTTCCGATCCTTAACAAACCTTCCAGTGATTATTTATTTACTATTATTTGTGTGTGAAGTGTCTTTACTTTTTACTTCTGTAATAATTCCGAATTGTGTGTGTTTTTGAGCTGGATTTTTACAAACATAACCTTTCAATTTGTTTACAACCGTTTTTCATCTCCTATCTCTCAAGTAATTATTTATGCCCTATGTTCCTACAGTTTACAAATTTGTTTACATATAATTATTATTATTAGATTATCTTGTTTTAATCTTATTTGTTAGGTTATTTGATATAAGAAATTTCCTCGTGGATTTTACAGTTCAAATACCTTGTTTACATTTCTAGGCTTTTACCTAAATTTAGTTTCAATTTAATCTAATAAATCTTTTAATGAATTTCTTTTTAAATTTTGTGTGAGTTATTGCTAATATATTCTTCCAATTCTTAAATAATATTATATAGCCCATTCTATAAATGTTACAATATATATATATATATATATATATATATATATATATATATATATATATATATAATTTCAAGTTACATTAAAAATTTTATAAAATGTATGCTTTAAAGATTATTTTTATGGGGAAACAGATTAACACTAGCAGTTTCTCTTTTACCTAGGATTTTGAGACTAAAACGTAGGACTAATTCCATTTTTTTCTTTGTAATACATAAGAAATACATTTATATACTTGAGTTCTGTGATAAAAGAACAAGCCCATCATGTTTTTATAGATGAATCTCTGTTTGCAGGGACAGTTACTGCATCACCCAGCCCCTTGGGCCTGCCATCAGGTTCAGTATCACCACCACCTGCCCTGGGTTCTTCTGCAAGCCTCCAGCTAGGAGGGTTGACAAGTACTGCAAATAGAACTCTTCTGTCAGCAGCTCCTGGTGCAGAAGCAATGACAAAATTTCGAGCTGCCGGCACTGCCACGGCAGCCATGTTTGGAACGGCAGGTGCTGGGTCTTTGTTTGCTAAACTAGGTAGTGTACCTAGAACACTTGGAGGCGGAGGTACTTCACCTTTAGAGTCAAAATCTACAGGAAGGAGTAGACTCCTTGAGGATTTTAGGTACTTTGGTTAAAAGTTATAAATATTCAATACAAAGGATATTACTGTTTGTAACTGTTAACTTTATGTCAAATTTCCTGTTATTTGGAGCAAACAAATGTTCAGTGATCTCTTCTCCTTATTATAAATACCAAGGTAAATTGAACCTAACAAGAGTCATGGAAGTTATTTTTAGATGTATTTAGATACAATATACTTACAGCATAAATCAGATATATGAACTGCTCTCAACGAAACTGTCGAACTAATGTTTGAGTGTCACTAGCGGTGTGTGGCTGAGCATTGTCATGGAGCAGCACAATTCCATTACTGCGCATTCCCCTCTGTTTGTTTTGAATTGCCCATCTTAGTTTTCTTAAGGTTTCGCAATACCTTGCTGCATTAATGGTTTCACCTCTGAGAAAATCAATCGGCAAAACACCTTTCTGATCCTAAAAGACAGTGCACATGATTTTTCGTCCAGACATTGTCGTCTTGAATTTTTGTTTCTTCGGGGATTGCGTGTGACGCCACTCCATTGACTGCTGTTTGGATTTCGGTGTGACATAACTGACCCAAGTTTCATCACCTGTCACAATTTTGTTTAAAAAATCCTCACCATCATCATTGTAGCGTGTGAGAAAAGTCAAAGCACTTCCGAGTCTCTTGGTTTTGTACACGTCATTCAGCATTTTTGGAACCCATCGGGAACACAGCTTGTGATAACCTAAGAGGCTTGTAACAATTTCGTACAAAACAGTACGTGAAATTTGTTGGAATTCGTAAGATAGCGTTGTCATAGTGAAACGTCTGTTCTCTCGGATTTTTTCGTTAACTGCCCTTACCAGATCATCGGTGATAAGAGACGGTCGACCGCTCCAATCCTTGTCATGCACATTAGTTCGACCGCTATTGAACATTCTAACCCATTTTCTCATTATTCCTTCACTCATCACGTCTTCCCCGTAAATATCTCGAAGTTCATGATAAATTTCAGCCGGTTTCACATTCCTTGCATTAAAAAATCTCATTACAGAACGAATCTCACAATCGGCGGGAACACTTATTGTCTTAAACATTTTAAACGTTCAGAGAAAACTGAAAACAACGTACAACAACTAAAATGGCGTGACTCGATACCCAGTGAACAAGGACGACTAGTGCACATGGCGCTACGGCGGCAGTAGAATGAAACAGTACTTAGTTTCAGTATACCCTTCGTATTTCAATATTTAACACATTGAAACTACATTTGGTATGAAACACATTGACTGCCAACCATTTTTCCGTTAAACACAATTTTTTTGTAGGTTTTGTTTAAATAATGACAAAACAATAATATTTATTATTAATTTATACTGGTAAATTTTTATACTATGAGGCGCCGCGTCAGCTACATTGTCGGGCTTACTACACATTTTCAGTTTAAGGGCAATCTTCCAAATGAATGTAAAATCTTAACATTTTTATTGTATTTTTTTTCAATATAAATTCAAGTATAAATGTCTATCCTATAACGTATTTTCACAATATTATAAATATTTTTTAACAATAGATATAGCTACTAGATATTTCTCAGGTATTTTTTAAATTTTCAGCATAACTGTATTTTTGTTTGAATATATTTTTTCTCAAATAATTAGAATGTATATATAATCTGAACATTATTCTTACAATTATGTTTGTATTGTTTCAATACTAGTATGTTTGAAATGGAACTGTTTTTATGAATTTTATATAATATGAATTTGAGGAAGATGTTTTTACTTATTACACTTTGAAATTGAAGTGGTAAGAAGAAAACTTTTCCTGCAAGTGTAAGTTAACAATTTAACAACATATTAATACAATGTCTGGTAATTTCTAAACAAATTTCAAAGTGTAATAAGTGATTAACAACCAGCTCGTCATGAAAAACAACAAACATTTTTTGTAAAGTTTTTAATTTCTAATTTTCAGTATATTCATTTTTTTAGGTGAATTTTTTTAGGATCAAATCAAAGGTATCACTATTCTAAAACGTAATGTAACTCTGCAAAGAAGAGTAAATAAAACCATTTCCATGTAATTCTGAACTTCTAGTTTCCCAAAAAAATATAGTCTTGTAAAAAAAAAATAAGATTTTCTGAATGCAAAGTTGCAGGAACACATACACAGAGGCTGTGCCGGACACCTTATATGGTTAAATACACCATGAATGTGCCCGATAGCCTTGTGTGATGATCTAAAGTTAGGTCTACATTGTCGGTCAGGGGTAGGTCTTTTTACGGCCCTATGCAAAGATACAGTGTCAGTCACTGGTGACCATTTTGGCAGTCAACGTGTGAAGGACTATTTATAGTTTCTAACTTACAAAATAAATTTTTCCATGTTAAGAGTCCATTTTAAGTATTATGTTAAAAGCAAAAGATTACAAGGATGGTAGACAACGGTACACTATTATCCACAAATGAAGTAGTGTGTTGTTTAAACTGGGTAATTATACTCTTCAGGTTCATTTTTTTTTTTTTTTTTTTTTTTTTTTTTTTTTTTTTTTTTTTTTTTTTTTTTTTTTTGAAAAGGTGGAGATAAGTAACTAAGCACAATAATGTGCTTCATCTTACTGATTATGTCAATAAGCAGTATTTGGGCCCCAGAAACCCCAAATAAACATCATTAATGGCTTCTACTAATTAATCCAAAGTAACCATGGTGTGTGATCTCTTTAATGACAATTATCAGCTCCACACATTTGCTTGTTATTTGTGGAATATGATTTTCCATAATTGAAAATAAATTTCTGTTAATGTATTTGAGATTTATTACAATAAATTTGTTTTTATGTATATCTTTTTTGAGTTATCTGAAAAGGTTGGTTGTTTTGAAAACTTGCTTATAATAAAGATTGTTATTATTTCATTTTATTATTTAATTTTTGCTACATGAAGCAAGAGCTTATTTTCAATTGTCAAGAATTGATTGTTTTTATTCTTACAGAAATAATCGATACCCAAGCCTACAGCTAAGAGATTTGGCCAATCACATTGTAGAATTCTCACAAGATCAGCATGGATCACGCTTCATCCAACAGAAATTAGAACGTGCAACAGTTCCTGAAAAACAGTTAGTGTTCTCTGAAATACTTGCTGCTGCTTACAACCTCATGACTGATGTTTTTGGAAATTATGTTATTCAAAAGTTTTTTGAATTTGGGACAGCTGAACAAAAGACAACATTAGCACAGAAGGTAAATTTTAAAATTTGTAAATTTTGAGGTGGTAATGGAGTCATGTGACTAAATACAAAAATAGTGTGTTTGTCAAGTGAGGTTGTTTGTATTTCAATATTTAATGAAACTATTAAGGCCTATTTATAATTTCCAACTTACAAAATAAATTGTTCCATGTTTAACATTTTAGAAGCAAAAAGGTCAAGGATGATAGACTAATGGTGAGTGTATGTGTATGCATAAAACCTCAATACCAGATAACGCCATACACATTCCTTCTGAGAGATTGAAATTTTTTTTATTCATATTTTACTTCTTTAAAAATATTAAATATCTGTATATTTGAATGTCTAACAAATGGTCAAATAACAAGAATTATAATAACAATAAATGATCAGGTCTTATCAAGTTAGAGCAATCTAAATTAACATGAATATAGAATAGATTTATTACATTAGGTAGGTGATTGATTGACTTACCTCTAAGTCAGGTCTTTGTTTATAATATGCACACAGATTAAAAGAGAACAAGAAGAATTGATATTTATCACAGATTTAACTAAATTCCAGATTTCTAAAACACTTTAATAAATATCGTTTAATTTGGAACGGATTTATAAAACATTATAAGTATATTGTATAAATTAAATACTTTTGTAAAATGCACACACAATTCCAACCCTGTCATTCAATCTTACTGACATAAATTTTTTACAGGTTCGGGGACATGTTCTGCCACTAGCATTACAGATGTATGGCTGTAGAGTAATTCAAAAGGCTTTGGAGTCCATCTCTGGTGAACAGCAGGTTGAGATAGTACGAGAGCTTGATGGGCATGTTCTGAAATGTGTCAAGGATCAGAACGGGAACCATGTTGTACAGAAATGTATAGAATGTGTTGATCCTATTGCTTTGCAGTTTATTATCAATGCATTCCAAGGGCAGGTGAGGGTTTTCTCCAAATCCAATAACTAAATTTATTTTTGATTATTGCTCAACATATTATGAACAGTCTTATATTAATAATGAGCAAAAACTTAGTGCAATAGTGGCTGAAAAAACTTTTTTTGTTTTTATATAACTAAGTATTATTTTAAGTTATTAATATACTCATCTTCATTTCTGTCAGGAATATATCTATATATTTGAGTACAGTTTTTATGCCTTTCCTTTGTTAAAACATATTGTAACATTAGGAAAGGCATAAAACTGTATAGAGTATAGAGTAAAACTGTATATAATGGCCAAAATAGCAGTAATTCTTGTAATACAGCTGATTTAAATATTGTCTCTAATGCCTAAAGAAGTGAAGTTGCAGAGTAGTATTTAAAACCAATAATAAAATATTTCACTTTCCCAAAAGTTTCTCCAAAATAAAGTTTTAAAATTCCTTGCTGTAGAACGCAATTAGTAATTATTAAATATGTAACTAGACAAAATCAAGATATAAGAAATGATAAGTCTGTAAAGTATGTAAAAATAAAAAGATGTGGAGGTAACAATAGAATTTAAGAGGCACTACCATTCTGTTACTGTTTGTCAGAAATTTACGCAAACCGTCAAAGTAAAAAAAGTGTTAATTCTGATTTGTGGTAGATTTTTAAGTCAAAGAACACAGATTTTTAGGCTATTGTCACCAGGATGAAAAATGTGGAAAGAGGGATTGGGATATAGGAATTTTCTAACTAAAATTAGGAAGTAAGTTACATGAAACCTCATTATACTAGGATACACTGTAAAATTATTTCATAAGATTATAAATATGAAATCAGCAAGAAAACTAAGGTTAAATTTTGAAAGAAAGAAGGCTGATATAACATAGAAAAGGCAGGTTAAAATTAGAAAGTTGAAAAAAAATGAAGCCTGTCATTAAATGAATCATCAATTTATATCAAGGTCTGAATAAAAAACAATAATCAAAGATAATTAAATAATTAAGAGTCTCGCCATATCTCCTTTAACTTCCTTAAAGTTATATTAATTATCTTGTGTACTTCATTTCTTGTAAATTTGTTGATAGGTATTTACTCTCTCAACACACCCTTATGGATGTCGTGTTATTCAACGTATTCTTGAACACTGTACAACAGAACAAACTGCCCCAATTTTAGAGGAACTGCATCAACACACTGACCAGCTGATTCAAGATCAATATGGCAACTACGTTATTCAACATGTGCTCGGTAATTAAAAATTTTTAAATCAATACTTGCTTTTATTCTTTTTATTGGATTTTTTCAATACTGTAGATTTTTACTAATGTTTATAGATTTATAGATGTAGATTTACACATTTGAAAAGGTTTGGAACAAATTATTTTATTGTAAATATTTGTTAAAGTAATGTTAATTGCAGTTTTGTTATTCCTGTAATTTGTCTTATTGTATTTTTTTCAGAGCACGGAAAGCCTGAAGATAAATCTCTCTTGATTGGTGCAGTCAGAGGTAAAGTCCTGGTTTTGTCACAACACAAATTTGCTTCTAATGTTGTTGAAAAATGTGTGACTCATGCTACACGAGCTGAAAGAGCAATCCTCATTGAAGAAGTTTGTGGCTTCAATGACAAGTAAGTGGGGTTATTTCATTTATATGTCCATCAGAGACTTTTAATTTTATTCAATTACTTAACTTAATTTATTGTTTTACTTCCAGGGTCCCTCTATTATGTGAAATTGAAGAAATATTAGCTTAAACTTATAAAGAAAAACTTGTGATTGGCAGATAAACAAAAAAGTTAATATTCAAAAGCTATTTATAAAGTTAATGAATTGGAGGGTCACCTATTCATAGATCATGGTCTGAAGTTCCATTCGTTCATTGAATCACTATAGAACTATAACCCACAATCACTTTTCAATGACTTTACTTGATACTTTACTAACAACTCATAGGTTACTACTTAACAATTAACTCACGGCAATTTACTTAATATTTCACTTCATTAATTAATTTGACGACCTTACCGAATACTTTTATCACTCTGCTATCAATGCGTAGGTTGCTAATTAACATAACATACAACTTCCGACAATTTACTTAATACTTTTCCAATTGACAGTGATGGTTGGCGCAAATACGGCTGGTGACTGTAAATTGCAACCTCTCATAGTTTATCGCTCAGAAAATTCAAGGGCATTAAAACATATTTCTCAAGTTAGCTTGCCAGTGATTTGGAAGTCGATTCGGAAAGATTGGGTGGCCGCTTCCCTTATTGAGGACTGGTTTCGTCATAATTTTATACCTCAAGTCTTAACGTTATTTTCGGTTTAAACAAATTCCTTTTAAAATAATTCTTAATAATTGACAATGGACTTGGCCATCCTCGTACTACTTTAACTAATTTCAACACACACCTGAAAGTGATATTTTTGCCACCAAACACAACTAGTTTGCTTCAACCAATGGATCAGGGCGTGGAGCTGTGAAACAGAACAACGAGCTCTCTGTTGAAGATTTTTGGAAACAATTCAATGTTTTAGATGGTTTGAGAATCTTTAGACAATCTTCAAATGAAATAGTACACAAAACTTTGAATGGTATTTGGAAAAAGGTGTGTCTATTTTTTCGCAACTGAAACTCAAGCGGAAACAGTGCTAGAGTCTGATGAAATTCCTGATTTGATTGAAGATGTTGATTTTGCCAGACAACTCAATTTAGAAGTGAATAATGATGTCGTTCAAGGACTGCTGGATTTACACAACCAGAAGCTGACAATTAATGGATCAGCTCATAAAAATGCATGACCTTAAAAACACAGATTCTTTAGACCCAGTTGATGTAGAAGATGAATTGACGGCTAGAAACTTGACAAAGGGTCTTGGTTTAATTGAGCAAGGTTTACAAAGTTTGGAAAACATAGACTCAAACGCTTAGGGTATTTCCCTCAAAACCAAAAAAATTAGCAAGTTACGAGAGGAAAAAATCTTCAATTCGTCAAACGCATTTAGGCCTACTACATTTTATGAAGCCTTCTATGTCAAAATAACTTCTTTTTACTTCTTTCCAATAAGTATGTATATAATACAACTTTTTGTTGTATTATGTATTTAAGATTTTATATTCATTCACATTTTTCTTTTGAATTATTTGTTCATTTAATCTTTGGTCCCAATTATACATGATTCCTATGTGATTGTATATAAAATTATACCCCGACTTGAGCGAATTCGACTTGCACGGTTATTGCTCGGTCTCACCTATCGCGTAAGTACAAGGTGTTACCAACTTGTAACTCATTATTTAATTTGTTTTATTTTGTCTATGTGTATGTGTATTTAATGTAAGGTGACTTGAGTAAAGTCTTTACCCACTATTAAGTATAACTCTTGATACTCATTATTTAAAAAAATGTTTTTTCTTTGTTCCAGTGCGCTGCATGTTATGATGAAAGATCAATATGCAAACTATGTTGTGCAAAAAATGTTAGATGTATGTGAGACTTCTCAACGCAAAATACTAATGCACAAGATACGCCCACACTTTGCTTCTTTACGCAAATACACTTATGGAAAACACATCATTGCCAAGTTGGAAAAGTTTTTTTTGAAGTCATCCAATGTGGTGTCTGATCTTGGTCCAATAGGCCCGCCAACTAATGGCGTACTTTAGATTAGCCGTTCAATGCATCTTGACTCTTTTAATTTTCCTTTTTAAACATTTTTTTGTTTCTACTATTAAGTTTTTAATTGTTTAGGTTGTGTAATGTATCTTCAGTGTGGATTGTTCGAGGGTGTAAAGCTTGTAAGGGTCTCTTAGCTTCCTGAGTGTAATTTCTGTTTGGTTTTTTGAACAAAGAAAAGGGAAAGGCATAAAAATGAGAAAGAAAACTTTTTTAATTTAGTTGTTAATAGTGAAGTGATATCTGTAAATAGGTGAAACACCACTTCCCCACCCCCAGCCCCTTCCTCACTTATATATTTATATATAGTATCGGAAACTTGACATTGTACAGCTAGTTGAATTGATAACAGGTCTGGTTTTTTATTTTTTTATTTGTAAAATATCAATTTTTCTTAAGTTATACATAATTGGACCAATTGTTTTAACTGTATAAAAATGCTGCTTTGTAAAAAAATAATTAAAAATAAATAGAAAGAAATAAGAAAGGCAAAAATTGTAAATACTTGGTAACTGAAAAGAATAAGGTGGAGCATGAAACAAAAGCTTGGAATTTCGCCACATTGTGATACGATACCTCAGGAACCTACCAGCATTGATAACTATTTTATTTTATTTATCGTACTTAAATTTTCCATTTAAGTCGAAAAAAGTTGTAAATTTTGTTTAATGTAAGCTTTTATAATAACAATTAATTTAAGGCCAAAAATGAAAGTGTTTTGTTTATTTCAATGTAAGTTTCCCTTTGTAATTTATTTGTACAAGATTAGTTGATAAAATGTTTGAATTGTACATAATTTTAATCATGTTTAAGGTAACAATATATTTTATATTTTTATTTGGTAAAAATACTGATAATTGCACTTGAATGTCCAAAAATTTATGGAAAATAGCTCACCTTTTTTCAGTTCTTTCAACCTGAAACACTTATAATTGATGGTTAGATCCTTTGTAAATGATCCTTTTGTATTTTGGATTATCGATGTTGGTACAGGCAAAAACTAAAATTGTTAAATGTTTAACTACTGTACATGTTGATGCTGCTCCCACCTCTTACTGGAGTAGATTAGTTAAAGAGCACTTCACTTTAAGCACTTTCCTTCACTAAATTATTTAGGCTTTGGCTAGATCAACATAGGCTTAAGACAGAAGCCAATGTTAATTTGTTAACAAAATAATGGATACTGAATTTCCTGCAACATTTACTATAAAACTGTTGTTCTTGCAACAATTTTATAGTTTATCTAACCAAAGTTTCTCTGTGTTTAGTTTAACATTTTTACTATAAAAAAAAAGTATACATCAAATTTCAATAAATTTTAAATTATTCGAAAAAATACCTCAAGTTTTATTTAAAAGCTTGGCAAAGATCAGACCAAATAGGTTTCCATCCGCCAATATTATGTAGAATTAGTGGAGGCTTATATGCACGACTTTTGCTCAACAATTAGAATTACACCACCCATCCCCAACAAGCTTTATCATGTAGATAACAAAACCCTGCAGTTGTACATATTATGGTCAAGATTCAAAATTATTCTCTTACCTTCTTTTTTTATAAAACTTAGGCTTAAGTGAAGTTAAGATAGTTTTGCTTGTAAGTTTAGGATCAAGAGAACATTCCCAATGATGTTTTTTTTTTAATTACGCAAACATGAAATCAAGAGTTTTTTAATCATTCCGAAAGCTCTGCCACCATCACCCTTTTCCACATGTAAAAAAGCCACCTATCCCCAATTTTAAATTTAATTTTATAAATAATTCGTACTGTAAAGTTGTAAATACCAGAATCATGCTGACGCAGTCTTTGATCTCTGTTCATGTCCTGAATCGACTGATTTTCCAGTACCATAATTTGTATGTATTGGCGACAAATTGTATAATTTTTTGTAATTTACATTTTTTAAAGAAAAACCTTTTCCCAAATTGTACATAATGATGTAAATTGGATGAAATGAAACCGAATTTTATTATTATGTTTATAGGTCATAAAAATGTATTAACTATAATAATGAATTTGGATTCTATTTTATAACTGTATTATATAGATTGTACTCTATAGGAATTAAATATTTTTACAGAAGTACTCCAAGATCAGTTGATTATGGAATATTCTCCAATATCATGTTCTCTGTTCTTTTGGATGTTTTCAACCCTATTAGGTTTTGTTCATTATAGTGTATATTTATACTGCTTTTAATTAAGAAATTGTATGCAAATATTCTTAAAATTCTGAGTTTTTTTTCTAATTTTAAAACTGGTTTTCCTTGTAGATAAAACATGTATTATAAAAAAATATAAAATTGTTTGTTGTTACTATAAAACACTGTAACCAAATTTATTAAAAAGGGTTGAAAACTAAATAAATATATCTGATTATTTTTAACAAAATTGTTTTAAAGACTGATGTAAAGTTCGAATTAACCATCATAAAAAAGGAAAACACTGAATGTTTCTTATAGTTGTTTCATTTTTCTCCTAAAAGTAAATGTTTTTCATTTAATTGTAATTGAATGTGTTAAATATATATATAATTTTATATAAATATATTTATATATGTTTTAGGCTCTTGACACGTTATTAGATGGTTTATCAATATTATAAAAAATATTGTGTGTACAAAAACTAGTGTTAAAAAAATTGCACATTTCTGTCTAAGTAATTTTCTGTAAAGTGTTGTATGTATTATGCTGCACCCAACATTTGTGTAAAAAACTAAACAATATTGTTAAATTAAAAGTGTCAAACATGTTTTCTAGATTTAGTTATTTTTATTAAATGTCTAATTGAATTTTGTTTATTGTGTTGGGAACCCTTGAGAAAATGTTGTTAGCCATGATATCATGTTTTCACAAGCGATCAAAGTATGAGAATTGTAAAGCAGATGGATTAATTTACTTCTTTGTGATCTATATTATCTGACACTTGTTTATTAATTTATAACTGAAATTATTTTTTGTAATCTACTAAAATTGTTTACTAGTATTACTGTAAAAAAATTGTAACATATTTTGTAAGTTCTGTATAGTAGTTACTTGTTTTACTTTTTGTTTTCTTAATGTTTAAAAATAAAATTTGTTTTATCATGTTGCAAATATTGTAAATCAAATGCATTAAATATATATATATATATAAATCATTGGTGTTATATTTTAAATGATCTTGATAAATTATATTGAAAATATACGGTTGAACCCATTTATAACATTTTTCAAAAGTTCAACAAAATTATAAAAAAAGAAATATATTAGATTGAAATTATTAATAATATAATTAACTAATTTTTCAATCATAGATTCAATTGCTAGTTAACTGCCGTTTTCCAAAATGAGGGAAATACTCTAATAGCTTCATAGTTTATTTAGTATTTTTGCATTCCTTGTATCAACATATTTACTATATGATTTTGTAATCAGGATTACTAAACTATAAATGAATCATAAAACAAAAGTTATGCAAATTGTTAATTACAGACTAACTTATTTAAAACCAAATATTATGACTATTTTTCTATACAGAAACATTTATTATAATGACCAATTAATAAAGAAATAATTCCCTGTATAAATTTTATTATTATTACAAATTTATGTATGTTGGGACCAAGGCAGATGGTATGAATAAAGTGTTTTATAAACTGGAAGGATTACAGTGTTATATTTGGGTTCTGATTTATTAATATTAAATTAAATAGGTTTTATATAAGAACCGATTAAAAGGTAAAAGCAATTTTCTTTAAGAACAAAACTACAACATATAGCAATTATTAAAATTATTTAACCTTCAAAAAGTAACTATCATAAGGGTTTCCAAGGCATATTTCTTTTTAAATGTGTACAGCTTGTGAAAGACAGTCTTGAAATAAAAGAACAAAATATCGAAGTGTTGGCAAGCCAAATGTTAGTTCTAAGACTTTCTCCAGAAGCTCTAGATATCCCTGTAAGCTGAACAGGCTCTCCAAAATATGTTGTTCCATATTATTGTTAAAATTGTTTGCATGCCACATTAACAAACAAAAAACACCTGGTGGCAGTAAACAAAAATTACTGGATCAGGTGTCCTAAGGTTTAAATTAATTTAAGGAAATGTAGTTAGAATAGTAAATAAGCAGGTGAAAAAATTTACTAGATTTTGATATTTGAGACAAGATTGTCAAATGAAACCATTTTTAATATTTATTAAAGATGCAATGAAACTAACAGCTGATTCAAAGGAAGTAAATTGGTCATTGGGAAGGACAGCCTTCCATAATAAAATGAAACTAAATTTTATATAAATATGTTTTGTTATATTTTCAATGAAACTAACAGCTGATACAAAGAAAGTAAATGGGATAATGCAAAGCAGATCCTCACATAATAAAATATAACTAGTTTTCTTTATCTAGTGCCAAATTAAATCTGTCACTAAAATCTATATCAATTTAAAATGAATTTTATATAAATGTATGTATATGTTAATTTTGTTTGTTGAAAATAACAGCTGATTCAAAGAAAGTAAATGGGTTATTGGGAAGCAGAGCCTTCCATAATGAAATGAAACTTTTTTTTATCTAGTTAGTGACAAATTATAACTGTTACTAAGAACTAAATCTATATCAATTTAAATGAAATTTGAAATAAATATATTTATTATGTTTACAGTAATGAAAATTATCAGTAGCCTTCTGAAGTTATGCCATTTAAAAATTTATTTAATCTATGTATAGTTTTTACTTCATTTATTCTTTCTTTTTTCTTTATGGCAGTGTATTTCAATACCTTAATGAATTTATTAAGTTTTTAAAATTAATATTATATTGTTAATTTTAACTTTGAACCAAACTCTTGCAGTTCAATAAAATATGAACAACTTAAGCTTGGAGAGCGATGTTTATGTCGTATTATTCCCAACAGTATGGTTAAGGCTTAATTTGTATTGTTTTGCTCTCTAGTAATGTTTTCCATAAAACTTTAGCTTCCCCATAATTCTTTAGGTTAGGTTTTAAACATACATACTGCATGTTATTAATATAAAAGTAGAATTTGCATTGATAAGTTGTGTAATTATTGTATTAATTTTTGGCTTTTCTGTAATTTCTTATTTGTATTAACTATTGTAACTACATGTAGGTATATACTTTTAATGTTATGTATAAATATGTAAGTAGTTCTTTGTATGTGCCTTGTTTTAAACAAAACAAACCCTATTAAAATCTAGTTTCATTTACGTTATTATCCATATGGGTTTATAATTGGTTTGAGTAGGTGTAATTTTGGCCTTAAGATGCACTGTGCACTGCCAACTTAATTGATTTCTTGGTTTAATCAGTGCTTTAGTGATTTGGGATTCCTAAATAAGCTTTTATGGATATTTTTTTTTAACATTTAAGGGAGACTTATGTATTTTTGCTTATAGATGCCCCTAAACAAATTAAATATTTTCAACTTTTATAGACAAATTTGTGAAAGATAGATTTCACAGTCACTTTAAAAATGTTATTAATTAAATTATATTTCTGTTTAAACTGTAATACAAGACATTATTGTAAGTTTAAATTTTTAAACAAAAGTTCAACAATTTATTAATTTTGTTAAAGAAGTTTTCTGACAACAAAGAATAATTACTTTTTGCTTTATTATCTCAATATGTTTTTAATTATGTTTTAATTTAGGGCAGAGAAACATATATTTTATTTTAAAAACCTCTTGGCTACAAAAAAAGAACATTAAACCAGTTAATCATTTTATGTAGCTATTAATTTTGTATTGCTAATATTCTCACTATGACAAAAATCACAAGAAAGCTTATTGCCAGAGAAAATCATTTCAGAAATATTGAAGCAGTAGGTGGGGCATCTTTGAAATTAAGTCCTCTCTTTTTTTTAAAAAAAAAAGCATTTCAAATTATTTTTTCAAATTTACCCTGTTTTGTGTTCAATGTTCCGCCTACATATATGTCTTAGTTGACAGGTAATTTTGGGCTCCTTGTAATTATTTTCTGTAGTTTATAGTTGTTTTTATACATTATGTTTGAACTGTATTTTTATGTTAATATTTCATTGGTTTTGTTAAAAAAGAAATTTTTTAAAACATTTTAAGTTTTAAATCAATTAGTTAATTAATGAGAAATTCCAAGATGTCAAACCTGTAACAACTCTCATTTTTTTTCTGTTGACATAAATGCCATATATTTATATATATTTATATAAATATATATATATATATATATATATATATATATATATATATGGAAGTATAATCTCATGAATATTGTAAGTGTATTTCATAATATTAATTATATATTGTATTCCTAGATTATTGTAGAAAGTTAATATTATTAACGTAGATTTAACAGAAAATTGTAAAATTTGGTGCACGAGATACTTCTCTGCCAACAAAAACACATTACAAAATTGTATATGGTTGTACAAAATGTAACAATTTTCATTGTGAAAATATTTTGAAGTATTTCGAATAAAATGGAAAATACTTCCTTGTAATGAATTGCAATTTTTGTTTTTATTTACCACCTCAAAATAAATATATAAAGTCAAATTGTTGGGGAAAAAATGAAAACCATCAATCAAGGAAACAAAATAAATTATTAGAATTCTGCTGGAAGAGAAATTTGTTGTGATTTTAGGGAAAAGACTTGACAGTAGGCTTGTTGAAGTACAAAGGAAATTTAATAAAAAAAAAAACAGCATGTATAATACTATTTGAATGAAAATAAAGTCGTCTGATGTTGGGAGATAAAAAATACCAAAAATAACCTAACCGTACTTGATATAAATAATAACCCAAAAGAACTAATCTTATTAGAAAAATACCACATATATAAAAACAAACACAATAACCTAATTAACCAACTGTCGACACACTTTTCAAAAACACCTTAGGTAGAACACACGACAAAATGCATATGACGTCAGCAACAAGTACTAACATCTCGGACTGAAATATAACAGTAGAATAATAATTTAGTGATTCGACAATGGTCAAGTGGCCTCATCATAAGGTAAATAATTGTTTACAATAACATATGATAACTCTTTCTCCCCCCCCCCCCTCTCTCTACCTATATATATATATATATATATATATATATATATATATATATATATATATATATATATATATATATATATATTCTTGATACTTATACGTTATCCATTGTTTTTCCGTTGCACAGACTTTATGAAGTTAATATATTACTATTGTAAGTAATTTTATCCACCATTTAAAAATACAAAAGTATCAAATGTTGCAGCACAACTAATATCACATAAACATGAAATAACAAACTACGAAAATAACCTAACCATACTTGAAATAAATAATAACCCAATAGAATTAAACTCACTAAAAAAATACCACATTTATAAAAACACACAACAATTTAATGAACCTACAGACCACATATACAGAAGACATACTATATAAAAACATCATACATGCAGATCAAGAGAAAATGCGCGTAGCGTCAACAAATAACAACATCACGGACCGAACATCTACATCAGAAAAATAACAGTGATTTGACAATGGTCAAGTGACCGAAAGGTGCCTCATCACACCAAGGTAAAATTATTGCACTTAGTGGTGGATAAAAGTATTTACAATAGTAATATATCAACTTCATATATATATATATATATATATATATATATATATATATATATATATATATATATATATATATATATATATATATTTAGGTTAGTTTTGGTTGGTAAAGATTATTTAGATTTTTTGGACTAGGAGACTGACAGACTTACCTTGGTAAGAGTCCACTCTGTAGTCTTGAAATAGAAGCACATAAAAGCACTTAAACAATGATATATTTCAACCACACAGTGGTCTTTATCAATCGAAGAGAAAACACAAAAAGAAATACGAGAGAATGAAATAAAATAATTTTAATCACAGATTGTGTAGAGTAGAAATCACATGTCACAGATGCACAGATTAAAGATATATATATATTGTTTCCATGAACATATGAGTGATTATAGTTTATATAAGTCTGTCAGGGATAAGGCTATTTGGAAAAAAAAAAAATGAATGGTTTTATCTGATGTTGAGGTTAGGGGATTCTCTGGACTTGGTATACCACTGGTATGATAGTTCCCACCTTCTCAGTTCTGAGGGATTGCAATCAGGGGGGAGTGATTTAATTATTTTTGTGGTATAGCAGTCATCAAAAGTTGTGATGTTGTGACTCGCAGCATGTTGAGCTGTTGGTCTATCCATATTCATAATTTTAACATCATGTCTGTGGCCATTCATTCTGATATTCAGACCATCCGTGGTCAGGCCTATGTACTGTGCTGAGCAAAGTTTACATTGTAGCTGGTATATGACATTTTTCGATGTACAATTATGATGACCCTGTATTTTGAAGACCATTTTTGTTGTTTGGCTGTTGAAACTATTTGCTGAGGGGTGTATTGGACACGTCTTGCATCTAGGTCTATTACATGGGAAGGAGCCATGAGGAAGTTTGTGTGGTTTCTCTGCATCAGGGTCTGGTAGTTTAGGATGTTTTTCAAGTTGGGAGGTTGCTTGTACCAAATTTGCGGTGGATTGGTAAAAAGATTTTTGGTGTGGACGGAAGCTTGAAGAATTTTGAAGCCATCTCTCAATATCTTGTTGAGTTTATGTAGACCAGGATGGTAGTCTGTTATTAAAGACAGTTTATTTTGTTCTGTTTGTGGTTTATGGTGAACCGAGGATTGTGCTGAATGAATTTGGTTTTCAATGAGTTTTTTTGGGTATCCTCTTCTCTGGAAGGCTGTTGATATCTTTCTATTAAAATCTTCCAATTCCCTATCATTCGAACAGATTCTCTTACCCCTGATTGCTTGACTGTATGGAATGGATCGTTTTACATGGATCCCACTACACCTTTTCTTGTGAACCTGACCAGGTTCATCCTCGAGAAGAACAACTTTCAGTTTGAGGGAAGGAACTACCTTCAAATAAAGGGAACAGCAATGGGTACCAGAATGGCACCATCGTACGCAAATCTGTACATGGGATTGTTTGAAGAAAGTTTTCTAAAGACACAAACACACCAGCCATTATGTTGGTATAGATATATAGATGACATCTTCCTAATTTGGACACAGGGTGCTTCAACACTTGAGACATTTTTAGACAGCCTGACACAATTCTCCACACTTCAATTTACCTGGGAGAAATCTACATCAGCCATCACCTTTTTGGATGTAGAGGTAACACTCCAGAATGGAAATATCAACACAGGAATTCACATCAAACCTACAAACCACCTACAATATCTCCATTTCGACAGCAACCACCCAATAAACATAAAACGATCCATTCCATACAGTCAAGCAATCAGGGGTAAGAGAATCTGTTCGAATGATAGGGAATTGGAAGATTTTAATAGAAAGATATCAACAGCCTTCCAGAGAAGAGGATACCCAAAAAAACTCATTGAAAACCAAATTCATTCAGCACAATCCTCGGTTCACCATAAACCACAAACAGAACAAAATAAACTGTCTTTAATAACAGACTACCATCCTGGTCTACATAAACTCAACAAGATATTGAGAGATGGCTTCAAAATTCTTCAAGCTTCCGTCCACACCAAAAATCTTTTTACCAATCCACCGCAAATTTGGTACAAGCAACCTCCCAACTTGAAAAACATCCTAAACTACCAGACCCTGATGCAGAGAAACCACACAAACTTCCTCATGGCTCCTTCCCATGTAATAGACCTAGATGCAAGACGTGTCCAATACACCCCTCAGCAAATAGTTTCAACAGCCAAACAACAAAAATGGTCTTCAAAATACAGGGTCATCATAATTGTACATCGAAAAATGTCATATACCAGCTACAATGTAAACTTTGCTCAGCACAGTACATAGGCCTGACCACGGATGGTCTGAATATCAGAATGAATGGCCACAGACATGATGTTAAAATTATGAATATGGATAGACCAACAGCTCAACATGCTGCGAGTCACAACATCACAACTTTTGATGACTGCTATACCACAAAAATAATTAAATCACTCCCCCCTGATTGCAATCCCTCAGAACTGAGAAGGTGGGAACTATCATACCAGTGGTTTACCAAGTCTAGAGAATCCCCTAACCTCAACATCAGATAAATCCATTCATTTTTTTTTCCCAAATAGCCTTATCTCTTTTCCCCTGACAGACTTATATAAACTATAATCACTCATATGTTCATGGAAACAATATATATATATCTTTAATCTGTGACATCTGATTTCTACTCTACACAATCTGTGATTAAAATTATTTTATTTCATTCTCTCATATTTCTTTTTGTGTTTTCTCTTCGATTGATAAAGACCACTGTGTGGTTGAAATATATCATTGTTTAAGTGCTTTTATGTGTCTCTATTTCAAGACTACAGAGTGGACTCTTACCAAGGTAAGTCTGTCAGTCTCCTAGTCCAAAAAATCTATATATATACCATGATATTTCACGTCCATTATTTTTCCGTTGCACTGGCTTTATGAAGTTATTATTGTTAATTATAAACAATTTTTTCACCACTAAGTGCAAGGACTTTCATTGCACAGTAATTTTGTAAAATTACTCCCCTCCGATTCTCAATTTTACATACTGCCAAAGATCCATAAAAATATCGTACCTCCACCTGGTAGGCCAATAGTCGCTGGTTGTAATTCGGTCACAGAAAGAATCTCAGCTTTTTTGGTTTATTATATTCAACCTTTGGTGAAAAACCTTCCGTCATACATTCAAGATACGAATCATTTCGTAGACCGGCTGTGTCAAATACCCATACCTCTACCTCCTGAAACAATTTTGGTCACCATATGTTACCTCTCTGTATACAAACATCCTTCATGCACATGGTCTATCAGCTCTCGAAAATTTCCTCAACAAACGCTGACAGCCCTTATCCCACTACACCTTTCCTTGTTCACCTCACCAAATTCATTCTTGAAAAGAATAATTTTCAGTTTGAGGAAAAGAATTACTTGCAAATCAAAGGAACGGCAATGGGTACTAGGATGGCCCCGTCGTACACAAACCTGTCCACATCAAACCGACAAACCATCTACAATAGCAACCACCCTATGAATATAAAAAGGTCCATACCATACAGTCGGGCAATCAGGCGGAAGAGAATTTGTTTCAACCATATAGCATTGGAGGACTTTAATAGAAAGACCTTACTAGCTTTCCAAAAAAGAGGATATCCTAAACAACTTGATGAGGATCAAATCCGCTTAGCTCATCTGATAAACCCAGACCACCTATGGAAGGCAACAAACTGTCTAGCTACAGAATACCATCCAGCTGAATCTGAACAAAATATTAAAGGATGGCTTCAAGATCCTTCAAACTTGCACCCAAACCAAAGATTTTTTCTCAAATCCACCACATTTGGTTCAGACAACCTTTTAATTTGAAAAATATTTTAGTACATCCAAAATTACCAGATCCAAGTACTGAAAAACCGCCTAAACGTCCTTATGGCTCCTTTCCATGCAATATACCTAGATGCAAGACATGTCCAACACATCCCAACAAATAGTTTCCATAACCTAGCAACCATTGTGGACTTCAAGATTCAGGATTTTGCTTGTGTAAAAATGTAATATACCAGTTGCAATTTAAATTTTGCCCGGCACAGTACATAGGCCTTACCACGGATTGTCTGAGCATCAGAATGAATGGTCACAGACATGACATTGGAACCATGAAAATAGACAGGCCAACCGCTCAACACGCTGCTAGTCACATCATATCTTTCAACGATTGCTATACCACCAGAATAATTAAGGCCCTCCTCCCTGATTGCAGCCCTTCAGAATTGAGGAGTTTGGAGTTGTCATACCAGTGGTACACCAAATCTAGAGAACCTCAACATCAGATAAAACTCCTTTTACCTTCCCAATAACTTCTACCACTTTTAACAACTTCATTTACCTTACTTCTGACAGACTATTAATATCTAGTTTCAAATAATCAATATTTATACAAATCACTTATAGTACTATAAACCTGTGAATAAACTATTTTATGTTATATAAACTATAAATCTGTGACATTTGGATATTTATACTGATCTGTGGTCCACTTCAGTCTTTTCCTTTTCTCTATTTTGATTGACAAAGATCATTGTGATCAAAATATTTCAATAGTGTGATAAGTTTTTATGGGTGTCTATTTATTTCCAAGAGATTGCAGTTTTGGACTATAGCCACTAGGTAAGTCTGTCAGTCTCCTATCTAATCCAAAAATGTCTAAGTAAGCTTTGGGCTCTACTAGAACTATATATATATATATATATAGATTTTTTGGACTAGGAGACTGACAGACTTACCTTGGTAAGAGTCCACACTGTAGTCTTGAAATAGAAACACATAATAGCACTTAAACAATGATATATTTCAACCACACAGTGGTCTTTGTCAATCGAAGAGAAAACACAAAAAGAAATATGAGAGAATGAAATAAAATAAATGTAAGTTGTAATCACAGATTGTGTAGAGTAGAAATCAGATGTCACAGATGCACAGATTAAAGATATATATATATATATATATATATATATATATATATATATATATATATGAAGTTAATATATTACTATTGTAAGTAATTTTATCCACCATTAAGTGCAATAGTTTTACCTTGAGTGATGAGGCACCTTTCGGTCAATTGACCATTGTCGAATCACTGATGTTTTTCTGTTGTAGATGTTCGGTCTGTGAAGTTGGTGTTTGTTGACGTTACACGCACTTTTTCTTGATCTGTGTGTATGATGTTTCTATATAGTATGTCTTCTGTATATGTTGTTTGTAGATTCATTAAATTGTTGTGTATGTTTTTATAAATGTGGTATTTTTCTAGTGAGTTTAGTTCTATTGGGTTGTTATTTATTTCAAGTATGGTTAGGTTATTTTCGTAATTTGTTATTTCGTGTTTATGGGATATTAGGTGTGCTGCAACATTTGATACTTTTGAATTTTTGTTTTTGAATGCTCTATAATGTTCTTCAAATCTTATTTTAAATGTTCTGGTTGTTTTTCCTATGTAAAAAGCGTTACAGTTGTTGCATGTGATTTTGTAAATTCCTGATAGGTTATGTTTTTCTGAATTTGTTTTGTGGTTTGTGTTATTAAGATATTTTATTATTTTGTTGTTTGGTTTGTATGTTGGAGTGTAGTATTCTTTGTTGTTAATAATAAACACACACAATATCTCACTATGGACAAGGTATGTAGACGATATACTTGTAATATACCAACCTACCATTCACAACGAACACATCATAATATTAAACAAACTAAATACATACAACGAAAACATACAATTCACCGTTGAAACAGAAACAAATAGAACAATCAACTTCCTCGACATCACTTTAAATATAAATGATAATAAAATAGAAACTACAGTATACAGGAAACCTACTTCCAACAACACCACCAATACACTACAAATCTAACCACCCCTGGACACACAAAATTAACACTTACAGTAACATGATAAATAAAGCAATAAAATACACACAGGATAACAAACAAAAATTAAATGAAGAATTAGATAACATTACAAAAATAGCAATAGAAAATGGATACAACAAACACATTATAAAAAATATATACAATAAATTCACAAAAAAACCTAACCTCAACACAACACTACAACCGGAACACGAAAATAATGAAAATAAAAAAATCTATCTAAAATAAATACACCAATAACAAAACAGAAAAAATAACAAATATATACAACAAAGAATACTACACTCCAACATACAAACCAAACAACAAAATAATAAAATATCTTAATAACACAAACCACAAAACAAATTCAGAAAAACATAACCTATCAGGAATTTACAAAATCACATGCAACAACTGTAACGCTTTTTACATAGGAAAAACAACCAGAACATTTAAAATAAGATTTGAAGAACATTATAGAGCATTCAAAAACAAAAATTCAAAAGTATCAAATGTTGCAGCACACCTAATATCCCATAAACACGAAATAACAAATTACGAAAATAACCTAACCATACTTGAAATAAATAACAACCCAATAGAACTAAACTCACTAGAAAAATACCACATTTATAAAAACATACACAACAATTTAATGAATCTACAAACAACATATACAGAAGACATACTATATAGAAACATCATACACACAGATCAAGAAAAAGTGCGCGTAACGTCAACAAACACCAACTTCACAGACCGAACATCTACAACAGAAAAACATCAGTGATTCGACAATGGTCAATTGACCGAAAGGTGCCTCATCACTCAAGGTAAAATTATTGCACTTAATGGTGGATAAAATTACTTACAATAGTAATATATTAACTTCATAAAGTCAGTGCAACGGAAAAACAATGGATAACGTTAAAATCAAGAATATATATATATATATTGTTTCCATGAGCATATGAGTGATTATAGTTTATATAAGTCTGTCAGGGGAAAAGAGATAAGGCTATTAGGAAAAAAAAAAAAAAAAATATATATATATATATATATATATATATATATGAAGTTAATATATTACTATTGTAAGTAATTTTATCTACTAATTATAACTATGTCGTAATATTATTACAATAGTAATATATTAACTTCATAAAGTCAGTGCAACCGAAAAACAATGGATAACACAAAATATCAAGAATATATATATATATATATATATATATATATATATATATATATATATATATATATATTCTTGATATTTAACGTTATCCATTGTTTTTCCGTTGCACTGACTTTATGAAGTTAATATATTACTATGTAAGTAATTTTATCCACCATTAAGTGCAATAATTTTACCTTGAGTGATGAGGCACCTTTCGGTCAATTGACCATTGTCGAATCACTTAATTACAACTTAGGGTATAACAACTTAATTATTTTAGTGGTATAACAATCATTGAAAGATATGATGTGACTAGCAGCTTGTTGAGCAGTTGGCCTGTCTATGTTCGTGGTTCTAACCACCCGTGGTAAAGCCTATGTACGGTGATGGGCAAAATTGACATTGCAACTGGTATATTACGTTTTTGGATGTCTATTGGATGAAAAAAATGCCTTTCTCTTTTATCAAACTATTGTCTCTGTTTTCTTCAACTTTGAGAAGTCATTTTATGTCATGTAGAAATGGAATTTTATTGACGGTAAATATTCATTGAAAATTTTTAAGTAATAAGTTTCCTTGATCATCTTAGAAGCACTACCAGTAGAGCAGAGGTTCCCTTACTCGAGGGGAGGGGGTGCGTACTAGGCACATACTCGCGGTATCCCAGCCAAACATACACCCTACTGACAACACTCACTCTGAAATTACACATGCTATTACTCTTTACACACAATATAAACAACACAATTTTTACATATTAACACTCACATCTTATCTCTTGGGATTTTTGACTGGTCAGAACTGTTGCGCGTTGGGAGTGCTTAAAAGAGCAAAGCTTAACAAACTTTGGTCTGGGATGCTGCTGTGAGCTTGATCTGCTGAATCATAAGCGGGGTTGCTAGTCTGCCAGCCGCTTCACCCCTTAGTAAGGGAGTATCCGTGGTGCACAGGTGCCGAGCTAAGTCTTTATTATTAATTGTTGTTAATTTAAATTTAGTTTCTAAGCGGTTATTTTGTTTGGCGATGATAGCCAACATTGGTTTTTCACCAGGAAAAAAACTTGGGGTACGTGACAAACCAGTTAAGGGTACACCGAAAATAATGGGTAATGGCAGACGTTGTGGAAACATAAGAGAAATGAAGTGAGAATAACTCAATTCATTGATGAAATAAAATCGAATAGCAAAGTTGATATAACACGGGTTTCAAAATGAAATCACAGAAAACAAGGTTTAAGAATGTAGTGAACGCAAAGATGGATTTAACAAGACTGGTATCTGGTGAAAGTAGTTATAGAGTATTTTAACCCAATTTTAGTGGAATCTCTAAGAATAATTGTTATTAATCATGTTTACACCTGCAGAGATTATTGTTAAATAAAAGTGGTTGACTTGTGAGCCAGGTACAATTATTTATTTATACAGCCTTCAGGGCCTTATTCCTCTGGCATTCTATTTAAAAAAAGCAGGAAGAATAAGGCCTGAAGACAATAACATATCCACTATTGAAATGTTGACTGTATAAATAAGTAGTTGTACCTGACTCGCAAGATTCAAGCTTTCTTGAGTTTATCGCTAGTATACATGGATAAAGGAGTTGATGAAAGTGTATATGCATTATTTTTATAAATATACTAAGGTTATCTCATGGCGCTATATTTAATAGAGAGCAGGATGAATAAGGTCTGAAAACTATAACATATTCATTATTGAAAAGTTGCCTGTATAAATAAATAGTTGTACGAGGGCTATTCAGAAAGTAAGGAACGTTTCTGTCTGATGCCGCTAGGCGTGCACACTCGGCAACTCAGTCTGCGTCCAGCAATGACAACGGGAACGTTTCCGCGTTGCCCGTTTATTCGCAATTTCAACTGAAGATGTGCGCTGCGATTGAAAATCCCGCCAGTTGTGAGGTGTGGTTAGTGAAACGGTTTTTGTTGGCAAAAAACTTAAAACCGATAGACATTTATCGCCAAGTGTGTGAAGTTTACGGAGACAACGTAATGAATGAAAGTTCTGTGAGAAAATGGTGCATTCAGTTTAAAAATGGCCGAACTGACGTTCATGACGAAGCGAAGAGCAGACGCCCAAGCATTGTGACTGATGAACTGGTCGCTAAAGTTGATGAAATGGCTCGCGAAAACCGCCGATTCACGATAACGGAGCTTTCGCTTTGTTTCCCACAAGTTTTACGGACTTTGTTGTTTGAAATTGTCACACAAAAGTTAAGCTACCACAAATTTTGTGCAAAATGGGTGCCGAAAATGCTCACTGATCGCCATAAAAGTCAGCGAATGGAGGCAAGTTTGACATTTCTGGATGCCTACAACAGACATGGTGATTCACTACTGGATTGCATCGTAACTTGTGATAAGACATGGGTAAAACACGTTAATTGCGAAACAAAAGGACAGTTCATGGAGTGGGGGCACACAAGCTCCCCCAAAAAACCAAGAAAATGTTTGCAAACATTTTCAGCAAGGAAGATTATGGCGACGGTTTTTTGGGACAGCCAAGGTGTACTTCTTATTGAATTTCTTTAACGTGGTACAACAATAAATTCTGAGCGGTACTGTGAAACTTTGCGCAACCTTACGAGAGCAGTTCAAAACAAGCGCCGAGGGATATTGACGTCAAAAATTTTGTTTGTGCATGACAATGCCCAACCTCACACAGCAAACCGCACCAAAGAACTCCTTGAGTCATTCAAATGGGAGGTTTTTCCTCATCCGCCCTATATTCCTGACCTTGCACCAAGCAATTTTCACTTGTTTCCAAGAATGAAGACCTGGCTAGCAACACAGCGCTTTGACGATGACGCGGAGCTCAAGGCGCGTGTCACTGAGTGGCTGACATCGCAGGCGTCAGATTTCTATGATGAAGGAATTTCAAAGCCTGTCCACCTCTATGATAAATGTCTCAATTTGTTTGGCGACTACGTAGAAAAGTAGTATTTTAGTTGCTCTTTCAGATGTATATAATAAAAATTCTTTATTGTACTTATTTTTTTTTTAATTCAAAAACGTTCCTTACTTTCTGAATAGCCCTCCTACATGACTAGCAAGTCAACCACTTTTATTTAACAATAATTGTTATTGTAAGATTCCTCTGAAGGTGATTTGTTAGCAATCAAAACATACATTCAGATTTAAGTAATTAAAAAGTTGATTTGCGGTTAAAAAGTTGTATTTATTTAATAGGAAGTGTTATTTACATGGTTGCAGATAACTGAAACAGTACTTTTCATAATTTACTGCAGACATCATGGAAGAAGCGGTGGTTTAGCCTTGAATTTGGCAGAGCTGTGATTGTAATTAATATATACAATAACAGATGATCAAACCAATTTCCTTTATCTTGTTAACAATATAAAAAAAAATTTTAAAGTAAATTCCTACCGAGGTTAACAAAGAAAAATTTTATCATTGTTTGTTTATTTCTTTATTTTATTCTCTTCATTTAACCCTAGACTACTATTTAGGATATTGTGTGATAACTATGGCAACAGCTTAAGGTTATAGAATGTAAATTAACCTTGACAACCAGATAGGAGGAAAAAATTCATATACAACTTTGAGAAAAAATTACTAGCTATTAGAAGCTTGGGGCAGAGTTAAAGCAAACTAGTCTTCGAACATGAAGATTCTTAGTTTGAGTCCAAATAGATTGCCCTAATTTTTATAATTTAATTATTGAATAAATATTTGAAAACTTGATTAACATCTATTGTCATCAACTATAGGTTTAAAAAAATGTATTTGAAATTGATTGGATGAAAACGTATTTTATAAACGATTAAAAATTTGTACAAGATATATAACAGAAGAGTGTGAGCTAATAGAAATAATTTTAAAAAATAGCAGGTTATGGAAATACTGCAGAAGTGTGCCTTGAAAAGTAAGCATAAATGGATGTCACTGATGAATGCAGTGAGCTTAATATAATTTTTTTTTTAACGTGTAAAAAATGTAGCAAATAGAAACAGCAAGGGAGTGAACGTCCTTCGTCAGAAATTGTAAGCAATTCTGATGCTGCCACTATATTTGACATGCACTACATAGAATAAAGAACACAATAAATGGTAACACGTTTATGTGTAGCCTCTCCAGGCAGATTTATGTAACTTCATCAGATGAAGGCTGATTTGGAATGGAAAATGTCAAGTAGTTTTTGTTATCTTAGATATACTTTATTTATACAATTTGTTTTTTGTAGTCTTTGGTTTTATACTAATAATGGTTACTTAGTACAAACAGTATACTCAATTAATTTATTACATATGTATACATGTCCCTTATTGCTTTTTTTTTACTATCAAGTAAATTTTTGGTTGCATTGAAATGTTTACTATTTTATCTACCCAATGTGTTCAGATTTCGGTTTAAGATTTGAAGGGTACTGCTGTACTTATGTTTTACAGTTTCCTTACTTGCTATTACCTTTACAGCTGTATTTATTCTTCATGACAAAGTAATTTATGTTGTTGTAGTTCAAATGAAATGAATCGGGAGTTTAAATTGAAACAGTTTTTGTGGTGTTTATCCCTATTTAGTTGTTAATTGCCCAGTCTCTCAATTATGCACACGAATTTCATTCCATTTTAATAAAAGGTTTTATTTTGCTTTTGTTCAGAAATGACATTGTCTGCAAGAATCTTAATTAAATTAATTTGCTCTTGTATTTTTAACAAATGTGAAAGACATCAGAAAAATTCATTTGATGGTAAGTAAAAAAAAAAACTATAAATGATTTTTAGTAATATGTTTAAGAATAACAATTTTTAATAGAAAACTGTACAAACATAATTTTATATTTATGTTGTACCTAAAAAAATTTACTTTAAAGAAAATTCCTAAATCACGTAAGAATTTAAAGGAATTTTAGGAGAAAGCCAAAATAATTTTAGAATAGGACAGGTGGAACATCAACAAAATTGTAAAAAGAAATCAAACGATAACAACAAGATTCATTTTGCTACCTTTATTCACTTCCACATAACACTAACACTTGGGTTGTTAGTTAATTAGCTCGATAATCACTAAATCTATAATAAATAATTAACCACAGAAAGTGAAGAAAATGAATTGGCAAGACAACAATTAAAACTAGATAACTTTTATATACAGGTGTCCACTTTATTTTTTCATCAATAAAAATCAGTTGTTTTTAACTTTGAAAATTTCCAAATTGAAAGCAAAATAAAATGACCACCATATATACTCCAACCAAGCTACAAAAATTTACAATTACTGTCTATGGTATTAACATTTTATAAAAAGATAAAAAAAGTATTGTAAAATTATTAAAGCTGTAAGTATTTCTCAATTTGTAAGGATTCAAAGAACAGCAAAAATCACCGATTTATTTTAAAATCATTTAATCACAGCAAAAGAATTATTCCTCCATCTTTGTTTTCATGTTAAACTGTTCTCAATAACTACTTGTAGTATTGTATAATTGTAGTATTATTATTCTGTAATAATTTAATAAAGTAATACCTAAAACCTACAGTTAAATTTTAGTTTTAGTTTTAAAAAAATTATATTTTTGTAAAGTATTATGGCAACAATCTATTGTGTTTTGCCAAGGCTTATATTACCACAAATTAAAAAAAAAACAATCCTAGAGTAGAGCAGAGTTTAAGACTAATCATGGGGAATTTTTATTTCTAAAGTTACTTCAAATTTCATTTCTCAGTACAGTATAATTTATAACAAATAAATACACACCACTAAGAATTTTATAAAATAATAATAGTTATTTTTTGTAATAATATGAAGGGGGTTCAATAAATTTCTGGGAGGCCAAAAAACAATCATAGTAGGAGACAAAATGTTATAGAGGGCACTCGTAAACTCTGAAAAATTTTATATCTCTCTCCTCTAAATATTAAGATAAAAAATTTTGTTAAAGCAATAGCTTATAAGTAGAAATAAAAAGCAACTTTTTAGAAGAAATGACATAAAGGAAGGTATATTTGTTGACACTGAAATAAGAAATTAATGAATGCTATTGGATTTTGCTAGAAAATAACCAATTGGGGGGTTTTGAGGGTGCTGAGTCCAATGCCGTCATCGAACGTCACCGAGGATGCAACAGTGTGGCTAAAATGACAGTTTGACTAATATTGATGGTACTGCTTGGAAATCTTTCTAACTTCCTTGGAAATTAGAAGGTAGATAAATAAAAGAACTTATAATTGTGCTTCTTAAAGCAAATGGATGTAATATGTCATTAAAACAAAACTTCATAGATTCTCTTCTGTTTTTTCCCAACAAATTTTAGAGCTGACAGTGGCTAATATAGTAAACTCTACCAAGTAAAATTGTATTCAAGAGTGGTAGCTGACTACCATTGGAATCTCAAGACTGATACACCTACAGCAGAGTACATTAGAAAATCCAAATTAGTCAAAATTTAGGTATACAGAACTTGCATTCATTTATAAATTGATATCACAATAATTTTTCAAAAATAAATGCAAATAGTTTTTAATTTAATGTCTACTATAGATGCCATTTACAAATTTGAAATTAGTGCAATATATACTACAAGATTCTGCCGTTATTCTTCTTGAAACAAATAAAAACCAAAATGTTACAGTCTAGTTTTGATCATTAAAGCTGATCTGATTTTTATATACATTGTTTTCTGGAATTATTACAACACTTATTAAGCTAACTGTATATTTGTATCAGTTCTTCAGTATTAAGAGTTATTACTAAATAATTATTAAATCAAATTTAATTTGTAAAGTTTACCTTACAATTTAAACATACGGCTAGCAATATCTTCTAAATTTTCAGTCTTTGAAACCTCAGTCCTTTTCATTAGAAAGTATAAAGCCATAAAACTCTTCAAATCATGAAACTATTTTCATGCTAATGTACAACATGATTGGTACAAATAACAGCCAGCAAAAGAGAAACCTTAAAGTTTTCAGAATCTTTAGACACTCCTGCAACTATATAACTTGGAATTAGAGATGTGTCTGGTCAAAATAAATCAATTATAAACAATGTATTTCATGTAGAAAAATATGATGTAAGAATATATGTTAGTGTGGCTGTAGGCTTACATATTTTGTATTTAAATTTTAAAATGTTATATTTTTTAATGATTTTTCCAATAATCCATAAAAGATAATCTAAAATTAAATTAAACAAACACTATAAGCTATTACAAGTACATCATTATTTCATGAGGTTTATTGCAATATAAAAAGATATTATCTTTTTTATATAATTCAAAATACTTGCTTGTTAACACTTGCACTAATTTTTCCAAAATTTGCACATTTAATTTTGCTATTTTTATTGAACAAATTTTAACTAATATCTATAATTTTTAATAGTGGCCTAACCATGAAAACCAAGTTTGGAATACTTTATAGTAAAGTTTCAAGTATTATGATCTTCTTGGTTTTAAAATCACAGAGTTTTGTAGATCTTGATAACAGGATCATGATAAATAACTATCAAGAGTTGTTTAAAAATTTTATGAAAAAATTACAAACTGGGATAAAATTAAATCATTAAAATACAAAATTTGATTAAAATTTGTAACAATTTCTTTTATGTAGGGATACTTATTTATCTAACATGTCTGAATCATTAACATGAGTATAGAGTTAGTTATTCACTTTTATTTCATAAACTAAATTCAGCAACTAAATGTAATAAAAAAAGCCTATACAGGACAAAAGTTATTTATTGCATAATATAATTTTATTACTAAAATTTAAATAAATTATGATTTAAAGCAGTATATTAAGAACAACATTTTGCAAAACATGAATTAAAAAAAAGCAAAAAGTTTATGCACAGTAAATTGTATTTGTTTCAATTTTAACCTACAATTAATATTAGTGTGCTTAGGTAACCATGCTCAAATACCGACCAGTCTTCTACGACTATTTTTTATCTTTTTTTACACAAAACTGTAGAAAAATAAAACCAAATTTTTATAAAAAATGGCTATTTTGTCTAGTAGAACTTTTAAACAATTACTAGACGATATTTATAAAATTGAAGTTTTCAGTTCATGACTTGGTCAGTTACTAAAATGATGGAAGACCAAAGTCTTCGGGTTTGAAGTCTTCTAAACTTTCTAACACTAATGTGGCAGGTTTTCTCTGTTCTGCTGTGACGGTTGCATCAGGTACCATGACTACCTGCATACCAGCTGCGCGTGCAGCAAGAACTCCATTAGGTGCATCTTCAAAGACTAGACACTGAAATTATTATGTCATTAGTGATTTTGCAAATAGTTTTTAATTACTACAATCAAAATTTTAACTTTAAAGTGTTAAAGGTAACACAAAGATTACCATTTATTGTTGTCCAAAACTACAATTTTATAGTAAAATTTACACAGGACCGACTACCTGCATACCAGCTGCACGTGTAGCAAGAACTCCATTAGGCACATCTTCAAAGACTAGACACTGAAATTATCATGTCATTAGTGATTTTTCAAATAGTTTTTAGTTACTACAATCAAAATTTTAACTTTAAAGTGTTAAAGGTAACACAAAGATTCCCATTATTGTTGTCTAAAATGACAATTTTATAGTAAAATTTACACAGGGCCCTACATCGATACATTTAAAGATATTTTTTTTTACCACAAGAAAACAGTAGAATTTCAAAATATTTTAATCCCTTAGTTGTATATGTAAATATATTGGAACCACCATCCTAAATAGAAGGCAAAAAAAGATAGACAGTTTCATAATGATAAATGAAATTTTTAAAATATTTAGATTTCAGAAAAAAGGAAGACACAAATATTAGTAATCAAACCACATCATCTTTTAATTCTTATACAGTGTATGTAAAAATGTAGATAATCTCTTTCATTAATCTTGTACAAAACCAATTAAATCTTCCACAATTATTGAAAATCATGCATTTGGAACTTAGAGGTAGCAGATCAATTCATTTTGCCATTACATTTTTAACCATTTCTACATTTCAAAAGTATGTTTTCTATGGTGGTTTTGATCATGATTGAGTCGATTGACTAAGAAGTATTAAATAAATTCGTCGGGTTTAGATTATGAAATATAGTCATTTCAGTGGGTTTCAAATTTGCTAGAAAATTTTTTTCCTTTTTATTATAACGCAGAGTTCTAATGTCTACACCATGTTTGCTTCCTACTCGTTTCATTTAGGTTTAGTAGTAATAAACAATTCATTTCCCTGCTATGTCCAGTAACTGTCACAGTACTCTGTGATAATAGTTTATTGTTTGTTTCTTGTATATGTTTAGAACACAACTAGCTTCAAGAAAGTACACAATGACATTTTTTCAACTACAACACTAGCATTTTTACATTCACTCCATTATTCAAACAAAGTACTTAAAAATGTAGGCTTGAAAGTGGAGTACCTTTGTACTTCCAGAAAACAGCTTTAAAAAAATAATAATAACAAAGTAACTCATTTAGTAATATACAGTCATCCCTCGTTATTTGAACGAACAGGGGTATGATCCTCGAACTTACTGTGAATATTGAAAAAGGGAGGGTTACCACATCAAAAACATTAATTACAGCTGTACTGTACACTTATAATGCAGTATGGTATATTTACATACTACACAATTACATACATATTTCTATTATTTATTACGTTTTTCCTTAAATCGAAATATAAGTAAATTCTATTAAATAGGCTAGCTCACACACACAGACACACATATTCTTTATTGTGAAACTCTATCCACTAACTTTTTATTCACCGAATTTTAGACAAATAATAAATTTTAGACACTGTTAATTTAATTTTTTTTAACTTGTTAATTTTATTACTTTCTCATTTTTTATAGTTCTATACACACTTTTTATATAGCAATATTGCTTTTTCCAGCTCTTGATTAAATTTTAATATCCATTCTAAAGAGGGATCAATTCCAGTAACCGATGCAGCTGTTTCCGTAAACACACATTTCACAGATAGATTTTAATGTCAACTTCGGCAATATATTTTTTATATGATTTCTTCATCTTTATTATCCGAGATAGGCACAGGTTCGGTAATTAGTTCTTCCAGCTCTTCATGCTGTCAAATCTTAGTTTGCACTTTTCAAAAGATTGTCAAAATCTTCACTGTTAATACGTTTTAATCCTTCACTGAAAATATCATGTGCTATTGAGACATCAGTCCACTAGCACTAAAGTACAGTAACACAGTCAAATGATCCTTTGCGGCATTAAACCCCAAGCAGATTTCTCCTCCTTATAAATAAGAAATGCCTATTGAGTAGTAGGCCAAGTAGTGTACAGTATAACGGATGTTGGGAGAATAATTAGATTTCCTTGTGATTGATAACTACAGTGCTGTACAAAATAAATAAGACGAGAACTCATTATCCTACAGCCTCCACAGTAACTATACTATCTTTCTTCTCTTTTCTTAAGAATTATGATACATAATAGCTACTACTTTGTAAAGTTAAATAAACTGTGAATATTTTTTATGTTACTGAGGGTTAGAAAATGAGCTCATTATAAAATTTACAAAGTTGTACTTTGATAAACGTCAAATTGTTTTATTATAAATACATGAAGATATAAGACTAATACAAACTGGTACAATTGCGAAACTTTAACTGCCGATTAAATGTTACACTAAACTATTGACGGTTGGTTAAACCAATTAATAACATATATTTACATAATTTAAGAAACCGCTGTGAATAGTGTTTAAAGTATATTATTAATGACAACGAAATTGTGAAAAATGTAAAGGAACCGGTGTCAAGTTCTATGTCAAGTATTTCAGATAGCAGTGAAGAGAAGATGAAGAAACTTTTGAAAAGAGTGTCGTTTACGGAAATAAATAAAAGATTACATACCATTCACTCATACCTAACTACTACATGATATTCCAATTACTATTTTTCAAAATTTTATTCCATTAAACAATTAATTATAAGGAATGAAACTATAAAAAATCGTAGTAAAAAATAAAAAGCTTTTTAAAAATAAACCTTCAAGCAAAGTTCGTATTTTAATTACAAAAAAATTGTTTCAATTTCATTATCTATACTTTATTACAAAAAATATTATCCACCATATCATAATATTTGCTGCTATAGAAAACTAAATTAAAAAGTGCTGTTAAAGAACGTGTATTTAGTTTATTTTTCAACCATTCTATTACAACACGAGTTTTTAAAAGGTAAGAATGAAATTATTTAATGATTGCAGTACAATGATCCCTTGTTATTCGCGGGGTTATGTTCCCCGAACTTACCACGAATAGTGAAACCTGTATATAGAAAGGGGGGATTACATTCCACAACAAAAATGTTAACATTAGTTACAGCTATACTGTATACTTATAATACATTATGCTATTTTTACGTACTACTCAATTATATCCATATTTATATCGATTATCTGTTTTCCTTCAATCTCAAAACACGAAAATTCTATTAAATATCCATTCTCACATACACAGCCCCATGTATTCTTTATTGTTAAATACTATCCACTAAATTTTAACACCCAATTTATAGACACATAATCTTTTAAACATTGATAATTTGATTTTCTTTTAACTTGTTATTTTACATTGTGCCTAATTTTTTTCTAATTCTCTACACATTTCTTTATATAGCGCTAGTGCTTCTTCCAGTTCTCGATTACATTTTAATGTCCATTCTAAAGAGGGATCAACTTCAGTAATGTCAGTAACTGTTACCCTAAACATACATTTCACCAACAGGTTTTAATGTAAACTTCGGCAATAAATTTTTTACGATTTCTCGTCTTCGTTATCCAAAATAGGCACTGGTTAGATAATTAGTTCTTCTAGCTCTTATTCTTTTGAATCTCGATTCATACTTTTCAAAAGATTGTCAAGACCTTCACTGTTAATTTGTTTAAATTTTTCACCATAGATTCCATGTGCTACTGATACATTAGTCCGCTAGCACTACGGCACAGTATAACAGTCAAACCATTCTTTGCAGCCTTGAACCCTAAGCAGATATTTCCTCCCTAGATAAGAAAGTTCGTGAAGGCATACTTTTCCAAAGTAGTTCTTTCATCCTTATAAGTAAGAAATCCCTATCTTTTGAGTTGTAGGCCTAGTAGTGTACAGTTTAACGGATGTTTGGAAAATAATCAGATTTTTTTGTGATAAATAAAGTGCTGTATAAAATAAATAAGGCGAGAACACAGTATCCTACAACCTGCACAGTAACTATACTGTCTTTCTATAACGGTTTTAAAAAAAAGGGTCTAAAAGGTTCTATAAGTGAAACCGCAAATACCACACATGCGAATAGCGAGGGACTACTGTACTATACTGTAACAATTTGCTTATGTTTCGTTTCAGCAAAATTTCAGTTTAACACAATAAATTTCATGGTACAGATTTTGTTATAATCGGATTTGACGGGTACATATATATATATATATATATATATATATATATTTTTTTTTTTAAAACTACATAAAAAATTACATTATTGTAATTTTCATTCCTGATGATGTTGGTACTGTTTGCCAACGAAAAGCTTTGGATATAAATTAATAAATATTCTTGTATTTAAATAACCTATAGTTTTAAATTATTAAACAAGAAAACGTATTATATATATATATTGGAAAATTCATCATCAGTTTATAAAATGGAGAATTTATTTTTTATAACCAAACCTATCCTATGCAGACAGATTGTAAATAGCTTAATAAATATAGACAGCTAAAAAGTGCTCTGTTTTATAACAAAATATAAAATTTCTAAATATTTGGTACACTGAGATTATGTTTCAAATTTTACAAATTTGAACCACCATTTATAGTTAACAGTACTTAAAACTGTTTTCCTTCTTTAATTTATTTGTGAGTAACATATGTGTAAATGGAAAAAATTGGAGTAAGCTTGGTTTTTGTTAATTACCTTGAATTGAAATTGAAAAGTTTTAGATTCGGCCCATCTAAAACTACAAAATTTGTAAGTTTGAAAAAAAATATAGAGACTGAGCTAGTTTCTAATGATAATATGGATTTTTCTTTTAGAGTGTCAATCAAAATCAATCATGTATGTTTAATGCTCTCAATGATACTATAAGTAAGTTGTTGGCATATTCTCACCCTATCAACACTTGGTGCGTCTGCAAATCTACTGGCAGCTATCTGGAATATGTCTGGATGAGGCTTGCCATTTTTGACTGCTGGATCTGAGCTACCCATCACAATATGGCTGAAACATCCAAATAGCTCTCTATGTGCTTGTGTCTTTAGCATTACATTCTCTTTACTACTACTAGTTGCCACGGCTAATGGAATTTTGTTTGCATGAAAGTGACGGACTAATTTTTCAGCACCTGAAACCAAAAATTTATCATGTGTCATTTTATATTAATTATAGCGCACACAATTTTACTACAGTGAAAATACCAAATTAGATGACGAGTAAATGGCATTACTCCACTTCCTTCCCTATTGAGTTTATAATCAACCATAAGCAACATATTTTAATTTCAAATTTAGATTACCAAAAAAAGGCTACCTTTTCATAAAACTAAAACAATCTTCTAAATGAATATAACCTTTCCTGTTCTTTAAAAAAAAGTCTTGGTCAACATTTTACTACCACAACTGTCTAATAAATTAAAAAGTTCTAATGATTAATTAACCCATATCCAAAATAAACATTAAATTTCTATGTAAAATTTTAAAAATTTAAAACAGTTTATGCATAGAGTTAAAATATTTTTATTACATTTTAAAACGAACCATTTTCTGTAGGCACTTAATAATACAGTAATAATTATAAACTTCTTCCTATCAAGTGTTTTATTGAATTCCTTCTATTAGTTTGTTCTCTCTCTCTCTCTCTCCATTGTTTTTCCGAACATCTACACCAGAAAAATATCAGTGATTCGACAATGGTCAAGTGACCGAAAGGTGCCTCATCACTCAAGGTAAAATTATTGCACTTAATGGTGGATAAAATTACTTACAATAGTAATATACAACTTCATATATATATATATATATATATATATATATATATATATATATATATATATTGATAAAATTTTGAATTCTTAATCAAACACTTTTTTATTCATTCAATCAAGTTCAAATACATTTTATCAACTTGTAGTGGATGACACTTGATGTTAATACAGTTTTTTCAAATATTAATTAATTTCAGTTTTATATGGGATAAAAACTTTTCACAAAATATATGAAATATAGTTATTTAGTACCATTTGGCTTAAAATAATTTATATGATTTCATAAAACAGTTGATTTTATGTTATAGGTTGTGTGATACAACAGCTGTTTTAACACAAAGAATATATTAATTTATTTGTATTAATTGTGATTATTTATAAAATTAACTAAAATAATTTTTTTTTTACCTAAACATTTTTTGAAGTTGCCTGATGTAATCATCTTGAATTCACTGATTAAACTAATTTTAAAAATACTTAACTAAGTGAATATGTAATCTCTTACTTGCTAACGCGTTTCAAAACATTTGTTCCTTTTACAAAGCTAACCCTCTACTCAGTTTAAACTCTAAACTCTAGTTTAAACATTTTTTTTATATTACTTGTTTTAAATGGTTTTGATATCAGTAAATGATATATAATTGGCGCAATATAAGTTCCGCTCTGACCTTTGAGCGATGAGTGATGGGGAGCAGGGGTGAAGGGGGGGGGGGAAGAATCAATGCTTTTCTTCAAACATCGGTTTTTAAAAAATGTTAACTGTTCTAATGGCACCTATCCTATGGCGAAACTATTCTTGTCAGTTTCTTACTGCCAATGGTTAGACTCACTGTGTAGCTACTGTTGTTTCTGTCATGTGCGAAACGTGTTTCTGTCATAAAACAAAAAAATTCCTGGTTGGTGCTAAATGAGCAATATTAATTAAAGTTATCTACTGAATTGCGAAAAATGTTCTAAACCTTCCATGATCATCCATTTTAGTCATATAACATGGGAGAAAGACCACGCATTTATCTGGTTTTTGTAGAAAATTGTATAGTGAGTGTAGGAGGTTAATAGGAGTTATTCATTCTGTGTAGAAATCACATACATACAGACCGATGCTTAATAAAGCGAAATTTGAAAAAATATATCTGTACATGTTTTGCTAACATTGGGGTCAGAGTCAGCGGGGAGTCTGAAGACAGACTTCACAGTCTGAAGACGCGGGGAGAGTCATGGTACACAGACTGGTTAGTAGCAGCCGACCCAGAGAGGAATTTATAATGCGCCAGTAATATCTGACAAGTTTACAGTGGAATAATGGAAAAAATTAAAAGCTTTCAATTGCCAGTGATCTTTGAGGAGAAATCCAACTAGATCTCTTTTTAAACCTTATATGAAATAAAAGTGTTCATATGTATTAACATATTTAATACATTTTTCTGCAGTTTGAAATAGAAGCTCTAAAGAATATGGTCATTTATTTGCCAAACTACTTAGGGTAATACAAACTTAGTACAAACATTATACTAGAGGCATCATTGTACAACCTGCTTTTCAGGAACAATTATATCTACATTCATGTTCAATTTAATAATAAGTTTTTATTGGGTTATATTCACCACAGTGGTTGCATATTTCTATGTGTTGCTGCAAGACTGTTGGAGATTAAAATATAAGAATCTAATATTAAATATTACATTAAACTGTTATCTCTAAGTCATGTTATCTCTGATAACACGAAATAAGTGTATGTATTAATATGACCCTGAAAAAAATTTGTCAAAATACTTGATGAAGCATCTAACCTTTCACTGTTTGTGCACTCTTTTCTCAAGCCAAAATTTTCAGTTGACATCTCTATAAAGTTTTCTCTAACCGCAAAATCTTATGGTCATTCTGATACTCTACTACTAATATTGTAAACCCCCCCCCCTCTGTTATTTGTAAATGGTGTGGGCTTTAATTTATTTTAGAAACCTTATTTTTATTCAAATATTTATTATTGTATATACTTTGAAAAGACTCACCAGGTCAATGGTTTTCCTTACCAATTGTATCTTATGATTTGACTTAGGTAGACTCGCTGTCTATTCAAACCGTTTTAAAGAAAACAGGCCACATTAAAAGAGATTTAATTTTAAAAATATTACACTTTTGATTTGGTTCTATTGAAAAATATCAAGAGATTAAATTTAAAACATACCTTGGCAATCACTCTAACTTACTTGCTTTGTTAGCACATTTTAAACGTTACAAGGCTGTACTCTTTTGAGATAGTTGAATTTTGAAAATGTAAAATAAAGAAACAAAGCTACTTATAAAACATTTCCATGTTATTAAATTTTGAAATATAATTTAATAAAAGTATAAACAAGCTTATAACACAATAATATTCAAGATTGCAGCTTCATTGCGATTTTCCTCTACCGTGGCTGGTAAAAGATAGAACAAAAGCAGTTTCTCACAGTAGGTTGTAAATTATATTAAGGTAGACGGGAACACCTGTTAAGTTATTTCAGAAAATTTCTATATATATGTTTAATATACATCTAACATCATACTCCTATGTATTTTTGAGTACTCAGATATTGGTCAGGCTCATGATTGTCTGTGTAATATTGCTGTAGAATGCTCTGTCAGGTAAATATTAGATGTGAAGACAAGAAGTCTTAGATTTACTCACAGGTATTCTATGGGCTCTAAATAATTAAATGTGTAATTCTCTTGTACTTCTTAATCTTATATGATCATTTAATGCTTATGTACATCTAAAACTCACTATTAAGTGAACTTGTAATGAAGAGTGAACTTATTAAGGTGAGTGTAAAACTTTCACAAACTGAAAGTGTGAATTAATAGTGACTATAAGCTCTAGGTAAGTGCACGCTGTTTTGAATAAAACTCGTTCATGTGTGAAAACTACTCAAAGAAATTTGCTAAATTCACAAAACTAAATGTAGTAACTTGTAAACCTCTGGTTTAATATCTCTGTCTTCACATTTTGACCCATTCAATACAATTTAGTATATATTTTTAATCTCAATCCTACATCAAAACATTTTACATGGAAAAAATAATTTTGTTTGGACGATAACATGTTGTTTTTAATTGTGTTGTTTGTAGTGAGGGAGAAATATTCCAATTTGTAACTGAAACTAAAAGATCATCCTGATCAAACTTGTTCACATGATTTGTTGTTACTTTCATTATCTCAGTTTCTGTTCATCAATATATTTGTTGAAAATATCACTTGTGTTTCTGAGTTAGTTGTTTCAATATTTTGATTTAATTTCTAGTCTTGAATATTGTATCAAATTTTTTATTTGTGAATTTAGTTGTCTCTTTTCTTGTTATTGTTTTGTTTCAAGTTAAAAAGAATTACTATAAGTAATTATTGTGTAACTAAATGAATACTTTTGAACTTACTTGCTGACGTGTTTCAGAACAATTGTTTCATTTACAAGCCTGACACTATTCAGTTGGTTTAATTGAGTAGAATGTCAGATTTGTAAATGAAATAACTGTTTCAAAAAGCATCAGCAAGTAAATTCAAAAGTATTCACTTAGTTATGCAATAATTACTTATAGTTTAACCAGTGATTTCAAGATGATTACAAGTAACTCTAAAAAGAATTGTTGATATTTTTTAACAAAAATAATTGGTTTTACATTTGTATGCTTCAATTTATGGGATTTCAATTTCTCTTCTGTCTATGTGTGAATCTTCATTAATCTGATCAGAAATACTGAAACAGAAGATGCACTATCTTGTAGTAAGAAGACTGTAGAAACAGCAACTCTGTGACGAACATTTCTCATTAACTCATTATTGTACCTCTGATGGACATTATATCTCAAGTTTGCTTTCAAGTTTGAACATTCATTTCTTGGCTCCTCTCAGCAAATTGCTAAAACACTCACAATCTTTAGAGTAGAAGAACCTTTACTTTATTTCACCTCAATACTTTTCATTTCATCATGGAGTATTCTAAGACAATAGTAGCATAACCAAACTATGTTTAATGCATGCAAAGTTTGATACATTTTATATTAATAATTAGGATAATCAGGAATTACCTTAATAATACTATGTCTTTAGTTTTATAGTTCATCTTCTTTGCAGCTCTACAGTCTTAACATGGCTACAATCAATGACTTCAATAACTTTTTGTTTTTTTTCATGTTTAAAAAATACTTTATGCCATTTCTTCAGTGAGTTGATAACTCTTTATATGTCCAACTTTGACCTACTACTGGCATCTTTTTGTCTCTTTTTTGTACCACTTTCTATATATGGAAAGTCTCAATTTTCTCTTTTTTGAGATACAACTTTATACCATCTCATTGGCCTTAGAAAATAGTGATATTGTGGTTACACATATAATGAGTCAAATCTCAGATAATGACATCAATTTCTTTCTTGGATTGAGCCTTCTGAAAATGTAATTTTGTTTTACTTCAACCTCTGTACTGCCTATCCCCTCTCTTTATTGTTTGTTTATTACTCACTTCAATATTGTATAAAAAAACAGCAGTTCTCTTGCTAGACTTGACAACTATACTGACACTCTCGAAACTTGCCCCAGAATTTTATCATCTTATAAAATGCTAGGATAAGCATCAAGTGAAATATTTATCCCCTTTTCAACATCACACCAGAAAGTGTTCTTGTTGCCTTATTATTAATAATCTGTTCTCCAACTCTACCTTTCATTCTCACTTTCTCTTTGTAGAAAATTTTGGTCATTAAAATGGAAAGATGGCGTCTTTCCATGGCCTAGTTGAAAAACACTTAAAGTTCACTTCTAACCCAAAGTGCCAATTAATAGTTACTTTAAATTCGTGGCCAGTATACAAACACTTTGAACAAAACATAAGTACTCTTGTGAAAACAATGCTACATGCAACCTGCTGAATCATATAAGGCAACTTTGTTTCAGTTAACAAGCTTTTCTAAATAAAAATAAGTACAGGAATCTAAAATTTATATACACTAATTTCTCATCGTTGGATTAATTTTTCTCTCTTTCCCTCCCCCCTCTCTCTCTTCTCTGCCTACAGAGTGTTAATAAATTTAGTTTTCTAAGATATTCATCTATGTTTCGTTATTATTAAAACAACAATTTTACGGGTTTACGTTACTTATTACTGATATATGTGTTATGTATTATCTGAATTTAGAATACGTGTTTTTTCACGCATGGTATACGCTTATTTTTAGTTGACAATACATTTCAGTTTTTCTATTTTTAAACCTCTCTCTCTCTCTCTCTCTCTCTATATATATATATATATATATATATATGTGTGTGTGTGTGTGTGTGTATTTACATTGCAAAAAAATTAGTAATAAATAATGTAATTATGAAATTCCCAAATATACTTCCATCAATAATACAACCTACTAACTTTTCTTCATAATTGTAACAATACTTTTACTTTATAAGGAAAATAAAGAGTGAAGATTGTTCTTTACTAATTCAAGCTAATGACATTGGCGTAGTAAGTGGTTGTATAATTCTGGACAGTAGCTAAAGTATTCAATAGCTGTCAGAGTTTGTTCATATTTACAAAATACTGTATAGTTTGTTAGTGAATATTTCTAAATTTTAAAGTTAAACAAGAGTTACTATTTTTTTCTGATCAACAATGTTCAAAGCAGGTTCAGCTGAACACATCATAAACTAAATTCATTAAAACAACAATTTCATCATAAAAAGTAGAACAACTATTTGTCTAAAGATAAAATACATATTTTTAATGCATATGAAAAATACAATATTTTTATTGTAAGTTCTACCTACAAAAACAAGTCATCATCTTCAAATAACTATTTGAGAAAATAATTTGAAAAATTATACGAAATTGAAAAACCCACTTGCGAAAAATTCCATTTTACTATCCCATCATTAAAAAATAAACTTTAACGTTTCATAATAATTTTGGCATTTTACTAACCATCCAAAATATATATATATTTTTTTAATATTAAAAACTTACAATAATTGTAATCAAAGACTTCTACTAAATAAGTAACTAAAGACTACTAAATATTAAAAAACTGGTCAAAACCTGTAAATACATTTTATACAAAACAAAACGTGAAAAGCACTTCAATGATATTTTAAAAATTAAAATTGGCTTTAAGTTTAATTCAAGAATTTAATGTCTTATTTACACAATAAAATAATTACTTTTTGAAAACCAACAATCAGCTGGTTCATTTCAGATTTGTTATGTGTCTTTTATATAAATAACATTACTTCAAAATTTTTTTTTCTCAAGTACATGATCCACTATCAGTTTGACCTAGGCTTTTTTGCAACTTGGATACTTCATGTCTGAATGGGTGCAGTATTAATACTACAGTAGAGTTTTTATCTCTAAAAGACCTTGAAATGTCTTATCGTTGATAAGAAACATTGACATTGAGCCAAGTTTGTGGTTAGATGAAGAAACAGCACCAAAATAGAGCTAAGCTAACTAAACATAAACATTCTGCTTTTATGTTTCACTGTAAACTACTTGTGGCATCTGTACACCAGTTTTCAACTAATAATCTAACAACACATATTAAAATTTACATAAGTAAAGGGAAAACTGTATTTGGCTTATTCTTTAGTAAACTAGAATCTTACATTTTTACACATTTCAAAATGTTCATTTTACTATTGCCATTTTCTTAGTAGCATAGTCAAAACTTAAAAAAACAAAAGTATAAATAAAAAAAAAAAATCATTCATGTAGGTGGAAGAGCTTTGATTCAAAAGCCAAATTGTTTAAATCAATTTTTGAAATGCTAATTAACTCCTATCATGTTTGTATCAATCAACATAGATATTCCTTGTTCATTCTTTTTGTATTCACCACAAAAACAGATGATTTTTTAAATTAATCACTTAAACAATAGCTTTTAACTATCCGAACTTTGAATTTAGTAAATTTGTTAAAACTTACTGAGACAGAACGTTTTTGATCGCTATGTGCCGATCTTCATCAGTGTCTTCTGCTTGGAGATGTTGGGTCAAGCGGTGACGGGTTTAAAGGTAGGTTTTCGATAGTATCGAAGAGTATGTGTGATTTGTATTGCGTTTGTTCGTTTAACATGTTTGTTCTTTGTGTTTTTATGTGTATGTAAATTTCATATTGTTCTAGTGTGTTGAGATGTGGTCCTTTTTTGTTGATGTGTATGGTATCTAGCTTATGTTGAATGTCTGTGTATTTGTGTCCTGTATCTTTTATGTGGTTGTAAAATGTTGAGTTTGTGTTCTTCGGCTCTTTGTTTAAAGCTGCGACCTGTTTGTCCAAAGTAGAATTTGTTACATTCGTCGCAGTTCAGTTTGAATACGCCTGGTGCTTGTAGTTTATCCTTGTTGTTGGTGTTGTATTGTATTTTGTGTTGTAACTTATTAGTTTTGTATGCTATTTAATGACCTATTTTTTGAAATTTGCGGGCTATTTTGTTTGTTGTTTTGTTTATGAATAGTAATGTGATGTATCTGTTTTCCCTGTCTGTAGTGTTAATTTTAGTGTTTTTTTGTATTTTGTACCATAGTTTGTCTATTATTGTGGTGTTGTATCCATTTGTGTAACCTAAATATTTAATTGTGTCTAGTTCTTTGTTTATGTTTTCTGTAGTCATTGGGACTTCTTTAGGTCTATGGAGCATGGATCTGAAGGCAGAGTGTTTGTGTTGGATAGGGTGGTTTGACAGTAAGTTTTAACAAATTTATTAAATTCAAAGTTTGGATAGTCAAAAACTATTGTTTATGTAATTAACAAGATTCACCGAACGTAATGGACTATAAAATTCAAAAAGATCTTTTAAAGTTGAAATTTTGTTCGGCAAATACTCTTTTGTAAAACTCAGTACCAAAGAGTGTTTTTGTAATGATTTTCGTTAGTATTAAAACTAAAAAGCTTGTAGTTATTTAACTTTCTGCATAAAAATGAAATTTCATTAGTTTATGAATTTACTTTGATTATATTTACTCTTATAAATTTAATATTTCTATTGTTTATTGATTTAGTGTGTTCCCCAACCAGAGACTTTTTCTTTCTTTTGGTCAAGGACCTTTTGACATCTTTCATGAGCAATAATACCTTGAATTATAAAAAGGAATTAACTAAATAATATTAGTTTTGATGGTCCAGTTTTTTATGTTGAAACAAGTAGTTGAGAAACTATCAAATTTATCTAAGAAATGGGTGTGTATCTAATTTGATAATTTTTAGGTTTTCTATTTATAAATATTTGTTAGCTCAAAGATGTAATCACTATGAGACCAACATCAATTATTAACTTCTTTATTTTCAGGCAAAGTATTTTTGATGTTCTCATACCATTTATAAAAATAATAATTCTTATCTATTTATCTGTGAAATTTATAGTTCATGGTAAAATTTCAACTTGAAAGTTTCAAATTTTAAAAAGTTTGAAAGAAGTATAAATGTTTTTTTAAAATTTTTAATTACTACCTTAATGAATCCACTAATATGGAAATGAGTAAACCATGTAAAAACAACTAGAGAGAGCTGGAACAAATGTGTTCATGAGGAATCTTTGATGTGGAAAGAGCCAAAAAGACTACATATAAGATAAAAGGATGATAAAAGAGAATTTACACAGAAACCTGCCAGCAGTAGAAAAGATGTGCAGCTCAATGTCTGCTAATGGATTGAAGTGATTTCAAGGAATTCATTATCATAAAAACATAATTTATATTAAATATAAACATTTAAAATATTAGAATTTAGTTTATTTTTCATTTTAACAATAATTTAAGAGCAGTTTTTCAAACAAATTAGCAAGATGGTAGAGTTGCAAACTGAAAAATATTACTTTTATTCAACTGTTAAGGACTTTGATTAAAAAAACTATTTTTGGATAGTGCAAACATGTTTTTGTCTTTTAAAAAGGGATATGACCAAAGACTTTTTGAAAAACGTCAATGACAAAAATCATCTTTTATATATGTTTAGAAATAACTCTTAACTTTGGTAACATTTGAAATATCTTCATTTAAACATATATGCAGAATTTCTTCTATAAATCTAATTACTCCTCATTTTCTAAAGTGAAACTCTTATAGGTGGAAAAAGTAGGAAGTCTGCAGTCATAACATGAAAAAGAGCACACCAAAACAAACGAGGAATAAAGAACTAAAAATAAAATGTTCTTGGACTTGGAGAACATCATAAAGTGAAGGTTTCAACAAGTTTCACTTTACAAACAACTTTTCTTAAGCAGAGAAAAAATGCAACTGTTTTAAGAGTGGTGATACAAAGAGAAAAAAACTGGACAAATCATTGATGATGATTAATATGGTTCTATCGATTAAACTAATTAGTCGATGAAAGTCCTTATTTTTTTTAAATGATTACTTTTACTACAGAATAAATTATTTTATTAAGTACAAGAGTGAAGTAAATGAAAAACTGATTTATATCATCATATAGATAAAAATTAGACTTGATAAACATTTAACATGTTAAGATTCAAGTGTTAAATTAAACTTTTAAAAGTTGATGAGAATCATATATAACCTAAGTAAAATTTATAAAAATATTTCACCACACTGACTACAAGATAATAATCAAGAAGACCATAATATATAAGTCATTGTCAATTATCAAAGAATGAAAGCTACTACAAATATATCTATAATAATATTTCGGGATTTAATAGTCTATTATATTGCTGTAAGTAAACTAGACCAAACTGGAAACAATACAGTTTATGCACACATCATATGAACCATATAGTATCAACGGCAAGACATGTCAAAGCATCACAACAAAATGGCTACAATGCATATTAAAACCAAAAGGAAATCGGACCCAAAATCTAAATATGGTATTTCTATTGGGTATAGTAAACACATATAAGCTTATCATATATTTACTTTAATACTAATTGATTTCATCTTCTTGTATGCTATTAGTATTTAACTAGAAACACTTGTACATATGTTACACTTGTACCACACTAACCTATATCAACCAAGAGGTCAGTTACAGCCTGAGTTGACAATGGGACTCATCTTCCAAAACGGCTGTCCACAACAATCATAAAAGTAAGTGCTACTATAGGCAAGGATAATTTATGTACAACCATTTTTAGTTATTTACTTTAAGTAAAAACAAAACTGAACAAATATGGATTCAAACAAATTTTTGGGCTTCAAAATATTTTATATGGTTTCAAATAATATAGTGCTTGTTTAGTAAAAAAATATGGAGAAGAAAGAGGTTAATAGTGACCACTCTCGAATGTTGAATAAAATATAAATATAAAAATATAAAATACAAGCCTGACTTTTGGTGCAAATTTCAACAACATGATTTCATTTTATTAGTAATTTATGTTCTAGATATAAACATTTAAACACTATATGTTGTTATAGTTGTAGTAAATCACTGATCATGCTTGTTCATCAGATGGTTTGTTACCAGAGTTATTTTACAAGGAGAAATAAGTCAAATTGTATATTGAAAATCTCAAATATGAAAAAAAACATTTTCAAAATTAAATATTAATTAATAATTTAATTAATAATTAACTAAATATTAATATTAATATTAATATTAATATTTATATTAATATTAATTAATTAATATTAATTTAATAGTCAACAAATATTACTCAAAACTGGAATAAAAAGTTCAGTGAAGTTGTGATAAAAGAGAATTTAACAATTCTACAAGTGACTACTTCTTATATATAAAGATAAGAGACGATAAAAAGTTATACACTTTAAGTAGATTATCTCAATTTGGCTTACTCAAATGTTAATAAAATTTTTTTTTTTAATTGTCAATGGAACATGCTACATAATGCTTATTTTCCTCAGAAGATATGTAAAGTCTATATAAACATTGTCTACACACATAAAAGTTATGACAATCATGAACACATAAGTCAATATCTGCTTATTTATTGAAACTAATTGGCTTCTGACTGTCTTGGGGTGTCAAAAAAAACAATATTTGTAGTAATATTTTTAGCCCATGCAGAATTGTTGCATCCAAGTCAGCTATAAATAAATTTTGTTAGCTTAATCATCTACTATGTTACTTAAAATTTGCTCAAGAAAATAAAAAAATTGTTATTATTTATGAAGACAATCGGTTTACTATATTTCTGTAACTGGCAAGATAGAAAAAAACTAGATTTGAAATATCTTTTTTACAACAGTCTGAAAACGCAGGCTTTAAACACCAATAATACGTCTAAATCTATGTCCCTAATTGTGACTTTCCTTTAAATAAAAACATGTGTTACAACACAAAGTGGGGCTCTCACTAGTTGAATTGAGCTGTTCATGACACATGCCTCACTCTGCAAGTTCAGCAATTTGTTCATAAAACCAATTTGATCCTCTCAACATTCTGCACATCTTTACAGAAATTTGTATATTTATCCAGTTGATTTGGTTTACAATTGCAACTAACAGTTTTGTGTAATGTGAATTGGAAATTATATGCCAATAAAAGTGCAAGAAATGATGCTGTTTGTTTCTTATGAAACAAAAAAAGTTTTTCTTATATGTTTAGTACATTTTACAAAAAAAACATAATAAAGTGAAGAGGAAGACCGAAGGATTTGGTGCTGAAGAAATTTACATTTTGTCTTGGTTTACATATAAGGCTCTTCTGCCAAACTGGAGAAAATTTACAAGTGAGTGAAACAAAGCTTTGCTCTGATATTTTATATACTTATGCCAAGACCTCAGTGAAATACAGGTACCGAGAAACCTCAATGCTATCAATAGCTTCATTTCATCTGAAATAGCATCTCAGAATCAAGTGTTTTTCTTTGCAATTACTCCCTCTATGGTAGTCTTGTAAACATTATTCTTTTACATAAGGGTAAAATTATGAAATATGCCTGTATCAAGATGAAGTGCTCTTGTAGTCTAATAGTTCTAGTCTAATAGTTTAGCATACCTTCAAATTATCAATTGTAAAAGTCCCTTCTTTTAAGCCTAAAACCTTGAAGTTTATTTGTGTTTCGTTAATTGATAAAAGCTTAATTTATATCACGATAATTTAATAAAATAAAGTAATGAAAGATGTTCCAATTTGTTTGTTCTAATAAACCTACAAAACTACAACTTTTAAAGAAGATTCATAAGATTAGATATAAATTATCAAACTTTGTTAAAGTTTCTGCATTTATTACCTGCCAATAATGGAACAAAATCTGCAAAATATTTTAATTGTAAATCTTTTGCCTTGAACAGAAATTCTTCATAGGTAATTGGTAATTTCAAAGCATCAACCACAATACGGACTGCATCCTGCTGTCTTGTTCCTAATACCCTTAGTCGTAGTTCTGTTGGATACGTCTTCCCATATGCTGTTACTAACTCTTCCATAACCCTTTTATAGATAGGTTCAGTATCTGAAAACATCTTACTATAATAAATGAACATATTTTTAAAAAATACTAGAAAGTCAGTGCTAATGTATACAATTAGAACTAAATAAATACATACGGATTAGAATATAATACAGTTTAACACCTTACCTTAATAATAGAATCTAAAGTTATTTTTATAAATTATACAATACAAAAATAATGATAATGTGAATACTGTCACTCTTCTATTAAATATAAGCAAGTAATTCTTGAAAAAATGTTTTACAACCTTTAGTTTTCATAATAGCAGTATTTCCTTAACAATTTTATTATAAGAATATTTTTTATTATTAAAATAAAAGTTTAGATTTGTTTAAAAAATGATTATAAACCGCTTAGTTTAAATAATTTCTTTGTGTTGTAATTTAAATACAATTTTAACTTCAAAGGATTATAACTTGGAAAATGTGTTGCGCAAAAAGAATACCATTTTAAACAAATTTGCTTTTTTTAATAAAACTAAAAATAACTTGTAAGCAAAAAAACTTAAAAAAGATAAATAAACACAAGGAGTTTCTTACCAAAATGTTCTTTAAAAATATGACATTTTTGCTTTTCATGGAGATACAACCTTTGTGGAAGGATCGCTCCCTGTTGGTTTACATAGGAAGAGCTTTGAAGGTGAAGTGGCAGGTATTTGTCATGCTTCTGAAAGACTTTCAACTTGGACTGATACAAAGATGATGGCCTTCATTCCGATTCAACCTCTACATAACCACAAGAAGGTGGTGTTATTGCAAGGTTCAAAGAAGCACTACTCCAACTTTTGGCAAAAAAAGTTATGGTCTTTGGATACTGTAGCATTGGTGGTAAGGAGTGTGGTGACAAGCTCACTAGATCTTCCTCAAGAGGATACCCTCTTGGGTTATGCACCTTCTTACAGCCTTATAAAACAGGCTATCAGCAATTTGGTAAAGGCAACCTAGGAAGCAGCAGCTTCTAGCAAAAGATGGGGCTCATCGCAAGATCAAATACCATTCCCAAATGTTTGGCAACGGACATTGCAGTTGGTATCTTTCAGATGGGAACCGGCCATGACTCTCTCCAGAGCCATTTACATCAAATGGACTTAAAAAACACCCCCACCTGTCCACTCTGCAGATAAATGTATAGGTGATCACCTGGCCATCTGTAGCGCTCTGGATCACTTCCTTAATGATGACACCTTACAGCGATGGGCAAGACTCTATTATGCGGCATGGAGTTCTATTATAGAATAGTCATGGACAGACTTTGATTGAAGAAGACATTTTTTATTTTTAAATCAACCTCGTAAATAGGCTGTAACAACTGGGTAAAATAATTTCTACCTCTATGATAGTATGTCTTATACACTTGATCACAAAATTGTTACCAATTGTCTTTTCAATTTTTACATACACTCCCATTATTTAGCCATTGTTCATCTCAGGTCAGTTTCTTGCTTATACTTGGGATGGCTGAAGATGCTGTGATCTTTCCTTGTTCTATTTTAATAAAAATGAAAACAGGAGAATATACAATTTTTGCAGAGTGACCGTGGTTTTAGAGAAATTAATTTTTTAAAACTTGTAGTTAGACAAAGCCATGTTAATAGCATTTTTTTGCTTATTAGCATGGAAAGAATGTGTGATGGAGTAAGAGAAACAAAAAATAACTAGACAGCTTACAAAACATAAAACCCTTAGAGAAAATCTACACCGGCAAGGAACATTTTAAAGGTATTACATATTTTCTTGCCAAAAAAGTATGTTTGTCATACTGAGAACTGTTTAGAAGTTAAAGAAACAAGACATTTCTATATCCTGTAGAAACTTTTACTATCTTGCAGGACTGAGGAGACTTTTTAAATAGTCTGCTTAAAGCAGTTTGAATTTCAATTAAAGATATTATAAACAAAGTATCAATGAGTGAGTTTAAATGAAGTTTTTCACGACAGAAAAATCAGATTCAATATCACATAAACCGTCAGAAAACTTAATTATGCTCTTAAATAGTCATTCACATTACTTTAACTGACCATTTTATTATTTAATGCCATTACCCATTCAATATTTACTTTAAACTCTAATATGTCCCATGTTTTTCAACACTGAAAATCATAAAGCACTTCCCTAATTTATATGTTTTGCAAGAACTTACCAATATAGCATTTTATATTTTATTTATATGAAAAGCTATGAAGAAACATGACAAAGATCCTTTACAAAGTGCCTTATGCACTAACCAAAAATTTATACTCTATTTTTCTTGAGTGACAAGCTAATTAGTAAACTAGTCTACTTGTAATTTCTTTTCCTAATGTTGCCTATTGAAATTTGTACTTAATAAGTAAATGAACATACCTACTACACCAGTGTACAGCTATATTGAAATATACCTACCAATATACATTATCAAGAGCACAGTGGTACAATATATTTCAATGAAAATATTGAAAAGAACCCCAATACCACAAAAATAATCAAAAATAACAAATAAAACAAGTTACTTAAGATTAAACCCTTATGTACATTTCAATGACCATGTCATCATCATCAGAGGGTCTTATTACAAAATTAAAATCTAGCAAATAAGTAGTTACAAACTAGAGTGATACCAATCGTTCTGTACGGTCGCTACATATAGGCGAGAGGTAAGCTTCGCCCTCGACCAACAAATAACGATCGGCCATCTTGAACCAAATTGGCTTTGTCAAAAAGTACACTATAATAATACATAATTTAATTGGTTTTATTTTATTTATTGTTATTAGCTGTAATTTTTATTACATATGTATTATTTTAGTGTACTTTTTGACAGCCTATTTGGTTCAAGATGGCCGATCTTTATTTGTTGGTCGAGGGCGGAGCTTACTTCATGCCTATATATAGCGG